>JAYRBT010000093.1:38286881-38309980 GCA_036023395.1 Myiotriccus ornatus | reverse complement strand
CATACTGGTTTACACTGTACACTTCAGTTAAGATGCATTCAGGAACATTATTCTGCCTTAAGGCTAGTATTTGCAATACACATCTATTCTATCAACATAGATCACACAAAATTCTTGGTAAGTCCTTCATTTCCATGGTAAGAAGTATATTCCAAATACGGCTTTAAAAACCAAAGTGATTTTAAGTTCATTTGCAATATTAAAATAGTAATGAATTATACTATACTATTGGCATCATAAACCATGTACAGTTCGGGTCATTCAAAAAAGATTCCTGCACCATCAGTGAGGTCAGCTTCCTAAAAAAATACTGCAACTTATCACTTTCTGTTATAAAAAAGACTCCAAAAATGTTTCCAATGTCAGTTGAATCCTCATTTGTCTTATAGTCCTAATAATCACAAGCTATGAAAAACAGAATTCCTAGTACAGTTACAAATTCTATATTGTCTGCACAGCTTCATTAGGAAAAATAAAGAGGAACCTAGAAATCATAGCTGTAGTATCTCTCCAGATTATTTTTCTCTTTTTACAAATTAACGAGCAAACAGTTGTCTTTATAAAAGAAGTAGAATTGTGACCTTATTAATAACTCTATTATAAGGAATATAACCACTGCAGTAGCTACACCAACAATGTCTCCCTACTTAAGTTCAGTCCACATAAGAAACATGAGCTTTCTCACAGTCTCACACAATAGGCAGAAGGAAAGATCAGCCAAAGCTCTCTTTTTGCTGACAGAGAAGCTGGCACTGAATTCACAGCCAGCACAACCTACTTCCATAGCGCATGGACTCACAGCTGTGAAACAAAAAGAGGCTTTAACCAAACCATTTAATTCTTAATTCTTTACGTGAAAGGCAGTCCCTAAAACATTTTGAAGAAACTCCATACACTTAGTTGAGGCCCGACAACCCACACTTTTTATCAAGCCAACAGAATGTTGTCACTAACTTCAAAAGGATTCCATCAATATTGATAAAAGCAAGTCGAAAAAATGTTTCTATTTGAGACGAAGGAGATAGACAGCATGGTCTAGCAGTACAACATTTGTTGAAATACACTGCAAGGTGTCTTACTTCAGGAACCATTCCATACCGACCCTTATTTTGTTTAAATGAAGTATTTAAGCAACAGCCATGTCAAGTATATGTCTGTACAACGATAGCTCAAAGGTGCACAAGTCAGACTTTCCATCCATCTCAAGTCAACATGTAAACCTCATCCCCAAGAAACCCCTGCAAGGCAAGTCACCAACACATTATTATGGGTATTTCTATTTCTCTCACCTGAGCCATCAGTAAGTGATTATACCTACTGCAGCAACGGAAGGGTCAAGTACATTGGGATAGTACAGGTGAGGCAGTAAGACAAATACCCAGATCAATTACACAACTTTTGTGGTTAAAAGAACCCCAAACAAACACACAAACAAACCCAATAACAAACAAAAACCAAACCATCCAACCAAACCAAAACAAAAAAACAACAACCAACCGCAAGCACACACACACTCTGGAAATAATCGCGTAAAAGAATCAACTGATGGCCAATACCACTAACACATGCAGTATGGGGCACTGGCTAATACAAACACAGATTTCCTACACAGAAAGGATACTTGGAGTACTAATTATTCTACAAGTCATAGAACAAAGTACGAGGCATAAATAAGTCGTGTTTATGGCTTCCATCTACATTTCAGCGGGGGTGGGGGAAATGACTACAGATAAATTCAGTTTCCTGCATGCTGGCACGCACACCACACGGTTCCTCCACTCCTGACAGACGCTGTACTGCTCCTAGGCGCTTCATAGCCTAGGAGTATTGATTACTGAAGTTCAGCAACTGACAGTATGAAAAGAAAAGAAAAAGCTGGGGCCAGGGCGAGGGAGAAGAGGACTTTCTTTATCCAACTCGGGAGTTTGTTCCTCCACAGAAACTGGAGTATTTTCGGTTAAAATACTGACTTGCCAGTATGTAAAATGCAAAGCCACGTGTCGCCTTCCGGCGCCGCGGGAACCGGCCAGCACTGCGGAGGCCAGGCTGCCTCCCCGCTCCCATTCCACTGAAAAAGCATGGGATTCCCCTGCGCTCGGCTCCACCACTGTCTCCGCCAGCCCGAGCCGGTGGGAAGCGCGGAGCAAACGCGCAGCCCACCCTAAGCGGGTGCTCCCTCGGCTCACACGCGCGGCTTCTCCGCCCGAAGGGCGGGCGGTCCCGGCGAGGGTCGGCGGTGCCGCCGCGGCCGCAGGTGAGTTCCGCGGGATGGAAGCACCCCCGCACATCGATGTTACTCGCGCCCCTCGTACCGTGCCGCAGGTGCCGTCCCGCTGCCCCCGCGGGGAACATGGCCGGGACAGGGCGTGCCGGAGGGCCAGCCCAGCCTGCTGAGGACGCGGTGGGTGACGGGGATGCTACCGACCTGCTCCGCCCCCGCCGCGGGCTCCCGCGGACCGCTCCCGGCGGAGCCCTGCGTCGCTCCCCTCGTAACATCGCCCACCCCGGGGCCCCGGGGGCTGGCGGTCAGTCCCGGTAGCCTCGGGAATGCTTTTCCCGCCTCCGCCTCTCGAGGGAAGCGGCCGGGCCGCTGGCGAGGGGCTGCGGCGGAGCCCTGCGGGGCCGCAGGAGCCCGGCAGGACAAAGCCGGCTCTGAGAAGCCCGCTACAGAGAGACTTTGTTCTGCCGGGGCCCGGCCGCCCCCGCCGCCAGCCAATCATGCCTGCAAACGCCCCGGGGAGGCGAAGAAACATTTTCATTCTCTATGGGAAGAAAAGAATTGTTATTCTCCATTTACAAAAATATTTCTTGTGTTCCTGCCCTTGGCAGCGGCCAGTAGCTGACGCCCGTCACAGGACAAACGGGAGTGATGGGGCGCGTGGCCCAAGCCCGGTCAGTGTTTCTGACATGAGGCTTTTGGGCAGTATCCATAGCATTGCTCTGTCAAACAGATGTGCACCAGCAACATCCACCTCTTCTGTCTGTGTGTTTTTAGGAGGAGGTGGATGTGAAAGCCCCCTCACAGCTGATGGATTCCTGAAGTCTGCAGCCTTTGGTCAGGTTTCCTTACCACCACCTAACAGCCCCTCCACATAAGTCTTGACAGTCAAAACCCCTGCTATTAATTCAGAGGTCAACTTGCTTGGATTTGGGGCTATAATTACATATGCTAAAAAAAGCATGTTCTTGAGGTAACTGTTCTTAAGAGCTTGTAGAAATGAGTGGTCACTAAAAGCACTAAGGAGGAGAAGACGGGCAAAAATTGAACCACACTTGTATTCAGAAATAACGACTCCTTTCCCAGTGCTGCCATCTTCCTGGATTTATGCTATTTTGGGTGGATGAGGCAATACTTGAGTTAAGTCTTGGAAGGAAGAAACTAGAATGGAGACAAACTGTAAGGGAAGAGCTTTCTTAAAACAACAGTTATAAAAAAAAAAAAAGAAAAAAAAGAATGCCAACAACCTGTTACTTTGTTTAGCCTACCCTCAAATTTGAAGAGAGAAAAAGGCAGATAAATGCCAAATTGTGAACTCTTTTCCTTCATCTGGTCCTTCTTTTCAGTTTTACAAGGGAGTTGATACCATACAACTTTTGATGCAACACTAGCAGTCTGGTGTATGACCACTTGGAAAAACGAAGCATAGGGGGCCAGGCTCCTCACACACAAAGGATCCTATGATAGCATCTGGCACTAAGAATTCAAGAATTTCTCCATGAGACGCAGCATGGCAAGGCCAAACAGCTGTCACTCTCCACACCAATGCACACTTCTGTACACCTGTGCAAACTGGAGGTAACTTCCCAAAGAACTAGGACTGGCTGGCAACATCATCATGGGATATTCCATCACAACATCAGCAGAGAAATTCACTGTCCAGTACTTGTTGAAAAGACATCACACAATGAAAACAATATAATTTTGCTGCTGACAACTAGGTTGTTTTAGATGCAATAAAAACTTTTGTTTTAAACTGGATGGCAATATACTTTTTCAAAAAGAGAGTTTGTCAGACGTTGGACAGGGAAAGGAGAAGCCACTAGGTCGCTGTAGCTGCAGTCTCTTAATGCATATACTGAGTTTGTAGCAGCATAAAATATTGTACCAGCCTCCGGCAGCTGCTTCCTTACACAGAGGCTCTGGCAGAAGACAAAAAGCTAGAACTCTATTCCCCCACTAAACACTACCTCTTGAGGAGTGCAGGCAGTGCCAGGCAGAGCAATCTAAGGGTCTACCCATCCCATAGAAGGCCAAGGAAGTTTATTTCTTGTTCCACAGAAAAGCTATGGCTTGACCTAAAGCCTCCTTTTGGCATGTTCTGTGACTACGTCAAAGCCACGAGGTACTATTACTAATAGAGGCTATATAACCCTTCCCCAAGATGTAGGGCAGCAACCAAGGTAAACACACTTAGCTAGCCTGAGGTAAGTCTAACAGAGATGCAGGAACTGACCCCAGTTACGCAAGCAAGATCGTCTGGTTTTCAATCCCTTACCATGAATCACCACCTGGGAAGGACCTATCAGTTTGTTTCCATTTAGTTTCCTCCAATAACAGATGGAAAATAATCCAAGTGGGCTTATCAAAATATTTCCCATGTTTATCCATAAAATTTCTCGCTTGTAAGAGGAAAGGACACATATCCTTCCCTGCTTTCTTCTTTCTCTTCCCAAGCCAAGCAGCTAATCTGGCACAACTAATAAATCCTCCAGTACCAGCCTCCAAACGTGAGCAGTAAGTGGCATCTAGTGCTAATGCTTACACTAGAGCTTGGCTAAAAGCCCAGATGCCCATACTGATGCTATGGACTGATGTAACTAACAATGAAGTAACAATTTCCAAATTACTTATACTCCAACCACAGAGAACAAACTTTCAGGCCTGCTCTTTGACCAGGATGTTCTCCCAGGGTGGTTATGCAGGTAGGCCTTAAACTGGGAGGATGATGCCAACTAAACAAAAAATGGAAGGATACAAGATATCAGCGTAAACAGTGATGAGTGCTGCAGAAACTTCTCCTGCAGCTCAAGTTCCCATCTCCTGTGGCAGGAAAAGGGAGAACAGGTGCTCAAAGCACCCAATTCACCTAACAGCAAAACCAAACCCCTAAACTGCAGCTCAAAGAAGCACATTATTAAATGTAAAATTAGGTATAACCTCTCCTGCCTCAGCTTTTCTTAAACACCACAAGACCTGTAAACGTGGATACAGAATACCTAGCCAAAATTCTTCTGGGACAGCAGCACAGTCAGAAGAGGGGCAGGAGTTCCAGACAAATGGTCTGATCTATCTATGCAGGTCGCCAGGCACTTTGAGTGTTTGGAGCGCATTGCTGCATGCACGTTTCACTCATTAATCTCCCTTTGAAATGGAAGGTGCAGGTCCAGTTGTAGTCAGCCCTGAAAGGGATACTGCATCATGAAGAGTAAAGGCTGGGTACAAGCACCATGTCAAAATTACACTAAAATGTGCAGCTCTGTCCTCTGCAGTGTTTAGGATCAGCTATTCTGCACGTGCAAGAACTGTACAAAGCTGTATCATGTGCAGGGGATTTCATGAAATGTTATGTAGGCATGTAGAAATTTTAAAATTAATGGAAAGATTAATTGGTATTAACTTTAAGAAAAACATGCAAATAACTTGCAGTGAATGCACTTTCCATTGAGATTTTCAGTTTAAGAAATCAAGGGAGACATTGTTTGCCTACAATCACATTGAATCCATGGTCTGTGTACACTAATTTAGAGAGATCACTTGCTGTAGCCTGAGTCATGCAAAACTTAGGACACATTCCATAAATTATCTAATGCTACTGTGAATGAAGCAGTTGTGCTGCTTCCAGCATCCACAGAAGGAACACCCATTTAACACTACACTACAGAATGCAAATTTAAAACAAGCAGTTGCCTCTCACAGTTACTCCTACCAACCAAGTAAGGTTATTCAGCAACTTGCCTGCAGCAACCAAGATTTCTTACCATTTTGTTATCCAGATTCTCTCCACCATCAAGCCTTTTAACCTGCCCCTCTGACAAGCAATTATTTTTGCCTTTCTTTAAATGTTAAAGTTCAATACTTGGTAGTGCTGCTGGACAGCACGGCCAACACAGGCAACCTCCTTAACAGCTGGGAACAGATTTCAGCAGGAGATACCAGGAATATAGGATGCTAGTCCAGTTGTTGAACTGTCTGAACAGAGATGTCAGTTTTGCTTTTGTTTTTAAGCAAGTGTTCATGATCCTGTGATGATAGGCACTGTAGAAGTTTCTAAAAATACCATGTTGCCAAACAGCCTTTCCTCCTTCCCTTCCAGGCAATCTCTTTAGACTGCCATTTGTCATCAGCCTGCAAAATCACACAAATCAGTCAGCCCAGTCCTACTTAAATGATTCATAAATCCAATTACGTTCGCTTCTTTATATAGTAAGCTGGGTCCTAACAGATTCAACCTTCAGGATTAGAGGATGTGTAGGTAGCTGACCTTTGACTCTCGAACTGCTCAGGAGCTACATATGGTTCCAACACATAGCTCTACACTGGTGTTGTCACATGTACGGCACAGTAATCTTAATCTCTGTCTTAGGGGGACTGGAGAGGAGACACCATGAATACTATCTCAGCACTTGCTACCATGTGTAGAAGTGAGTCCAGCAGAGGGCCACCAAGATGGTGGGGGCTGAAGCACTGACCCTGCAAGAAGAAGTGTGGCAGCTGGGTTTGTTTAGTCTGGAGGAAGGATGGCTTTAGGACATTCAACAGTAGCCCATTGGTGCTGACAGGAGGAGACTGAAGAAATGCAGCCAGGTTCGCTTCAGTGGTGCAAAGTAGATAGACAATGAGCAAAAGCTCAAACAAGAGAGGTTCAGATGTATGTAAGGAGAAAAAATTTTCCCCATGAGGACAGACAAACCATGGACCCACCGCAGAGAAGTTGCACAGTCTTGTGTTCGTGGAGGTTTTCAAACCCCAGCCGGATAAAGCTCGGTGCAACTTGTTCTGATCTCACAGCCGACCCTGTTTTGGGCACAAGGTTGCATTAGAAACCACCTGAGGTCCCCTTCCACCTGTATTAGCCTATCATTGTGGGGTTACTGCATAACTCAAGTGCCAGTGTAATGCAGCATAATGCAATCATTATCCCGCCCCTTGTCTCCACGTCCAAAGTACATCTTGTGATTATGAAACGTAAAGATTTTGGCACATAGTTGCAGGATCTGGTCTGCTGGCCATCTCTGATCTGGTGTAAGGATGAACAGCTATACACACTTTCCAGGTCTCAAAGCAGCAATTCTAAGGCTGTTATTTTTAGAAAAGACAGATGTCCCTGGAAGAAACACAGAGTCCAACATAAACAGCATCTCACACTTCATACAGATCTTTGATGGGGTAATCAACAGTATAAAATCTTTTGTCATTCACTGGGCCACCTATTTTGATGTTCTCTAGATAACAGATATTTTTTATTTTTTAAACCTAGACATACAGATTTACCTAGACACTTTGGATCAACAAAATTTAAAACATGAAGATAATGATTTAGAGCAAGAAGCAGCACTGTTCTCAGTCAATCATAAACTTAATTTCAAGTTCATAAAAAATTTGAAACACTGTTAAATGCTGAACAACTAGGAACAACATATGAACAGTATGACACATAGTAATACAGTATATTTTTCCTCAACGGTTTTGAAATATTAATCACAGTTCTACTGGATCTCACACATTACAAATTTATTCTGCTAAAACCCTGAAGACTGCTTGTTTTGCTTGTTGCTACTTTATTTGCAAAGAATATGCCAATTGGAAAATATAGATGTATAGCAGATTTCACAGTATAGATAAAGCAGCATAAGGATATGCAGAAGTGTTTGATAACAGTTAATAAAAATCACAGTTGGGAGAATAAGAAATACAGTCTACTTGCTCTAAAAACATTTTCATCTGTGCAATGTTTTAAACTACACTGCAGTGTAGTTGAAAATTACACTGGTGTGGCAAGCAAATGAAGTAGTTTGACCTACTGCTAAAGAGTAAAACAGGGACTTAACAGTGACTTTACCTGAACACCCACCACTCCCTTCTACAGACTGTGCAAATTACAGCAACTTTCTCTGGCGTAACTGTTTTGACCTCTATCAATTTAAGAAGCTACAAAAGCTAGTACTGTTATTCTAAAGAATGAAATAACAGTGTAGTTTAAACAGATCCAAACCACACAAATGTGTACTGTTTTTCTACTCAAACATCATAAAAAAGTGTGTATCAACACTTGAAAGGAAATCTCTTCCCTTGCCCCAGCTTGTTCATTTTAAACAGCAGGCACATTGAGCACATTCTGTTTGAACATTGATTTTGCTTACATTTCATTTCCTTGTTCTCTTCTCCATGTTTCTTGACTGCTCCTGACAAGACTGTGAAACAATCCTCCGCTTTTAGCAATTTATCTGCCTTCCCTCACTAGAAGTCAAACCCTACAACATCAAAAACTTTACAACAGTAATCAACTGTTATGGCTTAAATTAATTAAGACAAAGCAATAAAGAAAACAAAGATCCCATTCTCATGCAGATCATTATTCTTATTAAAAACAAGCAAAAGAATATATGAAATGCACAAGATGTAACATAAGCAAAAATGTGTTACTTTTTCTGATACAGGGGTTAATTTTAAAAACAAAGTTCCAGACAGCAGTTCTTCAGCCAAGTGAGATCTCTAGAGCACTAAAACTATGCTTCAAAGATCTGCCTCTCCCCATCCTATTTTTATTGGCAAGAGTCCTGCTGACGAGCTTATTAAGAAACAAAGCAGTTCTGCTTCTCTATTCAGTAACAGCAAGGTCCCATGTCCACTTTTGGGTGCTGTTTTCCAGGAATGATTGAAGTGAGCTGGCAAGAGTCCAAGGGAGAACAGTGAGAGCAATCATCACAGAGAGAGCAGATAGACACAGCCATCCCAGTCATTCACTTGCCAGTTTTACAACTCCTAGGAATTCACAGGCAAGATGGCTGGATGCAAGGATGCATCTTTTAAGGCATCTTGATGTTGCGGATAGATGGTTCTGAGTTTCTTTTGCTAAGAGTTGGACTTGCAACTATCCATGTTCCCTGGTGTAAGGTTTTGCATAGCATATCCTCAAAAGTTTTTATTTTAAGGAACATATTAGAGTCTGCTGGAAACCTCAGTTGAGACATTCCTGCCTAGCAACGCTTCACTGATATAATATTTTCCTCACTCCCAGAGCACTGAACAGATGAATAGCTTTGGTTAAATATGTCACAAATTAGAAAGACAGGACAACTAATGTCCATATTTCCAAGTAAATAACTAAAGCAGCAATAGCTATTCATCTCAAGGCTGAAAGATAAGTCAATTACAGTTTTGGAACACATCAGCACAACAACTTTTTCCTTTTAAAACTGTAATCTGTTAATGACTTTCAAAAACAAGCCAAGCATGTTCGATTGACACATAAAGCTAAGGACGCATTTTATACTCCTTTTAGAAGCACTTGAGAAAAGATTTCAAAAGCAAGGTTAATATGCCAAAAGGATTATATTTACCTTAATGATGTACTATAAGAAAATATGCAGCAAAACAACTCTCCCTGTGTGTGGCTATTCTATTTCCCAGGACTGAGTCACTGAGCAATCCCCATTAATATTACCCTCCACGTTTAAAGTAATTTATTTATCCCCAAGTCCATGCTAAATATTTATATTTGCTGAGGACATCTTCACAGATTAAATCCATTCTTTACCAATGTTTAGCTAAGAGATGAACTAGTACAGGCCTGTACATTATTATTTGCATAACTTTAGCAGAATAGAGTTCATTGCAGAAGCCTCTCTTCTTCTGAAGGCCTGTTTTACATCATCAAGAGAATGTGCATGTAATAATTTTAAATTGCTTTAGGAATCCAAACTAACTAGTTCTGATTTTATTGTATTACTCTAATAAGTACAGTTTCCTATAACCTTGTAAAAACATAGCTAAAAGAATATACATTTTAGCTAGCATATGACAAGAATACATAATTTTAAACTAAATGCCAGCTCTAACTGATGCAACTAGACTAGTACCTTGGGAGGAATGATGGTTTTTAAGTGTTTCTGTCTACTTGCTGTGTGATGCTTTGGGTTTGATGTACAGCTGTGCTCCCAGTCCCAGGCACAAGGAGACGGCAGTGCAGTAGTTTGCTCCCTGAAAAACAAAGTTTCATTTAAGTCACAACCACATAAGCGTGACTATGAAGCCTGGAATACTGAAGTCCTAGAGAAAAAGAGGATATAAAATATATTTCCCTGATTAGTTTGTCATGCTTTAGCTTCCCTGGCAATCAAGTGGAAACAGTGCTTGGAAAACGGAGATACTCAGCAATAGTTACACCTGCAGCAGGACTGCAAACCTCAGTTCACACTGTCCCTCAGCAGGCATCCACGCGAGCCTGCACGCAAAGCAACCCAGCCTAATAGGGTAGGGACAGGAAGCTGCTTACAGTCACTTTGTTGCACAGGTCCTCTCCACAAGCCATCTGGCTTTTAGTTTTACTTTAGGTTTAGTCTGATTGCTTAGCTTGCACAAGACTGTACAAAGTGAAGCTGGTAACAGCATTCATCTGGAGCAAAACCTCAGTAACAATCGGCTACATGCACTCCAGTGACACCAGTTGGTAACAACTTCAGTTGCCAAACGATAGGAAAGAAACAATTCCCTATGTCATTTTATATCCTCCTTCCCTTGATCAACAGGTTTTAGCTACCCCTGTTGGGCACATGTAGCATGCTAGCTTCCATTCAGCATCCCTATCACAGGGATCGACTCTTCCTCTCCTTGACCCCCTGTCCTAGTCCTTGATTATCCGGTGTAGGAAAACACAAAATGAATGGTTTAACTAACATGAAGGAGGAACTTTTGACAGAAATAGAAACAGAAGCCAGTGGTTAGGGTTTGTTGGTGGCTTTTTTTTTTTTTTTTTAAGAAAACCAACCTAGAAATTGACAATTTTCATTCCTCTCTCTCAAAGAACATTTTTCCAAAATGTTACATCTTCAAAGAAGGATATAATCAGACTTCCCTAGGAAAGTATATTAGCCATAGTTTTAATAGGTTTGGGTTTGTTTGGTTGTTTTGGGTTTTTTCCCCCCTTTAATGTACAGATATTTTCTTCATTCTGGCTAATACTCCACTAGCCATTTTTAGATAGCAGGAGAGCCATAAGAAAGAGACACTGAAAGAATTCTGCGAAACTTCCCTAACTGTCTTCAAGTCTACACCAAGTGCTGATGTGTCTTGTGTGTGGTATCCATCTTTTCCTGAGCACAAATGTAAGGAGGTCACAGGTTCAAAAAAACAAATTTAAAACTTCTAAGATATCTAAAAAAAAAATACATTTGGTCTCTGAATAACTTCTTAAAAACTGCAACACTGAAAGCACCTGCCAGACATCATCACACTGTGAAAGTAGAAGGTAATTTTCCCCTCTCTCCTTACTCTTCCAGCATAAAAGCATCTTTCTAAAAGTAAACTACTGTTTTAAATCAAGGCATGGCTTCAAAAGTCACAGAACAAAAAGATGCTTAATATGAGTTTATATGATGACCAAAGAACAGCACGGGCTTTGCTGTGCATTATGAACAAACATCAGCTTTATTTATCAGGCTTTATTTATCGGCCTCTGCACAAAATATTATTCTGGAGCCTGCAGAAAAGTCACACAAGCAAGCTAAACCAACTACCAATGCTGTCGTAATTTCCTGTCTATGTGAAGATGCCAAAAATTATAAAAATCAAACTTACCTTTGATAATAAAATATAAATTAATATTTTAGCAAAATAACATGTTTGCCTTTCCTGATTTCTTTTCCACCTTAGTCTGAGTTTTTAAGTAGAATTTTTACAACTTTCAAGCAATGGCTCTGGAGCTGGCATCACACTGTAATGCTATTTTTTAATTTAGAATATGGTCAAGAAAAATAAAGAGTGTTTAATTGTGCACCTGAATTTGTGCAGTGAGGAGTTGACAGATGAGCATTCTATACCCTATATTCAGTATTAGATTTTGGAAAGTGTCTCATTATGTTACATATTTTTCCCTATAAACACACACACACACTTGTAAAGCATCTTTTTTTACATGAATGTGACAGGGTACCTCTAGAAGCTGAGTGATAAGCTGATAACAGCAAAAAGAGTTAATAATCTGCTTATTCCAGTTGTATAAAATAAGCAGCCTGGAGCTACAAAAAGAACAACACTTTTTTCATCAACCTGGTTTACTTTGACACAATTGCTGGTTACCAAACTTTAGTTCCCTGAAAGTTTTAATGAAAACATAAAAGGGATCCCTATTACAGTCCAATGACAACAGCTTTTCTTCTTTTCTGAAACAGTTGGAATGGCAAATCCAAACATAATCCAAATACATCTTAACCAGCCTGAAATTCCAAGTGTGTACAACAACTGCATTAACTAAACCTCTCCCTGAAAGTAGGGATATGTCTGATTAAGAATGCTGGAAATAAAAATAAATTTTAACAGGACAGTGTATTTTGTACTTTGATACTAACACTCAGTAGTAGATCAAAGCCAAGCAGTCATAATTACAAAAGAAAAAATAATGGACATTACAGTGCACAAATTTCATTTTCACAGGGCTTGGTTCAAGCTGTGACTCTGGACAAAAGAACCTTCTTGAACACTAAGAGGAATTTTTCAAGATAATATCACTACTTTTCAAAACAGCTTCAAAACAGCTTCTTAAAATATCATGTACTATTTTATCAACATGTAAGAAGTGGCTGCAAAATTCAAAGACATTGACATGGAACAATCAAAGCCAGTCACAGCCTAGGACACTCCACTGTACTGAGAACCTCTTTAAATGGGTAGGTATTTAACAAAAAGCCCTAGAAGCATTCATTAACACTACCCCTGAAGTCTGGGACCAATTTCAAAAGTACTTGTGCTGATAAAAGGCAGAAAACCATTTGCATCAATATATTTTTCTAGGCTAGTTTTTGTGATTTTGGTGATAGATCTGAAAAAAAAAACCTATAAAAATCATACAGTACACAGCAGTTTAGTTGTTTTCACTAATGTTCCACCATTAAAGAAAGCACTTCTGTGGAAAAATTACAGGATAAATTTTAATTCAGTTACAGCCAGTCACAGTTATACACCCAAGTTTTATTTTTAAAGTTTTGCTTACACAGAACTACTCCAAACCAGTAGAAATATACTAACTGGTCTTGAACAAATACCTCTCACATTCTGTACTCTTCTGCAATGTATGAAACAAGGTGACAGCATTCTATTGTATTACAAAAATACAAGAGATTAGAAAGACTGTGAAGACACCCTTCCATCAAGTGGTACTCATACAGGGGCAGGTGGGAGAGAAGGACAATCCCTTTTTCCACACAATGTAAGTTTTTGGCGGAAACAGTTGCGAACAGAAAGATTTTTCCAAAGCCTAGCACTCTAGTTGCGTCGTACAAGAAAGCCCTCCAGATTGTTTTTAACAAAATCAGAAAAAACGTCTTGTAGGGAAACGGTATTCCTAAGCATGACGAACTCCTGCTTCTTAGCAGAGAAGCTGCACACAAGGAAAAAAGTGTTTTTCTTCTCCCATTTTAGAAACTGCACGTTCTCTGATGGACAAAAGTTAAAACGCATATTTTTAAATGGAGGAGGGGGAACACACACATAAACACATGAAATAAAGTACAAGTAATAAATACCAAATAACCATTTAATTTTTGTTCTGATGAGTATACACATGTTTATACTTTCTATTCTTTAGCAAACTCCTGATTTAGAAATAACACCTTCTCCTACTTATTCTACTAGCTAAGGACAGGTAGTACACAGAAATCTCTAATGAAATCTTTTAACCAACGCCGCTGAAGGTATAGAACTTCGAAGGTACAAAAAAGGATTACCTGTTTTATGAATAACTCTTCTCTTTCTGATTACAAGTTTTAAAAATGCGTGATTCAAAGGTGACAAGGTTTTCCCATAGTTACGCACTGGTGACACTTACCCTGGATGTTGCCACAGATTTGCATGTCTACCCTCAGGAAGTAGCTCCCTCTTGTTAAGGGGAGTAATACCTATTGCTGCTTCTAAAATGGTTATATATTTCTTGTACCGCATCCTGCCCGTCTCCCACGCTAAGTTATCATCCGAATGCAGATGCTGCAACTGAAGTCATGTCTCTTCACTTATCTGAATTGCTGCTTTTTAAAATACGCTGCAAGTTCAAAGCATAAACATAATGCTTTTCCCCCTCTCCCAAGCTTGGAGAGCTCGCGAGGGAGAGAGAGAAACCAAAGAAAAACTCGTACCAGATTCTGCAAAACGTCATTGTTACGTAATTCGATCTTTGAATAAGACACTAATGAAAATGATTGAAGAGACAATCACGGTTCTAAGCCTGGCCGGATAATGCACACTCTCCAATTGACTAATCCTTTGCTAAATCTCTGCTGTCTATAATCTTTCAACTGCTAATGGAGCACTAGGTAACTTCTCTGTCAAATCCATCCAGGGAATAAAGGAGATCTGTAGAGAAAACTTGAGACCATTTTACACAGTGTCAGACAAAAATAGCTTTTGCCTTAACTTTTCTCACCAAAAAAAGTCTGTACATTGGAAGTGTCACAATGGATTTATCTCATATTCTCAGAAAAGGCATGGAGAAACTCTTCCTTACGTGGCTTGTACCGAATTAAGAAAGCTAGAGAATCACATTATGATGCCAGAAGCCACTTCCCATGTCAAAATTGTTCTAGCAATGAGGTAAGTAAATGCATGTGCCAAAGACCTCAGGTATGAACTACAAAGGTGGAGACAGATGTACATGTTGAAAGACGTATTAGTGACATATCAGAAACATATAGTACTGTCAAATTGTATTTCTGTTGGGGTGACTTCATATTACATGCTACTTATTTAGAAGCTAAGATGAAAACTGCTAATTTTCATTCTTTTACCGTAAAATATTCAGCTCTTAGCAACAAGATTTGTATAACTATTTTCAGATTCTACATTACTTAAAATCCTGCATTACCCATATTTGGTGTTTAATATCCGCTCACATTTGGAGGTTATATTAACACATACACACACTGAAGTCTCTCAAGTCACTACTAAATAGTAATCTATGGGGCTCATCTCAGAAGAGCAAAATAAAATCAAACATCTTTTAGATTCAGGGAGTACTATTACAACCATCAGAATTAAAAAATTCGTTTCCACCTACCTAATTGCATGCTGATAAGAAGTATGTAGTCCGAAATTCTGTGATGTGTTAAGAGAAATAATACATTAAAACCACATGAATTAAATTAAGCAAAGAATTACTTCTCCAGGTCAAAAAAAAAAAATCACTTAACTACAACTTTAAACATCTGTATGCAAAGCATTAAGAAGCTTAGGAAAGCAGAGTACTACTAGAACCCTGCAAGCACAGCAAACGTCATTAAGCGTGCATGCATCCTGATTTCTGGTAGCTTTGGCAGCTCTATCGTAAAGGCAGTACTGACAAGGAAAAGACAAGACAAGAAGTGAGCAGTTTTTCACAATTCCAGTTTTTAAGAACCCTCTGACTGCAGCAGTCCATGACAATATTCTATTTTACTTAAAAGCAGAAATGTTTTGATAAAATCCAGTCTTCCCTCAAAGCTGAGTTTGTTAGCAACTTCAGTATTACCACACTTTCTCATCTGAAGTTTTGGTACTTTTTTCTGTCCATCCTCTCCCCTTAACACTTTTTGAACTATAAACTTTCCCCTTATAGATCTAAGAAACAGTTCTTACAAAAACTTCCCCAAAGTACTTTTCAAAGCTAGTCCTATGCAAAGTCTAAAAAGCTTTTAGTGCAGTTCTGGTCCATCTTTTGTCTCTTTGGGCAAAGGCAATTAATTCTGACTAGGAAAGGAGCCCCATGACCGGTCTTGTACACAGAGAAGCCAAGCACATGTAAGAAGCACAAGTTACTCCCAAGTACTGCTTTCGGTTAAATGGTGCGTGAAATCTTCAGGTATCTAGAGGGAGTAAGATTGACTCACAGTTTATCAACTTCCTTCAACTTTATTTGGAAACAGAAATTCACAGCTGCTACTACATGCATTGTTAGTGAAGGATGGCTTTTGCAGAGCGAACAAAAGGTCTAAAACATACATTCACACTTTGTTTCCTGTTGGGGAGTTATCATCCACTCCCCCTTTTCTGTCTTTGTATTTTTCCAGGAAGAATAGAAACCAAGTTTTTTTTTGGAAGGAAAATGGTTTTCCTAACTGGGAACACATAAGTGATGGCTTGGAAACTACAATGTATTTCTGTGAGTGGGGAAAGAATGACAGAGCTTTTTTCTCCAGTAAAGAAACATTTATGAGATCAAAGCGAAAGCTTCCTTTTGCTCTAATCCTCAACAGAATGAAAACAGTCAGATTCCCTTAATTAGATATAGAACATCATGTAAACTGATGACAGAAGCATGATCACATCTTCAGTCTCTTCAGACCCAACCACAAAAGAGACAACCACTGCCCAACACAGCCACAAATTACTTTACGTCTTGGGAAAGTAATGAAATCCTGTTCTTTCTTGTCTCTCAACAAAATTCTGTGGAACAGCTACAGACGAAAGGATTCTCTTACGAAGAAAGCAAAGAAACAAAGGTCTCTTACTACATGCTGTTGCTCAGGTGACAAGAACAACTATGACAGATAATTTTTAAACTTCCAGAACATACATCTGTTTTGTTTGGGCCACACAGCTAAGAAATAGCTTGAAATACAACCATGTAAAGCACATGTAAAGCTTGATCTGTTGGAAAAATCTTGAAGTAAAGGAGCACTGAAGATCAGTCTGGGAGTGTTGGGGGCAGGAGTAGTTTCTTTGAAAGAGAAGGACCTGAAAACTTCTTTCACACAGCATCATGGATTGCAGTTGGTTTTGGCTGCTCCCTAGAGATTGCCCATTCCCTGAACAGTCCATATGTTCCTGGAGATTCTCAGAATCAGCTTATACAGAGTTGTGCTAAGGAGGCTAGAGACACCAGTAGTCAAATCTACTCACTATAAAGCAGAGCTAGATGATGAAACAGATGTTCAATAGAGAGTGCAAGCCTGACTACAGCCAGCCTTGTTTTTAGGACTGACATGCAGGAGACATTTAATGGGTTTTCTCTAATGTCTAAAAAACCAACGAAAATCTAATGAGGCAAAGCAAATAACAAATAACTTCAACCAAAATCTGAACCTTGGTTTTGATGAAGCTGAACATTGTCGAGGAAAGGCTCAGTTTATCAATACAATGCTGATGTTTCAAAAATAGTTTTGTGTGAGAGGCTGATAACAACACACACAATGCTTTTGGGAGAGGTATCATTGAGCTAGTCTTATGAAAAAGCCACAGTGGTCCAAAATATCAGA
This sequence comes from Myiotriccus ornatus, assembly GCA_036023395.1. Taxonomy (NCBI): domain Eukaryota; kingdom Metazoa; phylum Chordata; class Aves; order Passeriformes; family Tyrannidae; genus Myiotriccus; species Myiotriccus ornatus. Next base: position 38,292,541 of record JAYRBT010000093.1, on the reverse strand, counting down.
ACTCATGCCTAGTTCAGTGAAAACATATCCACATCTGTCTGGACACCCTAAATCTGACACTTCCCACGTGTATAAACCACACTCCAGATAACTGCACACCTTTAAGAAATAAAAAGAAATTTCTCAAAAGTAGTTCTTGGATTGCTGGTATAAAACAAAGGCAGAGAGAAAAGCTTGAAAAGGGAGCAGGCACTGGAAAAAATCAGAACAAAAGGGCTTTATATTTTGCCTTGCACACTTCTTATTGCCCTACCATTGTATCGTGCAGTATTTTTGTCTGTCATTTTTACGTTATTCATGTGAAAAGAGAGCACTAATGAGTTTCATTTTCTTCCTAGATTAGCAACTATGGTTATCTGAGGTTCCAACACTCAGATGCACAATGACAATGCTGACCTAAATTCATGAAGACTTGGGTAGCTCATGTTTCCTAAAAACAAAGCCTGCAGCTGATGAATACACACCAGGGCAGATTCTGTACCAGATATCAGACCAGAGCTCCCATAGCTCATTCTGCTATTACTAAGTTTGGATCATAAACATCCTAAATACATTCACAACTGCAAGGGCCATCTTATACTGAAGAGAAAGGAGTTGACACAGTCTGCATTCTCATTTGAGAGAGAATATTGCAATATTCCCTAGCAACATGCACTTTCAAAAAGCTATAAAAGAAAACCCCAATAAACCAACACAAACATTAATAGTTTATTAAATTACCTGAGTGTATTTTGCTGCTGCATGTAGCTGTTTAATTACTACACTGCAGTCAATACCTGTTTAAATTATGTAGTATTTAAGCAAAAAATAACCTCAGCCCTCTATTATTGAATGCTGGCTTTGTCTGGTAAAAAATCCAAACAAACAACAAATCAAAACTAAACCAAACCAAAACCAAACAACCAAAAAAAGAAAACAACCCCCATAACTGCAGCAGATTCTGAATCATAATTTACATACTCAGAGGAAAAAAATTACTTTCTGAAGTGGGACCAGGATAACCCTAGTACTGGTAAAAGACCATAAAGAGCAACGGAAGGTTCCAAAGACTCTAGGGACCATTACACTTTTAAAGGGAGCAGACATAAGGATCCAACACAGTGCTGCTCTCTCTGAAGAGAATAAGTTCAGATAATTGAGAAAAGAGCCCCAGGCTCTATTTTGACAAAAGCATTTAGGAGAGAAGACTGGAGAAATTAAACCCAAGTTTAAACCCCAATGAACTTAGAGCACTTGGTCACAGGACTACTGAAACAGAACATTTGACTCTGAAAGATGACATACACTGGTGCATGTATGCCAGCATGGCCATGCAAAACCAGTCATACCCACACAGGTGCTTCAATCTTTGTAGGTAACACACCATTTGCAAAAATTATTCATATGGTAAGACCCATATATCAGAAGACAAAATTATTCCCTATGTACTTATTGCCACAAATGTTTGTTTTACAAATAGATTGTGTCATTTTTGAAAAGCCTTCCAAAGTTCACAGAAATTTGGGATTAAGATCCACAGCCTTTATGCAACTGATGTCAAGAATCAATCACCAGCTTTAATGAATTCATTTTTTTCCCAGCAATGAGTATTTTCATACCTGTTTGAAAATAAACCTGACTTAAAAATCTCAAACCTCAATAGTTTGTAGCTGTTCAAACATGTCAGTTCTTTGTTTCCCCTTTCATAAGAATGACCGGTTCCAGGATTACTACAATAGGATGAAACTGACACAGACATGGCATAACGAAAGTTACACTGTCCTCGAGCACATATATACCGTTATTTCAACAATTAAAAGGGAACACTCTTGTAACAGGAGACTTCCTCTACCCTACAAAGAAGTTCTGTTGACAGACAGGTTGGTAACTGTTAAAACACACACACAAACACTATCACTTATATTTGCTCTAAATTAAATGCAGCTTTGAATTAGTCCTGAAATATCAGGCCATTCCCCAGTTGAGGATTAGTAAGATCCAGGAACTTTCTGATGCTTTTAAGTATCTAGACTTTAAAAAGGTATGACACATCCCATTTTGTGAACCATGTTACTGCCTAAACATTGTTTTAATCACTAAGAAAGATTTCCTGGTTGTCCTTAGAAGACACTGAACCAGGAAAGGGGGGATTAAGCAATCAAAAAAGTATCAGACATTTAATTACTTTGATGCATCGTTTTGAAGAGCTCTGTTGAGATTATAGTTCATGAAAAGCATTGGGATCACCCTAACCCCACTGCATAATTCCTAATGCTCAACTTTAGTCTCACAAAACCCCAGTGTAGTGGCACTGAGCACCTCAGCAGTTACTGACTGATACAGGGCAATAGCAGAACACAATTAGACAGTTTCTCCAGTCCACAGTGATATCCCTTTGCAAAGGAAAAAGGAGTCTCTACCACTACTTTAATACAACGTTTAGGGCTTAAGATGATATTTGCATGTAACAAAGAGTCCAGAAGCAATTATAACAGTAAACTCACCTAAAAGTCAAATACATGCAGAAAGCTTCCTCAGAAGCCTGATGACAGCCAACATAACCCTCATAATAACGTTATACTACATATAAATCTTACAGACCGTGTCTAATTGGCACACACATTCCTACTACATGCAAAACATTTAAAAGCAGCCTAATATCTATAAATGAGTATTAATTCACACAGGCAAACTTCCTATGCCTTCCAGTACCTGATTCTCGCTATGTCAGGACCTCACGGATCCTGACAAGGATCACTGTTTGGAAGAGCTTACAGGTAGACTCTTAGATCATGAATGCTTCATAAATGAAAGAAGCAGTTTTATCAGTCATAGCACACGATGGTTTCTTTTTTATTTTCTCTGAACTATAGCTGAATCACAGTTCTTTAAACTAAAACTCTGCTGAACAAAAGAAAAGGTAAGTAATTTTTTTGCAAACAATCTAACCTTGATAATTACATGCACAGGTCAAAACAAAACAGACCTTTGCAGACTCTGCTGGAGCATAGCTGTAGGGCCAAGAGCTTTTGAGTACCATCCTAGCTGTGGAATATGACACCACTTTATAAATCGAAGCTACGGAGCAGATAATTCAGAGATTCTAAGTTCTACCAACAACATCGGAGGCAACAAATTTTTCTGATTTGTTATACGACTTTCACACAAGTATGTTCAGACAGCATGTACTTTCTCATGATGGAAAAAATATGCAGAGGAAACAGGTTCCAAGTAGGGGGAAAGTAAGGGCTGAGTAAGTAAGGGCAAGCACATGCCAGTGGTAGATCGACCTTGGCACTCCAGCAAGCAAATCTAATGTACCTGGGCTCCAGCACTGCAAACACGGCCGATGCCAAGGCCCTTTAACAGGGCAATCAAGCATTTGGCTCCTGGAACTGCCTGTTCCTTTGTTTCACAGTTCCCTGTTAACTTGAAACTTCCCCTGACCCAGTTAGCCAAAGCCCAAGGCACGGCTGGAATCCACTCGGGATGTGCCAACTTAAAGATTTCAGGAATTCTCTGTGCAACAAAGGCAGCCCAAGCCCCCGACGGCGGGGGCGTGCGCTGGACGGGGGATCCGCCCCCCCTTCCCCCGGGGAAAAACCCGGGTAAACAAACACCCCGACTCGCCGGTGACATCTCTCCCACTTTCCACGTAGTATCGCACTCTCCCGGAAAGTACTTAACACGGAAAAAGTCACGGAGAGCCGCTTAATCCCGTTAGGGAAAAGCCGATCCCCGGCCCAAGCCCGGCTGTTCGCGCCGCCCAGGTGCGCGGCGGGAGCGGCGCCAGACCGGGAGAGCCCCCTCGGGGTGGTGGGGCAGCCCCCGCCTCAGCTCCCGCGAAAAAGGCGTCAAAGCACGCCCGAGGAGTTCAGGCGAGGGGGAGATACAAGCCAAAGCACACAAAGAAGCGAGAGGGAGAAGCCGCACAGCCCGTGCCCGCAGCGCGGCCGCCGGGGAGGGGAGCGGAAGCAGCGGCGGCGGGGGCAAGGGGTGCCGGGGGGCACCGCACCTGCCCAGGCGGAGGGGAGCGGGGCAGTGCATGGGGCCGGGACGGGGGTATCCCGCGGGGATACTCGCCTGCTCGCGGACGGCGTCCGGCAGCGGGAGCAGAGGTCCGAGAGGCGGCCCGGAGCTGGGACTGCGGCTCACCCTGCCCTTCGCCCTGCCCCGCCGCTCCGGAGCGGGCAGCGACGGGGGCGCCGAGTCCGAGTGCGGGGCCGGAGCCGGGTATGGGTACGGGGCCGGGGCCGCTGCGGCCGCTCTCGCCGAGTCGAGCGATTTCCTGCGGGGCGCGGGCGGGGGCGGCGCGGCCACGCCGGGGCGGGCTCCCGCCGCAGGTGCCGGCCTCGCACCCAGGTGGGGACGGGAGGGCAGGGATGGGGAGAGCCAGGCACGGCAGGGGAGGAGTGGGGCCAGCCGGACGGGGCGGGAAGCGCGCCCCCTCCTTGGGCGGGGCCCCACCTGCGGCCGCCGCCACCCAGTGCCGGGGAACCTTCGCCCGGCTGTCCGCGGCCCACGCCCGCACGCACCGACAGCCGCGGCGGCGGCGGGGGAACAGGAAATACCGGTCGCAGCCCGGTGCTCCGCGCCGCTGAGTCACCGCGGCCAGCCTGCCCCGCCCCCCGGCTTTTCCCTGTCCGTCACGTCTCTCCGGAGGGGACCCTGGCCGTGCCCCCCGGCTTTGGTCTCCGGCTCCGCCCGAGGCGCCCCTAGGACGGGCCCGGGACACAGAGCCGACCTGCGGGCGGGCCCGGCGGAGCCCGTCGGCGCTGCCGCCGGCGAGGTGCACCGTCACCCAGCCTAGAGCCTGGGTGTGTTTTCCGTTTACATCAGTGTTTTGTTTGGAACTTGGGATCACTGCCCATCTGAACCTTTCTAACGGGAAGACCTCTGAGACAGCCTTTTAACGCCACGGTGCACTGTTCCACACTGCCTCTCAATCTGCTTCTCCCTGCCCTTAATCAGAGAAGAGCTGCAGCCGCTTAAATGGTGTATTCGGAAGAGCTCTGTGTTCACATCATCACTTTCAGCTGAAACACCCAAGTCTAGCAGAAGGCAGAGCAGATCCATTTCCAGGCCGGAACACCTCGTGTCACTACAGAAGTTCTACCAATATGTTCCTGAAATCATAACATACCAAAAGGGAACTGCACTTCAGGCTGGCATTCCACAGGTATCAGCTTTCCAGCATCGCTGCTGTCCTGCAGCTGAGATGAAAAAGGCAAGACCAAACAGCCCTGGCAGGATTCTTTGGAGTCGTATTTCTTCTGCATTGTAAACCACTAAAGTCGCCAGGAATTCCTTATCTGCTCTCTTATCTGGCAGACAGTTAACCCCCCTTGCAAACCCCTCTAAAATTAAACAGTGCAATCCCCGGCATCAGGCCTGTGAAACAGAATCTACTTACAAGTTTTCTGGTTTGTTGTTAGCTGTGGGTGAGAAAGGGCAGATGATTTTTCAACAGATGGTAAATATTCTGGATTCCCACAGCATTTCTAATTCAGATCAATTTCTTCCTAATAGGTGTAGTTAATGCAGTTTGCCTCATACAGAAAGTTAGATAAAGAAGGCAAACAGTATTCTTCAAGCAGTTTCTGGACTTTGGAAGGAGGCACTGAAAGAGCCTGTTTTATTGATAGCAAATGTGAAACTGCATTCAGACGTTGTATGAAAAA
>JAYRBT010000093.1:38272797-38286854 GCA_036023395.1 Myiotriccus ornatus | reverse complement strand
CCCCCCCCCCCCCCCAGGGGCCAGAAGACGACTAATTCAGGGCTAATTCATTAACTTGATGTTTTCAGTCAGCGATAGGCTCAGAGATGAGTACGTAATACAATATTGCATTCAGGCAGAATCTAGGCACAAGGAGTGGAAATTTAGTCTTACTTCCAGGTATGTGTCAGATCACTTGGTTTACACTGTGCTGGGTGTCTTGTTTCCTTAATGAATGTTTAAAAACTTCATCTGTTAGTTCTCCAAATGCCTTCCTTTTTCTGAAGCTACTTTTGTAACAGTGGATGTTTGGTTAATGGTTCTAAAATGCTTGTTAGGAGTAAGACTATTGACACATTTAATGTATTACTGATTTTTTTTTTTTTTTAGTAGAACAGTGGAGAACATTCATGGCTAGCAGAAGAGCCTATCTCTGGAAAGTAACAATGCTTAAAAAATTACTCGTTGTAATTACTGGTCACTTCACATAATTACCATGACACAAACAATTTATAAATCAACTCAGCAAACTGGAGAGTGCAGCAACGTTATATGGCTTGTTTTAAACTCTACTGTTTCCTTTCCTAAACTTATCTTTCCTTAACCTGAACTCAAAAAAAAAGTTTGTAATTAATAACTCTGTAAAAAATTCTAATTCTTTATAACTCTGTTTATTCTACTCCCCAGCAAAACAGTCTCCATTAACCATATCCCTCAGTAGAGGTCATGAATCTTGTCTTTGTTCTATGACTGCCAACAGTACAATTTACATACAATATGGGACAGAGATGGATGTAACTCCAAACAATTTTTTCTCATCTTTAACGAGGAATTAAAAAAAAACAACAACACAAACAAACAAACAAACAAAAACCAACAAAAAGCAAGTCAATAGCAAAATAGACTGGAATGTTTGATTGGTTACAATTATAAATAGTGGTGTGGAGTAAATTTAAAACACTATTCCCTAAGGGGCCAGGACATGAAGCAGCTTGCCCCTATTCTCTCCTTGCCCTGCCAATGACAACAGCCGTTGGGCAAAGTCAATCTCTTCCTGATAGCCTTTGCTTCTGCCCCTCCCATGCTTCCTTTTCTATTTTCAATGCTCTTCCAGGTATTTTGACAAGCCTCCACCTTCCTTCCCAGGACTCCCACACATTACAGAGCTCGTTAGCACAATCACAGAGTTCAACCATTAACGAGAAGCTAAAAGTAATCAAACACAAATCTCCCTGAAACCCCCCTTTCTCTTATTCTGCTACCCTCTTTTCAGTACAGGTCTTGTTCCCATTTTTTGAGACTGCCAAAAGACACTGGGAATTTTAAGGAAATAGATGGAATGATTTTATCACAAAGAACAGTCTTCCAGGGAAGAGGTAACATTTTCTTACAAGCTACCGTAAGTGGAAAGGAATCAACAAACACCAGACAAACATTTAGGCACATTAACTCCTGGCAACCAAATGTGTCATTTCTCGACCAATACAGACTGTGCAATTGCTGTAAGCTTGCTACATGAATGAATTGAGACTTCCGAAGAATTCCTCGGCACAGAGGAAGCAACGAGTTTTAGCAAGTCTGGACATGCTAGGTCTTGCAGACAGTATGCCAAAAGCCGAAAAAAACAATCATCAGATTAGCTCTTGCTGAAAACTCTCATCTGCCTAAAAGAACCACAACACACCGCAGTTTCTGTGCTGAGCTTGTGCATCCAGTAAAGCTACAGATGCCAACATTCATCTTTCCAGAGCAGTCTGTATGCTCTTGATTGATGATGGAGCAACTGTCCTATGGGAAAAAGTAATGCCCATAACACAGTGGTTCCTATTGATACTGTCTGTCCATAGTCTGTATGAAAAGATTTTCCTTCAGCTACTTCTTTTGGGAGAGGTGAGGCAAGAAACTATTGACATAATGTCAGGTGGGGAACCATATAACAATTTTCTTATTCTAGTAAGTTACAGAAGTAAAAAATACTATGGAAGCATTACTTGTCTTGAGGCAATAGGCAAGGTCTGACATTAGGATCAGAGATCATTCTGTGCCTCCAATGTCCAAGTGTGACGGTTCATGAGAGTCCTTGTCCTTACTTAAATTTGATGCCAGTATTAAAGCAAAAAGAGGCACATCCTATGATTCATTTTGTACACCGAGATAAAACCCATTCTAACTCGCTGACGCTATTTATCTTCACCAGTTAAGATTAAATCCATTTGTTACCCAGATACCTAACACCAGGAAATTATTTGCATAAATAGCAGTAGCATTACAGATGAAGGGCAAGGCGTGTCAACTATGAAACCTGAAGCGCTCCTATAGAATCCACCCTGATTGGCCAAAATTTGCACAGAAACTTTCCGCTGTTCTAAGAAAGAATTCAAAACAATATGCATGTCTGTAGTCTTTAGCCTTATCATTATATCCTCAAATCACACCTTTACATAATGAATTAAGGATTCTACATGCAACTTTATTTTGGTAAAAACATTTGCAAGAGATGTTAGGAAATGGAGAATGAACCTCCAAATATAAATCAGAGGTGTGTTGGTGATGATGTTGCATGCAAATTACTTAAGAAAATAATTTTTGGAAAAGTCAATTGCAAAAAATAATTACACGAGCTAATTAAATGTGAGCAGGCAAAGGAATAACCAGGAGGAGGTAAACTCAATTCAAATATCAACTCATTAACACCTACACAAATGTGTTTAAATGGCTATCTGAACTAACAGGAGATTTAGCTAAATACTATAAAAGTAAATACATCAAACTCCCCATATTTCCGTATTTTCAGTATTTTAAATTGAAAACAGCAAAAAAATCTTCTGTTTCTACCTTTCCTTTTTTTTTTTTTTTTTTAAAGAGCATCTTTTACTCTTCTACTCATGAGAGTTGGGAGTCATTGTATTTACCTCATCCAGCAGAGCTGAAATTTATTTTGAAAAACATGCAAACAGTATGCACAATTAACCAAGAGCTGCTTCCAGTGAGATTGTACTCTCTTTAGTGGTGAGTAATAGGAAACAATGTTTATACTCTAAAGGCAAATACTGGGCTACAATACTTTATAGCTATTGTTTTTCAGTGACGAAATCAAATCCACCTGTCAAAGCTAGCCAGAGAATCATTCCAAAGAAAGCACAGCATCAGAGGAACCAAAAGAAAATAGTTTGCGCTGAACATCTTCTCATACAATTTACAAGACTATGCTGCAATTGTTTCCTCGTGCACTAGTCAACACTTTGTCCTTCCATTTTATAGGCAATTAAAACACATAATGGTAATAATAGTGCAAATGTTGAACTGTTCTTGCAGTTTATGGTTTCTTTTGAAAGTTTTTGTTTTAAGATCTGGAGTATGAGATTTATTTCCTTCACATTTTAACAGCCCGATGAAGACACCTTTATCAGCCTAAGTACCATTCTAAGAAGTTTATGCCTCAGCACAGTGCCAAAGGGAGCCTTGTATCATGGTGATAAAAAGATAATCTAAGACCACTTACTAAAGAAATGCAACAGAACAAAATTAGCTCAAAATTTTTGCTACCATGATCTTAACTGAAAAAAAATGGTATGTATTTTTACTCTTTGAAGAACAAAAAGGTAGACAAACAAAAATGCACAGTAACAGAATGAAACATTTGCAGATATATTGCTGCCCAACTTAAATATCACATACTGGCCTTTCCAGTTCCATAAGATACTTACAGCCACATGGACCTCTAAGTAATTTAAAGGTTAGCTCAAAACAAAAAAAATCCTAATATGACAACAAAGTAGAATTTAGAATTTGGAGAAAATAGCAAGTTTTGCAATACTAGAGAAAAAAATGTCATTACATGTATTATAACATGTTCAACTTTAGGATGATGTTTTACTTGACATAGACACGTTTTAATGCAATGCATTCACAGTACCACAACTTATGCCAATGCAACTTACAGGCATTTCTTGGTTTTGCTGAATGTCTCACCAAAAGAAGTTTAGTGTTTGTGCACTGGTTGGAAGTCACCAGGTGGGTCAGTCCATATATCCAAAGAAGACTACAGACAGTAAGAATTCATGACTTACTTCTGCAGAAAGCAAGTAAGGAATGAAGTGACAAGGAAGGGTGACCTTAACCACCTGCACTACATGGACACAGATTCAAACAGCAACACAGAAACCAGAAGAGTGAACACTAGAGGAAAAATATATTATTTTCATTTTGGTTGCACAACATATTGATGCCAAAAAGCCCAACAAAATTAAGCTCAGGTAATTCAGAAACCAAGGAAGGGCTTTGCTTGAGGTTAAAGTCTTTAAAATTCCATGAGGTAGAATGTCATCAAGTATCTTCTTTCCCAGAATATATCAAGCAGGATAAATCCAATTTAGTTTTTAACGCTGTTGAAAATTCTTTTGATAGTAGTTCATGAAGGGATACTCTGTCATGGGAATAGACCCAATTCCGTCCGGTCCAGTCATAGCGCTTGGGCCCACTAGAAAAAAAAAACAAACAAAAACATCACACCCTGTGTAAATACAGATTATTCAAGAAGACCTGCTGGAAGCCTGTATTTATAATGTATGTCAGAGAGTGCCCAGGAAAAGGAACAGACAGTACTGGGAATGACTGGTGGACAGTTTGGGGAAGTGAAGCAGAAAAGGCCAGGTATGTCAGGAACTACTGAGCCATGAAACAGATATACCCGAAAGGTGACAAGATACATCAGTCACTCCCAGTGGAGATGAGCTCTTTCCCTTCTTGCTTTTGGCACTGATTTCCCCACAATGTCTTCCTTTACCCCCCTTCTTTCCTCATTCATATGATTTTCTTGCACACAAATATCACAAAGGATATTATAATGCTAAATTAATGCCACGGATTAGTTTCTGCTCCAGACACATGCAGATATTCTAAGACAGCAGAACAGAGATCACCATTTTCACTTTCTTTTTAGATGCAACAAAATAATTTATCAGCTGAAAGCAAATATAGTGGCGTGTGGGAGACTTGTATCTAAAATGCTGTTCTTCTTCCGTTCTATCATATTGTTGCTGTCTTGATTTTTTAAGGCCTACATTAGGCATCAGTAGAGAAACTTGAACAGCTGCATTCCATTCCAGACCTTTCTATCCACCCAATTCTCCACACATGAAATAGGAGAATGACTGAAAGGTACTCACTACTGTTAAATCAACTAAACCAAGAAAATACGAATGAAAGGTTCATCTGAGATAAACCCTTGATCTTGTATGATAAAATGTTCTGGAACTCAGACAGTCAACATACGAGGTCTGGCAGAAAATAGACTATCCTATATATATACGAGAACAATCTGCAGGTTCTCTACAAACACAAACACTAATCTGAACCTCAGTATCCTGAATTACTCACAAGAGACAAATGAACTTTCCAACCACTAATCATGTTATGAGAAGTCATAAGCACAAATCGAAATCACTTTCACTGAAATCTCCCTGGCTGTATCAGAACTGGTAACTATTTGGAATCAAGATTATGTGCTCCAGTTACTTTACTGTGTATTTCTCATTTCTTAGCCTTCGTGGTACAAGCGCATGTTTATACTGTCCTGCACTTAGAGAATGACAGAATAGGATCCTGTCATCCATGAAACTCAGGCTAAGACAGACCATTTAATCAGTAACTAAGAAATATGTACGTGATCTGAACTGTTTTTAAATGTTATGCAATAAATATCAGTGATACTGTTAGCATATGAAACACCTCCATAGTTCTCTGAACTTCCAAAATGCTGTACAAATATGACTTTTAAATTTAAAATTAAGAATTTAAGCAAAGATCCTGTGAATTCTATAAAATGCCTACTAAGCTAAATACAGACTAAATGTATTTCTTATGGAAAGTCTGAATATGCTTTTAAACAGTAAGAGAGAAGAATTAAAATATCACATTAAGGTGATACTTAAGTTTGAAATGTAAGTTTGAAAAGTCTTTTCAGCCAAAGGAGCTACATGAAATTACTGCAATCACACTACTAGCAGGTTGCACACATCCTCTCATGGATGTTATTTGTAATTGTCAAGTAAATAAAGTTTTCACTTTGATGTATAGATGCACAATACCAAGCAGAAGGTTAAAAAAAATTTCCAAGAAAACATCTCTTACACACCTTAAGAATTTGTCTCCCTTGGGATATGTTCTTAAAGACTCAAGATCAACATTTACTGTACAAATGCCCCAAAACCTTCAATGCAAGTGATTACTGACAGCAGCATTTGCTTCTCTCACTTCCCAGCATACTGAAGCTAGGAAGATGTCAGTCCAGATCATATAGTATTTGTTGGGAGTTGGCTTTCAGAAGTTAGGAAGTAAGTGAACATATAGCATCATATTTCAGGAAATACCACTGTTTAACATAATATCAGCTAACGGACTACAAAACTTAATATTTGTAGGTGAATAATTTTTCATCGTGGTGAAAAATACCATTAGAGACTTTTCAAATAGGTCTCTTGTGTATTTTCATTCACTACTGGTGCAACCAAAACAAATAAAGTCATAAACACACAATGAAAACTCCCTAAAAAACCACAAAAAAACAAAAAAAGGGAAAAATTTAACATTTTTTCACAAAGTCCATGCTCCGTAAGTATGGAGCACATAAGTCTTAGCTCAGCTAGGGCTGGCTGCAAACAGACAGAAATTATCTGAATTTTGGTTTTCATAAATACTGAAACCTTCATGTTAGTGACACAAAAATCTTATAAACTGCTTCCTTCACCAGTAACACTAACTCCCTCAGATCTTTTCCAGGGATAGTGGCAAAGAATAAAAACTTGGTGGGGGAACACAGCTACAACATTTTCTCCCTTATCTGGTTGCCCTCCATGCTGAAACCAATCAAAAACCTGGAACAGATCAAAGCACAGCATTAGAGAAGGCAGAGGAAACAGCTAGCTAAGGCTCCCTTGAAGTGCAGATGCTTGACAAAAACAAGCAGTGTGAGCACAAACATATAAAGCAGGAAATCCCTCAAGCTTAAAAGGGAAGGAGCCACCCTTTTTAAATACAAAGAGGGGTTTAGATCATAACATCATCATCAGCCTTTTTCCAATAGAAGCTTTGTTTGTTTGAGGTTTTTTTAATCATTGTTGTGTATTTTTTCTATAAGTAGGCTATATTCCTGTAGACAGTGGTTCAGGACTGGAACAGTCTATGAAAATTCTGTATTACACATTTCCTGTATTAATTTAGGTATGTCAGTGTACTGCAGTGCACCCCAGACCTCTACAGCAAATCACTACTGAACATCTAGATTATATCATGTTTTGAGAATATACAGAGTTAAAGAGTTACTTATGAAAAGGATATGACATGATCCATGTCACACTATAAAAAAGAGGAAATACATTTCCACCCAGTCTGCAGACATTACATTCATGACTAGCACATAACTTACCTAGTGGGTGAGGACAGCCAAATCTGACGGTTTGGTGTTTGCTTATTGATTACATATGTTCCCATGTCACCACCTAATTTAACTGTTAGTACTCCACTCTTAAAAGACAAAGAAAAGTGAGAAATAAAACATTTGCATTCTGTTAATTTGAGAACAATAACTTCATCTGTAGTGGCAGAAATTCAACATATCTATATCACATTCTCAACTATTTCCCAAACAGTAATAGGTTGGAAGAATGATCATTAGGTATTCAAAACTTGTCTTAATACCTAGCACAACCTGCTTATCTTTGAGTCTGATCTATATTTTAAACCGTCTGGTCAGTTTGATTTTAGTGCATTTGTACCATTCACAATGGCATTACTTAAATAACACTCCTGGGCTTTGACTTGGCATCTTGAAAGGACCACTAGTTCATTTTGCAACAATTAAAACATCATCCAATAACAACTTTTTTCTATTAATGAACAATGCAGAATTGGTGTGGTTACAAGTCAAGAAGCTTTATGTATCATTGCAGGATTTCTGAGCTGTGTAATTTGATCTTACTTTTCTTAAGTAACTGTAACAGTTTCCCAGGGAATAAACACATTTTTTCTCTCAGGAATTCTGATTCATACCTCAAAAATGTTCCAGTTCTAAACTCCATGAGGTCTTCTGGTTTTGTTTTAGTTATGCCACCTTTAGACCATTATCCTAGTGAGCATTTCTTTTCTCTTCCTTGCTCACATTTCTTACTGACAACATGATTCACATTTCTCCTAACTGAGAAAAGTATTTTCTGTTTCAACTTTAAAAGTAAAAAAACCAACAATACTTGGACTAGAGTTAATTTACAGATGATCTCAATTATGCTAATTAAAAGGGGAAACACTTCTACAGAATGGAGAGTGATGATTCAGATAATAGCTTAATCATATTTAATTTGCCTCAAATACTTCAGGACCTGTAGCACGATAAAGCTTCTTTAAGGGAATCATACCTTTCATGCTTTAGTCAGAAGATACTGCTAGAGCTACGGTCACTGCTAGGGCTATTTACTATGTATAAGTACTTACTATGAGGGAAAAAAATATTTTAATCTAAGAGTATCTACTGCCCACTACTCTGTAGCACAGGCAGCAGCTCAAAGCTTCCTTCTCCCACAAAGTAACTCAGTGTTACTGGTTTCTAACATCTTAAGGATCATCGGCCACAAAACAACACTCTCTGGATCTGAGAACATCAGGTTCCATGCTGCTTCTGTGCTTGTTAAGTGATTTACGGCTGTGATCTGCACAATAGAAATAAAAGGCTCTCCTGCTTAATAGTGCCATCATGTTGTCCTTCCAGTTTATTTGTTGGATATTGGTATATTGCAGAGAGGGACACAAACAAGCTACTTCTCTGGCTGTCAGAATTTAAACTTTTCCATGTCTCAGTGGTCTCATAGTTGCAGAGATACAGCACAACAAGACTAGGATAGGGGATTAAGCCTGAGTAGCAATATACAGGTTTCACTATTCTTCTATGTGTTCCTTAGTGCCATATTAAGTATTCAGCATGATATTATCCTTTATGCTACAGAAACACTACAGTAAATAGGTTTCCAAACAGTTAACAAAAATTTATGCTATTGACTACATTGTGTGTCAGCTGTTAGAGAGTACTGTTGCTCTATCGTTGCAAAGTAAACAAAGGTTAACTTCTACTGCTGTGTTGAAAACATTTCCCATACATTTTGCAATACTTCTGAAACACTAGAAAATACACTTGAGTCTTTAAGAACTTAAGTTGCAAGATACTTTTACCATATGTTAAGAAATATTGCTCTATGTTTTGTATTACTGGATGAATGTTTGCTAGTTCCTGGTAACAAGAATATTCTTTGAAAGAGATTTTTTTCCCCTGGATGCAAAGAAATCAAGTTCACCATAATGGACAGGCACAACAGACCTTTATCACGTTTGCCACCTTGTGGCTTCCTGTAGCAATAGTCTTGTTTGTTTGGAATTACAAACTGGGACCACTTAAAACTTCTGCTCTTAACAGAAACAACAGCACACTACTGATTGTCATCATACAGTCTATACAACAAAGGACCACTGGTAAAAATTACCATGTAAAAATATTACCTTTTGAGCCTCACAATGAGTCATTGTCAAAAAAAAAATCCACGACACAGTGGATGGAGAAAAAAATTATTACATAAAATGACTCATCACCTTCATGTAATGAAGTGTCTGTTAAAGGGGTAAATTTTTATCTTTTTGCTAATTTTTGTCCTAAGCTCTTTACATTATGCTAATAGGTGCTGATAACCTAAAATATACTGAAGAGTAAAGCTTAAACAATGCTTTTTACCAGAAAAGCAATTAGCTGTAACATTAGCTACATACTTAAAGCAACAAATAGTATTTGCTAAACAGAATGCTACTGACAACATGTTATTTTATATCCTAGCTATCAAAAACAAAAAAGAACATTATGATGACAAAGCTACATAGGAGCAAGTCCAAAATTAAAGTTTTGGATTCCTATTTTGCATAGTGCAATCCAAACCATCTGCTTCAACAAGCTTGAGCATAAAACTTTAACTGATAGGGCCAGTAGAAAGCCATCTCCCTGTGGTAAGATATAAAGATGGAGTAGTAGTTATGTGACCTCAAAAAATGTAGTAGTGAAAGATGCGTGCTACAGACAGCAGTGTAGTGACTTCTCCAAGTCACGTTGAGGGCTGTAACACACAAACATAAAACACTTCCAGAATTGAACTTATATAAAAAGTAAAAAATTCCCTAAACAAATAAAATGGACATTTCTAATCTGAGTCTATCATTCCTGTAAAAGAATTTGGGTGGCTGACCTACCGAAGGCTCCAGTTATCAGGACAGCAGCCACCCAACGTCTCCTGTGACAGCAGCCTTCTCCCCATGTATGCTCTGGTCTCTCTTCTGCAACCACTTACCCCAACTGGATTATCTTGCTGCTTCTCTGCGCCACAGGCTATCATCAGTAAAGCCAGGACAAACACATTCTATTTGGTCAACACAAATGCTGCTTCTCAGTATTCAGGGCAAACAAAGAAACTGCTCTAACAGTTACACATTATGTAAATGTACTATGCCATGTAGGCTTGTCCTAATATTTGCCAAAAGGGAGATGATTGCTATGTCAGACGTCTATGCCTATTTAGAAAAATTTATAGACTACGGAGAAATTAAAAACCAGTTTCTACCTCTTCTTGTGTTCATTTATTATTCTATATTATGCCTTTCTCTATATATGAAATATTTGAAATCCTCAAATCATTCAACAGTATGTGTTGCTTTTTACCAGGATTCTTGCCCCAGCCAGTATAAAGAGCTGTAAAAACTAATTGTATTTTAGATGTCAGCACTAAGGTGACTAATCTAAAATTCTCCTTCTAATAAAAAAAAAACAAAAAACAAACAAAACCCCACAACTTACAACAATTACAGTGGCAATATAATGTTTAAAACATACCCCTAAAGAGACATCATAATCTTCTGGGGTAAAAGGCTTATCTGTCAGGTCCTCAAAGAAATCTGCTAGGGAGTCCAATGTTTCTTCAGCCAGTTTTTCATAAGTGGTCTCATCTAAAGAGCTACAAATCACATAGAAGCCCATAATTAGAAGGAAAAGCATGGAAGACACCATTTTGCCTTTAATAAAAACATACCAAGACCATGACCTTGGATGAAACATCAACCACAAAATGACCGTACAAAACTAGTAATTTTTCTTAAGGTGATGTAGATAAGAATCCACCTTATAAATAGTGGTGGAATTTTGAATTTTTTTCCTCTTAACTGAGGAAAATCTACTTCTTTCTTCAGATGTAATAACCTCTGCTTTAATAAGGAGAGACAGATTTCCAAGAAAGGCATTTTCATAAATGGACTTCGTGCACGGATTATTTAGTTTTGAACTCTACCAATAGAGACAAAACCACCTCCTGCTTGGAAATACGTCATTTGGCTCTACAAAACTTGCTGAACCTATAAGCAGTTAATAAACATCAATATCACATGCCATGTGTATGTACAGCATTTGCCTTCTCAACGGGAATTACCAATGCAGCCTGGTAATTAGATGCTATTTAAAGTGTGTTTATGAACTAATACATACAATTTAAGTCTTCTCCAGGGAGTGTCAAAACATCCTTGTAGCCATTATACAAGGTTTACAGCACCTGTGAGACTGCTTCTGTCATCCTCTTTAGTGGAACAAAGTCTAGATCAGTTTAATTAACCAAGTGTAATTGAATCACATAAGTTTCTCCATTTGTATTAGTGTCAGCTTTTAAATGACTGTGTAGGTGGGTATCTCTACCAACAGACAATTCAGTAAAATAATCTCAGTTCTTGCTAATGGGTATGGCAATACAACAGTTATATGGACTGAGTATCTAATACATATCAGTTGATAATACAGAACATCTTTTTTTTAAAAAAGTGTCTTGTGAGCCAGTTACTGAAACACATTCTATGCCACTTACATGAGAGACACCACAAAAACGCCTTGGGGTATGGAGAACAGAAAGCCTTAGGATGAGGCAGGATTCATGTACGGGTTCAAGATACAGTTCAGGCACTTAATGGCAAGAGCCATTTCAGACACCCACACAATCCTTCATTGTGTGTCCAGCTGCCGCATCAGAAGGGGAGAAGCCTCCGACAGATGCTGTGTCACACCCTCTCAGCATCAGAAGAAATTTCATACCCCCTGACATACATGAAACTATGCTAGATATCTATATTTAAGTACATGAATTATTTCCTAAGTGACTTCCCAAATTCACACAAAATGCTTTCAGATAAAACTGCAGTTGTCCTTCAAATCACATCAGCATTAGTCTCGTAGTCTTAACATGTATATAAGTAATTTTAAAACACATAACTGGTATTTTCATATCAGTATCTCAAAATACATTTTACCTTGTGTCATTCAGAGTTCCTGCATTTCTCAAATTCATGAACTGAACAGTCCTGCTCTTCACATCTGAAGAATACTGTAATTGCTGTCAAAAGTAAGCAAAAGTAAAATCCAATTAGAAGTTAAAACATGAAGAATTACAAATTACGTATTTACCACATAAATTAAATAGATCCTTGAAGTCTTTTCCATCCTCAAGTAAAATGTTCATATTCTATATCATAGAGCTAATATGGAAAGAATTGTGCAGCTTTAGTCCTTGAGTGACTGAAGCAATTTAGGACATCCTTGTCATCTTCATACAACCTAATGAAAAAACACACATCCTTTGACACACTAGGAAAGAAAACTATTTTCTTTTCCATTGGTCTACCACAGAAATACTGAATAACTTAGCACAACTGGCTTAGGCCCGATATTCACCAGTATCCACCACTCAAACACTGCACTGTCAACAACTTGTGTCCCTCTGTTGGAAGCCATGAACACATTAAACTGATATAAACAGAGCCACTGAATCTTTATGTACCAAAGAGCCAAAACCACTTCACATTCCAGAGCTCTCTGTAAAAAAAGCAGTTTAACTTCTAATTTCTCTTGGTATGGGGAAACAAAAAAGTGCTTTAAAAAACAAATAAAAGTTATGGAAAAGCTTTATCAAAAGCTGGCAATATCAGACAAGAGAGCAAAATCGGGGTGCAATACATGGATAAAGCTGATCCCCAGACTAGACATACCAGCAGAAGCACTTAAGCTATCCACCAAGAATGAAAGATAGCATGCTTGCCATTTTCTTCTTAACCAGAGCCGACCATTTGGATAAATGGTAAAAGAGCATTCTTGATTGCTTTTTGTGTACTTGTGCAAGGTTCTGAAAACTAACAGACTGAGCTGAAGAGCAAATGACATTTGAAAAGGAACTATGACAGCCCTTCTTCAGCCACGGAGAGCAAAACACAGACCCATCTCTCTCCATGGGGTTTGACATCTATCCGCAGGCATTACAGATGAACTGTTATCCAAAACCACGACACGCACAGAAAGGACAGAGAACAGCGTCACAAGGCTACAGGTCGACAAAATACACCACGGTGCCTACACGTCTCCGACTTTACCCTTCAGCATTCATTAACATGCACTTAGAATCAAAAGCTACGAGCCCAGGAACACGTCCAGGTTGTGTCCCGGCTGACAGGCTGTACCTCCAGCAGTGCGTGTGCTCACACGCGGCTGGTGGCCGGGCGCTGCCAGCCGCGCTGCCGGCCCGTACCTGCACGGCCTGCCGCGCCCGCCCCGCGCCGCTCGGGGCGGACTGCGCGTCTGCTGCGACCGGCAAGGGGCCGCAGGGCAGCGAAACAGCTCCCGGGCAGCGACAGCTCCCGGGGGAGGGACGGCACGACAAAGGGACAGGCAAGGAGGGAAGGAGAAGGGGAGGGAGGGAGGGAGGACGCACCGCCCTGCCGGTCGGCCGCGGGAGGCCCGGCGCGGCCACGAGCGCACACCAACCTGCTCGGAGCCGGCGGCCGGCCCGCGAATCGCCGCCAGACTCCCTCCGCTCCCTGTCCCGCGCCCCAGCGGACGCTCGGCCGCGGCCGAAGCGCCCGCCCCGCCCCCGCCCCGCCGGCCGCCCGGCCCTGTCTCACCGTGCGGCCGTGGCCGGCGGGGACCGTGCCCGCCCTCGGGGCGCCCCCGGAGCCGCCGCTCCCCCGCG
>JAYRBT010000093.1:38256178-38272697 GCA_036023395.1 Myiotriccus ornatus | reverse complement strand
GGAGCACCTCCTGCCCCTCCTTCTGCACTGACCTTGGTGTCTACACTGTTGTTCCCACGTTCTCACTCTGCTCTTCCCTGACTGGAATTCTTCTTGTGCCACAATCTTCTGCTCTTAAATATGTTATCACAGAGGCATTACTTGCTCTTGATTGGCTCAGCCTTGTCCAGCGGGAGGAAGCCCGTCATGGAGCCGGCTGGCATTGACTTCACTGGCCAGGGGAAGCTTCTAGCAGCTTCTAACAGAAGCCACCCCTGTAGCCTGCCCCCCCAAAAAATCTAGCCACAGAAACCCACTACAGCCAGTAAAGGGAAAATAAATCACATAATTTATCATGTATGACATTTCCCACTGAGTCACTTAAATGCTGGTGATATCATACTATTAACCATATGTGAAGATGTAGAGTGAATCAGCCAGACATCTCTTATTGTTCCTTAAACTGAAAAAATAAAATAGGTTTATCAAGAAGATGAGAGGTAAGAAATAATTCATATCCAAGGGTTTCTTCAAAAACCTACACAGATTCTGTGGGAACACAGACAAATTTCACTTCAGAGCCTTCCACAGGACAGAACTGAAAGATGCAGCCATTGCAAGTAAGATCATAAGTATGTAAAGCATACAAGTTTTCAGAAGCTTACCACTGGTTAGTCTGTAATGCATTGTTATATCTCTAAAGCTCTTCATTACAGTAAGCAGCTGGGGGCTCTGAGCCACCTGATGTAGTTGAAGGTGTCCCTGCTCGCGGCAGGGGGCTTGGACTAGGTGGTCTTCAAAGGTCCCTTCCAACCCAAACTGTTCTATGATCTTGTAATGCATTAGGGAGTAAGTTCTTGAGTTTCTCACCAGGATTTATAATGTTATAATATTTTTTTCTATAAGCCGGAATTATATCACACAAGGGACAAAGGGTCAAACAAGTCAAGTCACTTGTGCAAATTTCAACTGAGATTATGAGGTCTGTTGTACCTAAAACTTCTCTGTACCAAACTGTTAACTAGCTTAGCCAGCCTCTTGTCTCTTTTCTACAGTCCTGTGTGTTTGTTACCAGTATCTTCCCTCAGACCTGGCAGAAGTCAAGTAGGTACAAGATGCTCCCTAGTTCCTTGAAGACCAACCCATTCTTATCCCTGCTGGGAGAAACTACTTATGTTTCTGCAGCTATAATGGTTTACATACTGAGATAAGGCCTGTAGGGACAAGTGACTTGTATCAGACAACAAAATATGTTAGTAAAGCAAACAATTGATTTTTCATACCTTGGTAGGGAGAGGAAAAGCAGCTGGAAGAATCTTTTATGTAGCATTTAATCTATTTAAAGATGGTGCTTATTTACATACCTTGCCGTTCCTATATAAAGAGTGAGGCATTTTCTAATAGTATCCAAGTAGTTCCACGTTGATTTTTCTCTAGTCATCCAAGGTCATACACAACTCTCAATAGGAAATGTTTATCTTCTGTTTCTAAGTTAATGAGAAATCAATGAATTAGTGAGGATTAAATATTTTCTCTGGTAGTAGCAATTTCACTTCCCAAATATTTTAAGAAGTTAACTATTCAAATATAAAGTTCAAGTTAATGAACTTCACAGGATACTACTACCAAGCAAGCATCAGTCACAAAACTTCAAAAGGGATCAAGTTAGGGATTAGCAATTTTAACAATGATTTCTTAATGTTTTTCATCTTGATCCCTGTCCCCTGGGTTAACGTTGTTCATAACACAGTATTGGTATCAATATCTTTTTAGGCTGGTGTAAAATACCTGTGAAGTAGTTTCAGATACAAAAGTGCTGCGGGGTCAGGTCCTACACATTCAGTCTGGGAAGAGCTCATATTGTCTGTATTTCAAGTAAATGCATGCACCACTGGAAATGGGTCAAAAAATGGCTTCTAGGAAGAACAGGTAGAGTTCTGATTACTCTTTTGTCACTGTCTTAGTTTGGGAAAATACCATTGAGTTATATGAAATTAAATTGCCTGAAGTATAAGCTGAGTCAACAAGAGAGTTTTTTTGGGGGGATAGTTTTTTTCCAAACCGCTGAATTATAGTACAAGGACATGAAGTTGGTTTTGGTTTTTTTTTTTTTGTTTTGCATGGTTGGCTGGTTGGTTTGTTTGGTTTGTTTTGTTTTTTTAACTGAAGACAACTATTATATGCTACCACCAAAGAAAAACTTGACCTCTCAATGCCAAATGATTAAGTCACAAGGGCAGATACTCAAATATGGAATTATTCCCTACCTTTCTCTAAGCAGGCGTCAACCTGTGGTTTTTCATTCTGTGCAGCTTGCAGGGCTAGAGACCACTGCCCGTAGATCACCCATGTCTGTGACCTAATTCTTCTTTGCTCCCTGTGGTCAATTCCATCTGTTTAGACCTGGAGAAATAGACCAGTATATTACTTTAATACCCCAGGGAGTTGGTTATGCCTTCTGTATATATTTTATTTTTACTCGACATGTCCTGCTTCATCAGCTTTATAGGTATGTTTAAAAGCCTTTTTCATCAAGTGCTACCAATGAAAAACATCAGTGCAAGATGAAGAGAACCAATATACTTGAACATGAAGCTTGTGCATCCCTACAAGCTCCTGTGCCCTTTGATGTTTGAAAGATTGTATCATTTCATGTGCTAGAGAAAGAACTGGATTCTAAATTGTTGATGATTAACTTTGCTTAACATTGCTTAGCTGTAATCTCTATTCCTTCTCAGTGAAACTGTGTAGTCACACACACACACACGAGTTTTAAGTGCACGTGCTTTGGAGAAGGTTTACCGCGTAGGCTCCATATATATACAGTATTTCCTTTTTCAAGTGTTAAATGACTGTCTTAATTTATAAATTGCTGTGTTAAAGAGACTGTACACAAAGGATGTCTCAGTCTCTCAGTCGTTATATAGACTTCTGGTTTTGGACAGAATTGTTGCAGTTGTGTGTCCTCTGATGTCTTCCTAAGGACAAAGGATTCAGACACTAAAGTCTGCTAGGTAATTGGGGAAGAAGTGACATGTGTGTTCTTTATGAAGGTTAATCTGATTCTTAAAGTAATAAATTTAATATTTTCCCAAAATAGGACTAATCACAAGTATCTGCTTTGCACAGAGACACATTCTTAATATCCTGTACACTGTGCATGAAGGAGCAGACACTTGACACAGATGTACAAAATGTTTTTGCTCACAGGGCATGCAGATTAGTCTTGCATTTCTCATAGGAATGCTGCAGAAAAATTATCATGTTGACATTGAACAGTATAATTTTGAAGTCTGGAAAAGTGGTAATCATGAGGCAGAGGCTCTAAGTTAAGCCATAGACTGCACACTTAGAAAGAAAAAACCCAACTTTTAATTTCTCTATTCTGTGCATAGTTAAGGAATAATACATTCTTACTTGTCAGGATTTTAGGAGTACATCAAAGTAAAACAAACCGAAACAACCTTCCCCCAAAATAAAACAAAATCCCTCACTGCATCAAATACTTAAATGAGAAATTCTTCTAAGACTTAAAATGCCAAATTCTGGATTTTCAACAGGTTTGTTATGCTTACTCCTAGAAAAAATGTTATTACCATTAACTTTGGTAAGCTTTACAAGTGGCACCTATGTAAATTTTTAAATGCATCATTGCATCAAAGCATGAAATCTGGTGTTAGTCACTGCTGTTTGGGATTCTCTCTGCTGCTTAGAAAATTAAAGAACTGAAACAGTATCTATAGTTGTCTTAAAATGGTTGCCCATACTGAAAAACCCAAAATGCTTTTATAAAGCAATGCCTCTTGGGTATGTTTCTTTGCCTTTTCTGCTCTAACTTCAAGATTCCCCTTTTCATTATAGAACTGGTAATAGATAAAAACAGATGCCCTGTTAGTCATAGCTCAAGATGCCTCCCAAAACCATCTCACAAAGACAGAGAAATGCCAGAACAGTAAGTCCAGTATAGGTCAAGAGCAGGTTGACAGCTGTGATAGTCTTTAGAACAAAATATTTTATTCATCAATAAAACTATAGTTTACAGTAGTATTTACTAAATAAATTATAGAATTTCTCTTTTACAAGAAATAAACCAAAATCAAAAATATTTCAAAGGCAACATATTTACACAACATAAGACCTTGTTATAAATAACAATTTTTTCTCTTTTTTATGAACAGCAAAAGTATATTTAGAGGCTCATTTTCATATAGTATGTTCAGAGGTTTACCCTTACTCTTGTGATGTCAGTTCCAATTTCCACTGATGTGGACTTAAGAGATTAGAACTGAGAGGTCAAAAAAATGAAATTAATTTTATTCATAATTGTGCTTATTTTTAAATAGGTAAAGCAGATAATAGATTTTGCTTGTGCATAGTTACAGAATGCATGCAAATGAAACTACTAGAGACTTGATAAGAAAATATTACTTCCAAGTCCAAAAAAAGGTGATTGGCAATATAGTAGAAAGCAGCCTGAATACACAGTTCTTCATAGTTCAGCAAGCAACAGCAGATGACAGCAGAGTGTGGAATGTATCATGTCATTTTTGCCAAGTCCATCAATCCTTTCTGTGGTTCAAAGATCCTGACGCTTCTTACAATAAATTCAGTCGATTATTACTCTTTGTCTATTAGGCTCAGCAAGTTTCTCCTTCTTAAATGAGGAGTGCAGAAAGTGCTCTTCATTAACCATGGTCACTTCTCTTAGTTTTACTCTTCACATATTCTTTGTTACTGGAAATACAGAAATGACAAGTAAAGTCAAGAGTTGTGTTTATTTGTTTTCTTACAGAATTATAAACAGGTAACATCTTTCTTCCTCTAAATAGGCTGCAGCACAATTTGGAAGTGATTCTTTTCTTACCTTGACCCCTAATCAGAAGCACTGGAGTCTCTTTTCTGGCACAACAGATAACCCCTACGGGCTTGTAGACATTGCAGTCTACAGTATATTACATGAACTAGAACTATTTGCTGCTGCAAAATGCTGAACAGTATGGACATCAGAGAAGACAGTATAAACTGAGAGCACTCAGCAACTCACAGCAGCTTTTTTTAAATGTTGAATTGACTGTGACCTTTATTACTTAAAAGTGTTAGTGCAAAAGTGTCAGTCTTCACGGTCATGAATAAAAGTCGTGTTAGCTTCTGCATGATACCCTTCACCAGCTGAAAAGTCATACCTGCCCAAAAACTTTCAGGCACAAGTAATGTTCTGGTCAATGTTTTAGTAATCCATTTCACCAAAAAAATTACTTAATAATGTTAATGGATTAGAATTCTCTACAGTACCTTTTACAGAACCAGCGGTTATATAATACAAATTGTTAATCACTTCTTAGCATCTCTTTAGAGTCAGAGATGTGTTGAAGAGAAACTGACAGCTGAACAGAACACTTCAGTATGTTGAAATAATATATCAAATATGGAGCAAGAAACAAAATCAAAACAAAGAAGTCTGTAGTGACCTTACTCTAAAACCTTCTTAAAAAGCATAATAAAGGTGAAAATTCCATTTATTCAATAGATTTTGAAGGTCACCTTTATATTGTACTTGTAACTACAAGCACTTAACTATCCTTTAAATAGTTTGACAACAGCCTAGTGTTAATTATGAGCTAAAAATATCTAAAGGCATTTATAAATCTTCTCTTAGAGAAAGATAACTACTAGATTTAAATCAATATTTTAGTTATGACTTCTAGCACTAGCCCTTGAACTTTAGGAAATGATATTTCAATATTGTTCTATGGCAACATTTAAACATACTACTGTATTATGCACCAGTGTTAGTGTGTTCATAATCACTGATGCTAGTGAGCACAGTGCTAATTTCTCAGGGGCTGTTCACTCTCTCTATGTCACTCTGGTTTTGGAATTAAAGTCTATCCACTGCTGTATTAGCACCTGAATGTGCTAAGGGAGTAAAGTACTTATAGGATGCAAACAATTTAATCTGCAAATAGAAACTGTTGGACAAGTGAGTAAAATTAAAAAAAATAATTATATTCTAAAATCAATATGATGTAAGGTTAACACAGAAATTTTTTGAGTTTTTTTTTTTTTTTAACAAGAATCAGTTTGGCAAAAAAAGTTGAAAAATGGTAGTACTGATAAACAAAATACTGTTGTATGAAGCCAAGACAAATTAATCAGAATTTCCACTAGCATCATCTAGTTTCTGCCTGAAAGCTCAGATCTGAATGACTGAGCACAACTTCTGACCCTCTGGACTTATTACTGCTTTTCACTAAGGAGACTAGCAGTGTTGCTGATGTTGACTTTATGCTATTGCACTAATTATTCAATGGAATTATGGATAGCTTATGCTTGTTCTTGCTCCCTTTCCTCTGATCCTTCCAAAACATTTCAGAGTGACCAATGATGGAAAAAATTCCAATAAAATTTGCATAATAGAGTTGGAGAAAATAGACCTAACAGCAGCTTGTAGCAACTGCTAAGTGTGAGTCAATCGCAGGAATACTTATGCCATTTTAGTGAGACAGGATTTTCAGATGTTCATATTTATGAATAGGCACAGTCCAGTACTGTACATATTAGTACAGTATCTGGAAAACACTCCATGTATTTCAAAGGGCAGAACATGATCCTCTAAGCAACTTTGTATCCACTGCACATCTTTTGGGGTTATCTTGATTACTGATAAAAGTAACTTTTTTTTTTTTTTTTTTTACAACTGAATTTGGCCATAGTACTTTGTTCTAGAATGCCAAATAATGCACAAATGACACTACAGCATACATTTCTATAATCACTGTCTCAGATGTCTCACACTGGGTATATAATGGATTTACAGTGTTTGAGCCTACTTGAATCTTTTTGTACTGGAGCATTTTTGCGCTCCAGTTCTCTTTCCATGGATATGTTTTTGAGCTGATTGATTTCCTCATATGGTGCTTTAAAAGCCCCAGGCATGAGAACATGTAGTTCAGTGACAATACGTGCTGGCATTTTAGCACTTAGCTTACTCAGAAAGTGTATTACTTGTAATCTGAATTGGTACCTTTTTAATCTAACCAAGCACGTAATTCCTGTGTCTGATTTTCATGCAAGAGTGACTGAAATGTTCCTTCTTACGTAATGTTGCTTCTGCGAAAACACCTCTGCCAAACTACGTTCGAGTGTTCTTTTTTTTTCCCCCTCACACCAGGCTTCAGTTGTATGAGAGACATAGGCCTCTTTTCTTTTTAGGATCATGCATGGATGAATACAGGGATAGATAACAGGATAAACAACAGATGAAAGGAGCAATTAACCTCTGCATAAAACAAGTAGGTTTGCCCCCTTCAGCCTTAACAAGAGTCTGTTTTGAGGAAAGTGCTTGATTGGTTCCATTATGTGCATGTAACATTCTAAAGATTAGTATGCTCTCAGAGATAAGAATGTCTCTAAGCAAGAACGCCTTAATTCCTTTCCCATAGTCCCAGAATTCAGGTTCAGCCCACTGTGTTTTGCCATCAGTATCTTCAGAGGAAATGGTAAGGCAGAGAAATTGAAGCCTCCATAAAGAGCAACATATCAAAATTTGAGATATGCTGCACACTGTGACTGTACAAATTTTAGCTTGTTTTTACACGTATCCTGTCTGGGAACTGCTTTAATTTCAGCTGCACTTATTATTCCACAACAACACCCTGAAGTAATCTACACGAGGACTAGAATTTAATGAAACTATGGGAGTGAGTACAGAAGAAAAGGAGTACTGAAGAGTAAGAAGAGTCAGACAATTTTGACAGTTTCTAAATAGTCATTTTATAGACCAATATTCATAAATCTGATTACCTTGCATCTACAGTGGCTTTAAAGTACAAAATAAATCTCCGGCAATGTTTTAATACTTTCAAATTCTGTAATAATACTGACATTTGGACACAAACCACTACCTAAATAATTTTAAATGTAATAATATGACCTTCACAATTAATCGGACACAAATCATAGGTACACTAAACAGACTCTAAATACACTGGGCTTGCTCATCACGAGCTATTCCTTTATTTTATTTTCTGAAGACCTTATTGATCCATATCTTCAGTGGCAGTGACTTCTAAATTATATACAAATTTTGTGAGCCTTTCCTTCAACAACAGGAGGCAATCTGTATGTGAAAATTTCTATACTACCCAAGAATTTTGTGTTGTATTTAAATATACAGATGTATTCTTTAAATTTAACCATTTAAAAATGGTTCACTAATGAAGTCCTATAGGCAGAACATATATTTATTTATTTAAATCCTTTATTTACCACCAGATGATTAAGACGAACAGCATCACAGTTGAACAAACTTTAAAGTTTGTTGTTGTGCTATTTGCACGCGTGTCCTTTTTCTGCTGGAAGTGTAAAAGAAATAAAGCATATTTGATGTAAATCAATTAAAGAAACGCCTAAGCCTTACTATTCTGATTTTACTGATATCGTAGTTTGACAAAATAATATGTTCAGCTACCTTTATAAATAATTTTGTGGGAAGGCTAAGAAAACACAGCAGGATAGTTTATAATTGCACATGTTGCTTTTTCAAGGACATAAAAGTCAATCAAAGGATTTGAGATCTCAGTGCAGAACAGAAGGAACAAGGTGATTTTAAGTTATTCCTTACTTTTTAAGTGAATTTAAGATTTTTAAGGCACTCCACAGTGGACTAAAGTCGTCAGTATTGGTTGCACTTGCTGATCATAGATCACTCTTAAGAACTTCTTGCAGGATTTGACTTATATTTTTTCCTAATCAAATTCCATAGAACACTGTGACTGTTGTGTTCAGTAGCATTTGCTGACATTTAATGTTTTTCTGCTTATATATCATCTGACAGTGGCTGAACTGACACTAATAAATAGGGCTTCAGGGGAATTTAAACAAGCGACCAAGTTTATTTCCAGAAGAAGAAGGAAACACTGCTTTAATCTGTTATTTTGTGGATTTCTATATCAAAGTGCTAAATAGAAGAGTCTTACCCTCTCTGCTTCAGAAAACCTGTTTATCTCAGATAGCACCTTCTGTTTCAAAGTATCTGATCTATCATTGTATTACATACTCATAAAAGCAAGAAGCCTTTAATGTTTTAATAGTGTGCAGAGAAACATTTAAAATTTCCAAGTATCTTATGTATCTCCTTCTATCTTTCTGCACTATTTAATTGATAATTAAAATTATTTGTACTGATTACTCAGTATTTGATTCCCACTCTTTTGTTCTAGAATATTTGGAAATAATTTAGATTGGCTTATACCTGCTGCTAATTGCAGATGATGCTTAGTCATATTTTAGTCCTAAAAGCAAGATTTATGAAGCGATTATCTAGGTTAAAAAATTTATGAGAAAATAAAACAGTGGTATTTCAAAGTCAAACTCGAATTTGAGGATGTTCCTAACAGTGCTGCTTAGAGTGGCAGATGTGTGAAATGCTGGTTTGCCTAACTTGGCCTTTTTTCAGAACTGAGGAATTCTGGGCCCAGACCACCATTCAGTTGTGTACACAAGATATCTCTGCACCTGTGTCCTGGACCAAAAACTCTTGCTGTTACCAGGTAAATTCCCAATTTTGATGTCAGCAGCACAGTGTGAGTGTGCAGTAACATCCCAAACCCAATACTCTGACTCATAAGAGGAACTTTTTCTTTTACAACCTCAGTTCCACCCTACCTTACTTGACTGTCTGAATTTCCACACAACACTGTTCAGAAAATGCCATGTTAAAGCTTCTTTTTGTAATAAATTAACACTATGTAATTTTATGACAATTTCTTTTTTGTTTTTTTTTTTTTCCTTTTGCAGTCACGGGACCAGAAATTCGTAGCTCTTAATTTACTATAGGATGAAAATTTGTCCAGGAAGTTTAGCATTTCAAAGCAGGAGGCAAAGACATCAAAGGATTAGTGGTGACTGAAATTAAGCAAGTTAAGATATTTTTCATTATAATATATAGTGGGTGAGACTACAGCAGTCTGCCTTCTAATAAAAACACAGACAAGGCTTATTAACTACAGGGTTAAAGGAAAATCTGGGAATGTCATTAAAAACTAAATTTGTCTCCTATGCTTTTAAGAGGTCAAGATGTATCTTGTAACCTTTTCTACTGAGGTTTAGATCAGCTAATGCAGACATCGATTTGCTTTATTTTTGAGACATATATTAGCAACGACTGGCCTAGTGTTCTTGAAAACATGCATCTTTTCCTTCTAGAATGCATTTAATCATCCTCCTACAAAAACAAATCTGCCTTCTGCTCAGCACTACTGAATCGAACTGATAAAACACATAACTTTGTAACTCATGATACTTCATTATCATCAGGTTTTCACAAACAGAGGCTAATTGTTATTTCCGGATCCACTGAAGGGTTATTATGGGGCATTCAGAACTAAGAGATTAGTAGACAAGACATTATATTATTCCTTTTTTTTTCACAAACACCTCAGGATACATACAGGGTACATATGATTAAACTACAGCTCACTTCCACAGCAATCTCAAAGCAGTTAAATACCATCCATACAGCGTGAGGGACGGGCAAGAGAAGGCAGGGGTAAGTAATTGCTCAAGATGAGTTTGCCACTTAAGAAATAACACATGCTTAGCCATGATATCCAATTTTCCTGAAGCTGTCAGCTGTAGCATACCTAGACAGTTCAAGTATGTGCCATTACCCTGATTATTGAATTTTGGGTTTTGTTTTTTTTCAAGGTGCAGAGAAAGGTGTTGCCAGGTCAAAAAAAGCACCTGTGGTTCTCTCCACTTAAGACCTATTTATACTTTCAGACCTTTGCTAAGGGGAATAAACACTGGATATTTATATAACATCCAGAGTTGGGGTTTAATTGTTTTTCTGTTGATAATTCATCAGTGAAATACACATACTGTAGTCTCCCAAACATAATAGTAATGAATGTTTTACAAGCCAAAAACTAACTAAGGAGATCACCATCACATCTGAAACTCATACAGACAGCTTTATGAAAGTATTACCTATGTCTGTCACTGAAATTTCAGAGCATTCCACCATCCACACTACAGACTTCAAACGCAAAAAGAACTACTTCACAGTACTAAGCAGTGTTAGTGACAAACAATATTGTTGTTTTATAAACTAAATTCAAAATCTACCAACAAGAAATGGTTTCACTGTTTAAATGGGGCCAAGAGAATTACAGAACAGGCCGTGCTAAAGGGACTGCAAGAGACCATCTTTTGCAAATCATCCTTTGCAGACCAGACTGCAAGGTCCAATCTTTTGCAGAAAAGGGAGCATGGATGAGATTATCAAGCAAGTAAGACCTAATTCTTTCAGTCTTTCCTCAAATGGCACATTCTTTACATCTTTGATTTCTTCATGGCAATCCTTTGTACCCTCTTCAGTCTGTCCACATCTTTTTTTTGAGTTGTGGAGACCAGAGTTGGATACACTAGTCCCTGTGCAGTCTGACAAGCACTGAGATTGTTACTTAAAAACTCCTAGCACTCATGTATTCACACGTTCTTCCCATGTATTCACACATTCTTCCCATAAATCCCTCTCATCTGGGCTCTGAGTATACTGAAGCTGGCATGTCTAAAATCCAGGGCCTTTGTCCTACTACTGGTCTTCATTCACTATGCTTAGCAGGATCTTTAACACCACAATACTGTGATTGCTGCATCCAAGGCCATCATTTGAAGTTATGTTGTCAAGTATGTCTTTTCATTTTGTGAGTAGTAAATCTAGCAACACACTGTTCCTAGTCAGCATGACCAGCACCTGTAGCAGGATGCAGCCCTCATATATTCCAAGAACATCATGGACAATTTGTGCATTGCTGTACTATTCTTCCAACAATTCCCTGGGTAATTGAAGTCACTTGGGATGACCAGGTTCTGTTGTCTCAGGAGTTGCTTGAAGAGACGAGGTAAGGTTTTGTCAGCCTTGTCATCCTGGTTGGAAGGCCAATAACATACACCTAACATAATATTCTCTTAAGGCATTTCATAGACCTTTTGTGGTCCCACAGCTTCCCTTCCTACACTCAGATTTCTCTTTTTTTTTTTATTAAGTGCAACTCCATCTCCTCTCCCTATCTTTGCAAGAGTTTGTAGACATCCATTGTGTTCTTCCAATTACATGAGTCTTCCCACCAAGCTTCTATGATTCCTATCACATCATAACTCAGACTAGGCATAGAGTTGCAATTCTTCCTCTTCTTTGCCCGGACTTCATGCACTGACATATATGTACTTGAGGTGATTGGATTCAGGGTTCTTGCCTTTGTAAAGTGTTGGGAAGTATTCTCCACTATTCCAGTACACCTACATGCGCATCATTGCTGTTGCTTATGAGTAAGTAGGTGTTACTGTTACAGCTCTGAATCCTACCCTCAAGTTATTTAGTTAAAAGCACAGTTCATTTAAGTCAGCCTAATCTGCTAGCAAGGTTAAGTTGCGTGTGATTAGTCATTTGTTCATTTCAGGATTTCTGAGTCCCTCTTAACAGACAATTTTGGTCAACGTTAGACCAGAAATGAGCCTGATTAACATAAGTCTTACAGGCATAGGCTGATCTAAAGGGCTACTTGAGTTCACAGTTAACTAATCAATTCTACATATAATTGACCACTGGTACTTGCTACTGTCTTGTTTCAATAGAGGCAGGACAGACAACAACTTTCCTAAGTGTGCTGGGACTATTAAATTAGTAGCTATTAAGTGGGTATTGTAGACACTCAAGTGTTGCTGGCTAAAAAGAAGAAAAAGAAACATCAGTGGTACAGCCTACAGAGAAGAAAAGTGTGACAAACATGTTTCTTGTCCACAAAAAATCAGATACAAACGTGTTTCATCTCAACAAAAGAAAATTTTCTTCTGGACAAATAATTAATCACTGGAAAACCATCTGCAGGGCTGTGGTAGAGTATCCATTGCTGGAGGTTTTCCAGATGGAAGGCAATGGGGTACTAGCTAATCTTATCTAGGATCCCTTTTCCAGGAAAGGTCGAACCAGATGATCTATTGAGGTCCCTTCAAGCTGGGCTGTTTTATAATTCTAAGATATTCTAGATCTCTTAAAACAAAGATTAGGTAACTCTAGAGATAAGAAAAATAAAGAATGCAATCAGTTCAACATGAAGAGGAAAGATGTTATTGTTGTTTTGGATTTTAGTGTGGGTTTGGTTTTTTTCCCCCTCAAATGGAAAACAAATAACAGGACAGAAACTTGTACCATTAGAGAAAAAGTGAAAGGCATTTAGACATACTTCACTATTAACATAATGGTTAATAGGCACATAGGTTATTTAGGAATTTGCTTTGGCAGTGTACTTAAGCATATGTTTCATCTGAAAAATACCTCAGTGAACCTCTGGATCTTGAAGTTAAGTAGGTATTTTAGTAACTTTCTGAGCCTGAGTTAAAGGAATTACAGGAGAAAGTGTTTGACAACTTACTAAGTAGACATCCAAAACTGAAGCATTATCATTTTCCATTTCCAGTGTGCTCTGTTCTGAAGTCAAATAGATGGCACTGTCTTCCAAAGTGAATGTTGAACTTGAAGGTAACCCTTTACTGCAAAGAGAAGGGAGACTAAATCAACCAAAAATCAAAGTTACAGAGAGCTCAGTCATAGCTGAAAATTTAAAAGTAAGTTTCTCTCTTAAACATAAAAATCTTCAAATACTTGAAAAAAAGGAATGTAAATGAACAAATATAAATGTTTTGGCAATGGTTAGATAACTGGAAGCTCATGTTTGACTAATATAGGCAAACAACAGTTTTTATTTTTGCATTAACTGTAATTTTATCAGAAAGTGATGCTGTTCCTGAACTCCTATATTTATTTAAAGAATGAAACTGTCACAGTAAATGTGACATAATTTCATTAATTCCAAATTATATTACTTCCACGTTACACATGGTATAAATTTTGGCAGCCTTTCTTAATTCAAAACAGGGAAGAAAGATTTGGCAATTAGGCACAGTAACAGTGGACTTTTTCATGCAGACACAGGACACTTGCAGCCAAAAGGTCAGGAGGAAAAGTGGGAGAACAACGAGAGTGTAATGTAATTGGTACAGCTTTGCAAGGAAATGGTGTTTACAGAGCAGGTGCACTGTATTACTTCATTCACAGATTGATTTTTTTGTTCTCTGCTATTCAGAAATCATGTTGAACTGCAAACGCGTCTGTATAGAAATCCCGTTTTTTAAACACAGTTGGTCCACAAAGCTGAAACTCTCAAAGGTGTTTTAATGGAGCCAGGTGCCCATTATCTCATGTCCTTACTAGCTGCCAGAAACTAGGCTCCAGGCTTGGAAAACTCAGCTGTCAATTGTGCAGAGACATATTTTAAACAGTTCTTACCTCTTTACAGACAAGGTGAAAAGCAAAAAATTCTGCATTGTAACTGGATGTGAAAACATGGTTACAACCATCAGTCCAGATATGACTAATTTCCCCCTCTCTTTGTGTTACTTTAAGTATGTTTCAAATGGGGTGTGACTTCAGAAAGGGCAAAGCTAGTATGCAAAGTAAAAAACAGACTCAAATGCTCAACAAAATAATGGATTATCCATCACCCTCATGTCATACTGACTTTAAGAGCCCAGCATTACATTCACCACATTACAATGTTCCTTTTATTATACAGTGTATTAGGCATTTTTTTCTAAAGTAAGACTATTTCTTTTGTACTGAGTATGACCCAGGCCCCACTGACCTAGTAACACTACTCGCACACCTGTAACTTGAATTCCGTAGAGCAGCATTTCAGTCACATCACTTTTATCCCAATGTTATGTTTTACTGAAGGAGGAAGAGCAAGAGGAAGGGAAAAAAGGGCTATTGACAAAAGCTAGACTATGTTTTACCATGTCCCACAAAATAAACTCTGGTGTGAAACACATAAACAGCATTGTTTCCTTCTAATGCCTGTCTATATCATTAAAAAATATCATCCTGTAAAAATAAGTGACATATATATTAGTCATTTGTCTAAAAATGTTTTTTGATGCTTCTTCAGAACCGCAGGTAGAAGCATTATGCTCTTTAGGCCAGGATTCTTTGATCTGCTTTTCTGCTAGTTTCTTGCTCATTCCTTGGCACAGTATTGTTGGTCCAACAAAGCATAATGTATAAGCAAATTAAAATAAATTGTTCATTACATTAGTACCCCTGAACAATTTTAGACATTATGCATTAGTATGAAGATGTTGTTAACTACTACAGCTGTAACCGTATTATAGGAAGAAAAAAAATGATCGTACAAATGACCTTAAAGCACAAAGAGGTTTTCAGATACAACAAACTATAGGTTCTATCAGCACATCAATGAGATTTACAAATGAGAGGGGTTTTTTCCCAATAACTGAGTTAAAACTGACAGATAACATGGAACTTTCTGCATAAAAGAGTAAAAACAAAAAAATCTTGTAATTATTCTCCTAACAGCAATAAACATGCTGTCAGCAGCTGGTAACTGAAAGGTCAAATTTCTGCAAATCTCTGATGTGAGCATCATCACAGATGCTTACTGCCAGTTTTAATGGAGACTTCTGCTAAAGCCAAGACAAATTGGTGGGGGTGGGAGGCACAGGAGAGAGCAAGCAGAACCCCCATATACACAGTGTATCAGAAAGAACACTTCAGTGGAACAGAGTTTTAGTACAGTTTTAACAGTGCACTGAGTTCTCATCCTTAATTCTTAGGTTTAAAAAGAAAGAAAAGCCAAGCAAAAAGAAAAAGCATTTTTACAGGTACTTTCTTCAATTCAGTAATGACCAGCCACAATGAGCATGCTCAACTGTGCCTGGCTAAAGCATTCTGTTTTATCTTGGTTCTTAATTAAAAATGCCAAGTTAAAAAAAAAGAAGGAAAAGTAATAAAAGTAATTCCATCCCTAGAGAACTGGGAAAGCTTTGTTTTTCTTTGAGCCAAAATGACATGTTGCTTCAATCAAAGTCAAATTTTCTTTTCCATAAGGATTCCCCCAGTGTCTCAGTGTATCACAGTATATGGTATGTATATACTATAGTACATAGTATTATACTATAGTACATACTATATATGATAGCTCATAGTATTTAAGCATTCATTTTTCCTCCACCTAAGTGCTTATTATTATGAAGCTTGCATGAATTTAATCCACTTTGAATCAGATTCAGAGAAATTTGTCCAAGGTTCAGAAGCTAATGGTGGTGGGTGGACAAGCAGAACATTTAAACTTAACACACAAAAGTTTGTTTACATAGAAAACCAGACTGGCAAAAGGGTCAACTCATATTTCTTACAACAGGAAAACTAATACCTACAAATCCCTTTCACTGATAAAACAGCAGAAGATTTTATTTTTATTATCTAAGCTCTCCTTTTATGATCACGTGACCCATCTGGTACAAGGGGAAGGCTGTGGATGTGTCTATCTGGACTTCAGCAAAACCTTTGACACCGTCTCCCACAGCACACTCCTGGAAAAGCTGCAGCCCAGGGCTTGGACAGGGGCACTCTGTGCTGGGTCAGGAACTGGCTGGAGGGCCGGGCCCAGAGAGTGCTGGT
>JAYRBT010000093.1:38233354-38247990 GCA_036023395.1 Myiotriccus ornatus | reverse complement strand
CATCTACAACGCTGCTGCTGCTTTTGAGAACACACGCAGGATCACTCTCGAGGAGAAAAGACAACGCAGAAAGAATCCCATCTCGTTGATATCACCCAGGGAGTCTCTCTGCTGTGCCTTCTGCAACCGGAATTGTCTACCTCGCATTGGCCTTTTTAGCCATCAGCGTGCTTGTAGCCAGCGTGGGTAGAGCCCTTCTCAAATCTTCATTTGCGAAGCCTAGCCATGACATGGCCTTGTAAAAAGTCCCTCTCCAGCCTTCTTGTAAGTCTCCTTTAGGTACTGGAATGCTGCTACAAGGTCTCCCTGAGCTTTCTCTTCTCTGGACTGAACAATGCCTAGCTTGATTTTACAGGAGAGGTGCTCCATCCTTCTAATCATCTTGGTGGCCTCCTCTGGACTCACCCAAACAGGTCCATGTCCTTCCTGTCCTCGGAACCCCAGAGCTGGATGCAGCACCCCAGGTGGGGTCTCACCAGAGCAGAGCAAAGGGGCAGAAACACCTTCCTCAACCTGCTGGCCACACTGCTTTTGGTGCAGCCCAGGATACAAGTGGCTTTCTGGGTTGCAAGTGCACCTTACCGGGTCATGTCCAACCTCTCATCCACCAGCACCTTCAAGTCCTTCTCAGCAGGGCTGCTCTCAATCTGTTCATCCCCAAGGTTGTACTGATAAAGGGGATTGCCCCCAGACTGTATTGATAAAGAGGGTTGCCCTGATCCAGTGCAGCACCTTGCAGCTGGCTTTGTTGAAACTGATGAGATTCCCATGGGTACACTTCTCAAGCTTTTCAGAGCCTCTTTCGTGCCTCATCACCATCTTTCTCTGCTCTTGCAATGCTTCAGACTGAATTTCCTTTCAGTAGCATGATCAACTCATAGAGAAATTATCCATCAATTCATTAATATTTATAAGACTCCCAAAAAGACTTATTTTCCTAAAAAGGGTTATAACATATCATGCATATAGGGAATCACTGCTTAGGGTTAACTCAAATTCTCTCTTTTTCTTCTAAAGATTCCTTCACTTAGAATATCTTAATTTTTTTCAGTAAATCTACTCTCAGCTCTCTTCTTTCATCTGTCTGTTCTATTCTTTTTCTCATTTAGTATTTCACAAAATATTTATCACATACACTTCTGCTTTCTTGCTGCACTACAGTTTTCCCTCTTCTCTCTTGTGCTTTTAGATATAATCATGTATGCTGTTGTATCCTGCCATGCCTCTAACACTGTTTTTCAGGGACAGGGTGAGAGTTTCACAAATCCAACTGATCTTTAGAAAAATGTTATTATCTTTAGGCAACATGCAGAGCAACAAAGGCCACCGCAGACTGAAAAATACAGACTTCCAGTGGTAAAAAGTTTAAGTGAAAAGAAAACCAGATCTGAACTTTTGATGGAAGAAGCCTATATCAAGGTTAGTCTCTAAACTTTGATTTTTTTAAATTTTTTTTTTTTTTTTTTTTTGCAGTAAGAATACACTTATCACACCCAGAGGTACTACAATTCAAGACAGATATGAACATGTGATCTTATGTTCAAGATGTGTATTCTTGAACTTAGTTATTTGAAAATAGGTAATTTTCCCCTGTTAATTATCAAAGTCAGGCTAAATGCAGCAAGTTCAAAAATAAATCTGTTCCCGAGTGCTTGCAAATTCTGTTGGTTTGCTTTGTAGTTGTACCCAGATGATGATAAAATATCCCTACTGCTAGTAGCACATGAAAGTTTTAATTATTGCTGAGCAGTGCAGTACCTCACACTGCCTTGCCAGTGAAGAAATGGATGTGCACAAGAAGCTGCGAGGGGACACAGCCGTGACAGCTGACATCAGCTGACCACAGGAATATCTCAGACCATATGGCATCAGGCTAAGCAATGTAAGATGGGATAAACAAGAGCAAGGGGTAAACATTCATGATTAAGGCATTTGTCTTCCCAACTCACTGTTACACGTGATGAAGCCTGGCTTTCCCAGAGATGGCTAGACACCTGCCGGACCATGAGACTGGATGAATCCCTGAATTTAATTTGTTTTCACATATAGCTTTTGCTTTCCCTATTATACTATCTTTACCTTAGCATTCTCACTTTTTAACATTCCAGTTCTCTCCCCCTCCCACTAGGATGAGTGATTGTCCATTTGGGGCTCAGCTGCCCATTGGGTTTAAAACACAACATACAAGAGCTCACTTACATAGGATTAGTTTTCCCGCCATCCCCAATGCCTAAATATGATCTACAGTTTCAGGGTCTACTTTAAGTTATAGAAATCAATTAATTTTGTTTGAGAGATGTGACAATCAATAGTTAAATTACTGCTGCAAGACTTAGACTTAAGCTTTTGGATAACCCTTGGTAGAAATGTCCCTCTGTAACAATGGTGGGTTTCTCTTTGCTTTTTTTTTTTTTTTTCTTTCTTCTCCCCTGTGTACTGGTTTTGAATGGCAAGGTTTTGTAGGTGAGGCAGGGGGCTGCAGGGTTGGCTCCTGTGAGAAGCTGCCAGAAGGTTTCCCCATATCTGATACAGCAAATGCCAGCTGGCTCCAAGAGGGACCTTGGAGCCAAAGCTGAGCCCACCAGTGAGAGTAGTAGCATCTCTGGGATAGTGTATTTAAGATGCAGGGGATATGTGTGTACAGCTGGAGGAGAGAAGTGACAATATGTGAGAGCAACAACTCTGCAGACACCTAGGTCAGTTCAGAAGGAGGGGAAGGAAGTGTTCCAGGCACTGGAGCAGAGATTCCCCTGCAGCCCATGGTGCAGCCCATGGTGAGTCAGCTGTCCCTCTGCAGCCCATGGAGGTCCATTGTGGAGCAAAGATCCACCTGCAGCCCATATTGGAGCAGGTAGATGTTGGAGATGAGATGGAGAGTGAGAAGGAATTTACACACTGGAAGGAAGAGTTTCTTGATGGCATGGAGGACATCGCTGCACCTGACAAGCCTGCCTAATGAACATTTGCATTTATCATAATATGGCTGAACCTAGGATGAGGTTCAAGTCATCATTTTATGTTATCTTCTTCCTAAGTTTATGGACTTGCCTTTCGAGGCATAGAAACAAGTTTCTGATTGGGTACCCTACCATGGGGTAGCTACCCTGGCCAATTAGATTATTCCCCAGTTACATCATGGTTATGTTCCACCCCTTCGTTGTATCACCCTGGTGCCTACCCTATCATCTTTCCTGGTTTTGAATACTCCTCCCATGCTCCTCCCTAGTTCTTGAACCTTCCCTAGCCCTCCGTTTTGGAATAATAAACCAGATCAGCATCAGGCACTGACGTGAGATCTGCAGTCCTATCTCAAACCCTGTTGGTGTCATTCTTTCCCTAGAACTCAACCGTGTCAGGTGGATGCCTGAAGGACGCTGCGACCCCATGGAGAGAAGCCCATGCTGAAGCAGGCTCCTGGCAGGACCTGTGGTCCTGAGGAGAAAGGAGCCCATACTGGAGAAGGTTTGCTGGCAGGACTTGTGAACCCATCTGGGACCCACGCTGGAGCAGTGTGTGGAGAACTTCAGTCACTGAAGAACTAACACTGACAAAGCTTGTGCCACTTAGGGGGAAGAGGAAGAGAATTCTGGAGTCAAATTCAACCTGGGAAGAAGTGAGGAGGGGGGAGTTGTTTTTAAGATTGGGTTTTATTTCTTACTACTCTACTCAGAATTAATTAGTAATAAACTAATTTCCCAGAGTTGAGTTAGTTTTGCCTGTGACAGTAACTGGTGAGTGATTTCCCACTGTCCCTATTTGGATGCACAGGAATTTTGCTATATGTTTGCCCCCGTCCATTTGAGGAGGGGGAGTGATAGAGTGGCTTGGTGGCCACCTGGCATCCAGCCAACATCACCCTGTAAGTAGATAACAGTCATATGTATCTTATCCTTGGGAAGCAATTAAAAGATGAAGGAAGGAGAAATGGAGAGGAAAACTAGAAATGGTTGATAGTGATAAATACAAGAGATTTTATTAGTATTCAACTTTGGATAGTTTTTCCTTCATAAAACACAGAAAAAATGCACATCAAAGGGAAGAATACTT
Source organism: Myiotriccus ornatus (assembly GCA_036023395.1). Taxonomy (NCBI): domain Eukaryota; kingdom Metazoa; phylum Chordata; class Aves; order Passeriformes; family Tyrannidae; genus Myiotriccus; species Myiotriccus ornatus. Next base: position 38,243,943 of record JAYRBT010000093.1, on the reverse strand, counting down.
AATTTTTCAAGCTGGCAGGGGCATGTAAAAAATCTTTATTTTTGCAAGTTAAATAAATTAAAATCAATGTGGGTGTTCCTACAAATACCAGATACAGGATTGGACATATCATTAGATCATAAAACTTATTTATCTTTATATCAGTGCTAATATATACGAACCTCTTATACCTTCAGATGCTCTAGATGTGACAAAAAAATACATAACAAATAATTCTCTGTAATTTTACTATTAGAGTATAATCCAAATTGACAGAAATTTAGTTTCTTCACTGGAGCTGTGAAAATGCTACATGATGTTGAAGAAAGGCTTGTTCATTGCCAAGGCAGGAGTGTTACATAGTAATAATAATAAAAATATTTAAAGGAGTAAAATCGCTACTTTCTTACCTTGGACTTTCTTGAAAACTCTTGTGCTCATAAACTTTAAAAATCTGTCAGCATAAAAACCTGGTCGGTGAACTGAAACAGTGTCCTATGAGATTGAAAAAGGTCTCAGTCACATTTTCCATTAAGTAAATCACAAGCAAAGTGTCAAGAAAGCTGGACACCTCAGGTGAACTGTATTATACATTTCAGGCATACTCAAAACTAGTGAATCAGAACAGGTTTTCCCTTTTAAAGGTTGATTCTTCAAGAACTTTTTTTTAGGCTTTTAATTTATGAAATCAGAAGTTATGAATTATACAGCTATATCCTGCAAAATCTTCCAAGTATTTGAAATGTGTTTTTTCACATGATATGTATTTTTCAGTTACAGATCCATCAATGTCCTGCTAAGTGGTTCATCTTGTGTAAGTTATAAGGACAAGCTGATCATATTAGTTGTTTTTTGAAAGCTCAACAAATAAAATCAGAACATGTATTGGAAAGATTTCAGCAACAGCCCAAACCACATGGGGATGTTAGAATACAAATATACCAGAGCTAGCTTTTTGCTGGTTAATATAAGTCAAAGTTCCATTAGATAAAATACTAGCAGTTTAAAAAAGTAATGAAATCTACTTACCCCATCATAAACAAGAGCTTTCCAAGAATGTTCCAGCTTCTTCATTAACCTAAGCAAGTAAAAACAAAATCAGAACTGCTTTATAAAATTTTCACATTTATAAGTCATTTCAGAATAGCTTATTCAATGAAAGCTTGAAATTCAACTTACCTATAAGACTGGAGAATATCAATAATACCCATAAATAGAAGCAGCTTTTCTCCTTTATGGTTTTTCGCAGGAATACCTCCCATTCTAAGAGAAATAGAAAAAAAACTTAGTTAGATCATATATTATGTAAATTATGAATTAATTTGCTTTTCCAAAAGTTCTTTACAGACAGATCAGTGACAGAAAAAGCAACAGTATCAAGCTGAGTATCCTAACTACATGAGCCTCCTGTTGGTCCAGGGTGTTTACTCAGCCATGACCTTAAAGAACAAGACGTTCATCCTAAGACCCTCTCTTCCTACTCCACCACCTAGAAAAAAAGGTCCATTGTTTTAGAACCAGAAATCCAATTTTCAGTTTGTCAGCTTCTGTTCACATTCATGAGCCCACCACAAAACCAGAAGTAAAAGTGACTGAGGATGCAGCTCATGCAGTACCTCTGAATAATTTTTAACAGTTTGAGAAACAAAAAGCTGAAGCAGCTATCAAAGACATAGTTGAGAGTATTTTCCCCATTCTGGCACTAAAGCAACAAGAGAGGCCTGGTTACCAGCTACTCAACCTTCTCTCTTTTTTGGCATAGGGGTGGTGGTGGGCGGGGGGAGTAGCGGAGAGGGAAACACATTTTTTATTATTCTAGACGTAAGGGAAACCTTGTAAGAACTAGTGAAGTTTAAATTACTGTAAAATCCCATTACCATAAACTCCAGCTCAATCAACTGGTCAGACATTCAGAAGTGTTAAATGGTTAACAAAATGATATTCTGTCAGCTTTTCCTGAAAATTATGACTAGAAATTAAACGCAGTGCTAGCAGCAGTTATTGCTGCTGGGTATCCATTCTCATCCTCATCCTTATATAGCCTTACAATGAACCACAGCAGAAGACTGACCTAGGGGTCTTTTCTGTAAGATCTAGGCTTAGTTTTATCCACTTAAGTGAGGTTTGTCCCACTAGCAGTTATGTCAATATGAGAGAGGAGATAGTGCAAGGAGCCAAGGAAGTACTCTACTGCTGCAGTAGGCTTTCACTACACTTCTCAGGATCTGGGTATATATCATATATGATCTATATTAGCTCAAGTGATGTGGAGCGTGGGGTGGGTTTCCAGGTATGAACACTTTCTGGAATGACCTATATAATCAACTTTGCCAACATGCCTCAAAACTACCAACGCAACACGTCTACACCATACAATGCATCATAGTACTGACCATCTTCTGTGTGAATGTGAGTGAGCTGTAAAAGCTGAGTGAAATAAAGCTCTGTCTAATTTATATTCTAGAGCTCTGAACATCTAGAAACTCTCTATGAATGCTAAATGTCATAATTCTCCCATTTGTTTGCAGTGGGTTTAAGTACATGTTTCTATATCATTAATTGTATTTACCTACACAGGAGAAAAATAGATCCTTAATTTAAAATTAAATTCTCATTATAATGAAGGACTGATTATATACAGTGCTGAATGATGAAGATAATGCTCTCACTAGCACTTAATATATTATGAGGGAAATAGAATAACTATTGTCTATATAATCAAATTTCTATAGCACTTTTTACGAGACAGAAGAAAAAGAGGAAAGCAGCAGTTCTTAATCTTGGGAGATATCATATATGTCTGCATATATCTATCTTCAGTGGCTGAAGATACCATTCCATGTACTGAGCCTACTACTTCAAGATGAAAATGACCACTGTAGGAATATCCATGTCAATGTGAACAAATAATTTTTGCTTATGTCTCATCACGTTGCTTCCAATTAAAATTAGTTTATAACAGGGACTCTTGTAATAGCTGTCTTATAACATCTCTTTTACAAAAGTATGCTTTTGTGCATACATAAGTCACACTGAACTAACCAAATTTGAACTAACTCTGAACTAACCAATTTGCTATCATGTATTTAGAGATGATCAAGCATGAATTTTGATTTCATGCTCTTCGGCAAATCTCGATGAGGCAGCTTTTGGAAAACAAACAAAAAACCAAAAAAGCTCAATCTTTCAATTTCGGAAATGCGGCATACTCATGAATGTTTTGCTTGTTAATAGTTTTAATAGTAACCTCAAGAGCAAGTTATGGCACTTACGTGTTTGTTGTCTCTGTGGTGACAGAGTCTCCCGACTTCCCAGGGCCCTGTATAGACTCCATAGCTGTGGAATAGAGAACTTTTTGCCCTCCATGACGTTTTGTGTCTGCTGCACTTTGGGAACCCTCTCCCTCCTTTTCCTTCACAGCACTGTTCAGTATGTGGATTCCCAGTAGCAGACTGTAATCCATGATCTTAAAACTTTCTAGAACCTACCGACAAAGAAGAAAAGGCTATACTCAAAAAACAGAAGAGTTACACAGCAGCATTTTGCAAACTTAAGCAAAATCATACCTTCAAGGCACAAGCTTCTCCTATTAGGAAAATGTGTGAAATTATAATTAAACAAAAATCCTTTACTATCCCACACAAGTCATAGTGCTAGTTATCTGTTTAGCTCAATGTTCTTATTACAAGTGCAAAAGAAAGACAGATAGCTGATATTATTTTGTAGGCAAGGAAAATAATTCTAGGCAGCTCCTTCTTCTGGATAGCAAATAATCATTTAATAGTTCCATCATATACGTATGAACTATAGACTTTTTAAAGTCATCTCCAATGCATGTTCCAGACCTTACTGAGCATTTTGCCTATATTACTCTCTATCTCTTCTCCACCTCCTATTGAAAACAGAGAGTGTGTTCTTTGAGAACTTTCAAGTGTCAGAAAAGCATTTGGTACCACCCTCTCATTAACAGTTGATGGGATATGAATACAAAAATCATGCACCTCTCCATTAGTCTAAATACAGCCTATCTAAACTCAAAGACAAGTTTTACTTCGGAAGGATGACTACCAGCCTTCTCTTCTATCTCTACCAACCATATTTTCCTCTATCAGTAGGCAAGTTCCCTTTCTTCTCTCACACACCTGTACTGTCATGAGTTTCAAGTCAGCTACACTATTATGAAGTCTGGGATGCTGCCATTGAAAGGCAAAATACAGTTCAAGTCAATACCCAGACATGAACTAAAACAAGCTGTGATCACATCTAGTAATATAACCAAACTATTTGCAGACAGCAACTGTGTTAAACATCTTACAAAACAGTAGTGCTAACTGGAGGGAGAAAAAGCGGTGAAAACTAGGAGGGATAATGCTGTGCCACTCACCTCTCTATGCAAAGCCAGACTACAGCACCTAGTCAGACTTGGAAAAACTACTGCTATTTTTATTTTACAGTTGTAAACTACTGCTGACAGCTCTGTCTTCAACCTATTGCTTACTGTCTTTTGAATTAGATCACGTTAGCAACATTATGATTTTACTCCACTAATTAGATAGCCTATGTCTAGGAATGGATGTAACTTCATTTAAGGCTGTGGTGTGATGTGCTTCTTTCACAGGGACCTCTTATGTGATAAAATTAATCCTTCTGACTTCATCAATTCACCATTGCCACTTAAAACTATAATACTAGTACAATACAACGGACTATTCTTTGACAATTTATGAATTTGTCATAGAATTACTAAAAAAATCATAAAACCAAGTAGCTATTTTTTTACTCCAATTCATGATGAGACTGAAACATCTGCACATCCAGCTGCAGTACAGATTCTTACAAATAGCACAGAGCATATGAACTGTAGCCCTTGCCCCCCAAACACTCTTTTCATGGCCCTGCTCAGAGGCAGGACTGTCCTGTCCACAAAGTCTCTTTAGGATATTATAATATGATCTGGCCCTTTGTCTGCCTACAAGTTTGATGTACAGTTCTGATTCCTTCCCGTTAGAAATTTGATAACCAAACCAACCACTCCTTATGCAAATGCACCTTTTTGACCACACCAAAGCATGTTTCACTCCCCATTTGTTTCTGATGAAAAATCTAGTAAGAAATAATGACCAGAATAACAAGGAAGAATCAGCAGTCAACAATAAAATTTATTTTGTGTCAAAGTCTCAGCCTGTTTTGAGATAGAAATTTTACTTAATCAGTGGGATTTCCAGCTGAATATATCCAAAGTGTTCTCACATATGTATCTTCATGAATACTTAAAATAACAAATTATGAAAATTTTTAAATGTGTAAGTAATGTTTTCCACACACAGTTGTGCAAAACAATCTGGTTTGCCAAGGACAAGTTACAAAATGCAGCACAACAAGATATTTCTGGGCATGCAGCATTCTATGAGAATATAAAAAAAGCACAAGCCTTTTCCCATGCTGAGGTTTACTTGGAGATACCTTCGATGATTTTAGATAGAACTGCTTTTAAGATGTAGCAAGTTTTACTACAAAGGCACCAAAACGATAACCTAATCTAATGAAAAAAACACTCAAATAAATCACAGTATTAGACAGTAAAAGTATTCATAGCCAAAGGAGAAAGACCTGTAAAACACCTGACGCCATCTATATGAAACCAGTAGAAACTGACATTAACTGCCAGAAATACACTGCTTGTGTAGTTAAAGTGAGAGAAGTTTAATCTGTGCTCTAAAATGTACCTTGCTAGCAAAATGACACTGTGATGTTTCAGCAACATAGTCTTAATCATGCTATGTACTAAAAAGAAAGTGTTGGATTTGACAACAACAAATAAACCTTCAGGTCATTAACCTGACATTAAATTGGTCACCTAATTTATATTTATGGAGGTGTTATTTAACTAGCTGCACAGATTCTGTCAACACAATGTTGTCACTTGGTCACCAAGTGCTGCTGGCAAGGCTGACTTCAGCTGCTCTGACAACTTCCAGATGGCAAGCGTCGCTCACAGATTTAAGCCTTATGCACTATTTTGCTTTCATACTTCATAAAAAACACAGTAAAATGGCATCACAAAGTATGCCATTTCAGAACATGAAAAAATAACTCCATGAATCAGATTTTCTTTTCTTAGAGCCAATCAGATTTTAAAGCACTCTGTGAATCATCTTAGACATGGTTACACTTCACTCTCTCAGCTAGTGACTAACAGAGCAAAACAAGTATTTCTGCTATGAAATGTCATTTTTATTTTACATGCAGCCAGCCCAAGCCACACACTATGCAGAAATCTGCATTCATGTTGATATCCATACAAAACAACATGCAAAAAAGTCAGCAGGTCATTTTCATAAAAGGGTCAAATAAAAAAGTACATAGGAATTAACATAACAGAAGAAAGACTGATTTTACAACAAATCAATAATTACTTTCAATATAAGGAGCTATATAAAATCAACACAAAGTAAGAGGTTGTCTCACAAAATAAGCATTTCTTAGAAACAAGTGCATAAATTCCAGTGCTTAGCAATGGATCTTTTATTCCAAGAAAATTAATCACCACCTCCTTACCAAAGCATAGGTCGAATCACTTCCCATTTCAACAGAATTACAGCATCACAGAATTTGCCTAGTTAGAAGAGACCTACAAGGATCATCAAGTACAACTCCTGGCCCTACATAGGACCATCCCCCATGTGCCTGAGAGTATCATCCAAATGCCTCTTGAACTCTTGCAGGCTTGGTGTTGTGACCTCTTCCATGGGGAGCCTTTCCAGTGTCCAACCACCCTCTCACTGAAGAACCTTTTTCCAGTATCCAACCTAAAACCTCCCCTGACACAGCTTCAGGTCATTCCCTTAGGTCCTGTCACTGGTCACCACACAGAAGTAGGTTATAGACCACATTGAGGTCTCCCCTCAGTCTCCTCTTCCTGAGGCTGAACAGACCAAGTGCCCTCATACGGCTCCCCCTCAAGGCCCTTCACCATCTTCATTGCCCTCCTTTGGACACTCTCTAACAGCTTAATATCTTTCTTATAGTGTGGTGCCCAAAAATCCACACAATATTCAAGGCGATGCCACAGAGCAGAGCAGAGCAGGACAATCCCCTCATAGGGGGATTAGTACTAGTGCCTACTCATAGGTCATTAGTACTTCAGCTGACAGCTCAAAAAATACTCTTCATATCAATACAAAAGTCTAACTAACTACCACAAAACAAAATTCCCCAGTTTTACAGTGAGTTTTATTGTCTGTTTGTGTAAAACGTTTCCTAACGTAGTTTTAAATGTGACAGGTGTCCCAGCATCCCTAAGGTCACCAAGTTAACTAAGAACCAGCTTTGAGTCTACAGGACAGCTCTTAAATATGCTTCATTAAGAAAACAAGTTATTCTTAAGTAACAAATGAAAAATCACTAGTGTTCTTATATACTCTGGCACTTTCTCCCTTGTTTTTAAATAAGTGGGGAATAAATCTTAACTTCAGTTTTTAGAATATGATAACTTTGCCATTTTGCTGGGGAGTTTTATTCCACATTTCAGGATAAATAAATATATTCTGCTTAGCTTGCATAATTTATTTTCTTCAAAGATATTTATATACCCGAAAAAGTGTTGTGAAGAGGAGAGAGAAGCACTAGGGACTGACAAGGAGAGGTTATCTGAGTGCATAATACAGGAAAACATCTTACACAGTAGACATTAACAGCAAAGAGCATGAGGAAGAATACTTGGAATCATTTTTTCCATCTGCCCAGTTAATAGAGCTAATGGCATTTACATGCACCCATGCTTATAGCCCTTTTTAATTATTTTTTCTCTTACATTCAGCAGCAGATGGAATGGGAAAAACACAATGAGGGTAGCATTAATAGAATATTCCAAATTCCTGCATATGACTAGCTGACGTTCAAGAACACGCTGTATCTCTGTATGCTTCACACGCTAACATCCTACAAATGCAGAATCCTGTGATCACCTGGAATACGTTTCTTGTCTAAAGTTATATCAATATGCTTTCTGAGGTAACTAGATGAGAAACAGTTTGTAGAATAATATCTCTGTATAACCATGACGTATCTCTTTCAAAAGGGACTTTTTTTGTTTTTTTCTTCAAATAAGCAATTACCAATTCTTCTGTATGTTAAGGGATTACAGGGAAGATATAAAGAGTGCTTTCAAAATCAAATGACTAGACCATATTCTGATGAGATGTGCTGGTATAGCTTTCCTACAGTATTTTTTGACATGTACTCCTAAAAAACTCCATCTCCATTTTTAACATGGAATGAGCCAAAGACAAACTCTGTTACTTGTGTGTTTGGACTGTGAATTCCTTGTGCAGGAGAATAGATGTCTTCCACATGCTTTCTACCCAGAGCAGAGATAATTTGTATTATTAAACTGCGTAACAGCACCAATAAAAACCAAACAAGTAATAACGGATGTCTGATTCTGTATCAGCTATGAAATATGGAATGCTACCATCAATTCACTTCTAGCCTTTCTCATACAGATTCATGCTAATGTTACTTGTATCTAATGCATCACTGAAATGCCATAGCTTATCCTTCGTTTCACAGAGTTATTCCTGTGAACCAAAATAATTTTTTCAGGGTTAGATGCTTATAACAAAACACAGAAGCAGCTAAGTTTGATGTGGAGTTTTATTTTCTGCTCCTTTAAAAAAGAAATCCCCAAATGCACTTCAAACCATCTTCAACGTCTTTGGTGACTTTATTTTTATTTAGTACTTGCTTATGTGCCATAACTCTTAATTCTTGGTCTCTTTCACGAGCAGTTTTTTTTTTTTTTTAAACTAGAGAATCTGCTGTATTCTTTAACAAACCACAATTTTATACAATGCTAGTAGTAGCTAGCAGCATGATTACAGAAAAAAAAAATCACAGCTAATGAAACCAGCTTCCAACACTCTCAGTAATTACCCTTACACAAAATATAGGACCATTTGCTTTTCAGATTAAAGCACTCTGAAGTGAACAGCACTTCAAATCAAAGATTTTTAGGAAAGCTATTCAGGCAATTAAAATTATTCATTTTTAGTACCATTTGCATATAATGTGTCCCCTGTGTCCACACATGGCCCACCCAGGTAACTATGATAGTGCCTGCAGGCAAGGATAGGATAGCTACAGTAAGTCTCAGCAATAGTCTGGAGTTTGAAAGCTAGTTCAAATTTTTTTAATTGTGTGCATTGTATGTATGATAAACTCATGAATGCTACATCTTTGGGAACACTGTAATGTTACACTTCTTGGTTCAGTTAAGGTGCAAAAACTGCAAAATGGTCTGTGACTAGAGCCTTCAGACCCTGTCACCTCAGGAGTGAACATAACAAGCCAGGGACGCAGGAGCCGGACAATGCTGTCAACCTGCGCCTGTCCCAAAGCAGGTGATCTGGAGTGGCCACTGGAGGCACTTGTCCATGACACATCATCACAACCTACTCAACTCCATTCTCTAACTATGCAGGTCTTGCATCTCTCCACCAGTGCTGCACAGACTGATATCCAGCAGTGGTCCACCACTGCAGTACTCCATTTCCTTGGGGAGGAGCTCCGTGTCAGCTGTCAAGATATTCTGCATCAGCTGAGCAGATGCATCAGGAGGCCAGTTTAACTAAGCAAGTCAAAAATAGAGAAACATTGCCCCGGCAGGTAGGGATGGCAGCTATTGCCAAGGAAGTCAAAGCTCAGATAGAGTTGAGACTGGCAAGGGATGTCAAAGAAAACCTGATACTGCTAGTGGGAAAAGGGTGACCAAGTAAAACGAGGCCCATTGCTGGATGTGGCAGGTGATTCAGTGACAGCAGACACATATCATAGCACCTACCACCATATCATAGCATCTACCACCACCTTCATCATCACCGGTGAGTTATGTTAGGCCTCTTAAATTAGTGATGGAACTTAAGGAGGAGAGGAGATAGCAGTCAAGGATTTTCATATTAAAGAAGCAGGAAAAAAATTCCATTGCTTCCTGATTCTGATTGCAAATATAAACAATGAAAATATAATCCAAATTTAAGCAATACAGAAGAGAATTTTCTTAGACCTGAAATACTGGGAAGACCAAAAATTTCCTTCCTTAAATAAATTCTTTATTCCAGTGCCTAAACTAACTAACTTTGGAGTAACAGTATGTACTGGGTATGGCTGAGATGAAGTTCATTTTCCTGCAGCAGCCCTTACAGGGCTGTGTTTGCTTTGGTAGCCATAATGGTGGTGACAACACATCAGTGTTTTGGCTACTGCTCTGAAGGTGCATCAGGTAGATGCTTACATACCCAAAAGTCATGCCACTGAAGAACATCAGAACAATGAACAGGTGGATAAGGCTGTCAAGACTGGAATATCCCAGGTAGACTTGGACTGGGAGTGGAAGGGTGAGCTATTTATAGCCCAATGGGCCCATGAAACATCAGGACATCTACGAAGAGATGCAACATACAGATGAGCTTGTGATCACGGGGTGGACCCGACCATGGAGGCCATCACACAGGTGTCGTGGTTTTGCCCACCAGTCTGTCCCTGGGGCTGTGAATGGTTTTGTCCAAGTAGATTTCTGGACAAAACCCAATCAAAACTCGTAGTGACGCCTT
>JAYRBT010000093.1:38220830-38233254 GCA_036023395.1 Myiotriccus ornatus | reverse complement strand
TTTCACCCCTTTTAATCAGCTTTCTTTTACTCCTTTCCTTCTCTTGTGGGTAACTTAAAACCAATGAACTGTGTTTTACTAAAGCTGTTATATGGATTGGTTTAGTAGGTGTTTCCTGTGGAATGGGTCTTTGTGCTGAATGTTTTAGTGAATAGCTTTTTTCTTTGTTATATTTTATGCCTGTAAAAACCTTTTGCCAAAATATCTTATTTTTCTCACTAAATTTAAAAAAATTCTCTTAGAGAAGAGTGTGTGACTTTTTCTCTGGATGTCAATTAGAGGTTATAACAAACTAAAAGGCTTTTAAAAAGTCTTAAAGTAAAAAATGTTACCTCTCTGGGCATTTTATAGATTAATCCAGAATGCAACATATGGGATAAAGGGTGGAGACGGTATTGGGTCTGGCTGAAATGGAGTTAATTTTCATGTAGGAGCCCTCAGAGTGCTGTGCTTCGCACTGATAGCTAGAGAGGTGTTGATAACACACTAGTGTTTTGGCTACTGTTGAGCAGCACTGGCACAGCATCAGTGCTGTCTCTCCAGTATTTCCCCTCATCAAGGGCTAGGGGTAGGCAAGATCCTAGGAGGGAACACAACTAGATCAGGTGACCCAATTTAACCAAAGGCATATTCCATACCATGTGACGTTGGCTCAGATATAAAAGCTAAGGAAAGAAAGAAGAAGGGAAGGCATTTGTTATTTACAGTGTTTGCTCTCCAGAGAATCTGCTACATGTGTTGAAGCCCTGCTCCCCAGAAACTGGCTGAACATTGCTTGTTGATGAGAAAGAGAATAAACCTTTTTTTTTCTCTCTCTTTGCTTGTGCAGACACAAACTTTCACCTTTGCTTTATCAAACTGCCTTATCTCAACCTCTGAGTTGTTTTCTATCTTATTTTCTCTCCTCTGTCCAGCTGGAAAGGGGATAGAGCACCTTGGTAGGCACCTGATGTCCAGCCAACCCACCACAGAGCCAAAAGAGATTTTTGACAAGTTTTTAAGCCTTGAAAAGCTATCACTCACACTGAGTAGGCATCCAAATGCCATGTGGGCAGAAAGAAACAGTGGCAAGATGGTCCCCTTCACAAAATGGATGGAATATCTCTACTCTTTCTAAAGGTGGAAGTACAAGGCAGCTAGTCAGATCCAACCTCATTTGTTGAGCAAATTCAGCTATATGAAAGACAGCAGTGTCTGCTCCCTTTGTTTTATGACACAGAGTAAAACTTATTTGAATAGAAAAAAAGCGCCAAGTAACTTTTTTACATACTTACAAATTTCAGTGTGTGTATATGTATATATATATATATATAGATACACACAGACATATACTTTAAGGTATGTATGTGTATTTATGTATAGATTAATTACTATAATTAGCCTTTTTTAAAAAATAATTTAAAAATTTAGCTGGGCCTTGATGAACTCTAGACTAAGTTTAGAGCTGTTAATCTAAGATTACACACTGAAAAAAATTACATTAGTTCAGCACTCAAATAACATATAGGAAGAATTTACCCAGACTTTCAAAGAACCAGTAAGAGTCACTTTCATGCAACAAATAAATGATTGATTCTTGTTTTTGCTTTTCACTCCAGTTCCCTCTTTTAAATTCCCTTTAGTATTTTCTATATAATAGATCTCCTCACGCTTTGACTGGGTCAAAAACCTTGGACAAGTGGGGGATGCACAAAAGGGCATCCATACTCTCAGATGTGACATACTGATGCATTCTGCATTATCACACATGCCAGGAGCTCAGGAAATACTCACTGCAAAAAGCTACAGAAAGAACAGTGTGTGGTGTTAGATAAATGTCTCACACTGAATATGCAGCTGAACATTAGGTCACCCAGCTCTACAAACCAATCATAAGGCATTACAGACTTCTGTGATAATTAAACAAAAAATTCTATTCATGTGCAAAAACAATGCTTTCCATCTTGTACCACAGGTGGCAGCGAACAACAAACTCTGATATTCAGGATGCCTTTTCTGTGTTGAGTTCAGCCCACCCATTCTGATTTTTTACTATGAAACTCTTAAGATTCCCCTCAGACAAAGCCAATTTTTTCTCTCCACAACCCTGTGAACCCTGGGAATATGAGAAACCCTGGATAACTCCCCCCTTTTTCTAATTTATATTTTCTTACCTTTGCTATAGAGAAAAAACTTACAACAATTCTCTCTGTCATAACAGGAACTGATTCCATTCACCAAGGTCCTCTCAAGGAGCAATGATATGTATCCCTCTTCTGCCTTGAAAATGTTATGCGAACATTAAGCACTGGCTTTCAGCCAGAAAAAAATTGCTTTGCTCCAGAAATATGACTGCTGCCACTAGGCCTGCCTTTCCATTCCTAGCTCTTCTTAACTTACAAAGAGGCCAATTTACTGAAGGGGTACTGAGCTTGCAGCTCTACATACAGATTATCATATGTAACAATGGTACCACAGGCCTAATTGTGCCTCAGGAAAAAATAATTAAAATCTCCAATTTAGTGGAAATCATTATCATCATCATCATCATCATATCTACTGGACTTCATTCCTATGTTAATCTCTATTTCTACAGGTGGATCAGTGTAATCCTGGACACACAGAAATATAGGGGGATGTTGTGGTTTTGCCCACCAGCCAGCCTCTGGGGCTGAGGATGGTTTTTTCTAGGTGGATTTCCAGAGAAAAAGCCAATCAAAACTTTCAGCAACGCCTTTACAAATTACATATTTAAGAAAACTGAAGAGAAGGCTGTTGCGCAGTTGAAATTAGGAGCTATGTAGGAGCGGCAGCAGGCCCCAGGTGGGGGCCAGGTGTGGCACTGAAGCCCCCCTTCTCTCCTATAATGGAGTAGAGAAGAAAAAAACTTTAAAGGACTGACTGCTTAGACGAAAACCGCTGCAGAAGAATCCCGGCAGAGAGACAACGAAGTCTTCAAGGCCAAAGCTGCAGTAGGAGAGAGAAGTTCGAAGGTGGGGGCTGCTTCTTCCCCCTCTCTTACTCTCTCTCTCTCTCCCTTCAGCAGGGAAAAGACTGAAAAATAAATCCCTGCCACCTGTAGAAGTTTGTTGGGGTGAGGAGACCCCCATGCTGCTTGTGGAGGAGCTTACACTGGAGTAAGCTGATGCATGAGGAAGTCGAGACTTCATGAAAGACCTGAGGTGAGGCAGAGTCCTGTTGAAGAGTTGTGACCCTGAGGGAAACTTACACCGGAGCGAGATGGCCCGGGTAAGATATTGGGATCCAAGCAAGGGATCCATGCTGCTGTTGAAGATTTGTGACCCTGAGAGAGATGAGGCTTACGCTGGAGCAGACAGCTCGGGTAAGATGTTGGGATCCGAGTATGGGATCCATGCTAGACCCATGTCGGAGAGGTCTATCAAGGACTGTTTTCCCGTGGAGAGGGACCCCACAGGAAACAGGGGTGGACTCAAAAGCCATTATCCCCTGTGACCCTTGGTGAAGATCCAGGGCAGGCAAGTGTCCCCTTGCAGTCCATGGAAGACCCTACAGGGCCTGGGAAACCCCCCAGCCTACGGTCTTAGTCCAGGAGAGGGATAGGCCCAGCCCTGGAGGCCGACATAGAAGAATTGGACCAATTGGAATTGTCATTCTAAAGATAACAGAAGAAGAGCCTTAGAGTGCTGCAGAGTTATTAAAAAGACCTGGAGCTCTGAGAATGGAGAAAGAAACTGCTTCTCCTCCTGGACTGATAAAAAAGGGGGAGAGGTATTTCTGTAAATATATAGTATTTTTACCTAATTAGGATTATTGTAGATGTAGTTCTTCAGTTTTTATCTTACTAGTAATAAATGTTCATATTATTTTTCCCAATCAGCTCTCTTTTGTGTGCATAAACCTTCTCTCAACTTACAGTAATTGTGGGGGGGGTGAGAGCAAATTAGCCCAGAGCAAAACCACGACAGGGGACAGCTCTGGAACTTGGGGCTGTGTTAGATGATAAATTCAGTGAGGCAACAATGTGCTCTGCTAGCCAAAATGGTCAACTGTACCCTGGGGTGCATTAAGCACAGTATATCCAACTGGTTTGAAAGAGGTGATTGTTCCACTCCACTCTGGCACAGCCTCACCTCAAGTACTGTGTGCAATTTTGGGCTCTACAGTGTAAGGAGGATATGTGTCCAAAAGAGTGCAACGAAGATAGTGAAAGGACTACAGAGCATGACTTTTGAGGAGCAGATGAAGATATTAGATTTGCTCATCTTAGAGAACACTGGGTGGGGGGCACTCATTACTGTCTACAACTTCCTTATGAGGGTGGCAGAAAGAGTGGTGCTGATCTGTGATGCGTGGTGATAGAGTGCAAGGGAACAGCTTGAAGCTGCATTGGGGAAGTTCAGATTAGGTATTAGGAAAAAGTTCTTTACTGAGAGGGTGGTCAAACACTGGAAAAAGTTCCCCAGGGAAGTGCTCATGGCCCCTAGCATGTTGGTATTCAAGAAGCATAGGGACATTCCATTCTACAATTCTGTGATCTAAGATGCCAAAAGTTCAGCTAAAACACAGGCTTCATCAGTGTTCTGACATCCATAGTTTTTCCTCATTGAATAGTATGGGAAAATGAATGGAGGCTAAACAACATACAGAGCCGTGTTCTGTGCTGTGTTTTGCTAAGGTGAATCCAGAGCAGCTGCAAACACAGAAGTTTAAATAGTCAATAATTTTTACTCACTCGACAGTCCCGCTGTAGTGTTTTCATTAGTGCACTGTGCGTTTCAGAGTCAAAATACAACCCTTCATGTATATCTTGCAAGAAATCCAAGTCTTTGAATGTGGGGTTGGACTTCTCCCTCTCTTTTCTTGATGCTCTCCGTTTGTACGTCGAGCCTTTCAAGTCGTACGTGAGATGCATTTTCAAGGCTCGTGGCAAAACATTGTTCATGACAACAATTCTAATATTAATGCCTCCTGACTGAACGCAGTACAGCCCATAAAATTTAGGTAGAAGGGTCCTTGGATTCTGGTTCAGATTCTAAAACAAAAGAGATATTGTTAAATAGGTCTATTTTCAATAAACTTCCATGCTTAAGAAAAGGGTTTTTTCATAGCAAAGGACATTAACAAACTTCAAGAAAACTGTGTACTACTTTTTATTCAGCATAGTTTCTTAGACCAGTTGATCTGCTTCGTGGGTCTCTACTTTAGAATGCTAGCATAAACACTGCCATTTTCCCAGGAACTTATATACAGGAAGAGCAGAGCACTAGCTAGATTGATACTAGGTTTCTCTTTCTCACATACTATCAAAGTGTAGACTGGGGCAAACCTAAAAGCATCCTGAAGACTTTATTTATTTGTTCTGACCTGAACAACCTTTGCATTCTACCTGCTGGAAGAAGTTTGTGTCAAATGTAGTTCTCATTATGTTGACTCGGAATTTGAAAAACAGAGCCCCTGTTTCCATGAGGCTTTACACGCTGAGGGTTAGTGCCAAATGACCAAGTAGTATCCACTGGAGTGTGAGGTCATAACGGAACCACAACTGCCCATCAGAACAGAAGAGTGTGAAATAATCCAAACTGCACAACAGGCAATAAAACTAAATAAGAGAGGGTAATAGAGGTGAGAGAGAAAATCTTCCATCTGAATACAACTACTGTCAGTCTGGCATGAAAAATCAAGAACGGAAAAAATTACTTCAAGTCTTGAATGATTACTAAGTCACAACATAAAACTATCAGAAGAAAGTACTTTCACAGGAAATAATCATGATTGAAGTTTCTTCCTTTGGAAACCATTGCATATGTTAGCAGTGAGAATAAAGTGCACAGAAACAACAGAAAATAGCCTTATATGTACTTGTAATAACTCAATTTTATGCTGATCTGATTATCATGATTGGAAACAACAAAAAAAGTAGGTGCCATCGTTGCCCTTTTTGATGTGTCAGTACACACTTTTTTTTTTTACACAAACAGTGAATCCTTGTCATGTCACTTTAGAGCAATAATTACATTTATGATAAATATACCACAACATATATGTGACAATAAATATTTCTCATTTTTAGTACAAGCGAGAGGGTAATTTTTCAAGTATTTAAGTCAGAAAACAAATCAAGAAAAGAAAGTCCATCACAGGTCTAATAATACGAAGTTCTGCATACCTTCCAGAAGAATCTCTGTTCATATGTATAACTGGTTTTGTTAAAAAAAAAAAAAAATAAGTTCTATTTACTTTTGGATCAATGGTTTTCCTTTCTGATGACTGACACACAAAACCCAACACAATCGACTTAGCACAAGTCCTCAAAAATCTCCATTTAAAAATTAAGTTTTGAACAAATTACATGGAAGAAAATATATCTTTTACAGCCCATTTACAGCTTTAATACATGAGAAATGGAAATCAGAAGTAGTTGGGAACAAAAGTGAAACTGACCAGTCTAGTTTCTTTGTCCACTCTGAGTGAAATGCAGAGGATAGACAAATAACAAAAAGGGAGGGAAAAAAATTGAATTAGAAATCTAGAAAACTTTTCTTGTTACTAGTTTATTAGAAGCAAAGTTTGGTATCAAATCAGATGATGACATTCAGCTTCATCTTGAATGCTAAAAGAACAGCAATTCTTATCTTCAATATATTCTTGACTTATATCTATTCTTTCTATTGGGTGTTTGGGGCACAAAGTTGAACAGCAGGTAAAAATACCAAAATATTACAAAAAATACAGATTACAAGACAAATGAAACTGAATCCTAAGAAGTGTGACATGAAACAGAAGAAATATAGGTAAAATACAGTCTTCAATTACTTACCATATAATAACCTGGCAAGAGTTTCTGAAGAAACTCAGCCTCTTTGTGTTGAACTGTTTTGATGATGAACTCGTCATCGCTAGTTAAAAAAAATAAGGACCCACTGGCACCTGGGTTGGATAATTCAATTAAAGGCTCACTGCAGATTGAGTACTGGAAGAGATAAAAATAATTTTTTAGTGTCAGAGCACGCATTACCCGAACACAAGTTTAATATAAAGAACTGCAGGTACAAATAGGCTCAAGAAAATCAGGAAGCTTATTCTTTGATCTTCAGTTGTAGAAATTACTACTAGTGTAGAGCAAGCTGGTTCACATTATTCATCTGAGGTTCGAAGGCCAGTTGTAACAGTCTGCTCTGCCCAGGTCACACTGCACAACCGTGGAAGAATAGCTGGCAGCTGACCATACAGTCCCTCTTCATGTCCCACTGCACCAGGTAAAGATTCCCTTGGAGTGAAGCAAATGGTTGAGTTGGAGGGAGTTGATCCCCACACTGTCACCATAGCAAATTCTTGAGTCAGAAACCTTAAGAAGACATTGCACTGCAACTGTTTGCTTTTCACAGCCATTTATGGAGGAAACAGGTACAAGAAGATGTTGGACAAACACACCGGGAACAGAGGTTTTTCACTGTAGACAAATGAGCAAATTCTATTCTTCAAAATTGTGATTTAAACCATTAGACTAATAATCTTGGTATTAGCTACTAATGTAGTTTTCTGATTGAAAACTGCTTGAAATAGAAAAAACCTCAATACCAGTAAGGAAGAAAAATTGAGATTTGGAGGACCATTATTTTGGATATTTAGAAAGGCTTTCTCTTCCACAGGACACATTAAAAATTACAATCATATTAAGGAGGAAAAAGGCATTAATTCAAACTTCATTCAGACTAAATGGATAGGAGACATTAAGCTCAAAACCATAGAAAAACGTGTTTATATTAAACCTGAAAACTTGTTTAAGACCTTCATTCACACACCTTTTTTTTTTTTTTTTTTTTTTTTTTTTTTTTTTGTTATACTTCATCAGTTTTACACAGTTGGAGATTTACTGTACAGTCCAATATTTTAAGGATTCAGTCTTCACAAGAAACAAAATTATACAGGAAGCAAATTGTGAGTACTGTAACCACCATGGAATTATTCTTAGTAGTGCAGTATTTTCTGCTCTTCTCAAAGCAAAAGGAATAGCTGTTTCAGTTATAAATATCTGGCTTATTAAGACATTGCTTGAGATGAGTTGAGCAATTTTACAAAGAAAAAAGTTTTGTTTTTTTTAAAAAAAGTGTTTATTAAATCCATCCTGGAGTTTTGCCATTGACTTCAGTGGCTGGTGACAGCAAAGAAGTAATACAAGAAAATCTAATCAATATGCTCTTTTGTAAGCACTTGAACTAGAGAAGCATGCTTCCTATGGACTCAAACCACTGCCTAATGCATATCCTTATCCTGGCTACAGCTGATGCTTTTCCCATGCTTGCAATTTTTGTATTATATAAAAATATTTTCTGTTCCTCTCCCTGCTTCTTCAGTTTCAATTAATACAAAAGACCTTTCTTGTTAATCCTGTAATTACAGTTTTCTACCGGTAGAACAGCCATACCACTCTGTAACACTACAAGCTCTTAGAGCAAATCAGCAGTTGTATTGTAATCCTTGCATTTTTCTTGCCAAAATATATAAACTTCATGAGTCACTGTCATTGAGGTAAGCATTTAAAACCAATTAACCTAAAACATTAAAGCTCAATAAATCAGTATAACATAAGCACAAGCTGTTAACCTACGCTCTGTGTTGGTCATTCTACAGTTGTGCTTATTCCTGTAAAACAGAAATCTACCCATCAAGTGCTGCTATACAGAGACCAGCTAATTTTGGCTGGACACTTATGAAAGCCAAACAGAAGTGGAAAAGTAAGAAAACCCCCAAGACTCTGACAACTGAGCACTTCATGATCAAGACATTTAGATGCAAAATGCCAATGGTTCCACGAGGTTTCCAGTGATAACTTAATTCTTCCAGCTCTTCAAATGTATTTACTCTTGTTAAGCAGTCTGAATTCTATAGTGCATTACCACTTAACTTCCTTGGAAAAGGTGAAATTGTAAATCTTTGGGCTTTGTCACTTCAAAACTCACATACATTTGCTATAATTTCTTCTCATCTTATTTTACTTCCCATGCCCTTCAGCCACAGTTTGACTATCACTTACCACTTACCACATATCACTTGTGTCTTTTGCTGTGCAACTGAGTGTCACAAACTGCTTTTCCACAGCAAGCAGTCTTTGTGTAATATTTAACTTCTGCTACTGCAAAGGCTTCCTTAAATGGAAAAGAAGTTGCAGGTGATAACAGCTTTACTCTAGGAAGCAACGCCTTTTTAGCAGTTGGCAACACAGCCCGCATACTTCATCTTTTGACAAGTCCATAAAAAGAGATAGATAAACAACATATTAAATAATGACAGTATTGTCACACATGGCATTCTTTTCTCTAAACTGGAGAGGTATAGATTTATTTGATGGACAGACCACTCAGTGAGTAAGGAATTTGTTGCACTCAAAGAGTTCTAGTCAATGGCTTGTTGTCCAGTGACAAATGGCATTCCTCAGGCCTTGGTTTTGGTACGGGTGCTGTTTAATATCTTTGTTGGTCACATGGACAGTGGAATCAAGGGCACCCTCAGTAAGTTTGCCAACACCACCAAGCTGAGTGGTGTAGCTCACACACTGGAAGGAACGGATGCCATCCGGAGAAACTGTGACAGCCTTGAGAGTGGGTCTGTGCAAACCTCATGAAGTTCAGCGAGGCCATGTGCAAGGTCCTGCACCTGGGTTGTGGAAATCCTAAGCACAAGCATATGCTGTGAGAAGAATGGTTTGAAAGCAGCTCTCTTGGCAGTGTGCACATGCAGCCCAGAAAACCAACAGCATCACTGAGAAAAGTGTGACCAGCAGGTTGAGGGACATGATTCTCCCCCTCTACTCTGCTCTGGTAAGACCCTACCTGGAGTAGTTTTGAGTAGACACAAGCAAGAAATTCTTCACTGTGAGGGTGGTAAAGCACAGGAACATGTGGCCTAGAGAAGCTGTTGATATCCCATCCCTGGAAGTGTTCAAGACCAGGCTCGAGAGGCTTTGATCAGTCTGGTCTAGTGGAAGGTATTCCTGCCCATGGCAGTAAGGTTGGAACTAGATGATCTTTAAGTCCCTACCAACTGAAGCCATTCTATGATTCTATGATTTATAGAACTCCAAACAAAGTGCATTTCCTTTCTACTACCAATTTTAACCCAAAGGAATTACCTGTTTTTATGCAGAACTATGGTCATGAGGACTAGTAATACAAAATCCAAACATACTACTAAAGAATTAAAATAGGACATCCACATTCAACCTAAATAAAAGCAAAACCAGCTAAGTATTGCTTTTAGGCTTATTGTTTATAGAAGAAAAAACCCAAAAATATTATAATGCACTTGAACACAATATTAGTAGTATTTTAAGTAATGTTTCAGCACACTTTAATCAATTTTTCTTTTTTATTCATTCAAGTTCTTTCAAAATAATTTGGTTTTACAGGAGCAGGTATCAATAATGGAACAAAAAGATTTAAAAACTCATTCAAAAAAACGAGCAATAAAACTCTGACATGTAAAAGTGCTAATTTGTATTGTGACTCTGATTTGTTGCATTGTCCACCATGAGGAAAACTGGACATGGGGCAAACATCTAGACAACACACTCTCTGCTTTCACACTACCCTTCCAAAAGCAGAACTACAGGAGAAGTAAAATAGTGGATACCTCTCCATGCAGTGTACAAAGTTGTTCCACCAAATAATAATAAAAAAAATACTGCTGCTTTTACAATGGCAGCAAATGTAGCATCACCTTTCTTCTCATGTAAACCACTGAATACTGTTAAGAAGTCTTCAAATTATAAAATAGAGAGAAAAAAGGAGATACTATATATGTTTAATTTTTAGTCTGCCATCCACATTTCTCAATGCTAGAAAAGAACACATGCAGACACCACTTTTGTAATGAAGTTAATAAGTAGCACAGATAACATAAGAGTACTTTCTTAGAACTGAATTAATAGAAGTCCACAAGTACTGATTGTAACTTCTCTAGAAAAAGTTATCTGAATGATACAGAAGTTACTCTAGTCAATTAATAAAGTGGGTTTTTAATGTGAATTGTCTCAAAGACAAAGAATTTTTCTAAATCACTGAAAATATTCACTAGTTGTAAACCCTTCACACACAAAATTTACTACTTATTTAGGCATCCTTTAAGCACCCTCTTCTGTCACCATGAAGCTAGCATACTTATAATAATTTGTAACTCAAAGGAAAACTGCAAGCTCTTACCAAATAATCATCAGGCTTGATACCAAAAAGTTCTCTGAAATAGCGGAAGGCAAGAGGTGCATACGTCTTAAATCTGAAGTCAGGGTAATGATGAGCAGGGGTGAGATTGCTCCCTTCACTGAAAACAAAAGCAAAAATAAACCAAACCAAATTACTGAGTAATTTTTAGCAGATAGTTTTACAGTAAAACTGCCTAACTCGACCATTTGCCTTCTGAGAAAAGAGTCATAAATGCAGATAAATCTCCCTATTACCATTAATCACTGTCACAGAAATGTCTGTGAGAGACAGACTACCAGCAAATTCCTTTTTCTCACCTTAAAGGAAATTACTATTTTCACCACCTGTATGCACTTGCATAAAAATAATTTTTAAACTAAAGCTACAGTTTCTGATAACTTTCTAGGCAAGCCAGTCTAATAGCTCACTGATGCAGGAAGGGTCACCCCCCCTACCTCATGTAAGCTCTTGCAAAAAGTCTGGAAGTCAATGTAACAAAACAACTTTACACCAGCTTGGTCACTTGAATTGCCTTGCAAGTGATTCAGGCTGATACTAAGGACGAAGACTGAGAACCAGCACAGAGGGTAGGACTGTGCCGGCAGAGCAATGGGAAGGAAGCAGGATTATGTACGTTTTTTGATGCCACCAAACGGTGATTGTTTCAGCCTTATGTATGAAACGGTGTCCTCAGCATCAGACTCCTCTCTTTCTTCCTAACGCGGTCCAAACTGGGAAGCAACTCTGTTTTTGCTGACCACAGCATGGTTTTCTGTTTTTCTGCCTGTTATGTCATGTTTTTACCCCACATCAATCTAAACCAGCACATGTGCTAGCTTACATGCTCAGTTGTTTAAACAGGAACACAGGGTACAGAACCTTTGGGGGAATTACAGAAAATGGTATGTAGTTACATGCAAGATACAGATTTGAACTAGAAGAGGCACAGGCAAAGATTATTAAGGTGACCAGCCTGGAAGAGAGTCTTTTTTAAGGGAAAAAAAAATAATAATACAAAATTGTAGCCTCACATAGAATCATAGAGAATCAATTATGTAGGAAAAGACCTCTGAGATCATCAAATCCAATCTATGAATAAACACCATCTTGTCAACTAGACCATGGCACTAAGTGCCACATCCAGTCTTTCCTTAAACACTACCAGGGATGATAACTTCACCACCTCTCTGGGAACAACACTCCAACATCTGATCACACTTTCTGTAAAGAAATTCTTCCTAACATTCAACAAAACCTCCCCTGGC
>JAYRBT010000093.1:38197284-38220730 GCA_036023395.1 Myiotriccus ornatus | reverse complement strand
ATCCTGGCTGGGTGGTCTATAATGGACTCCCACCAGGATGTCACCTTGTCAGCCTTCTCCCTGATTCTTACCCATAGACATTCAACCTTACCATCGCTATCCTTGAGCTCTATACAGTCAAAACATTCCCCAAGGTACCCAGCCATCCCACTTCCTCTCCTTCCTCACCTTGGAGCCATCCATTGCAGCACTCTAGTCATGTGAGTCATCCCACATTTCCATGATGGTGACTACATCATAGCTTTCCTGCTTCATGATGGCTTTCAGCTCCTCCTGTTTGTTACCCATTCCCTAACTCTTTTCTTTGTTTTGTGTTTACCATATCACTGTATTTTTAGGCTGCAATTGTAAAAGTCTTGTGATGAATACTACGCTTAAGCTAAAGAAAATGCAGCAAAATGCTGTCAGAGGAAAAAAAACCCCAAACCTTCCTGTGGATTAATTTATAATGCAAACTAAGTGAAGGCTTTTAAGCTAAAAAGTCCTACACTATGACTTCAACACAAATAACAACACCTTTAAGACAAAGTTTGGTCAGTTTCCAAGTGATCTGATAAGTAGATAAATACAAAATCCAAGACTTGACACAGTAGCTGCAATCACCTTTTCCAGTGCTTCTTTATTCATTTATCATAACTAAATTATTCAGAAATGCAGCATGTACCTTTGCACTTGGCAATAAAAACATCCAAAGTATACTAAACAGAAAGAAAAAAAGCTACAAATTCACACAGATATGAAAAGTGATAAACTCTAAGAAACATTCCTCAAAAAAGACTAAATTAAATATCATGAAGGAATTTAAGAACTTTCATCCTGTACTATTAATACTTGTCATATGAACTTGTCACCTTTCATCAATAACAATTGGATGGCAGAAGCCTGTCCAACCCACCTAGCTGCCCCTGCACGCATACTGCCACAACTCCACAGAACTCAACTATTGTAAAGTTACAGCAGATGAACAAGCTTTCTCAGGCTCTAGAATTGTATAGACTTTAGACTCTTGAACAGGAGACAAAAGGAGGGGAACCCCCCCCCTAGATTTCTACCTGGAATTCACATATAAAAAGATGTTTGTGGATGATTAATGATACATTCAAGGACATTAGAATACTGCTGCTTTTTGAAGTGCTAAACCATACAGTTAAGAGCTAGTGAAGGCTGCCTAGGCCTCATGATTTCCTCTGATCACTTTACAGTGTACTCTACTACAACTCCAAGGTATTAAAATCAAATCCACATGTGTTTTACTGTTCCATTACAGAGCCCAAAAAAATGGAAATCAGTAGGTACTAGCCTAAAGATGGTAATTTTTCTTTACAGTTAAGATTGATTAATGTTTTTACTTCTAAGGTCTTTCAGCTGCTCAGAACACTGACAGATTTGTCTGACATTAAGTTTCACACAATGGGTTGCAATTCACTGAATTTTTGTGCAATATGAGGACACCACAAGGGATCCTCAGCTACACTGGGATGTTGGGAGCATACCTGTAAATATATTTAATTGTTGTAAGATGCAGACAAGAACAGAATAGAGTGTTCTCTACTGAATCTTCACATAATTGTTAGGGAATACTAATCACCTAAACTTGATTGCAGGTCCTACCTTTCAGTACTAAATACTTTATAAATCTATTTCCTGCAGCCATAACCCAAAAGCTTCTCCTGTGAAAGCATATCAACAAATAAAATTACATGTCCTTACTATACCAGAACGTACTGGCACTGGAACTTCACCAAGTGTGAGTTCAAACAAGTTTAAATGAAGATAGGAGGTTTGCTGTGATAATAGCAAGGGTCTAAGACATTTCATAAGTGCATATGGAGTAAAATGAACAATCCTGGGTCTGGAGGTGGACAGTAATGCACAACAAGTGGAGACTTATTGCAAAACAGAGCAATTATTTTGCAACAGCTTCTATATAGAGGGCAATTCCATTTATTTAAGGGCACATAAGCTTACTTTATTACAGATATGACAGTCAGTTTCACCGTGTAAACAAGTTTCCTTATTCTTCATAAAATCATCTTGAAATACCTTTTATTTAAGTTCTGCAGAGTACTTTATCATACCTCTGTTTCTGTTAAACATATTAATTAGTTTTGGCATCATTGCCTAAAGGAATAGTGTGTATGATCCCAACAGTAAGTTCTTCTGTAATGTAAGAAGTAAGCTTGACACAAATTTAAGATTTCTTAGTTAGTTCTGTGGGAAAAAAGTTTTTAAGGTTTTCTTGCCGCTACTTTTAACAGATAAAGCACCCACACTTCCAGTAATTTCCTACAGTAACGGAAAACCTTTAAATTTCTTATGAACTTGAAGTTCATATGCAAGTATGAATTGAGTATGGCCTTGCTCTTACCTGAAAAGGACAGATTCCACTGTACAGAATGCTTGATGGAAGTACATTCCTACACTATTTAGAAATTATTCACATTCAACTCTATTAGCTCTTGAAAGAATGTATTCTGTGGTTTCTACCCACATTTTCTTGGTGCATTTTACAGTTCCACTTTGGTGGGATTAAAGTATATGTGCAAAGCCCTATGTATAACAATTTTTAATCAATCTAGGGTTTTTATGGGGATGATTAAGTCTTTCAAGTTGAACAAGAAAAATACCCATGATCTCTTGATAACAAATTAAATCTGCAAAATGGTCCTTTGGATACAATAGAAATATACTCTATTAAAAAAAGAAAAAGGAGGAATAAACTTCCTCACAGGTAGTTTAGGGCACATGTCTACCAGAAAAACAAAGAAAAGGTAATATAAAGTCATGTAACATGAGCTCTAATTCTCGCAATCTTAAGGAATTCAAGCTGTATGTGCTATGACAAACCATACAAGCTTGGGAAAGATTAGAAAGCAACCGTAACTTATGATGTATTTTAATAATCTTAGCTGTAAGACCACACAAAAGAAAAAGATGGGCAGGCAGACTAATAAAGACAGATTAATCTTAAAATGCAAGTTTGCTTTAATACTTAATTTGTAATTTATTTGTCTTTTATATTAAGCACACCTAGAAATGACAGTATATGCATCATCTTAAAATTCTCTTTGTAAATGCTGAGAGTGGATTTAAAGCATAGGTGGTGCAATATAAAACCAAAAAGGGACTAAAACTACATTTTTAATGGCTAACCCGTGGCATGCAAAATTTTGCTAAACAAGACACCCAGATATGTTTCTTGGCAGCTTTTCTTTGTTGTGGCCTCACCCTGGTAGGATGTACTCACTAGATATCCCACCTATCTGAAGGGGCAGAGAAAGCCATCTGCATCTCTTGATAGCAAACCCTCATCACAGAGCAATGGTAATAGGCTCTGATGGAGCTGTTAACAAAAGAATTAGTCATACTGTAATTGTGAGCCCACGTATACCTTTCCTCTGTGTATTGTAAAAAGAGTGAAGAAGAGGAACACTTCAGTTCTTTCAGTGAAAGTAACCTTTTTTTAGATCTTAAAATCAAAATAAAATGTCTAAAATTAAATGCTCCTAACATTAAAAACTAGGAGTATCTATTCTTGGAAGCAGCTACTCTTTTATAATTCATAAAAATGTGTTTCAATTCTGCAACTGTATCAAATACATACATGCTGACAGGTCAGGCAGTGTTTTGGTGTATTCATTACCTATATATAATTTCAGGAAAACAATCTTCTCCCATAGGCTGGAAGTAGGTATTACAGCTACCTGAACAGATAGGTGTGTGGAGGTTTTCTTCATACAGTAGGACAAAGTCCAGTGGTACAGTCCTTGTTTCTCACTGTATGTTTTCCTATACTTTCAGTTACCATATGCTATCCTAAGCAGTTCCCTTCAAGGCAGCTTTGAAATAGAACTGTGAATGGTAAATCAAGCCAATCATATAACAGCTAAATACAGAAGCATTTACTTATAATGATGAGGATATGACTCTTTCACAACCCACTGGAAATGCCTGTAAAATGCAGGATTTTAGAGTACTTTAAAAGTACTTTGTCAACATAACCACACAAGTATCAGGGTTATGAGAGGTTTACCAATAATTTTACAGTAACAGACGTAGCTGAATCCAATAATTAATAAGAACATTTCTGCTTTTGTTGCCATGGCATCCCCATTTCTAATATTTGTTTTGCAAACAGAAATTACATCCTCTTCTCTGTACTATCATTCAACTTACAAACCATGAAAAGCATGTCAGAAGTTGGGTCATTCTGTGCATCTGTGAAATGAAATTACCAAAGAAGAACAGCAGCATTTTATCAAAATATTCAGGCCACTTTCTTATCTGTCTTTGCCCGACTGGAAATGCATATCATGGTGCAGTTAACTCAACAACTACTGGTTAGTGTGAACATTTGAATACTAGTCATAGTGAGCATACAGAACATTCTATACTACAAAGATGCTACTTAGCCCATCAGCTAACCTACAATACAGGTTTGGTACAAAGATATTTCCAAGGATAAGTCAGTCAGTGCTCAAAAACACATTAAAAAGAAGTACACTTCAGTTTTAGATATAGGGTAAAAGCCAAACCAGTGGTCAAATACGTCAAATGTTTTACTTTCCTAGTACTTTTGACTATTTATTTGGGCTGTCATTCAAATGCTATCTTAATACAATATTAAGCTTTTACATTAAAGAGCAGAAAGTACTAAATACTCTGTGATTAGCATCACAAGAAAGCAATTTGTAAATGAACTAGTATACAGACTGTAACTGCAGGGAGCATACAGGTCAACAGCATCTAACACACTTACTAGTTCAATTAGAAACCATAGCAACTGTTCTCAATATGCAGGGTCTAGACCCTGAGAATAAAGCATATTAGCAGGGGAAATCATGAGACTGATTAACAACTTGCTGCAAAAAGGTCACACTCACAGATGTGCTTAGAAGCATCTCCATCTAAGAAAAGAAGCAACCTACATTAAGAAAAGAAAAATGCAGACTGAAACATATTGCCTTGCTCCAAATGCTCTGCATTTCTGAAATTGCACACAACTAAGTAGCCTAAAAATCAGCTGACATAATGGAGCAGCTTCTTGACAAGTTTGGCTTGTCAAGCATCACCACAGAAAATGCAGCAACTGACTGGAAGCTGGTGAACGATTTTCAAGAAGGGCAAGAAGGAGGACCACAGAAGCTAGGGGCCTGTCAGTCTCACTTCAGTGCCTGGTAAAGTTATGGAGAAGATTACTCTGGGAGGTATTGAAAAACACCTGAAAGACAAAGAAATCATTGGTCAGAGCCAGCACAGCTTCATGACAGGAATGTCCTGCTTATCCAACATGACTTCCTTGTATGACAAGTCACCCACCTAGTTGATCAAGGGAAGCCAGTTGGTGTAATCTCTTTGGATTTTGGTAAAGCTTTTGATACTGTCTCTCACAGGATCCTACTGCACAAAATGCCCAGCACACAGTTGGGTAAACACATCATGTGGTGGGTGAGCAATTGTCTCACGGGTCAAGCACAGAGGGTAAGCATAAACGGGGTAACATCAAACTGGTGACCTGTCACTAGTGGGGTTCCAGTGGGTTCCATTTTGGGCCCTGAGCTCTTCAACATCTTCATAAATGGCTTGGATGCAGGACTGGAAGGGATACTAAGCAAGTTTGCAGACGAAAGAAAACTGGGAGGAGCTGTTGAATCCCTCAAAAGCAGGGAGGGCCAGCAGAGAGACCTCAACAAATTAGAGGACTGGACAATCACCAACCAGATGAAGTTCAGCAAGGGGAAGTGCTGGATTCTGCACCTTATATGGGGCAACCCTGGATGTTCGTACAGACCTGGGAATGAGATGCTGGAAAGCAGCGCCACAGAAAGGGACCTGAGGATCCTGGTCGATGGCAAGTTGAACCTGAGTCATCAGTGCCCTGGCAGCCAGGAGGGCCAACTGTGCCCTGGGGGGCATCAGGCAAAGCATCACCAGCCGGTGGAGGGAGGGGATTGGCCCACTCTGCTCTGCACTGGGGTGGCCTCACCTTGAATATTGTGTGCAGTTTTGGGCACTGCAATGTAAAAAAGATATTAAGCTCTTAACAAGCCCCCAAAGTAGGGCAATGAAGATGGTAAAGGGCCTTGATAGGAAGCCATATAAGGAGCAGCTGAGGTCACTTTGTGTGTTCAGCCTGAAGAAGAGAAGACTGAGGGGAGGGCTTATTGCAGTCTTCAACTTCCTCATGAGGGGAAGAGGAAGGGCAGGCACTGATCTCTTCTCTGTGGTGACCAGTGACATGACCCAAGGCAATGGCCTGAAGTTGTGTCAGGAGAGGTTTACATCGAACATTACAAAAAGGTTCTTCACCCAGAGGGTTGCTGGGGACTGGAACAGGCTCTCCAGGGAAGTGGTCACAGCACCAAGCCTGCCAGAGTTCAAGAAGCATTTGGATGATGCTCTCAGGCACATGGTGTGACTCTTGGGAGTGGTCCTGAGCCAGGCCAGGAGTGGGACTTGATCCTTGTGGGTCCCTTCCAACTCAGTATATTCTGTGATTCTTCTGGAAGAGCTTAACAAGCTGCCCACACTGCCACCTTACAAGCAGCTTCACAGTCCCATGGCTCGAGCTAGGCTTTCAGATGAACAGTAGGCCTTTCTAACCCTGGCCATGTTTTTAGGAGGCAGTGCCACAGCTGAGTCAAATACCTGAAACGTATTGCTGAAGCCACATAGCAGAAATAACAGAATTGGAGGCAAAATGTGCCACCAGAAACAGGCTCCAGCCAAGGAAGCCAGAGGCACAAACGTGTCCCACACAGCTGAGTCACAGGACAGAGCATAGACAACACATGGAGAATGCACAGCCTTCCCACTGAACACCCCAGCCACTGCCGCAGCAGTACCAGCATCATGTAAGCACATCCACTACTGGATTTCCACAGCAGAGTTGAAAAGCCAGAAGACAGGTTACTTGGAGTGGTTTCCCCTATGGTTTCGCCTTATTCAGGGAACAGAGCAGAGACCTCAGATGCTATCTTCACAGTCAACAGGGTCAGTGCAGGGTTTTGCTTCTTGGTCTTAGGTGCATATTTGCATAATACCACTTGAATTCTATCTGGACAGTGGTTCTCAATGAATTCCATTATAACGGTAATACCTCAGTTTGCAAAAGCAATATGTTATGTAAACTCCTGGGAGCTCGAAGAAAGGAGTGAAAGCAATGCCACAATGTGAAGCACAAAGCGGCAAAGGCACTTTTCCACCCTGTGCACCAGTAAAATGTGCAAATGAAATCAAGCACCTTTGCAATTCAAACCCACCCACTGTACAGAGACATCTGTACTTCACTCAAAGTTACTTCCAGAAATAAACACCTTAATGAATCTGGGCTAAACTCTGACCAGTTTAGCATAGTTACACAGGAACTCTGGACCAGGAACAACCCGCAATCCATGGAGCTACTCCTGATTTACATTAGTAGCTCCCACAATATGCAGAACATTTATATTCAGATCTGACTTGACTACTTTTTTCCCTGGCATTTTTCTCCCTCCTTCATGAATTCTGAAGTGGAAGTGTTTTGCTCTGGATACTGAAGCAGAGGCATGTGTGGTGCCGAGGGTTATTTCAGGGTCTGAAACGTATGCAGACACTATCTTCTGCAACTGATAAAATCCATAAACAATTGCTGACTATTTTCCCCTAATAGTAAAAGGGTAGAGATAACACTATTTTGCTTGCTGGTGCACAGGTTGCTGTTTCATTGCAATTTTCCTAGCTTAGGCCTATTTTATCATTGCCACCATTAGAGCACTCCTGCTGATGTCAAAGAAGCAGATGTACCTATGAGTCTGCAAAACAGCTGTCCTCTCACCTCAGTACCAGACACAAATGAGGCAGGAAAAACATGTGAGGAAGATGAAGGAGAAGTTGGTGTGAATTTGCCATAATCAAGGGGAAGTTCAGCTAATGGTCTGCTTGGAGTTGCAGATGAATTATTTGTACCCAAAGCAAGTGGAAAAATACTGTTCCTTGCTTGGTAACCACCTGTTTTCAGCACCACATGTGCTGCACTGTTAGGTTCTCCTCAATCTGCAAACCTCTGTAAAAAGTTTACCCAACCTCAGCTTGCTCTGGCGTGCTTCCAGGTAAAGGTCAACCCTCTTGGCCTGCTGGTGTAACTAATTCCAGCTAATTACTTTCAACCCATACCAATCCAAAGGAGACAAAACCAGAAGTCATTAAAGTCAGGGCTTTTAATAATACTGCCATCACATGTAGGTCCTGTGCTATGAAAAAATAAAGAGCACCTGAGGTGCACTTTGGGAGTGCAGCCCTAATTGTAAAGAACATGCAACCCTAGCTTTTTACCTGGGCTAATGAAGCTAGCTATGGATATGACTCATGACCAATCCACGGAATGCCATCATGAAACACTCAACATCCCAATACTCTCAACCAGCTAGAAAGAATACTGTATATTATGTGCAATCCTAAATTATTACAATTTATGCACAGTAATACCACTTTTGGTTGAAAATACTTTAGATAAATAAAAGTGCATGTTACAATGAGACATAACAAGGATCTGAAATTTGACATTTCTGTGCATCGACACATGCAATCAAATGTCATGGTTTGAAGAGATTGCTATGGATAGTCATATATTCCACAGAGAATGTTGTCAACAAGCGATCTTTATAGAGAGGCTCTTTGTCACCATTAACTCACTCTGTTCTGTGCTACTGCTGAGTACATAGTGATGCAAAAAAAGAAAACCAAAACCAACCCAAACTAAAAAGCCAAAACTATGCTGCTCTCACCATTACTTTCATTTGTCTAATTTTCCTCATATGATTTACTTATTTATAGGCAATTCTCAGAAAGATACTCCTAAAGCTTTTCTAATCTACTTTACATTAGTGCAATCATCCTACTCCCTCTGCCATTGTTTTCATTTTAAGCCGTAAGGAATGTCTCCCAGCTCTTCCTTAAAATGAACGCAAAACAGGGAAATGTCATTTCTGTATGTATATGTGAGTTTCACAGGAAAGAAAACATATGCAATGCTATGGACTATGAACCATTTTATTTTACTTGTTCCTTTAAAACCATGATTAAAAAGATAGAGAATAGATTTTTTTTCTCAAGCTGTGCTAGGTAATGAAACAGTTTTACTATGTAGGTTTCATTTAATTTCCATGAACAAAGCTGATAATCACAGCAAACAAACTAGAGAAGCCTCCATCAGTGTCACAGGCAGACACTTTTCTCACCAATAAAAACCTTGTTACATGATATGCAAATTTCTCACCAATGATCTGGATTATTTGAAACAAAACCTTGTGCTTACGGTATATAAAAACACATGCATATGGTTAACTTCTCTATATTTACCTAATCTACAAGAGAAAGGCTAGAAAACTGTGCACAAACCTTATTATTAACACCAGAACAAGGATATGAATTAGGAACTAAAGTATGTTATGTGAAAGCTTCATTTCACATAAAAAAGTTAATTTTCTTTTCCTTAAGGATATCTCAGTTCAAAGAAAAACAGGAGTCAAATCAAATCAAATTTACATGAGGAAAGATCAAAATTTAAAGTGCCTGGAATTATTTTGTATCTTGTTAATTTAACTTTGTTTAGTTACACCAGTAATTATTAAGGATTGTAAATTATTAGAAACATCTTATGAAGTAGCATTCAAACTCCACATGAACAAGACTTCAAAAACTCCTAGAAATTTTTGTCAGATTAAGGGAAGATTGCATATATAGCATGTCCTTACTGAAAGAAAGGTACTCAACACTTCTAAGAACCCAGACCAAACTGAACAGATCAAGTCATCTTGGTTTTGAGATACATTTTTCCTAAACCTTCTTTGTCCCTTCCTAGTATATGGAATTTGGAGAAGTTACATGGCACTGTACTTCAACTTCTGAACTCCAAAACTCAGTATGACCTTGATTTCTCTCATTGGCGTGATTCTATTGTTACAGTTTCCATACCATCACCTTGACAGTGAAACAAGTTGAGATGGCAGAGCAGTAAAGGTGCTCAACCTGTAATCAGCTTGTAAGAGCTGAGCATTGTCACAGACTAAAGCCCTGAATAGAATTTTATAGTGTAGTATAAACTATTATATTATACTTAAAATACAGGACTTGAATTTTCATAAATTTTGAAACCCCCTCAACAAAATGTCAATATTACTCTCAGTTTTTAGAAAATAAACTGAAACTAGACAAATGTGAATGCTGGATCCACACATCACTTCAAATTGTAATTAACAGCTCCTTTAATCGAAAATGTTGCAATTACTCTCCCTCTCCACAACTGGTAAGTCTCAAATCTTCAGCTGAAGTGTGACCTTTTCAGTTTTCTTCCTACCTTCATTTTCAATGACAAAATGAAAAACAGAAGTTCCATACATTAAACTTTTCTCTAACATAATTTTGTTAGAACTGGAAAACAATCCTTGTTCAAATATCCAGTTAAGAATTTAATTATGAAATTCTTTTGAAGACAAATTGAAAAGGCTTGTTCTTACCTTGGTAGGAAGACACTTTCCACTACATAGAAGTCTTGCATAAGAACATCTCTGTCTGGTTTTGATGTAAGGTTTCCTACTGTGTATCCTATTCCCAGCTGGATAGCACCTTTAATAGCTGAGGATGCAGTCTGCACAGAAAATAAGAATTCAAGCATGAGTTTGCTAAAACGAGATTTCTGTTCTTTGTCAGTAATATTATATGCTAAACTCTTTAATCATTTTCATAATAACAACATCATGCCATCTTTATCTCACAGAGCTCATTGAGATGACTGATTTTCAATTAAAATATTTAAAAGAATCACTATACTGTAGCAAAATCTACAAAAATTAATTTTCTGGTTGCACAAACTGAAACTTTTCAAAATGCCCAAACAATTTCCACACTGGGTTCTAACTCAGCATAAAATCATAGAATACCAGGCTGGAAGGGACCTCAAGAATCATCTTGTTCAACCTTTCTTGGCAAAAGCAGTATAGACAAGATGGCCCAGCACCCTGTCAAGCCAAATCTCAAAAATGCTCACGTTGGGGAATTCATCACTTCTGGAGAGATAATTCTATTGGCTGACTGTTTTCACTGTGAAATAGTTCCACTTGCGTTCGTCTGGAATGTCCCCAGGAATAATTTTAACCCATTATCCCTCATATTTTCTATGTGACTCCTTGTAATAAAAGTCTCTATCTTCTTTGTAGCCACCCTTTAAATACTGGAAAATGGTGGGAAGTATTCCCCCCCGCCTTCTTTTCTCAAGGCTGAACAAACCCAGCTCTGTAATAGCTCACACACCAACTCACTGACACTGGATCTGAGTTTGCATCAACCTGGATTTTTGTTCCCAAGGTCTGGGGCCCAAAAGTGCTGGTGATAACAGACATGAAGGAAGTGTTGAGAACCTCTACCTTTTCAGCATTGCTGGTGACTAATTCAACTCTCCTGTTTAACAGCAGGCCAATATTTTCCTTTTGTTTTTTATTGTTGTTTATTTTGCTTGTTGTTTATATACCCAAAGAACTTGTGGTTCCTGACATCTCTTGCCAATTTCAATTTGAGCTGAATCTTCGCTTTTCTAACTGCATCTCTGAATGCCCCGGTAACTCCCTTACAGTTCTCAACAAGTATTTGTCCCCTTTTCCATCTCTTTTGCTTCTCTTTTGGTTTTGAACAGACTCAGAAGGTCACAGTTAAGCCAAGGGGGTCTCTTTCTTCACCTGCTTCCCTTCCCTTTATAGAGAATGAACGAGTTTTTTGCTTCCAGCAGGGTGGTCTTGGAAAATTCCCAGCACTCCCTCACTCAATGGAAGCCCAGTTGAGCTCTGAACAAGCTGAAGTTTGCTCTTTCAAAATCTAACGTTCAGACCCCAAACTTCAAAATATAGGGATCACTGCAGGCAAAAACCATCACTAACCGAGATACTACAAGGCAGATGTTTTTGTTTTGTGAGTAGCAAGTCCAACAGCCCCTCATTCCTGGTTGGCACATCTACTGTTTGTGTGAGGAAGCAGTCCTCTGTGCATTCCAGGAACTTGATGGCTGATGTGACCTGTTGTGTTGTTCCACCAACAAATGTCTGGGTAGTTAAAATCACCCGTAAGACTCAGGATCTGTAATCTAAAACTTGCTTGACCCTGCTAGGTCCTTCTTTGCCCTTACCATCTTGGTTGGAGGTCAGTAGCAGAGGCCTAATCTAAGATACTTCTTGGAGATGTACCTTCTGATCTTGACCCAGAGGCATTTGATAGGTCTTCCATAGTTACTGCATTTAACTTTTATATGTTCATGATTCTCTTTAACACAGAGCACAACTCCTCCTCCTCAACTATCCTGCCTGTCTTTACAAAACAGCCTATAGCCATCCTTCCTAATCCTCATAATACATTTTCAATCTAACTGTACATTCAAATTGCTTCAGGAGTTAGAAATAGCATGCACTAGAAAAAAAGTCATAAATTCCAAGTGATTGTACAGGCATGCCAAGATATTACAAAGCATGCTTATTGCTTAAATGCTGATTCTAGATACAAATGTATTTGTTACATTCTGCCTAACAGTAAGTGGAAGAGGTGCATTGACTGGGTGGATTGTGGAGAAAAATGAAAGTGATGTGGAAAGAGAAATCCCTCTATAAAAATATACCTCCATAAAGTGAAATGATTAAATTCAACAGCCAGGGTTTGCAAGACAGATAAAGGTTCAAAAGGTCAGCACCAAATTGTGATACTATATATATGTAAACTGAGGCCATTTCTGGAACTTTCTCATGCTCAATACACATTCCTGCTGGATGAATTAAAAAAAATGGCGGAACTGAGTCAAAATCAGAAACTGCTCAAGAAAGGAATTCATAAGAAAAGACCAAAGGAGTGAATAAAGAAAACCACTGGGAAGGGAAAGAAGGCTATCAGGAAGGGAGTATCTTCCCTTACGTGATGTATTTTCATCAGTCTGAAGACAACGTATTTGGTGCTTGCTTTTAGGTTTTATCTCCCACCCACCAAACAAGCTAGAGATTAACAGTGGAAGCAAAGAACACCAACAGTTTCATGATCAGAACCACTTCAGCACTTGAACAAAACCATTTCAGGAATGGGAATTACATAAGAAATTGTTCAAGTACACAAAGCTACTCTTGTTACAGTTTTTGGAACAGAAAATACTAGAGTGACTGCTTATTTTTAGAAAAGAAAAGACAGAGATGTGTATCTCCTAAATAATTAAGACTGCACACCAAGCAGAACTTACACTTGCATAACAGGTTAGAACAGGCAACTTGGTGGGAACAAACAACACCCCATTCTTAAAGTGTTACTTTGACTACTAAAACGATTTGGTTTTGTGTCATAAAAGGAGTCACATTTTTCTTTCCTTGAAAGGCTTCTATTCATGAATGATTAATGCACAACAAAAGCTGTAATTATGTAACTTTGATCAAACCAATACACATACAAATAGTTTCTGCTTCATAGCTGGATGCCCATCTTGTTCACTGACATAGCAAGCGATTATGTCTGAAAGAACAGCAGATAGGAAAGTACAAGAGAGGACACACCATTCCAAATAAAGCCTAACAAAACCCACCAAACTTCAAAAGAACTCCAAGACAAGTAACCTGGCAATGTGATTTCAAAAGGAAAACTCTGGATCACCTTTTAAGCTCATAAAAAATATCCGCATTATTTTTTTTTTTCAAATTTAAAAGAAAACCTACAGACCTACAGTCTCTGAAAGGCAGAATGTAAGGCCTTCTACTAGTATGATGCAGGCTCTACCTACAAGGCTACCGTCTTGTTAATTTCCACCCATCATTTCTAGAGCAATTACATCAGTTGGTTTGACAGAAAAGCAATGTAATGAAATAATTTAGGATACTTCAACAACTGCTTTAAAATAAATTGATGGCAGTCACAGCATGCTGAAGGCAATTGCTAGCCCGAAGTCAATTGTTTGTCAATCACTGTTATATAGCTAAATAAATAAATAAACTGCAATTCTTGAAGCCATCCAAACTGAGAAATTTGCCATTCCCTGTACTACTGTCCCAGAATGCCAATATTTCAAAGTAGGTAAGGACATTTGTCTTCCATCTGAAATGGGAACAGATCA
This sequence comes from Myiotriccus ornatus, assembly GCA_036023395.1. Lineage (NCBI taxonomy): Eukaryota > Metazoa > Chordata > Aves > Passeriformes > Tyrannidae > Myiotriccus > Myiotriccus ornatus. The sequence goes on along the minus strand of JAYRBT010000093.1, from coordinate 38,206,626 downwards.
GCAAAGGTAAAAGCGCTGCATTTCAGGAAGAAATGTACTGGGCACAAAGTGCTCCAGAAGTCCCACAGTTTATGGAGGATTGAAAAAAAAAGCCTCTGCACAGTTTTATCCTTGCATAAAAAAGCTTAAACTGTCCTCTTTATGATGAACTACACCTTAGCCTATTTTTGTCAAAAGTAACTATATATAGCTTTGCTAAAAAAGGCTGTAGAAATGAAAAATTATAAGCAGACACATAAAGCATAACAACAGGATGAAAGAGTATATAATATAGAACACAGACAGTTAGGTATATGAAATATTTGTATCACTGATATATATTCTAGCACTAGACGCACTGTTCTCTTGAATTACTGTTATCAGCAGATGGGTCTTCCACTCGTTTTACATCACTCTAAGCTGAAATACTTTTTATGTAATAGCAAAATAAATGAGAACATAAATCCTTTCAAATCATGTGTTATGTTTGCAGATGAGGAGAATGCCTGTTGAAAAACAGTATGACTTCTTCAAGCAACATTTAAAAAGAGCTGTCTTAGAACATTAGGAAATTGCAATGAGATTCAAGATGTACATGTGGTTATTGCCTAGTCCACCACTTCTGCAGTAGAGTTGTCTTGTCTTTCAGTGCTTGCAGTGCTTACAGTCCCATTGAAAAACTCCTTGTAGCTGCTTTTGCTAAAGCTTCTAGAGGTGGCTACCCCATCTCAGCATACTCTCTGCAGCTGCCACATAATATAAAAACAGGGACAATATAAAAACAGAGTTACCAGAAAATCCCACTAATAAACTGATCTGACTGTTTCTCCAGAACTTGTAACCATGGGTCACTACAGACACCAGCACCCATTCAATCTTCCTTCAGTTTACACTGTTCTTCTCTCTATCAAATATTTGCCCACCTTCTGCAGGTCACACTTCGTGAAGATGGACTTCTACCCACCGTGTGTGTGCTAGTGTTGTTCTTCCAGCTCAGTGGCTATCAGAACGATTTACTGAGCCAAGCTGAATGTGATCTCCATTTTCCAAAATTGGATTCAGATGACTCCATGGCTTCCAGTTAATTTTCCCTCCATTTCAAAACATTTATGCTGAAGTTTCAGATGTAACCATGAATCCAACTACTCTGATTGTTGTAGCTCTGAGAAAAAGAATTTGAGACCTCTAAGTTTGATAGTAGCCATTGCTCCAGGCAAAGCCACTAAAGAGAGTTATTTCATATCCTTGCAGATGCACAGTCTGTCATTGAGAACACAGCTCTCAATGTAGTAAAACCTCCAGTAATGAAGTTTCAGCATCTGCAAGAAAAAGTACCCAATGTGGAGACACTAGATGCAGGGCATAAGTTAATTACCAAAGTGATGAAGCAATGCTGCTTGCATGTGTTTGCAAGCTTTAACAATAGGTAGCAGGCTTCCTTTAATTCCCTTAGCTCCTGGAAAAGTGACTCTCACTTATGATACCCAGTTTTGAACAGGTGATGTAGTGCTTGTAACATGCTAAACAGAAGAGCCACAACATATGTAACAACAACAAAAAAAACCCCTCTAATTATATGTGTGTGAGGCAGCCTTCAGACTAAATGTAGAGACTGTGGCAATCCAGTAGCAGTTTTTTCACAAGTGCACATATCCATATGCTTTGTTTTCAGGTCTGATTTTCTACACACTTAATGTGCTTTGACAGACGTGTCTGCCTGATTCTTGCTACCATCCTAGTATTATTATCAGGATGCTACTGAAATATGTTTTGTCAGAGAGAAGATTCAGGGCGTACTGTGTGATTGACAACATCACAACGCCAAAGCTGCACATGTCTAAGCAGCTTCTCCTAACAAAGTCTGCAAAATAATAGTGAGGAAATGAAAAATGTGGTTTTTGCATACTCCAGAAATCAGTGACAAGACTGTGATGAATAACCAAGAGAAACTGTAGTCTGGTGACTGGATTTTGTTACAAGGCTCCTCTGTGAAGTGTCTGTTTCATTACCTAAATTCTTTAACCTGAGTTACTGAAACATTCTGTAGCTCATAGTCACACTGTAGACTTCAGCAACTTCTTGAAATTTACACATACAGAGAAAACCCAGGAGTAGCTTCAGGTTGTAAGGTTTGTAGCTGAACAGCCCAGCAGTCCCACTTTAAATAACACTGTTTTTAAAGAGAGGAAAACACTGTGGTTTTCAGAAGAAAAACAAACACAACAAAGAGGAAGTTGTGTTCCCTCTTCTCTCAAGGACTTGGATTAGATAACAACAGACAATTAAAAGAGAAAAGATTTTTTATCAGAATTATATCTGAAATTTGTATCAGAATGCTGTAGCAGCAAAACTGAAAGCTAAAAAAGAAAAGAGCAGAATGAAGGAGCATGATTTATAATAAAAACCATGCCATTTTTTTGGCCCCATCATACACTGAAGAGTCCACAAGGATGGAGTAGCAATGCTCATGCAAGGCCTTGCACAAGGTTGTAATAATGTAAGAAATTTCTTGGAACTTCAAGGTATTTACATCCATGCAGCTGGCAAGTCAGCTGACTACTACTGTAGTAGTAGTCCATTATAAACAAGATTCCTTTATTTCCCCAGGATGTACAGTCAAGTAGTATCTTTGGGAACTCTCCCAAGGCCACATATGCTAAAGAACTACAGGGCACAAACTAAAATACTGTCCTGTTTTTCTCAGCTGAACAGTATAAGCTTCTATTTTTATGTAAATTATTATGTAATGTATTATGTAAAAAAATTGTATTTATTGTGCAAGAATAAATTTCTGTAAAAATTTATTATGTAATTTTTACAGAATATGTATTTAACTACAAATATTTAACTACTTTATTATTATGTAATAATAGTTTATTATGTAAAATAAAAATGTGCAAGTGAAGTTTCTGAGCAAGGTGAATAGATTAGCAAGCATGATCTGTCTTCAAAACTTGATGAATATTTTGACCAAGTGCCCTTGCGATTAAGGGCAGTGGTAAATTGAAACAGAAACTGCCCAAGTAGCTGAAAAAGCACCACCTGAGGGAACAAGCTCTTCCCCAGCCCAGAGTTCTGGAGGAAGTGGCAGAGGAAGTCACAGGACAGAACTGCAAGTATTTTTCAGCCGAATCAAACAAGTATAACAACACATGACTGGAGAACTGTAAATGCAAACCTGTGTAAAAGAGCAAAGAAAAGTGATGTGGGCAATAAAAGACAGACAGGTGTTAACTGTAAACAAGCATTTAACCAAGCAAGATCTCTTTGTGTAAGTTATCAAAAAATATGGAACTAACTGGGAAATGACATGAAATGCCTCCAATAAACATAGGTCATACCAGGCTTAACCTGTATCCCACTTCCTGACATCTACTGCTGATTCCTCTGAACTTCCATAGGAAATATGAAATGTTATATGGAATATCTGGAGGTGAGGATCAAAGAATCACAGAATGGTTCAGGTTGGAAGGGACCACCGGTGGGGTCATTCGGTCCAATCTCCCTGCTCAAGCGGAGTCTTCAAGGTCTAACAGAAACTGAAAGGTTTGTAAGGAATTTGGCTTAAAAGAAGAGAGACATTGTTAAAACTGAGTCACCAGGCAAAGACATGTTACCAGTTAGCCCTGCATGGATAAATTGTGGGGTCAAAACTTACTAATTTTTTATTAACATTATCACAAAAAGGAGGAGTATGATGATAATATTTGGTGATAATACTTAACTGTGAGGCATATGCAACACAGGAGCTTGAACACAGAACAACTGAGGGTGTAATGATATGAAAAGGAAATAAACTGACATAAGACACAGACAACTGGTGGTTCAGGGGAGACAACAGAACTTAGAGATGATAGTCACCGTGACCTTTCAATGTGATGTGGCTGTGAATCCCACATTTTGTCAGAGAGGTATTTCCAGTAAATACACAGAAGAATCTGTACCACAGCGAGAAGGCTTTACATGACTTTTTCCAGAATTTTGTGAATTTATAGTTGAAAAGGAAGAGAGAAGAATACATAGGATGACTGGGGGGAATGGAAACTTACATATGGCTACCTACTAGTCTAGTCTAGCAAAATAAAACTGTGGAAGTGTTCATCTCAGGCACCGAAATGTTCTTCCTTTCTCATACTAAGTGTCAAGAAAAAATTAGAGTTTAATATTTTAAAGTGATAAGTTGGGAGATCAAATATAACCTGTACCTAAAAATGGGGGGAAATAATTTTCTCAAATATTCTTTACTTTCATTTCTGAGAAAACTATCTGAAATGTTAAGGACACCCAGATACTGAAAACATAACTGCCAGCAAAAGGGGTGGGAAAAGAAATAGCAGTTTAGTAATGTCCTTGACTTCACCAACAGTGCTGTCACAGCCAGAAATGAAAAACTCTTAACATTATACATACTGTAGAAGTATTTGAATCTCTGTGCTAGATTACAGAAATTAAGAAAAAAAAGCAGTTACCATTTCTTTGAGGTGATCTGTCAAGCAAAAAGTCGAATTTGCCTGCTAACAACTTGATTATGTAAATATATATAAGAAAAGGCACATTTATAGCTCCTCTTACTTACCAGTATTGCTATGTGGACCTAAATAATGCTGGTCAAGACAATCAGTGTCAGAAAAACAAACCTCAAATCAGTATCAGCTACTGTTACAATATCTAAATGGATCTGCTCTGCTACCATTGATGCATGCTCCTACACTAAATACGTCCTCTCTTAAACAGCACTTCTTTTTTTTTAAAACACATAACAAACAAATAGTGGCCTATTTGACAAAGCACTGAAGAAGTATTAAGCTTTGTAGTCCAGACACATTGTATAAACATTCAAAGCATTTGGGAACTTGCTGTACTAAATTCTCACAACAGTGTTTACGCCCAGAGGTATATCTGTTGCTAAGAGTAAAGAATTTCTATCAATCTAGCAAGAGTATATACTTTAAAGCTGTACTGAGCATGCTTTAAATAGTCAGTTTTGCAGTGGGTAGAAATATCTTATGATTGATTTCACAGAAGGAATAAACTACTTACAAAAAAATCTATGGAACATGCATTATTTGTTCTTGTTTTTACTTAGTTCTGAAATGTATTTCACTTACAGTAGATCTGAATTAGCAACATGAAGGGGAAAACATACAATAAAAAGCTTGTTGTAAGTTTTATTTACCTTTTTATATGTTTTCTCTTCCTTTGGTTTTCCAGCGGTAACATCTCCATTTTCAGTAACAGACAACATCTAATAACAGAAGCTTAAGTTATAAAGAAGGTATTTGCTTTAGAAAAGTAAGTGTTAAGAAAAATCAGACAATTTATTATCCATTTTTTTGCTGAATTCAAACTTCTCAGAGGACAGCAAGTCACCAAGATTGGTGACATATCTATGATATTCCTAGAAATATTTTTCAGGCAGACTAAAAGGATAGTCCTGTGCCAGGAATATGTCCAGCACACGACTGATTCTGCACAACTTTCTGTTTCTTTTCCCCACACCAGTATGCAACTCTGCAGTGAAATCTGGCTCCTCCACATACTGCATGAGATGTTCCTGAAAGGTCTAATGATGGGCAAAATTATGAAACTTGTGAGCCAGATATTCAGTGGCATGTCTCAGGGGTCCAAGGCCTTTGGCTGCATTGAAATGCCGTACCTCCTCAGAGTAAGAAGATATTTTACATTGCATCTTATCACAGCCGTAAAGCAATGCTACATCAAGAATAAACCACTAAGAGACAACTTTGGTCAGACACTCTGAATGTGTCTGCCGAAGTAAATTAAAAAAAAAAAGCTACAATGATGTGTTTTAAAAATCATTCCAGATTTTACCAACACTTTCACAATGGAATTATACTTACTCTTATGAAGAACAGTATAAGTCATTTGGAGCTGAGAGGGAAGATCAAGCTATTCATTGGTGGCACTGATGTTTTCCAGAGCCTGTTGGAAGAAAAATCTGCCATCATTATGCCATCAGAAGTTTACACCTCACAGAACAGCCTTAGATTTCCTTTTTCTACAATTCTTGCCCAAGCAATAATTCATCTACAAGTGCAGCTTTTCAAGAATGATGTCAAATATCTTGGTAACTAACAGGTCATTTAATATACTTAGAAACTAGCAGTACTGCACAGGAGGAAATCAGTGCAGTCTAATTTCCAGTTGCCTCAGATATTTCACTACTGTGGCACAAGTAACTCTACAATAAAACATCTATGTAGAGCAGTATACATTCATGCTCTGGAGTGTTGTGTAATTACATGCACTCTTATAACCTTATAATCTCCAATCACTCATAAGCAATAGCAATGTTGGTTTGGAGGACTGCACACTGAATAGTTGCAGATAACAAACAAAGCAATTTTGGAAGTTTTCTATAATGGTAGTTACTGTCATCACTATTTCTCTGAGTAGTCTTGTTGAGGTGATCTATTTCACAGTCTGAATGGTTTGACTAAACATATGAGAAAATATGATGTAATCAGATGCTCCCTGATACCTTTTTGGAATCAACCCTCCTGCTCATCTCCCATAACCATTTAAAGTCACATCAGGAAAGCTATTCTTCAAATACAGCAGAAGAAAAAAAATCTCATTTGTCTTTAATCAGTACGAATAGCATCTTGTACATAACTAAAAATTGATTTTAAAAAAATATTCTCAGGCATCATTCCCTTAATTTAGTTGTCAGAAATCTGAAGAGTGTACTTAACATCAGTTAAAAGGCTTTTAAAAAGGCTTCAGAGTCAGTATTTTCCTTCTCTTCAGAGAAGCACCTGAGCAAAAAAAAAAAAAAAGGAACAAATAGAAATCTGGATTTTCTGAGAAGAAAACAATGCCTCCTTACAAAAAAACTCCTAGCATCACATACCAGTATTTGCCTAGTGCAGGTAACTGCATTCTTCATTGTAGCCTTCATGCAAGTAATGCGTCTTAATCAATAATTCCTTTACTTGGATGTGCATTAGCAGTATCCTACACATCAAACTACAACTTAAAGGCAACAACTTAGTTTTGATAGTTTTTTAAATTGTGTGTAGTTTTATTTAGCTATATCCACACATTTCATATTAATACTAAGCCATGCTTGTAACTCTATCAATACCTGAACACAGGCATCAAGGACTTGTTAAAACAGCTTTTGTAGGAAAAGAAATGTCATTTAAATCACTAATAGAAGACTGTTTAATCAACTGATCCCTCAGTAAAAACACCAAACCACCCCAGCCTGTTGTTCTCCACATACCCTCCAAGACTATAGATATAATATCATGTTCTACTATACCCCAAACTTCCTAGAATATCCTCACACATACTCAGAAAAGCCAAATATAAATGCAATATGGGATGCAAACATGAATGCAACAGCTAACTTACTTTCTTCCCGTAAGTTAGCTGAAGAAAGCACTTGTGCCAGACATGGAAAAAAATCCTGATTTTTTTTCCCCAGAATAGACAGACAAATTATTTAAGAACACTTCTTTCATGTGAAAATATACTGCCAGTGAGAGGCCAAGTTCAGTAACCACCAAGTACAAGAACTCATACACCTTTAAGAAGGTAAATTTTTCCTATATGTGCCAGGTTATTTCCTAGAGGCATCTAGGATAGAGTTATTTTGGTTCGTAACAGTTTGAGAAACAGAACACACAGCTCTAATAACTGTGGTTGTGTTTAACATCTTTTAAAATCTTTGCTGTGACAACCATCCCCTGTTCCATGCTAACAACTTCTGCAAAACAAGTATTACTTTATGTATTTTCTCCCTGCTCTAAATCGACTGAAATGGTACGTGGTGCTTTCTTTTATGCTTTAAAATGTGCAGAGCAAGAGCTACTGTCTCAGTTCTGATGAGGTTTAACAGTTCAAAGACAGATCATAAGTTACAGTCTTGGATCCACTTCTAGGCTAAGCTACAAGTATTTTCTTACCTGCTACAATAGCAGGAAACTACAGTAACTAAAGCATTGAATCCCTGCATCTGACAAAGAACAGGCTCACAGTAAAGTAAGACACAGGGCAGGGGCAAGTAGAGGAAGAAAACATTTCATCTCAGAAATACTGTAGTGTGCTGGCTTTGGCTGGGATAGAGTTAATTTTCATCACAGTAAGCTAGTATGGTGTTAGGTTTCGGATTTGTGCTGAGAAAAGTGTTGATAATTCAGCAAAGTGTTCTACTCCTGAGAAGCACTCACACAGACAGATATCCCAGACCATATGGTGTTGTGGTCAGCATATAGGGCTGGGAGAAGGGGAAAGAAGGGAGAATGTCAAAGTGACTGTCTTTGTCTTCTCTTCCAAGTCATCATTAGACGTGATGGGGCGCTGCTTTCCTGCATTTCCAGGTGGCTGAACATTTGCCTGCTCACAGAAAAGAGTGAATCAATTCCTTGTTTTACTTTGCTTGTGTACACAGCTTTCGATTTGCCTATTAAACTGTTCTTATCTTAACACATGAGTTTTCTCACTTTTACTCTTCCAGTTCTCTCCCACATCCCACCAGGGGTAGTGAGCGAGTCGCTGTGTGGGACTCATTGGCTGGCTGGGCTTAAACCATGACAGTGAAAGATGGCTATAAAGATGACCCCTTTAAATTCTGAGATGCCATCCAACCTGATGACAAAAAGAAAAAGAAACATGAAAGTCCAGTAGAAATTTAGAGTATTTTTACAAATGCTTTTGAAGAGTCAACATTTTGGTCATGATTCCTCTGTGCAGCTAAAGCTTGTATGACATATTCAGTTCCTGAGATACAAGTTTTCAGCCTTCAATTCCAATCTTGTGCTCTGAACAACTCCTAGTCTTAAATGCAGACTTAAAGGAATCACATCTACTCAATATATGCTTCAGACAAAAAAAATCAACCCTCTGTTTCACAGTTTAGTTTCCCCACACTGGAATCATTGAATCATACGCTTCTTGACTAATACAAACTGCAATTTCCATGACTCTGGAGGAAACGTGCCATATGCATTTTCCCCTAAAGCTACAGGGATACTTTTTTAATTATCTGATCATCCAAAAGCCCACAATGTCAGCACCACCTTGCCTACCACGCAGCCAGAGTTTTGAGAACTGAGATGGCTGACAGCAAATGCGAGCTTCCTACCCAGCTTCGAGTTTTTAATTCCATTTTCCTTATATAGCTGATTACTAACAGCTTAAGGCATTCATTTTGGCAGATTATAAGTAACTACCTGTTTCTACACAACCTTAATTGCTTGGGACCAGTAACAGGTACTGGTACTAATACCTGAACAGTCTCTCAGCTCAATTTCGAGTTACCTTTAAAATTCCCAACAACTTCAGTGAAAGCCAGCCAAAAATGCTAGGTTCCTACACATGTCATGCATTAGTTCA
>JAYRBT010000093.1:38174466-38197231 GCA_036023395.1 Myiotriccus ornatus | reverse complement strand
ATCCAACCATGCCTTCTTTCAATCATCAAAAGAACAATACTTGTTTGAAGAATGCATTTCTTAACCTACTTAGATAATTTTCTTAGATAAATCCTTCTTTAAAAGCAATAATGAAACAGGCTTCTTTAGGAATCACATTCCAAATAAGAACCATATAGCTTCTCTCTACATTTGCTGCCTTGTCCAGACTAATAGTTAAAGTTTAAATATTTTAACACTGACATATCTCCAGGTGTACTGCTGGTAGGCTTCTGCAGTGACTTAGTACATTAAAAAAGAGAAAACTCACTTGAAAGAAAACATATTGATAACTTCTTACAAGGCATAATCTATAGTTTTAAATATGAAGAGTAAAAAAACAAAACAAAAACAAAATGAAATTACACTTTAATGGTACAGGGTTTTTATCTGTGAGAGTCTGAAACACACAATTGGATTTTCAGGAAACAGTTCTTTTTGGGTTTGTTTTGGGGTTGTTTTGTGTTTTGTTTTGTTGGTTGTGGGGGGGTCTTTTGTTTGTTTGTTTTGGGTTTCTTGGATTTTTGATTTTTTTTTTTTTTTGTTTAAGTGAATGCATTGGAACGAAATACAGAATTTAGGAATTAATGGTTCTCATATTTCCATACATTACAGGTACCTGTTTATTTAGTCACTTTCTAATCCTTAACAGTTCCATTCTTCTGGGAAGACAGAAAACCCCCAAAATGTGGCAGATTACTTCTCAGAAAAGCACATAGATTCTTATATTAAAGTCATACTAATGATACTAAGTCAATACCAAATAAAATAAGATGCTCAGACTAATTTTATCTGTCAAAAGTAACTAGAAGTTTACAAAACAAAACTGCGCTCTTGATGGTAGTTTGTCAGCACAACATTTAAGGATGTTGACAGGAATTTCTAGTTCTATAAACAGTATTTAGAATAGTAGTAAAGATATGGCAGGTAAATTCCTTGGTAGCTCTTGTCTCTCCACTGTTACTATTGTAAAGAAGTATCTTCTAATATAACTGTGAAAACCATTTTCTTTACCACAAAATTCACTTTAACTGGTGAGATTTGTGCAGGCATACTTCTCCCTGTGGAATTTGTAAGAGTAGCTTTTAAAATCAGTTCCTCAATTCATTAAAAGCACTTGCAGATCTATATGACAATGTTCTTCTACCATAACACTTGGTAGAAGACAGTCACACACTGTCCAATTTCAGCTTCAGTGTGAAACTGTTACACTAAATTTTCCCAAAAGGGGCAAAATTTCTAAACCAAAAATACTCTGTAGCAGAAGAAATCCATGAACACATAATCATTAATGAAAAGCTACTCTTTGTACTTGTTCCCTTGTGTTTCCCTTCATTTCAAGTACCCCAAAACCATTCATGGTATTCTTGGAGCTACCTGAAAGCAGGTCTAATATCAAAAGGTACTCCCTTACTTCTTTGAAATGATAATAGCTGGAGCTCATAACTTTTGAGGCACCAAACAAACTTCTCTTACAGATGATGCATCTATAAAGTCTTCCTTCTGTCTGGATTCTTTGCCAACTAATATGATACGCACATCAGCACCAGATTTCCAAATTAAATATCATCTTATCTTGTCTGTTTCTCCATAAAACTTGCTGGTACTCTAGACCACTGTCAAATTTAGTTGACAAATTTAGGTCAGTCAGAATTGACAATAGTTTTTCCTCATCCCTCTCCAGTAGAATTGGAACAGTAGGATTATTTGTCAGATTATTTACAAATGAAGGGGCTTGGAACACACAAAACATTCTCTAACACACATAAAAAAAACACCTACATACACCTTGTTTCCATATGAAATCCAGTTAAAAATATCAGCGTAGTATCAGCACTATTTTCAGAGGAGGTAGATCAGTCATTAATACTATATGAACAGTGTGCCACATATTGGTTTTGTTACATTTTAGCTTCTTTACAGAGCTTCTCTTTGTGCTTTAAAACAATGCTGACTATAATTTTCATTATTTAACTGCCTTCTTTCTGAGTTTACCAGACAGTGTAGAATGGTGTTCAAAAACCTGCAAGCATTGGTAAGTGGAGTGCCAATAAGCAGAAGCGAACAATGCAAGGAAACATAATGTAGTGCAGTGCACAGAGTGAGAAAAGGTGCAACACGTCAGAGGTCCTAAAGCTTTCTCAACACTTATCACAAGTTAACCCCCTCTCCAAAAACCTTATGTCTTTTAGTGTCAGAGAATTTGTACATGAGGTTTCAGGCAGTTACACAGCCCTCAAATAAAAATTGTGGTAACGTATGTGGCCACTTAGTTACAAGAAAATATATATATAGTTCACCTACATATTTTATTTTTTTTTCCTCCTCCTCTTTTTCAAAAATAATATCCCAAACACTAGTTTGTGCAATGGATTCACCTTGTACCAAAAGTCACATAGCCAGCTAAGATCAAACTTTATGGTCCCATACCTGAAACATCTAAGGAGTAAGAGTTAATATGTATTTCAAAACTAATATATCCTGAGAATGAAGTAAATTTTACTTATTGCAATGCACTCAACAATCATTAAAAATTCAGAAAAAGCTTCAAATCTGAAACACCTTTTTTTTTCCTCCACAAGTTTTTAAATTTAGAGCTTCAATCTGAGAGCATTTAGTCCTCCTGGTCTCTGTAATGCCTGTCAGCCTATTAAACCTCTACTGTCAACTGCTGTGACTCTTCCAAGCAGCACTGAAGGATCCCTTACACCTTTCCAGGCACCACTGTAAAAGTAGAGCAAACTTTTTACTGCATTGTAGATACCATTAATTTATGCCATTAAAAAAAGATTAATTAAAAAAAATAATCTCTCCTTTCTGCCTATGTAGCAGAAAAAAACCCACACATATATATATTGTATGAATTGTAAAGGATAGGGAGGGAAAAAAGGGAAGAAACCCCCAAAATTTTTAAGTTTGTTACCTTGTCAAGTTCTCCCTAGACTCAACTGGTTATGGAGGTTTTATAGTGACGGAAAGTCGAATTTGGGTGAAATTTGTGATAGTACTGTTGTTGCCGTAGTGAAGACTGAAAAGGCTGGTCTTGCTAATTAATGCTAGGATGAACAATTTCAGAGTGAAGAGCTAAAAAAAAGCAGACCAGATGTGATGCCTAACATAAAAAAAAAAATAAAAAATTCAAAGACAACCCTTATCATGTGGTCCAATTTCAAGTCCCAATTAGTCTATCAATCTGATTTCTTTTTTTATTTTGCCTCAAAAATAAGAAGAAGATGAAAATCAAAAGTAGTATGCAAAGTGATGAAATTCACCACTAAAGCAAAAGCGAAAAAAATCTTGTCCTCCTTCTCATGGTCTTCATGATATCATCAGGACAGCATGAAGGCTACCGAGAAAGCAGAAAGCAAAAACCATCACATAGCTGCCATCTGCACTGTTCTTCTAGCTGTTCACACCACCTTTATTTACCTAGCTTGATAACACACAGTAGTTTCAGTGCCCTGCCAGACCTTTTAGTCTCTCAGCAACTAATCTGAGTACAATGCTAAGATTCTGCTACTGTTTGATTTCTACAGTGCCCCCCTTAGTTTCAGGAATATGGCACAGTATTCGGATCTCTTTTAAAACAGTAGTAATAGGGGAAGCAATGTAGAACTTCAGCAAGTATCACCTCCATCAAAGTTTACAAATGCTCAGAATATAGTCTGATGACCCAGGAGATTTGACAACCTACAAGAGTTCCTTCCTCTTCCATTTAAAATGGTACTCTTTATGCAGTCCCCTATTCTTCCAGGTCAACACACTACAACTGTAATATCCATGGTCACACAGCCGCAACAACAGCACAAACTATAGCTACGTATTTTATTTGCTCCAACAAATTATATCTTTTGCTTCAAAAATAATCTGCCATGATTTTTTCAGATGGAAACTTACTTACAGGGAATAAAACAGCAAATTTATTGAAGGAATCAAAGTGTAGAGGTCCTTGAAAACACAGCATACTGTGCTTTTTCAATAAAATACATTTCTTGGCATTTGTAACTTCTGTGGTTTTTTAATTCTGTATCTCACAGATAACTTAAAAACCCTCTTAGAACAGGTGGGTTGTTTTTTGTCTCCTCCGTGACTTTACAATTCAGAGCTTCATTCAAAGGGTCTTAAATCAATCTCACTCCTCTACTGCCTATTAGCCTATTTAACCCCTGGTGTCAGCTGTTGTGCCTTCTGCTCTTCCTTAAGGATCTCTTTTATCTTTCCAAACACCACCGGTAAAAGCAGAGCAAACTTTCTACTGCGTAGTAGATGGTGTTGATGTATTAAGAACTAAGGGACTTTTCCAAATCACTGACCTCAGATCAGCAATCAGAAAGAACAAACATTTGATCTCTGACTTAATTGACGTCACACTGTGTGTTTTGCAGAAACTGCTAACAGGCCCTCCTTTTACAAAGTGAAATGGCCCCACTAATTTTGCGTTATTTTGTAACAGTCTGAACACATACAAAGTAGGAAGGGATATTCGTATGTAGTCAAAGAAGACTTCCCAATCGCTACTTAGATTTTCACAATACTGACTTCAACAACAACAATACTGACATGCCAACAACAGTAGTTTTTAGAAGACTAGCCATCTTCCTATAAAGCCAGCTGGAATCAATAAATAAAATTAATTTCAAGATAGGGTTTTTGAAACACATGAAAGAAGGACACTTCTGCATGCTATATACAACTGTACGCAATAGAAGTTAGAGTAGTATCACAGTGAAGGGCACAGTTAGAAGTCATTGCAGAGTCCAGAGTCCGAGTTCTGCTCCTTTACTTTGGCAACTTTGATATGGCAATGGGCTAACGTTACTAACACATACGAGACACTGCACTTTGAGGTAACACCACCACATAATGCATGCTGACCAATAAAATACTCCAGCATGTCAAGACAAACCGTTGATATGGAGAACAAAAAGAACAAGTAGAGGGAAAATTCTTCCACATTTGCCTTCAATGGTACATGCAAAACTGAATGACAGAGATCATGTAACACTGTGGTCATGATTTTTTGGAAGGAAAGCAAGGCAAGCTGCATCACTCGTATAATCAGTAGGTAAGATCCATGAGAAATGACACCTCGTATATGGCAAAAACCAGGTCAGTGAAAGTGTTACTAAATTCTAAATGAATGACACAAACAGAGAAAAAAACAATCCCACCTTGCTGGTGGGGGAATATGCATAAAAGAGGAATTAGTAATCTGAAACTCCAGAAAGAGTCAGAGGAAAAAGGAAAATAGGTCAAATGGACCTTGGAGAAGGCTAAGTATAAAAAGAATAGAGTGAATATGAAAGATAAAAAGTAGAAAAGCACAGGACAAGTTACTTTGATAAGAAGTACATGTGTAACAACAAGAAGTTCACAACTGTCGTAATGTTCTATTTTGAGATATTTATCTCTTTATTCATCCACATTTTTCCTCCTCAACAGAAGGTCAACCACACCATACTTTTCTTCACCAACTCAAAATTGCTATGAGATCATAAGTTCACAACAGAGTAACTTAGTATAAAAAAAAATAATAGAAATTATTTGCTTAAAGAAACATTCCAAAAGAGATTTTGAGTGGACAATACACAAAAGCAATGGTTAAAATAATTCACATGCATTAAAACAGATGGCATAATTTGTTTATCAGTTCTATACAGGCAACTCATAAATGAAATGCTACTGGGAATTATTCAGTCAATTTGCATATTAGCATGTAAATAATCACAACAAAGTTTGCAGAAGGATATGTCACGGAAACACTCATCTCAGTGCTGGAGTGGATTATTATGATCTTCAAGTTCTCTATGCTTTCTTATCCTGGGTCCTGCAAATATAATTTTTGTACATACAACTTTTACTGAATGCTAGCTAAATTAAGCTGCTCAACAGTAAGATTACCTAAAATATTCAAGTCTTCTAAAATCA
Organism: Myiotriccus ornatus; assembly: GCA_036023395.1. Lineage (NCBI taxonomy): Eukaryota > Metazoa > Chordata > Aves > Passeriformes > Tyrannidae > Myiotriccus > Myiotriccus ornatus. The sequence goes on along the minus strand of JAYRBT010000093.1, from coordinate 38,191,285 downwards.
CATTTTTGTCTCCATTTGAGAGCCATTCCATACAGCTACAAAAAGACAGTTGAAGAGTGGAACAGATTACCTTGGAGGACATGACAGGTAATATTGGGAGATTTTTTGAAGATTAGACATAAAAAGTGGTTGGTACTGTCTTGAAGGAAGGGAAATATCCGGATACTCTGTCACGATTCCTCCTGGTTTCCTTAGTGTCACCATGTATCACTCAGACAAGATACCTGCAACAATTTCAGCTCATCCAGGCTGGTGCTGCTATAGTCCTGCCTTCCAAGCACGCATTCACTGGCATCCTTATGCACAGTGCTACTCCAGCCGCAGAACTCACCTAAGAACCTAACAAAGAATATTAGTCATAATGGAACTCCTTACAACAGCAAGCACAGCTTTGATATGGTCAGATCTGAGTTCAAGAAGAAACTCGGAAGGGGATGAGGAAGGTGATACAACCTGTTAGACCCCTGGTCCATGATGGAGGAGAGATTGATTGCCTCAGTTGTTTCAGTCACTCACATACTTTAGCATAACCTCAAAGTCACCATTCCACTAGTGACAGTATCAGGAAGCAAGACTGAGAAGGATGGAAAAAAGTGTTGGCAGCAGTGCCCAATGGGCCAGACCAGAACTGAACTCAAGATTAGCTTGGGGGAAACAGCTACAGTAAGGCACACCTAAGGTTAGGCTTCCAAATGTGTAATTTAAATAGTGATCTGTTTTTCAGGTGCCTAGCTTGTAGGAAAAATAAGGTCACTGAAGAATGGGCATAGAAGACTGATGTAAGCACCAAATTCAATAGTTAAATCTAAATTCACATGAGAATATTACTGAACAAGGAATTTAAAAAAAAAACAAACCCACACTGTTTTTCTCTAGGAAAGTTAAATCTGTAATTATTAGAAGTTTTACTAGGACCCCTCCAACTTAATTTTGGTTAGCATTTAACTGAAAGCTCACTTTGTTCTTCAAAATAATTTAAAAAAACTGTCTTGCACCAGCCTCAGCATGGAACAAATCCTACATTACCAAAATTCCTTTGATTACATTAAGAGCTCTCAGTTTCCTATAGAGTAAAAGCTCCTCAAATGTCTTTCCCAAATCACTTGAAAGCTATAGAAAAGGAAACCATAATCCCATTCTATTAAATGCCCTATAAAGAAAAAAAGCTAGAGTCTTCTTGGTTTAAAGGAGCTTTCCAATGTGGTTTTTTTTAAACTACCAAGAAAGCTTCAAGAGAGAAAAAAATAATTTCAGAAGCTACATCAGAAAAGAGTAGCTCAAAAAAACAGATTAACACAATAAAATATAATTCTGAAGCCAATTAAGGAAAGAACTGCTCAACATGTAAGGAAATAGTGCTATTTGTCACAGCTCCTGTCTAGCTGCATTCAAACCAGGACAGACATTTTACAGCCACTAGAGCAGAACTGCACCAATATGTGCACCAAAAGAACTACCCGTATTTTTAAGAAGTTATTCTATTCTCTGACTGGAATACGTCTGCTTAAATGTAAAGGTTACTACTGCCCTAATAAGAAACCATATACTTCTGTTCTCCAAGGCAGTCTTGGATGGACAGAGCAGCATGAGCAACTGACTACTTATATTCCCAAGAGTATGCTTTGGCACTCACCTGAATTATCAACATATTTGCTCTGTTTGCTCTTTACAAAACCAAAATATATCAACAAGATACCTACCCTACTGACATTAAGAAACATGAGGCATATCCTGTTAAGAAACATGCACAGCTGTTTTTAGGTATGGACACTTAGTCACATAATCTTTAAATGGCAGTAAAAATGTTTTCAAATAAACATTTTTAAGCCAAATGCCATAAGCAAATTGTTTCCCAGCAGCATTTCATGTGCCAAACCAAACTGAAAAACCTGTTCCTGAACATTTTTGGCAGCAAGAAAGTAAAATGAAGTCATTACTAAATGCTTTTCCCAATTCTGAAACACTGTTATTTTTCAGATGTGGTTTATACTCCACATATAGTTGCACCACTATGCACATTTTCGTATTTAAAAAATGCAAGTTCAGAAGCAATATATAAGCACCACCACAGTCTTCCTCCCCAGGAAATTCTTTGCAAACTACTAGCTGGTGGTTTGTGGGGGTTTTTTTGGGAGTTTTTTTTGTGTTTTTTTTTTAATAATCTAGCTGTAAATAATATTAATATAATATTATTATACTAATATTTTAATTAATTAAAAATTAAACAATCACTATAAGCAAAGAGTACATCTGTACATAAATTAGCTTTTTCAATAAAAGAAGTCCATGAACATTATGCAAATGGAACTTAAAATGAAAAGAAAACAGTTGACCACCAGCAATAAGAGTAAGCAGTGAGTGATCTTCCAGTAGCAGAATCATACACAGCCCGACACCAACCTGTGAACTCTTACAAGGGAAACTGGTGCGAGTTTTCCTACAAGTGAAAGAAGTCTCTGAATTCTTGAGCAGCTTGAACAACAATCTCCTTCCTTCACACAAAAGCCCTCTGAAACACTATCTACATCTCTCAATGCATCATTATAACTGGGTTAGAAGCATCATTATGAGTAGGTTAGAAAAGACATACAATATCATCTGTAAGTCAGTTAACAGCCTACACCATGGTTTTCAAAAGGTAGAAATACAGCTTTCAGCATTTAGTATTAAAAAATCCCTCACACCAGTAATCACAGTTTTTGCTCAATGTATACTGTTTCATGAATCACTAACTAGGAAAAGAACAAAGTCCCATCAAGATGGCTATGAGAATTATAAAGGTTCCATAAAGTGTAGTGGGAAAAAAACCCCACAATTTTGTCAATGTATTCCCCCAGGAACAGAGTGTTCTTATGATCTAAAGTATACAGTGTAATGGTCCATTTTCTGATAAGCCTTACCTGGTGTTAGTCACCTGAAACATCTGATTAAATAAATAAAATACCTTTTTCAGCCAACAGTTTTACTGGCTACTGGGTTGGGACTTTTTTGTCCAAGGTGACAAGGATCAGTATGCTGAACAACACATATTTTTAGATGTAGTTATAAAAAGTTGCCTTTCAATAATCACGGTTAGCAGCCTGTAGTCCCCAAACCTCTCCATTTTGGAGAATAATGGAATAAGCGCCTGATGATTAACTAGGTAAGCGAAAAAGGATATTCATTATTATTTTAGTCTAGCTACCTACACTTTTACTTTATAGAAATAAAGAAACTGGTTTTCAGTTTTGCTTGCAATATGACACCATTATAAGAGCACTGAACGATAGCCCAGTACTAATTACTAAAGACCACCAAATAAAGAGCAAGAAAACAGAAAGACAAGTAAGAGCCAGCAAGACTACCCTGCCTGCTTACCTTTCATCATCATTCTAGCAGCAAGGATAGACACAGGACCTTCATTGCAGGAACAAGTGTATCAAGTTGTTACAAAAATGGTGGTGGTGGTAGAAACAGACCATTTAAGAAGACAGTTGGGAGATAATCCAAAAACCTTTATGAGATGCTCTGGCTGGTGGGTTTGTGTGCCTGTCTGCAAGTTAGTGTATATACATGGGAGAGTGACAGAGAGGAAGGCTGGATACTAAGATGCCTCACAAGGACAGGCTGAAGGTGCTGTAATCACATTTTAAAAAGAGGCTTTTAACAAGCAGTGACTAGCACTGGTCTGGCATAAAAGCTGGGAAAACTGGACACTATCAATATCTCCCTTCAAAGGAAATAGTTTTCAATATAAAGCACTAGTTTGGAGATACAGGTCTGAGCTTACATTTTTGCTCAAGGGGATGAAGGACTTGCTAGGGTGATGGCTAGCAAATAAGAAAAAAAGACACACAGACTTAACCCTGCAGCAAATGGCAAATCACTTTCCCTTCATAGGGATAAGTCAGTAGTCAAGCAATGTTTTTTCAGTAGATCCTTCACTTGGAAGTTTCTCGAAATCATGGCAGTAATAAGGAGGGTTTCTAATTAAATAATCCTTGATTACTTGTTGAACCAAACTATTTGCCTGTTTTAGTACACCTGCCTCTGAACAACAACCTCTTGCACCAATGGGCCCACCAGGTCCTAAACTCAAGTTTGGAAGGATCTGCTTCCATACCATCAAGTTTAAGGTAGGACAGGTACTCTGCATAACAAATACAGCTCCCAAGACCTGACATATATCAGGGTGAGTGGACAGAAGAGGTGCATTTCACACCTCCATGGTATGTCTCTCACATGGTACACGAGAGTGTGTACTCTGCTCAGAAATCAGGTTACTGAAATTCTCTCTGGGCTACTCTTGACTTCGTTTATTTCCTTTGCACTGTTTATGTCCTTACAGCAAGAAGGAAACTAAATCCATCTGAAAAACATTCTTTCACTTTGAAGACTTTTATGAAAAAAACAGATAGGAAGGGTGCAAGTAAATGCATTAGCAATTTGGGATAGGAAACAAAACAAAAAAAGGAAAATAAAGAGAAAAACAGGCAAGAAGGGGAGGGAGAGACACAATAAAAGACTGTGTGCAGTGGAACTGTGAGGAAAAGAGGAATGGGAAGCAGTAGTGGATGAAGAACAAGGGAGCCAAATAGAAGGAAAACACATGTTAATAGGAAACACATGCATAGGAAAGGCTTTCTGCTTTGGTCTACTAAAAACAGTAGCAATTAAGTTTGTGCAATTTAGTGCAATTAAATTTGAATAGTCAAAATGCTATTCAGGAAGGGAAAAGATATACTAAAAAAGTCAAAAAACAGCTGATAGTATAAAGTTACATTGTAGGGAAGAAAGCAAAGAAAATAAACTTTTTTCATTTCTTTAATTAAGGAAAACAAACAAAAAAATCCCCCCCCCCAACCACTTTTACATATATATACATATTTATGTGTGTGTGTGTGTGCACGTGTTTTAGACACTGCAGAGTTTAATGCATCTCTGTTAGGAATACATCAAATACAACAGTATTTGCAAATGGATCCATCTAAACTATTAACTGTATACATAATTTTGGCTAAAACAAAACCCATCATGCAAAGAATTCTGATGCCAGGTGTGAGGGACTCTCACAAGAAATTGGAGCAGAGGGAGATAACACTTCAATACTATAGCTTAATAATGAGATGAAAGCTCTGTAAAAGCAAACATATATGCCAAAAGTTCAGCAAGATAATAAATACTGCTTCTACTTTTTGCAGCAATATTGGGAAACACCCTCCTGCATGGTTATTTTAAATATGTTGATCTTTAGTAGGTGATGCTGTTAAACCATATTTTAAAACCCTGTCAAGCAACTAAGGTTGCATTACTGTTCACATTTGTGATGACCTTCCAAATGGCGTTTCTCCATATAAAATTGACACAACTAGAAGCCTAGATGCACAGTGATCTATAGCAGAAAGCTGCATCTGCATTGTCTCTGTGTGAATAATTTGCCCTTTATAAAAGGAACTTTTGAGCTAAGGGAAGCAGCCAAAGGAGCAAGATGTGAATATCTACTTTGCAGTTCTGTGTTACGCTGTTCTTGCAAAGTGGACAAAGGCACATGTTTCAGTTTCTTTCCTACCTCTGTTACCAGAGCCAAAATTAGCCTCACAGAGGTTTAAATGTGTGAAGTTACTCCGCAACATGCTTTTTTTTTTTTATAACAGAGACACGGACACCTCATCCCCATGCATCTCTCTCATTACACCATGCAAAAGAGATCACAGATTAAAGGGAACAAAGAATGCAGAGGTTGTATGCATAGGTTTTTTCTTTTAAGTCACATACAAGTTTAACTACAGGCCCTGAGAGATAAATACAGGCTATCAGTATTGTGATTTACATCTCATGGCCACAATTTCAACAACTAGCATTCATGTGTGCATTTTAGTATATAGCAGTTTACAGAATCATAGAATGGCTTGGGTTGGAAGGGACATTAAAGATCAGTTAGTTCCAACCCCACCAGCACAGGCAGAGACCCCTTCCACTAGACCAGCTTGCTCAGAGCTCCACCCAACCTGGTCTTGAACACTTTCAAGGATGCAATATCCACAAGTTGTCTGGACAATATGTTCCAGTATCTTACTGGAAAGAATTTCTTCCCATCTTCTAATCTAAGTCTACCTTTCTCCAGTTTAAAGCCATTACCCTTTGCCCTTGTTACTACATACCCTTGTTAAAAGTCCCTCTCCACCTTTCTTGTAGGCCCTTTTTAGGTGCTGGAAAAGCCTAGGTCTCCCTAGAATCTTTGCCAGGTTGAACAACCCCAGTTCTCTCAGCCTGTCTTCACAGGAGAAGTGTGCCAGGCCACTGATTATCTTTCTGGATACCTTACACTGGATGTGTTCATCATAGCAGCCTCGATAGAGAAACTGCTGTCCTCCTACTTCAGCACTGACAAAATTTGTATTTGTACAAAACCAAAATACTTTGTATGAAAGTATTTCTATAACTGGATCAGCTTTGTATCATCTCTCTTATATTCATGCTACACTAGTAGTATTAATCTGTGTTTTGTTAAACCACAGAAGGAGCCGACCTCCTGTATCTTTGCACAGACATCCGTCCCATGCTGTCTGTTGCAAGGCCCAAACATGAAGCACCACAGTCAACATGCAGTGCCTGAGGCCTCTGTTCCTCATTCCACAAAAGAGCAGACACCCTGAAGAAGACTGTATTTTTCTCACAGTGTCTCATCCTGGACACAGTGACATAATTCCTAGCTACAAATATGTCATTCATCAGGTTTGCTCCTTTTTGAGCTCACTGAAATTGTTAAAAAGTGATTTTTCAGAGTGCTCTTTCTTACTCATGATCTGGACTATCTTTGTGATTTCAAGTGCTTTACACTCCTGCTAGACAATTTCTGGCCTAATCTCCGGATTCCACCGTAATTATAATAACGCTCTCAGAAAACGTGAAAAAAATGGGAAAAAACCCTTTTCCCATATTGCAGCCTGTTGTTATATAATCCTTGCCAGGAAAACATGTATCTAATAATAAGGTAAACAAATTCCCCTTTACTCCAACACCATGTGTTAAGGAAATATGTTAATGTTTTTGAACAAGAAGACAGTCTTCAAATACATTCCAAGTAGGTTTTTTGAAGAACATGTGTTTCATCACTGTTAAATTTGAGATATGAATCCAAGAGCTAATATCTCAAATTGTCCATTAAATCAACATTACTGTGACTGTAGCTCCAGACAAGATTAACCCGTATCACTTTTTACAAGAGGCCAGCAATAAGCACAGAGGAGACATACTTTAAAAACTGACAAAAGCAGCTCAGTTTCTTACAGTCCTGTATGAAGCTCTAACTGCACTTATTACAACTATATCAGGAGTTGAACATGCTTCTTGAAACACTGTGAAGGACAAGAAACTTTATTTTTCCTGATTTTATTGTTCAGGTTTAAACATCAGTGCTTGCAAGGACCTGGAGTACAGCTTTGCCCACCTTGCTTGATAGCTAAGAACGCCTGAAAACAGAATGTTTATTGGTTTCATGCCTACATAGCAAAGCTCTGTTAATGCTTCAGCAGTGTGACTGGAAAGAGTACTTTTCAATTTCAGCATCTGAATTGCACAAAAAGTACATTAGGAATTCTAACTTGCTTACAGGAAGCTCTCTAGAGTTACAGCTTCAAGGAGACCCTATGTACTTTACAAAGCATCTTCTAGATTTCCTTCTAGCGGTGGGACAAGTAGTAAGGGGTGGAATCACTCATGTAGTTGAAGCACAGACACTTATAGACAAAAAAACCTGTGATGTTCCTACATTCAAAACTACAGAATCATGCAAGATATGCTCAAGGTCTTACAGGGTCAAAATAAGACCAGAGGGGAGAGAGTCTCCTTAATCATTCACATATTTTCAAAGAAAATGTGGCTTGAAATTACCTCCTTAGAAGCCATTTTCCCCTCTGTAACGTAAGACAGAAAAAATTATACTGTAATACTCACAAACTTGCTGTCATCACTTCAGTTTTACTAGAAACAAGCTTGAATTTAAAAATATTGCTACTTAGAGCAGAGTTTTGAAAACATAGGAAAACAGCATATGCCTTTCACCTCTGAAAACGCAGGTATTTAAGCCATAGGCAGGCACATTGGGATGAAAGAAAATGCATAAAATGTAAATCCTACCTGAGATCAGAAAAGCCCTTCAGAAATAAGCTGAAGAATGCTTTTATACATCACATACAATTTATATATATGCATATTATATATACTGTGATATATACATGAGCTATATTACATAATTTTGTTATATTACAGAAATCATAGAATGGTTTGGATGGGAAGGGACCTTAAAGATCCTATCTACCTGTCACAGGCAGGGATACCTTTCACTAGACTGATGTTACACGTATGTACAATGTACATATACACACACAGACAAAGCTTACAAAATATAAACAAGTTGTCACTAACATGCAGTGACCGAAAAAATCCTTAGCAGAACCTAACATCAGAACTGTGAAATGGAAAAGTAATTTGTCCCCATATAACTCTTATACTAAAAAGGACATATTTTTAAGGAAAAGTAGCTTAAAAAGTGATTGGAAACTATATAATAGCATCATGATGATATATGGTTACATATGAGAAGGTATGTTCTTACAATATCTGAAATACAAAGAACAGAAAAACAAATATACTACTGTATTTTCTAAAATCATTGCATAACATGAAATACCAATCCGTGAGTGACTGGCAGTCTCTCCAATACACAAATGATGCTGGAAGCCTATGAATTTTCATTAAGAAGAATTGATTTTAACTTAGTTTTAGACTATATTCAAAATAAATTACAATTTTATTGTGTGGCACAGTAGATCACTGTTAGACCTGAGTGATTCCTGCCTTTCAAGTCTCTGTGTCTTTAACATAGCAACTAAACAGACAAAATACTTTTTGTGGCATTTCTTTAAGTACTTAATTAGCCTAAAAAATTGCTGTCAATTACTGTTATTCTAAGGCTGTATTGCTACACAAAATGACAAAAATTCTTGTCAATAGGAGGCATGGGAGCTACAGTGCCAACCATGTTTCATGTATCACATCTAAATCAGTCCAATTCTGGCTGAATGGAATGAGAATTTCTCTTCCCAGTGAAACCCAAATACATAGGGATACAGTTTGTGCTTGTACACAGATGTTGAAAGAAGGCCACTTAATGATTTTTCATGCTAACTCCGCAGAACACAATATAGTTGAGATTATTTTATCTCACACATACAATTCCCAGCATACTTAAGAATAATATTCATTGCAAGTTGGCTTTTGCTACTGTTGTCACCTACCTTTGCAATCTGCCATCAACACAACAAAGTTAAACTGGAAAAAATGGCATTATCTTTCTCTCTGTATCTTTAATACTCACTACACATATGTGAAATGATAGTTCACTGTCTGAGCACTTAGTTCACTGAAATATTTGCTTTTGCTGCAGAGAGCCCTACTCTCTTGAAGATAATGTAAATGAACAGATGGGAGGATCACGAATGACCTTTTAACTTCCCAACATCACTGCTGGCTTTGCTAATTATTCAGTGAATGCCAGGTCCGATTCTCATTTACATGAGTAGAACGCTATATGTCAAGACAGTGTGTGTGACAGAACAGAACATATTCTAATACTTTATAGGCACAAATAAAAAAAGTCACCTAATAGTATATATGGGATGAAATACATGGTTGAGGTCCATTATATAACACAGATGTTTTACGAGTCAAAACCAACTCTGCGCGCTGCTGGAGTTTCTTAGAAACCCTACAGCACAAGCAGTCCCACAGCCTGCACTTGCTTACCCTCCACACAGATACGTAACAGGCAGAGTGCTCCACTCTGCTGCAGTACACTAACAAACCCCAGGAAACACAGCCTAGACAGGGGCCTCATCACACGACATTAGCCTTTCCAGTACTCACTACACCACATTTCTTCTTTTTGTCAGTTAGCCCTTAAAGGTACATCTCTTGCAGCTTGCTTGTTTACTCCTTAAAGAGTCTCTCACATAAAGGGCTGAACTTTTGCAACCCTCCCTTGTGCCAGAAGAAATTGCAGTGACTCAGCAGACCTTATGGGATAAGCCCTGATTTACACCTCATATCCTAAGTTTTAAGGGTCAGCTTGTTGCAGAGGACTGAACTGAACTCAACAATCTAAGTGCAAGTTTTTATTAAGTAAAAACTTATTTAGCCCAGGCCTTATATACTGCACTTCATGAAGTGCTTTTACCTCCAGTTTCACAACAAATCTACACAATGAGAACTGAGGCTACATGAATTAGCTGCAGCTTGCTGAACTACTCATTTCCACATAACAGCTTCAATTCTTCAATAAAACGAAAAGTTGCATCAACTATGCTTTATAAAAAATTTGTTTGCAAATTTACACTTCATTTTAATGGTGAAGACACAGTATCCAGCAAACCTCTTAAAAACTATAAGAAAACCACTGGAGAATTTTATTTCTCACCCTTCCAAATTTGGGGATGCCCCTGCAAGTCCCACCCTCCAGTACATTATAGACATACTACCATTCTCACCTTGTAGGTTCATACTACACAGTATTTCTCAAAGTTTGCAAAGCCCATTATAAATATAATTTATAGCTGATATGTGGAAGCAACAAATTCACAGTATCAATGTTTATACTGAATACTTCTGAGGTCCCACAAAAAACCTCTGAGCTCCATCTTCCTGTCTCAGCAGGGAGATGATTATTGTTTCTATTAGCCAAAGCATCACCAAAACACCCAAGTCAAACATTGTTTGCTTCCAACTTTTTCAGCCTAAGCTTTGTCTCTTAATGTAAAAGTTCCTACTGCGTCAAATGCAGTCTGCATAAAAACATAAGATAGAAAATACTAAGAGCACTGCAAGCAAACATCCAAGTATTTTGTGCGGTTGCTACTGAAGCAAAATTTTAATCCAAGCAGCTACTAAATTTCAGTCAGACCCTAGTCACTAGGATCTCTAGAGATTATTGCAAATGAAAAAATTAAGTCTCATTTTTCACTATGCCTAATTACTTACCCTGTCAAACTACTTCATAAACCCCCACATTTCTAGCAATTTTCATGTAATTTGTGATGCTTTAGCACAATATTACAGTGTCAAAAACACTGATAAAAATATTTACGTTTCAACAAAAGGTTAAGCCCCTGAAAGAAACATATGTCCCTGTAATTAGACCTCAAGTTCAAAGTAAAACTCTTTCTGCTTTGATGGTCTAAGCAAAAATCAGGACATTGTTCAATAGCAGCCAACAAAAATATCCTAAGGCATATTTTGTTTTTAACTCAAATTTTGTGAACTATACTTCTCATCATTGACTTTACCATCATTTGTAGGTATAGCAAAGTAAAACTAAATTCTTCTATTCATGTAATGCTATGATTAAAAAAAAAAATTCAAACCCAAACAACTTACAAATTACTTCCTACCACAGTCTGATATTGCACATCTAGCTTCAGATGAAGGCAAATGAAATTGTCACTCGCATTTTAATCTCCAGTTTAACCATTCCAAACAGATGATGTTACTTGTGTGCTTTCATAATTTCCACAGCTAATAACGTTATCCCGATATTGCACATTAAGTCAGAAATATACCAAACATTAAGACTGACGGAATTTCAGATCATATTTGTTGGCTGCATAAATTCAACTCAAAGTTCTATAATATATTATGAACAACATATGAATAGACCAGATAATTTCAGATTAAAATAAACTGAACATGATTATTTTAGATTTAAGCTCTTCTTTGAACCCCATACAACCAAGGCAGTCTCCTTGAATTTTGCAAGAAGAGCTATGAGCAGCTTGACATTACTGTCTTCCACTGACTTCTGAGGCCTTTCTGATGACAAAATGAGCCGGTGTAGGGATGTAACCATGAACGGTTAAAAATCAGCTATAGTAAGAGCTGCAATAATGCCACACATGGAAAAAGTTTTAAAGACATTTTATCTTGAGATTATAGACTTTCACGCGCTTGTAGCAAGCGTGGGTAGAACCCTTCTCAAATCTTCATTCGCGAAGCCTAGCCGTGATGATAGACTTCCATTATTCATTTTATAAGTTAAACACATAGACCCAAACCAGACTGAGATTATGAGTGTACATCAGTTCTTTATGGTACCATGTTGCACATACCCCAGATGCCCATCTCCTCACAATGATTCATCTGCTTCCACACTGCACTGATGTTTGCCTCCTGCCAGTTGTGCATGGGGCACATCTGACCAGACCCCTGTGCACAAGGCTGATGTAGGGCACTGGCAAGGCTGCCACTGAGAAAACTGCTAGTCAGGGTCAGAGGAGTCTTTGCCCACATAAAAGAAATGTGGGCAAGTATGGAAAAGCTATGACCAGGTAGAAGCCCCATTTCAATCTGCATCTGTAGGGCAGATACCTACCCCTAGCAGGGACTTCATTTGTTTGCCCAAAGAATACCCAGACTCAGATCTCACCACTTCAGCTTCTCCACATCTGAGAGGGACAGTGTGGATGAGAAGAAGCCTATACATCAAACTAACAAAAGGAACACGAGCCGTGGGACCACAAAATAGTCTTGACTTTCTGTTGTTATAGATTGTCACTTCACAGCAAACCTGGAAACATGAATCATGTTTCCTGAATCAAGAAACTTGAATCAAGTAGTAAGATGCAAAGGGCAATTTTGAGTTATAGGTAGTCTCTGCAATGTGTACGGACAAAATGGGAGGAGTCAAGATGAGTGATAAAGGTAACTGTACTTAGTAATTGTGCATCTCTTCATGGCTGCTTACTGGTTAATAATTGACCTCCACATATGGTCGAACAGTTGTTAAAGTTATCATTTTTACACCACAGGTAAATAAATAAATTCAAGAACCAAAAATATGAGGTAGTTCCTATGATGGGACTACTTTAGGGTTGCACCAACTCACAGTTTGATCAAAAATGCACTTAAACTATAGTGATCTTTCTTGAACAGGTTCAAAGAAGAGCTCTGCAGTACACAACTATTGTAGGAATCTTTACACAACTTTTCCTTTGGAGAAACTAAGGTAAAGAGGGTACTGTTCTCGGATAATCACCTTGACATCCTCCACCCTATAGAGTTCCTGTAACTTCTGTGACATAAAGCACGTGAAGCAGAGTAGGTTAATACACTTTTCAAAATTATGAAAAGACTTACCAAAATAAACTCAGGGGTCAGTAAAATGCAAGACATGCTCTGTTTGTGCTTTATTACAATGGAGCCCCAAAGAAACATAGTTAAATCTAGAAAGTGGAGCCCCCAAAGGCAGAGCAGACCACGGCCCTTTTCTCTTTCTGAACAACATTTCTAATTATTCATACAGTAAGAAAAAACTGTTGATGTACATTGCTGAAACACAGTGATAGCAATCTCCTTTCTTGGTGTTGCACAGTTAGTTCATTTCATACTATGAGCCTTCCCACAAGAAGCACAGTATCTTTTAAAATTAGGAGTGAGCCAAGTGCGCATCACAGATTATCCTTTACAAATAAGCTTATAGAGAAGGGAAAAAGAAGAGTGATCAGCAGTGGAATAATTCAACAGCTTACTGGGTTACTACTGGAAAGGGGAAGGAAATTGATCAGTTCAGCTGCTAACAGAACACAGTAATCTCAAGTTGAGAACCAGTAACTATAAACAGTAGTTTCAAATGTATTTCTTCTTTTCTTCTGAAGCTTTGTGTGTGTGCTCACTTTTGGCTAATTACAGCACAACAGGAAGGCCTGTGCTCACATAATGATAATAATAACAACCTGGTCTGCTGAGGTAAAGAGACAAAAATGAAGGAAACACTGCCCTCATTGCAGGCTCTGTTGGGTTGTAGGTGACTTAAAGTGTTCATTCGTCACTCAAAACCTCCAGGTTTGCTACTCTGCTACAAATAACACAGTCCTAGGGGGGATCTGTCTTTTTGCATTAACACTTCAGATTCCAACACAAGTGTATGCAAAGCACACACTTTAGTGGAGACAAAAGTCACACCTAGATATACACCAAAACACAACAAAACTTGGTATGTTCGCTATCAGGGTAGTAACATAAAGGAAGAGAAGCAACCTTGTAAACACTAAACAAAAGCATGGGACAGCCATAAAAAAAAATCCAGTCTAGCTAGACACTGCCTATTTTGAATGAGAACACCACAGTACACTGAATCTGCTGTTTCATACACAGACAGTTAAAATATTTTTCCACAGACAGGTCAAAATTAGTTGCCAGTGTTCTACATAATTCCAGACAGAGAGCTTGGGACTGAGAAGAGATGACAGTTTACAATACCTCAGGACTTAATTAAAGCTTTGAAGGCTAACAAGTAGGATACTCCTTCTACTGTTGGAATTTCTTTTTTCCAAACACTTAAGCATAAGACTTTGAATAAAACATCCTTGAGAATACATTTCACATGAGAAGCAGTACATTAATCATCTTAACCTAAATAGTTATAAACTACTCATTCCTTAGTCCTGGCTCTGAAAAAAAATATATATTAAAAAAAAGAAGTTAATTCAACAATGAACATTTTAGTAGGTATTCCTATATAAATGAAACAAAAGCAATTTGCCATTCACACTGGCATTTAAGATGTACTTCTGATTGAATAGATAATTTTACTGAAGAGGTCTGAAACACTTCCTTCTTAGTATCATCACTAAAACTTTTCCTAAATGCATTGTTTCATCTAGTTACAGCAGAATTTTAGAAGGTCGCTTAAAATTACACAGGTATTTGTGTTTTAATTTTAGGTACTTCTATTATCTCATGCTTGGATTCCAATATTTGCACACCACGTAATAATATTCTATGGCTGTTTTTCTGCCTAGAAAACAGATGTCAAACTGCCTCTTTAACAATGCTATCTCTGCTTTCTCTGTATGCTAAGAATCACCATATTGACAGGCCAGAAGACAAAAGTAGTCCCAGCAGCACCACATCGCTGTATGCCATCAGCACCACAAATTTCAGCAGAAGTCTAACAACCATAGAAAAAGTGATCATGAAAGACTATGATGCATACTCACCCACGTTCGCGGGAGTTTCGAACTATTTCTAGTGGAAAAACCAGCAAAGTGAGGTTCCAATTTAGATTTCTATTGCTACGAGAAATACAAAATAATGTTCTTTCCATTGCAATACTTTAGAGTACTACTATAGTGATCTATGAATAGCTGAAAAAAGGTTTATAGTGTAAACAAAAACTGATAACATTAAATGTACAAGTATCATTATTTAACAAGATGACTTGTTACATCATCATGTTTGTACTAAAAACAAAACCAGAAGCTGTGGAATCCCATGAGAAGGTTTTCTGTTTACTCGCCAAAAAGCTCTTCATAATACTTCCTTTGTTTTCATGTTGAACAAAGTGACTAAACTTGATGGGACGTCTCTCTTCCCTTCCAAGAGCTTCCACTACCACTCTGAATGTGAAGTTTCTTTTCCACTAAGTGGAGTGGGGTACAAAGGACTAAAGTACTGGTACCTGAAAGGCTTCTGTGTGTGCCTGCCTTCATGCACTCCAATATATCTTATCCAGTTATCCAGAATGACTTCCACATCACTCAAAAATCAAGCAAAGACACCTGTTTGGGCAGAAATTGGGTACTCAGTTTTGTCTTAAGTGTGTGCTCCTTTGAGCAAGGTAGAGCCACACAAGCCTTTTTCTTTCCAGACTACTTATTCATCCACAGAAACACTAGAGATGGATCAGCTGAGTAAGAGGCACTCTCCATACCACACAAATCCAACCATCCGCTCTGCCCTCTGAACAGACTGATGTAAAACATATCACAAAGAAATACAGAGAAGATCCCAATCAGCATCCACGGGTGTGGATGTGCTGATTATGTTTTGCACTATGAAAAGTGTAAAAGTATAGTAATCTTTAACTTGACTCGTACACCAAAAGACTACACTGTTTGGCAATCTCTCTAACAGCATGGAAGGTAAATTTTAGGCCCCCATCCTCAGATAAACCTTTCCTAATACAGTCAGCAAACACACTGGAGAAAAATATCTGAGTAGGACTATTTATTTTCTTAGCAATGTTTTCTTAGAATTATGCATAAAAATTATTTGTTCACTCAGACAAATCAGTACACAAATCCTCTCAAATTGGTAAGACTTCTGAGCAAGAGAAATAGGTACTAAAGACAAAAGGCACTAAGAGAGCTGGCACATCCCTTGACTAAGCTGTGAATGTCAAACTTGACACCGAAGGTAACTTTAAGCAATAAAGTGATCCAAAAAACTTTGTCAGAATCAAATAGCACTACTGAAAAATGAAGTTCAGTGTTCTTAGCCGAGACAGCTTTTGTTGCATGTATTGCTACCTGCCACACTGTAAGCTTGGGCATGGCTCATACAAACAGTGCATTACTCTCGGCAAAAGGCTTTGACTCATGAAACATTAAGACCAAGACTTTAATTAAATACAAAAGGGAGAGAGAATCGGCAGACACTTTCAAAGCAGAAAGTTATCATACCAGTAACCAGAAAATCCCAGAATCTTTCCATGTAGTTCAATAATCCTTCGAAAATTTTCAAATATAGCTCTAACAGGAAGCCCACAAATTTCTAAACTCCTTGTTAATAATCCTACAATTTTATACATTGGGTTAAAGAAGGTGCATAACAGTGAAGATTGCTCTCTTGATTCAAAGTAAATAATTTCATTTATCTTCTAATTGGAGATAGGCAGCAGTGGTGGCTGCAATGGATTTGTACATTACCCAAATGAAAACCACAGTTTGAAACATTATCTTGTTCATTTAGTCCTCTTCATGAACTTGGGGGGGGGGGCGGGAGGGGG
>JAYRBT010000093.1:38120145-38169684 GCA_036023395.1 Myiotriccus ornatus | reverse complement strand
CTCAGTTGCTCCTTATAGGTTCTGTGCTCCAGACCCTTCACAAGCTTCATTGCCCTTTCTCTGGACTCACTCCAGTACCTCCACTTACTACAGTCCTGTAGCGAGTGATGGGCCCAAAACTGAACACAGGATTAGACGTGTGGCCTCACCAGGGCCAAGTACAGCAGGAGAATCACTTCCCTGCTCCTGCTGGCCAAACTATTGTTGATATAAGTCAGGGTGCCATTGGCCTTCTTGGCCAGCTGGGCACTCTGTTGGTACATGTTCAGCTGCTGCCCACCAGCACCCCCAGGTCCTTTCCCACCAGGCAGCTCTCCAGCAACTCTCCCCCAAGCACGGGTTGCTGCCTGGGGTTGTTGTGACCTAAAAGCATGACCTGGCACTTGACCTTGTTGAACCTTATGCCACTGGCCCTGGCCCATCTATCTAGCCTGTCCAGATCCCTGTGCAGACCAGCACTCCTGCCCAACTTGGTGTTGTCTGTGTACTTACTGATGGTAGACTAGATCTCTTCATGCACATCATCAATAAAAATATTAAACAGAACCAATACTGAGCCCTGGGAAACATCAATTGCGACCAGCCACCAGCTGGATGTAAATCCATTTACCACCACTCTCTGGGTCCAGCTATCCAGCCAGTTTCTTTTAAACAGCAAACAGTGCACCTGTCTAAGCCATGGGCTGCCAGTTTCTCAGGAGAGTGCTGTGGGAGGCAGCATCTAAGGCTATCTACTAAAGTCCAGGTAGGCTACCTCAACAGCCTTTACCTCATCCACTAAGCGGGTCACCTTCTCACAGAAGGTGATCAAGTAAGCTAAGTAATAACAATGCAACACCAACAAGTATGCCTTGTTCAACCATCACGTAAGACAAAGGGAGGCTGTCAGTAATTGCTAGCACACTGCGGTATCGTGGAGGGTGCTGAAAAGTACACAGAAACTGTGCCAGATTTTATCTACCCTTAAAACAAAATGTGAACTGGGGGGAAAAGGGGAGGCAGCTTCTTACAAACAGCTGCCTAAGGAGAGGCTTTTGCCAATTTCTACCCTAAAGGAGGCAACAATGCCAAGACACTTCAAGTGCCTTGGTTACAAAGAACATAAACACACAGATTAGGTACAGCACATTCAGGACTGCAAGAATCAGTAAGCACATTTTCAATAGTATATGGAGCACATTATATGACCACAGAGGAAGTATTTTTTGTAGTTTCCAGCCCATTCTGTTGTTGTCAGAAGAAAAAAAGAAAGAAATGCCTTAGCTACCTAAGAAGATAAGAAACAACATTAAGAAATATCAGCACAATTCCACAAACACACACTATTGCAGTAAACCACATGTTTAAATTCTCCCAATATCAAGAACACCCAAATACATAACTAAAGACAGCCTTAAACCTGCACCAAATGAACTTGGCGAAGGAAACTTCCCGCTGTTTTTAATGATTTAAGGATCAATTCCTAGATTTAGAATATGATTTTCAGCTCCCTGTTTTATCTAATTGGGGGAGGGGAAGAATCCAGGAAAGAGATGAAATACATTAAAAATTAATTAAGAAGAACATTTTTACAATCTTGTTTTATTTTCCCCCTCAATAAATTAATTATTAGAAACTGATCTTTAAAAACAAAAAAGATGTAAATAACTGTGTTCAGTTTTGGTTGTCTTGAATCAATTTTGAGACTGGTATAAGGAAAAAACCCAGTCATTATGCATAGGAGAAAGTATCTGGGTGGAGAAAGAGATGTGACCAATTAAGCATTATTTATGTTGTTGAAGAGTCAGAGTGACAAAGACAGTAGGCATTCATCAGAATATGTATTCTCTACTTTGAAGCTGGAAAAATTTTGAGATCATTTAATGAACTTTGTTGTAAAGCATCTCCATCATGATAAACCATGAGACAAACATCCCATAAATTTACAATTATACATTAAAAAGCCCAGTGGATTCTACTACAAACATTCATGAATTCCCAAACTGCCAATGCTCCTTACGTTCATTTTAAGAAGAGTTTCTGTGGTTTTGATCTGAGCCCTTCTCCACCTTACATTATCCAAATGTTAGCTCAAAACATTTACATAAATACAAAACTCCCATCATTTTGTTAAACGGAGGGAAACAAACCCCCCAAGGTTTCTTCACCTTAAGCAATATCCTTCTAGAAGTAACATGAAACAAGTATATTTACATTTCCTTTGGGAGAGCTAACAACACCTACACCAAGCAACAGCTCGTACCATAGTTCGGCTTTGAAGAGACAGCATTAAAGAGAACAGGGCGGGGTGGGGGGACAACCCAAAAACCTCCGATCACATGAGCAGGGTATTGGATGCTACTTTATGGTAGTAACAAGTAAGTTTACTATTTAAAGACTTTCCTTTTGCCGGACCCTACTCAGCAAAATCAGCGTCCTGGGCAGAAACGCCTCAGTCCAAGGCCCTCTCTCCCCGCGGTGGAGCCCAGCCGGAGCACAACGGGGATGGGCTGCGCGCACCTGGAAAAGCCCGTTCAGCCACAGCACAGTTCAATCCTAGAAGAACCAGCGCCTCAGGCATGCAGGAACCTATTCCTCATCATTCCCTCACAGGCTGTTGGGTATTTTTTTTCCTTAAAAAGCTGCAGTCCCACAATTACTAGACTTAAAAGTCCGTGGAACTTCACAGAAGCACCCCCCCTTCCCTTCCTCCTTCCCAAAAAGAACACACACACACAAAGCACAGGAACGAGACACGTTTTCTGCCAGTCCTTCAAGGCCTTGGGTGCCGGCGGTGCTCCCAGCGGGGACAGGGACCCTCCGCTCCCGGCGCGGCTCAGCACTCGCCCCAACCCGGCTCCGGGGCCCCGCCGGCCTCAGCTCTGCGCCCCCCGCCTTCTCCCACAGCCCCGCTCCGCGGGGCCGAACTGAGCAGCCCTACAAAACGCAGGCAGACAAACCTGGAGAGCCCACGCCGCAGTTCCCGGCACGCCGCGCCCGCCCGGCGGGGGCACCCACGGCACGGAGCGCCCGCGCCCAGCCCGCACCGCCGCCTGCGGGGCGTCCGCCCCTCGCAGCCTCCGGCGCCCCGCCGGGCCCCCCAGGACGGAGCGGGGACCCCGCGCTGCCGCCCCTGACCCTCCTGGCCGGCAACGCCGCGCTCTCCTCACCTCCAGCGCCGGCGGATGGCGGCAGGAGGCGGTGCTGAGGGAGGGCTCCTCCCGCGGGCGACTCCTCACGCCCGTCCGGCCCATGGGCGAGGCGGCGGGACAGCTCGGTGGGCGCCCGGAGAGCGTCTCTGACCGGTCCCGCAGGGCTGGCCGCCCACCCTCGCCGTCTGCCGCCTCTCGCCCTGCGGGTGCGGGCGTTCTGGGCGCGGGGTGGGGGAGCGGCTGGGGCTTGGCGGTCCCGGGTCTGCGGGAGAGGCCATGGTGGTGAACAGAAGTGTGACAGCACCTGTTGGCCCGTCCTAGCAGAGGGAGCTCTGGCTCCATTGCCAGCCCACCGTTCATAGAGTCATAGAATGTTAAGGGGTTGGAACGGACATGGAAGAACGTCTATTCTCAACTGCCCCTGCCATGGGCAGAGACACCTCCCATTAGACCAGGTTGCCCAAGGCCTTAACCAGCATGGCTTTGAACGCTGCCAGAGTTGGGGCACCCACAACCTCTCTGGGCAACCTGCTCTAGTGTTTCACCGCCCTCTTGGTTAAAAATTTCTTCCTTATATCTAGCTTAGATTTCCCAACTTCCACTTTGTCCTATCGCTATAGCTCCCAATGAAGAGTCTCTCCCCAGCTTCCCTGTAGGCCCCCTTCAGATACTGGAAGGCTACTTTGAGGTCTCCATGCAAACTTCTCCAGGCTGAACATCCCCAACTTTCTCAGCCTGTCTTAGCCCCTGTTCTCAGCCCCTGTTCAGGGTTGAACCTGGACTAGGAAGTTCATCTTCCTTGCACTTCACCTTTCACTTCATTTCTCCGAGACTGCACTCATTCATCACACGTGAGCTCCAAGTACTACCTCTCACATAGAGCTACTTTTGGGCTGGCCACCCCAGGAGACCATTTCATGAGTAGGACACATGAAAATAGCCACCAGCAGCACCCACCTGGTCATCCCCATCTATGCTGAGAAGGCCCAAAATACAACTTCTTAATCTCCCCAGCATTATGTATTTTCCATGTTTAAGTTTTGCAGGCCTCAGGAAAAAATTGAACAAGAAGAGTTGAGGACTAGGACAGTGAGGAAGGCTACAAATCAGTGTAGGTGAATGACTGGAAAGCAAGCTGGGAGAACAAATGTGCAAAGATTTCCTGCTGAAGAAAATTAGAGGTTTAACACTACTGTGTTCTAGAGAATGTCTCTCCTACAGGGCCCGGGGCTCTTCGCAGGGAGCAGAGTGCTGGCTCTGCACCATGCCATTGTGACTCAAGGCTGAACAGGTGACAATCAGCCCCCTGCATGAGAATGGTTAAGAACCCTAAGCAGCTGCTCAGGACCTTCTCATTCCTGGTAGAATAGACTACTCGCAAGCTACACAACATGAGTGCGTAATAGCTCTGAATTTATAGCTGCAATTACTGATATCGGACAGGCTGACTCATGCACATTGAATTCCAAGTGCAGAAGGGACTATTGTATGCTTGCATGCATTAAAGGAAAGAAATATCATAGCCTTTCAATGTTCTGCTTCCATTTTTTTTCCCATTTTGTTCAAGATCCTTTCTTCAATCTGCTTTTTATATGCTATGGTATTGATAAAAAATGAGAGCAAAATAACTTCATCATATGTTTACTCAGTTGTCACATCACTTAAAAGATAGTGGCTTCCCTAAGTCAGAGCTGCAAGAAAGATTCCTGATAAACTAGCTTCTGCTCTCATCCACTGATGCTTCAGTTTCTGCTTTTTACAGCAGTAGGAGTACAGTGGCTCATTTACTCTGCAGTCAGATATGCCATCTGGCTCAGCTCTGAATCTTTAGAGTGGATGGCAGTTTTTTAATGTATTCAAAATCTGCAGCATTAACTAGCTTATGGTTATATGAGTATTTGGAAGATGACTGAGAACAGGCCATCAGGTCTTCTCAAAATTTCTCTTCAGATTTTTAAGGTGGGCTGCTTCCCATTACATTTCACTTCAACAGGCAAGATTGAACTGTCTTAAAGAACTTTTGCAAAAGAAGTTTTAAGAACTGCAAATAGCTGTGGCACTGGTTATATGAGATGAACAGTAACAGGCCCTGTCCCAAGAGTGAACAGAACCCCTGACTACCTGCAAAAAAGCATCCTAAAGAAAGAGAGAGCTTCTTCTTTCTGCTGAACCAAATAGGTAACTGAATGTTTTCTTCCACTCATGCATGCACTCAGTAACAATGTTTGTTATATGATGTAAGTAAACTCTCAGTAAATTACAAGTTACGTATCTCAGTAACCAGGTTTTTCTCCTCACACTGCCAGGTGCTCTCACAGAGCCCTGGGGTCTGTCAGCTGCATGCAGATATATGAAAAACAGCCTGATAGGAGCTGCCACTAGTTGTGGTAGTAGACTGCTTGTTACAATCTAATTTTCTGCAGTTATCATTTTGGTAGATTGCCCTTGACATGGATTATTCCCAGCTGGCAACCAAGCCCCACACAGCCACTGATTCACTCCCCTTCAGAGTGGAGTGGGTGAGAGCACTGGAAGAGTAAAAGTGAGAACACTCATGAGTTGAGATGACAGTCTAATAGGTTGTACAAAAGCTGTGTACACAAGTAAAGCAAAACAAGGAATTCTTTCACCATTTCTCATGGGCAGGCAGATGTTAAGCCATCCCATGAAAAAAGGGCTTCATCAGGTGTAACATTGACTTGGGAAGACACACATGAGCCCACTTAATGTCCCAACCCCTTCCTCCTTCTGCTAGCTTTATATGCTGAATAAGCATTTCATGGTATGGAATATCCCTTTGGTCAGGTGTCCCGACTGTGTCCCCTCCCAATTTCTTGTGCACCTCCTTGGTGGGGTGGTGGGAAGACTAGTAAATGCCTTGATGCTGTGTTAAGTGCTGCTCAGTAGTAACAAAAACATCCCTGAGTTATCAACAATTTCCAGCACAAATACAAACCATAGCTCCCTACTAGCTATTATGAAGAACGTTAAGTCTTTCCCAGCCAAAATTCCATGCTGAATTCCAGGCTAACACTTTATGCTACTTGTACCACATGAGCTAGCTAGGTAACTGCAGAAAATCTGGAGCTGTAAGTGGTAATTGGACACCCATTTTTTTGGTACAATCACTGTTTGACGGGATTGATGATGATATTTATGTAGAGGACATTTATGACATTCCATAGTCAGTGTACTTTTTCCACAAAATATCTGAGTTGAGAAAAGGGCTATTATTTAGTTTTATATATGGGTGACTGAAGATATGTACTGACAATACACTGAAGTCAGTTTTAAGACTCAAAGTTACAGATCAAAAATGCTGTGGCAGAGTGATGGTCTGGTATAAACATGTTTTTCTGGTTGAGAGTCTTTCAAAGAATTTATATGAAGTAGCTTTATGCTCATGAGTTTTTTACCTTTCTACCTGAAAGACTTACATTCTTGATGATGTGGGGAGAATTGGAATTGTGTGCCATACCTAAACCAGAACAAGTTTATGCTACCAGGAGAGCCAGTGGTGCACAGGTCTGGGATAAATTTTGCTGAAACCATAAGTAGTTGCAGCTGGATCATATTGCCAATGCAGAACATTTAACATTTTTATTGCATCTTCACTTTGTCAAAGCATTTGCATAAGGACAGCAGTACACAGTGCTCAGTCACTGCAGAATACTTATGTGAGTTCCAGGTGTCACTACCACCAGAGGAGTGAGATCAGATGATCAAAGTAATTTTTTTTGTCTTGAAATCCATGAACCAGCATTGATCTGAGCTACTAACTGTGGGAGTTCAGCATACAGAGTCTGGCACATGCACAGTGAATATTTTAGTCCCACATTAGTAATTTCATTTTTGTTTTCCCTTGGTTTTACGTATCCTGTAAACATGGACCAATTTTTGAAGGAAAGTTGGAAAGTTACTTATAAGAAGATCTACTTTCCTCAGCATTCAAAAAAAAAAAAAAAAAAAAGGATTTATAGAAATCTGCAAATGAAGTAAAGGGGGCAACTCAGAGTCTTATGGGTAGCAGTGGGTAATAAAGTCTTTTGCATCAAAAGTGTCCCTTTAGAACATGACTTATGCAAGAGGTAAAACTTAACGTACTGTTTGAAGGTAGACAATTCTGTGATATGTTAATTGGGAGAGATTTTTTCCCCCTAGAAACCTATAGAACTACAAAGAGTTCTATTTCTTCTCTTAATTAAAATAAGCAATTTTCTTCACCATGTTTCTCTCCCATGTCTTTAAAGAGCATGCAAGATTACATTAAAAAGCAAAACAAAACTGTTTTCCAGTTCTACTGATTTTATCAGTTTATGAAAATAATGAAGAGGGTGTATATTAATATAGTGTTGAGCATGTTCATTAAGAATACACTTTACAGGGGATTAAAATTTATTTGCCTCTAATGTTTGTCTGAATATTCAAGGGCAACTTCTCCTTTCTGTCTAGTAATTGCAGATACCATAAACTTTTTATATTCTTGCATACTGTGAAAGAGATATGCGCTATGTCATATCAGCATGTCAGCACTAAGCCAGCATTTTGTTTGCTGAAAAAAGGGCAGAAGAGAAGGCCTTATAAAAGGGTCCTGAATGCTTTTAATAAAACATATATTATTCAGTAGGGATTACCTGGATTTCTGACGACTGCTTTCAGAAGATCATGAATTTTTGGTATCTAAGAACTGATTCCTTGTGCATCCTGCCCTCCTCCCCTTTCATTTGTTTTCTACTCCACAAGCAAAGTAGCAGAATTAGGCACTCCGCTTTGCTCTAGAAATCAGAGAGCTCTTTGTACTCACATGAGCCACGATCATTCAGATAAGCTTTGTCTACAAGTTGACAACTTAATCATCCTGATCCCTTCCTTTGAACAAGACTGTCATATTTGTACTGTTGACATTACTATTTGAACAGAACAGGTGCACTTTTCTGAAAACAGCGAAATATGGAAAACTGTTTCTTCCCTAAATCGTTTTCTTCAGTCCAGCTAAGATTACAAACAGATTCGGTCTTTCTGGATTCCTCATTCACAGCTGCGTCCTTTTAGCCACCCACATCCCTGCATTTGTCCTACTTAGTGAACAGTTCTGCGATAAGCTGGTTGTTTTTGTAACTATGAGGCTGCAGAGCATCCCTAAATGGTGCTAGTAACATGTAGACAGTATTTCCAGCCTGAGTGTTGCCAATACTTCCAGTTTTTTTGAAAGTAATTACATAATCTAAGCCAGGACCACAGGGGATGTGTTGTAATTACATGTAAGACGAAAGAGGTTGTAAAATGTTTCTAGAAGTGAAAGAGAGAGAAGCATCTGGTTGAGTTAAAATACCAGCACTGCCAAATAGAAAGTATGCAAGGTTCTGGTAGCTAATTAAGTTTTGCCACATTTTCACTTGGAAACTGACCGGCGTTGAGCTCTCCTAGCTGTCAAGCACTAGATGACCTTAATTCTGTTTCCCAGTTTAGGACATGCACCTGAAGTGATCTAATGCCTAGGAATCTCTGGGAAATAACAGTCATGGAGAAATTCTGTAACAGTCTTTCTTTTCCTGTTAATTTTATTTCTTAGAGGATATAGATGCAAACTGGTGCAGAGGAGGGGAAGAAATGAGTAAAACGTTGAAGTAAATGTTGCCTGAACATTTTTATTGAGCAGTCTTCTAGTTTCATGCTCTTGAAAATAACAGTGTAATGAATGTAGAATTGTCATTTTAGATAAAAAGATGACTTGAACTCATTTAAAAAACCATCAGATTTAAATTAAGATTGCATTTATAAAAGCTTTAAATGTTCATTAATGATACACTCTTTATTTACAATAAATTGTGTTATTTGGAGCATAAGGATTCTGCTTTATATCTGAAGCAATCTGGAAAACAAAAATTCCATTTGAATGCAAATTAAGATAGATGTTTGCATCTTTAAATAATACAAAAAACAATAATTACACACACACACATACACACACAAAACCCCAAACCAAAACAAAAAGGCAGGTATTAGCCTGTAGCCTGCATGCTGCAGACTTTGGCTGCCTTTTGTGGCTTAGTTCTTCTCAAAGCTGTGTATTCAGCTTGGGACACTGAATCAAAGCACGCTCTGGTCTGAGTGCCTGCTTCAGGTTTTTTGACAATAGAGTATAAACCTTCCAGTTTACTGTCTGGCAGACCAAGATTGTCTTTCAGAAACATCTAATGCCACTGCAACATCTTCCATGTAGACATGTCTTCTCCCATGCTTGGGGTTCTGCCCCCTCTGGTAATCATTTGTTTTTAGTCTTTCAGCACTGTCTTATGTTTTTCCATATGAAGAGTATCTCATCTTTAGAGAAAACTGTACTCAGGATTCACTTCAGAGAAGTTAACTATGAGACGCAGTGCATTTTCAGTGGGTGTTGGTGTTACTTGACTGAAAAAGCCCTGCTCTTCAGGTGCACATGGGTGTATAACTACTCACATACATTGCTGAGGAGAGGAAAATTCAGTTTCTAAGAGTATTCAGAAGTGGATTGCTCAGGTATTAGTGCGATATCTTACTATTTAAAAAAAAGAAATTGCTTTTGCAATATGCGGATGATTACATGCAAGCTTTATTGCTCTTATTTCAGAAATATCTTCAAAGTGTGGGTCTTTAGCAGTTGGCAATGGGACTAGAAAACATGGCTTCATTCCCTAGCTAAACTAGAGCTCTAAATTGAGACATCTCCTCTGCTGGATGGAGGTAGAGGCGGATCCCACGTTTGGGTTTTTTTCCCAGACACATTCTTTTATAACTGCAGAGAAACAGAGTTGCAGTGTATTTCTCTTTCTATGGTAGTATCACATCATCATATGGGAAAACAAATGCTGGTACATTCTATTCCTGTGCTAAGGCTGCCTCCTATGGCCTGTCTGTACAGCACAGCATGGTGCTATGCAAATACACTGGAGGGAATTAGCCCAGAGAAGGGTGATTCTACACAGCTAAGGCTCCAAAAGAAACATCTTTCAGCAGTAACTCTAAATGGTGATAATTAGGCAAATTGTGACTCTAACACTACATGAGATGCTGCATTAGGCTTGAGAGCAATCAAGCAAACGTTCTTTACTTAACAAGCTACTGCTTCTAAGTCTGTGGAAAACAGTAATAAAAAGGTTTTGTAACTGTTCCCAATCACAGAAGAAAGAACAAAGTAATAAATACAAAAGAACAAACAAGAAGAGATGGAAGGAAAAAATCTTGTAAGACATTCAGAATTCCTTCTCCTGCTCTGTCCTCAAAACTGAGCATATTCAGGAGATTTCTTTTGGAGTGTCTGAATCTCCTTTTTACTTTATCCAGTATAGATGTATGTCTGGAAAACTGTGGGGAGCCGAAAGCCTGACTGCTATGAAATGTGGAAGCCCAAATCAGAGACTAAGGAAGAAGTCCATGAACCTTTCAAGACTTACACTCTTACTACTTTCAAGTGATTACCCGAGCTGTGTGGACTTGTGTTAAATCTTAGGCTTCATACTGCTGTATTCTGCAACCTTGAAATGTACCCCTCTTTGTCAATTTTATGAGGGGTCCCCTACGTTCAGAACCCTACGTTAATCCCCTTTTCCCCTGTTGCTACATTACAGTGTACCTTTGTTTATTAATATTTATATTTATTGTATTTCTTATGTATTATTTTATTACATATTTATTAATACAATTATGTCCCTTATATGGTCATTTCCATATATGGTCAACACCACCCCATATTCCTAATATGTCCTAATTAGCATACTCCCTTGCTCCTCCCACCTTCCCTCAGAACCCTTATAGAAGGCATGCTACCGACCTTTTTGCTTCACCCTAACTCTGTGGTCGGACCCATTCCTCCCCCAGGCTGTGACAGAAAACCTTTAATAACAGAGAATCAGCACAACTATCGTGATGTTTCAAAAGTTTTTGCAAGTGTTCTATTACTCAGTGATTTCTCTGCATTCAGAACTTGGTGTCTGAACAGAAGACTGTCAAAGGTAACGAGACACTGTGATGAAGAAGAGGTATCTCTATAAGGAGGTCATCAAAAAACTACAGATAAAGTTTGGACTGTACATTTCTGAGTTGCACATATGACATAATTTGCTAGCATTTTTCATGCTTCTGATGGGGATCTCTCCTGGAAACACTGCTATATAGAATTATGTTAGAATCAGTTTTTCTCTTTAACCCACTAGTTTTGCTGTACATAGCAATGTAATGTCTGACTCAACATTTCTGCTGAGTTTCTCTGTGTCATCACCGTATCTTGGTATTGAAATGCTATTTATGAACAACTTCTAGAGAAAAAACAAGTAGCTGATGTTGATTGCATTGAAATGTGGAGAAAGGTTCAAATCTTGTTTCCTTTTGTGTGTATTTATTACACTCATCACTGCAATTCATCTGTTTGGGGCCTAAAATTGAAGATGAATTTGAAGAGGCTGGAAAAATTTGATACACTGAAACCCATAGGAAAGATGATCTTTAAGCCTGTAAATTATTATCAGTGTGTTAGTTGAAAGATGCTTGCCAGTCAATGAAAACAGGACATGGAGGGTTTTGGGTTTTTTTTCTGAAGCTGTAAGTTTGTTTACTTCTTTCAGGTCAGTGCTGCCATAGACTGAAACTCCAAATTAACTTTCCTTTAAGTTACTAACCATTTAAATACTAAGCTTGGTTGGGGTTTTGGTGGTTTTGTTTGTTTGGTTGTTTTGTTTTTTTTTTCTTTCAGAGAAGGGATGATGCGTTTTACTTCCAGTTCTGTAGAGCCAAAGGACACAGAAATTTAGTCTTGTTTTTCATCTACAAATTTACTACAATATATTTCCAAGCATCAATTTCTTAAAAAATATTTTCACACTATTCCAAATTATGATTTCTTAAGGTAGCAATGCCCCCTTTGCCATGATGGTTTCATGTCTGGCAGTCAATAAGCTGATATTCTTTCCCATGACAAGTGAAAAGGTCAAAAATAAGCTATTTAAACCATAATTGTTACCATGCAGTTTTCTCCATTGTAAATCTAGGTAGTCAATGCTAAATCTGTTAGCAACACCATCCCCTCTCCCCAAAAAGAGCCAAACATGTTTAGGAAGTTTATTTGATAAAATATAGTAATTCCTGAGTGTTAGTAAGTTTAATGATAGCATTTTAGCACAGGAACTCAGTGAAATCTTACTGTAAACACTCAACTGGTTAAAAAGTTAAAAGAAATACACATGATGAGAACACTGGCATAAACTTTTTTTATGAGCATTTTGTGTTTCAAAAGAAATAGATGAAGTAAGCAACATCTTAAGTGCTTTGTATTGATTCTTTGACCTTGCTGTTGGTTATTAGTTATTGGTGGACAATAAGTTGTCCATGAGCCAGCAATGTGTTACTATAATAATTTGTAAAACCCCCTTCTTAACTGTGTTTGAATTGCAACACCATGTTAAATAATAACGTCATTTTTTCATACCCACAGTGAAATCTGACATACTCGGAGTCAGCCATTTGGTATTTGGTTGATAGAATGTTTTTAGTGACAGTTCTCATTTGGCATAGTGACTAATTCTTTGAGAGTCTGGCTCAACAAAATCAGTGTCTTCCAGAAGACACCAAATGTCTAAGGGATTGGGACTGGAGAAATGTTATATGCAACAGCATTTATTACAAGACAGACATAACTTATTCTTAAAAGAAAAACTAATGGTTTGGGGGGATTGAAAAGTTTGTTATTCTAACAGTGGACTTTTTCAGGCCACTAAGGATTTCGTTCTCCTGATGTTAAAATTGATAGCAAAATCCTCAATTATTTTGGTAGGATCAAATCCAAAAGAAAATGGAGTTCTGTGAAAATACCAAACCAATAAAAATAAACATAGCATATATAAGCTATGGCAATTTTGATATAGCATGTTTGTTTTTTTTTTTTAGTAGATGAATATCTTGTCCGAGGGTTGGGGTTTTTTTTGTCTTTAAGGCAAACTAGAGACTCAGATGCAAAATCCAACATATATCCTTGTTAAAGTTTGTCACAGCTGAAACTCTTAAACACAGAAATATGGGCACTGATTACTATAACCTACATGTGCATTTTCTTCCCTCCCCCTCAATCCTCTTCTGTGAGATACATTAGTCATCAAATAAGCCTGACAGCTAAATTTACAAGATTGCAATTGAATGACTTGGCAAGTTTCCATTTCATACAATTTCAGAAAAAATGGTGAATTAAATTGGTTTTATTTGATGTTTAGAACTGAAGGTACCTACTGGCTTTACACAGTCAGAAGTAGAATTTTTTTATTTATTCAGGCAAAAATGATATATTAAATAGTCAGAGTACTGCATATGCCTCTGCCATAGTGGTATCATCCTGGAGAATTTAATTACTGTGAGTAGTGAATTGAACATTTGAACTGAACAAGGACTAGGAGTTTGTCACACAGCATCATTATAGGAAGAAACAGAATAAGCACAATTAACATCCATTCACATACTAATCAAAAGCTGTTATTTACCAGGGGATCAGAGTAAACAAATGTCATATAAGTATAGTTGGAAAGCTCAGAAGCAAGAGCATCCCCATACTTGCTTTATCAGCGCAGAAGTGACAAAGCACACATGGCAGGCAGCAAACGTTAAGAACTTACTAGCTACAACAGCTGTTCTTGCAGAATTTCAGTCTCTCTTCAGGCTAAATGCACTGTTCTTTTTTTTGAGGAAATTGCAAAGAACGAAGCATTGTTGCAGTGAAGTCACATGCAGCATTACAAACACCAAAAAAGACTCTTACTCAAATCTTCTCAACAGTCTTCTTCCTAACAAGTTTGCTTTTGCTGAGTTCTTGTCTGCATAAATTGTCTAAATAATCTTTTGGAAGAAAAGTGGGTTACATCCTCTCTTCATTAAGTGTCTAACTTTAGACATTTAAGTCTTCTAACCCTTTAAAGTACCTGAAGAAGTGAGCTCAGGCCACCCATCCACTCCATAAGAAGTCCAGTTCTGTGTTGCATGCTCCCATCACCTATCTGCCAGTCATATGTGAAATTTGGCCCTTGGGCCATCTTTAAAACTCACTCAACATATGACAAATCTTTGACAAGCAGCTCCCTTAGCAATTTCTAAACCTGTACACACTTTTTTTCTTTTTATTGCTGCTTTCTCTTATAGAAAATTAAAGACATTTTTCATGAGTAGTTATTTAAAATAGAATTAAAGTAGCCATCTGTCTTGTGTCAGTTTTATACTGTTGCATTATTAACTCACATTTTATAGTATTGGCCGTAAATATTAGACAGAACTGTATTATACATGAAAGAGAAATTGACAGGGAAGGTCTGGCAAATAAGAGAAAAAATAGCACTAGGAAAAGTGAAAAGGGAAGTACAAGAAAAGATTGGGAGACAGAAAGGGAAAGAAGGGTAGGTGTCTTGATAGGGAAAAATAGAAGTAGAAACAGTTTATTTTTGTCCTTGCTATCCATAGCATAATGTAACTAATTATCCCTAAACTTCCCAACTGTAGAGAAGCTGGGATGATTTCAGCCTAATTTTTTATACCTCTACCACTTGGCAGCTATTATCAAGTTCTAATTAACATGACAAATGAAAACCCCTTCGTTTTGAATGCCTAGACTGCACGTAGGACAAACAGTAGCTAGACATGCAAATGAACTAAGAAAATTGAAAAGGGACTAGAAAGGCTGGATTGATTGCTGCCAGTAATCTGATTAAAGTCATGAACCCACCAATCTTGTAAATGTAAACATGTACTTTGACTCAATATAAGACTTGTCTGCATGTAAGAGCTGTATAGTTATGCAATTAGCCAGAATCCTAATGCTACTGATGTTATGTCCTCCCTGGTATAGAGAGATTTTCATTCGAACTGCTTTTTGACAGCAAGGGAGCTCTCACAGAGTCCCACCCCAAAGACCTGCTTTCTCTTTACACATGAAAAAAGTTTAAATTAAGTTTAAAAAACTATTTTTTTTTTTTTTGCTAAACTGTTGGAAAAAAAAGGGAAATGTTTTTCCATAATATCATGTCTTTTTTTTTCTTTTTTTTTTTTTTTTTTTCTGGATGCACAGTGCGGTTGTTACTAGGACGCAGGTGTTCACAGCGGTGAGCATGTTTGCAGTGGTGCATCCTGTTTGCAGATGTGTAAAACACTGTCAATTTACAGTATCATACACACTCTCCAGGGGAGAACATGAATACAAGGCATAACAAAGGATTTCAAGATTGATTCTTCATAGAGGCAAAGGTCAGATTTTATGGTCTGATAAACTCATGGCACTCCCAGTAAAGTAAAGGGAGGTTGTACGTCGTATCAGAGGACAGAACCTCAAAAACTTTTTTTCCCTGCTGCTTACCAGTATAAACAAAATAAACTATCTCAAACTGATTTCCTTTTCATTATAATGATATTTCGCAGCTACACACTGAGATAAACACATAATCTCAGGTTTATAATTCAGAGAAGCATGTAAAAGGGATGAAAAGAAGCTAAAATTATCATGATTTTAGTGACATAGCTTATAAATCAGGGTATTTTGGTATCCAAGAAAACAACCCTGGGATGTTACTTGTGTCTTCTTTTCCTCTCCATTCCTTCTTGTGGGGTCATAAGCTGCATGTAAGAAGACTATGAAGAATACCCATTCGACTGAGGTGGCCTTTAAACCCTTCTTTGCATAGGTGCATGGGAGCACCTAGAGAAACCTCCCTGTTTTGGGAAAACAGAAAATGTTTATGAAAATAAAGGGTTTGAGATATTCAGAGTTCATATTTCTTTCCTCTCCCAGTCTGAGATAAAAAATTCAAAGTATCCAGTGTCGTGTTACATTTCCCAAAACTTCAGCAAGTTTAATTGGCATAGAGGGCATAGTGTTTCTGAAATGTCTTGTTAAACACAGTTTCCAGTAAATCTCACAGTTGTCAAATATTTAATAAGTTGGGTACTGAATGTTGCAAACGAGAGTAGCAGCTTTACACGCAGAGCAAAGCTTTGCAGACAGGAGAGCTTCATTTTCCCAAGACAGAAAGTAAGTGCATCTGGGAAATGAGCAGAGGAAAAATCCACCTTTACTCTCAGCATAAGCATAACATAGTGTCTTCTGGAAAAGCAGCTAAAATACTATTATCCCAGTCATCAGGTACAACTTATCAGCAAAGGCTATGATAGTAAAGTGTAGAGTGGTAAAGCAACATAGTTTTGAATAATTTTGAAGTATTAATATGTTTGGAAGGATCATTTCTGAAATAATACTCATGGAGTCTGGTTACCTGAATACAGGGGGACTTCTCAAGAGGCCATCCCTCTAAATTCTGTGTGGTAAGGTGTGAACTTCTGAATTTCTAAATGCACTCATTAAAAATCTGGTTTAAAGTCAAAACACAGCACAATTATTACCATAGGCCCCAAACAACAGCTGGGTTATGAAGACAGGAATTCTTTAGTTTTGTCTAATGCAGAGGCCCATGTACAGTGAGACCACTAGATGCATGGCTGCAAGTGTCATGGCCCTGCACAGATGTTCCAAGATGCTGCTGGTGCTCCTCGTCCTCCGCAGAGTCCCATCATGGTTGCCTCCCTTTCTGTCCCATCTCCTGTGTTTATAAGGGGTGTCAGACTTCCAGCTGCCTTGGCACTGCTCTTGTGAGCAGCTCTCCCCCTAGCTCATGGAAACCACTCGTGTTGCTGGGCGTGAATCTTCTAATCGTATTGGTTGTGTGGCTGGTTATGAGAGAGAAGAGCAGAAATTTTTCAGAGCAGTAAATCATTTCATTTTGCAGCGCTTGGGTGTCTGAAATGAGATTTTCCTTTTTCTTTACCCATGGGCTCCTGAATGTGTAAGAATGAGGTTTGTTCAATAAACTGTAGGAATAAACTGTACAGGAAATTCTGCATGGTGTGCACTGGAGATCCACAAGCAGAACAGGAGTTCTCCTGGGATTCCTAGCCTATGCAAAACACTCCCAGCACTTCTGTTTTATGAGACACTGTACAAAGTGGTAGTAGAGTCGTATGAGCAGAGTTGTAGCAGAGTGTGGAGTACAACTATGCTATCAGCCACTGTGTGGTCACCAAGAGCCCCAGTGTCATGATGAAAACATACAGAACATGTTAGGATTTATCAAAAGGTAATCTAATTGATCTACAACGTGTAAAGGAGTTATAACCCCTTCAGTTTACAACCCATTCCAAGAACATGATGTACAACTAGTCTTTTCCCTTGCAAAGGAAATATTCTGTTGTCTGAAGCATCACCCAAGGGTTAAATAATTTGTTGGGGATCCAGTACTGTTCTTACTAGGTTTGTACAACAGTAGGTGACTATCAGAGCTTCCTTAGCTGGTGTCAAGAGAGATGTGTCTTGTTGCTGCAAGGTGTTTTGTAATTACACTGGATTGTCTACTTTGATTCTGTAATTAAGCATTTAATTTAGTTATCACAGAGAAAAATTGTTTGCCTTATCTAATTTGATTAGAGATTTGGTTAGATCACTGCAGTAATGATTCTGATCTGTCTTGTAAACAGCTTACGATGTTCTTTACCCATTTCCACACCCAGAATATATGTTTTGGCTACAGGAATTTTCTTTACCCTTTGATGCAGAATTTTCTATTATTTAAAATATTGTATTTAATTACTTATTTTATTAAATATTAGATATTATTTCTGTTAAGATACTTTTGCCATCTCAGGTTGGCTTTTCATTTTCCTGTGGAAAATGAAACATAGTCACAGGAAACAATACAATAAGGTATAATGTTTCATTAGATGATGCCACGATCAAAGCTATAAGCAAACTATGGCAGTATCATACAGATTATGGTAACAAGTGCTAATGATGTAAAAAAAATCCAACATAATCAAAGTAAAAACCTTGACATTTTCCCCTGTCACATTGCTGATAATAATTCTGATGTATAAAAAGCAGGGATGTCTGAGAAGAAACAGCTGAATGTCTATTATTAATCAATTTGCTTCAGAATTGTGCATTGAATTCCACAGGCTTTATCCTTCTCCATGAAAACCTGTAGTTTTTTTCTCTTTCACTCCGACGAGCACAAGACTTAGTCCCTTGGCAAGTCCCTTGACTTTTCTCCCTATTTCCTAATCACTAAGCTGCCTCATGTGTTGAGTAAAGCAGTGCAGTTACACCATTAGCCTGCCTAAGTAAACTGTGCAGATAGCTGAAACAGAAACTGCTCCATAAGAAACTGCTGAATTAATTCCTACTGCTTTCTGTTACAGAAAAAAAAATAAAAAAATTAACCTCAGATACTTTCATTATCATCACTGGTGCCGTGACTGCTGTCCTCACTATTGCGGTTGCAGGAGAATCATTGCTGCAAAGTCATATTACAAGAAGCACGGCAGAGCAAGCTGTTTGGCAGTTAAACAGCATGTTCCTTTCTTTCCGACACAGAACAATACAGAACTAGTAGTGCTATTAGCGTAAACACAGCCATCTCCAACAAAGGCAGCATACTAAGTGCTTAGCAGACCTACTGCCAAAAGAATTTCCAGTTTAAGGCACACGAGCAAATAAAGCACAAGTCAGGGAGGCATCTGCTCACAAGTGGAGTACGTCCCAGAACAGATAGGTTTTGAAGACCTTCTCAAGGAAGGAAAGGAAACTGGCATAACCTTTTTTTTACAATTTCTTTTTCATTGTATGAACAGAGCATACAATATGAAAAGAGGTAAAATAGGAACTGTGTAACTTTTATAAATCTCTGTCAAAGCTGTGAATATGGAAAAGGATGAATAAAATAAACAAGCAGATGTATTACGGTAACTCATCAGGTTCCAGTGAATTCACATGTGAATGTGATTAAACTTCAGCAGTAGCTCTGAATCCTATGCTTGCCAGTTTACTTAGCATTCTCTAGATTACACTCAGATTCTGAAATTGATGGGGAAAACGAATTATTTCACTGGCTTTAGAACAAACAAAACTGAAACTTTGCTTGAGCTTACTGTAGATCTCCTTTCATAACGATGACTGATTGAGTTTCAGGATGCTTCTAACCATCAGTGGGTCAGAGAAGGTTGTTATTTCCCCTTTTGTCCTCCTAGTCAGACAAACAGTGAGTCTTTTGTCAATTAACACAAGAAAATTACTTCTCACAGACAGTTAAAGGGAGTGTGGGAAGTTCATAGCCAGTACAGCATTTAGCTGGGCTAGATGAGCAGAAGTATCCAAGGAGCACTGAAGATGAGCTGGAGCGGTTGCCTGCTTGCCTGCCTGCCTGCCTGGCTGTGAGGGCTGCAGGATGGCTGTCCCTGTGGCATGGGTAGTTTAGGAGGAATGGCCCATGCCCTTCTTTCTGTGGGCATTGTGGCAATTTCAGGAAATAATCCATCTGCTGCCTGCATTGACCTTCTGCTTCATCACAGCTTGAGATCTTGGAGCAAAAAGCAGGATACATTTAGGAAGTGTGATAAATATTTCTCTTACTCTCTTTTATTAGGTGTTACATTTAAAAAATCAGTAGTGTGAAGGAAGCACTACATATTACTAATATCTATTAAAATGTCACAAAGAATGACTCTGTACTTTATAATTTAAAATATAGCATTTGCTAATATATTTCTTTTGTAGGTATGTTTACTACCTTTGGAAGGAAGGGTTCCCCGGAAAACAATTCCCTTCTCAATGTGATGCTGCTTCTGTATTTAAGATGTAGTTCAAATCTGGGGAGGGCAGGACACAGAGAAAACCTGTTCAAATGGGAATGATTCTGTTTAGTTTGTAGAGGATTTTTCATTGCCTTTTTAAAACTCCAGTTGTTCATCACAAATGTGAACTATTTTAAGAAGATATGACTTAAGAGCTCAGTGATTTTTTCAAAACCATAGAAGTTTAAATAATATTCATACTGCTATTGAGTTTTACAGAAAGAGTAACCAGTGCTGAGCGGTTAACAAAAGAGTAAAATGTTGTACATAAAGGTGAAAATAAAGTTTTTCTACATTTCCTACTGAGTCCTTATCTCATAGCTAATCACACAGACCAAATAAAAATGGAATTTAATTGACGTCACTTCACACTAGAATATTAATGTAGCCAAAAAAGATATGCCTAAGGAGCTTGCTGATCTTAATGATTTCTGTGATATCTTATCTAGAGAAGAATTTTATACTTGTTACATCTAATCTGAAAAAGTAAAGGAAAAATAAGGAAATATATTTGATAATATGTTCCCAATAAATTTTGCTTCATGAAAGGTGCATGCATAGAGTAAGAAATATTACCTGCTTTTTCCTAAACAAATCTGTGAATGCAAAGGTAGTCACCCGATTTCTGCTTGTTGATTAAATTCTCCCTTGTTTGGCACTATTTTAAACATATCGCGTTTGTCATTGTGCTAATGAATGCATTTGTGCTAGTGAGAGCATTAAGTGCTAATATTGTGCGAACACAATAGCTCAGCAGACAGAAGTTACAGAATATTCTGAGTTGGAAAGGACTCACAAGGATCACGTGGTTTAGGTTGTGAGGAACCTCAAAGGTCATCCAGTTCCAACCCCAATATCCTATGTGTTTTCTACGTGGTCTGGAAACAAGAACTTTCCAAACCTTATGATAATTTGTAAGGAACGTCTTAGGACGTCTCCTATTCCTGCCACATCCTATTGGAGATGTCTGGAAACAGTAACAGTTCTGTGTAAGAGCACATTATTGACATTAACTAAAGGGAGAAGCAGTGGTGGTGTTTCTACTGTGTTCTGTACACAGCTGGCTGTGCCCATTAGTCTATGAAGGGCTTTGACATCTCAGTGCTGAGTAATGCCCAGCATGCCATAGGTCAATGACATATTTAAATCCATATTTTGAGGGCGAATATTATAATATCAGGTAATTTAGTTGATATATTGTTTTTATGTGGTATAGGAGTTACTGCATAAAGAGGACAAAACCTGTACTCGTGTTACCTTTGTTTTGGACTGGTATTTAGATGCTTTGCTCCTTGTCCTCCCCAGCGGTCAGGTGGGGCAGAGGCAAGGTCCTCAGGTTCTTGGAGCACATACCTCTCTTTCCAGCACATTGAATTTGCTGACATACCTGGAGGCAACAACAACAACAACAACAAAAGTGCTGATTTCAGAATTGACTTTCAGAGGAGTACCCTGTTTAAGACTGGAAATCTATAAAATAATTGGGTTTTGGGTAAAGTTGTTAATTCTCTTAAGGAAGAAAAATTTCAAGGGACAAAGTGATTCCCTTTAACTTAAAGAAAAGGCATTAGGCTGGAAGAGGGAACAAACCCTGGAAAGCCAAGGGTTGCAGTTTTACAAGCAACCACAAGGTTGCAACTCACGCTCTTAAAACTTGCGTGGCTAACATCAATGAGATCATCTATTTTAGTTTCAAACTGAGAGCTGCGTGGCTGGACATAAAAATAAAGCGACAGCAAAAAAGCACAGAAGCCTCATTTGTGCCGGCTGCGCTGTACTATCGGGAGCTGCCCTTCGGGTGGTGCTCTGGCCGTTCTGCTGTGCACCGGCGCCCCGGGAGGCTCCGCAGTCCTTCAGGGCACTGCCGCGCCGGTGAGCGAGCGACTCCCTTACACACACGCCATCAAACAGCCTTCATCCTTTTCAGATTCCTTCTCAGAATCATACCGTGGTCTTTAACACAGACGTTTGCCGATTTTTTTCCTTCACGCACCTGTCTCTTTAGCAGCTTTCTACCATGATCAGTGGTTTGTTTTACGTATTTTTATTGCTGCAATAGTGACTTCTCCTCTCCCACTTCCCACATTGCTGATTAGTAGAGGAATAAAAGAGTCTGGATACAAGGAAACTAAAGAAATATCTCTGTGCAATGTGGTGCTGTGCATGACCCTTCTTTGACTTCCTGGTCGAGTCCTGGGACACTGCCCCACCTGTTTGCTGGATGGGGAGGGAGTAAGGAGTGGGAAGGAGAAGGGTAGACATCTATCTTTCATTTCAATATATTCTGTTCCCAGATTATTGGTAACATTTTCTGTGAAAAAATAACTTCTTTTGAGATCAGTTTTCAAGTTTATCTATCCTTTGTCCTCTCACCTTTTCAGCATAGAAATTCTTAAGAGTTTGGAGGTAATGTGTGCAATGTTCCCAATGCTTCCTCATACTTTCGGTGCATTGCAAAAGCAGGAAATGTTGGCTGGGTACAAAGTGTGTAAGAATACAAACACAGTTCTCTAAACACTCCTGGACTTCCGAGAACAATAGCATTTCTCAAGACTAACCGATCATGCTGTGTGTACACAATGCTTTCTCTCTTTCCTAAATACTTATGACAAGAAAGAGAAGAATACAGGCAGTTTGTCATCTGTGTGTATTAGTGTTAGCACAGTCATTTTTTCTGTGTCAGAGCAAAGCTCTAGCTGATGCAATTAGAAATACATTCCTGCTCACAAATCAGGGAAACAGCAGCTTCTTGGCCCAGAATGTTTTCCAGCACAGAATATCTACCTGCACTGATAACGCTTGTTTTGTCATACAAAATTCTTCCTTTCTTGATCTTCCTCTTATTTTGTTTATTTTTTTGGTTTTGTTTGTCTTTGTTTTGGTTTGGTCTTTTGGGTGGTTTGGTTTTTTTTTATGTGGTGTGGCTCTTCTTCATCCCTCCTGAGAGCCTGGATTTTCAGGTGGATCTAGATCCTGCATTTGCTTCATCTTGGTTGCATCAGGAGCTGTGCCTCACTGCTAGGCAGTGCACCCCATGGGACAGCTTGGTCGTAACAATTCTGACTTACTGCAGATCCTGACGTGCCATAGTACTATGCCATTCCTCTTACACAGGTTAACTAAGAAAGGTTTCAGTCCCTTCCTTGCTTCAGCTTCCACATTTTTCTTAAGAATTTTGTTTTAAAAATCTAGAGTCTTTTTAAAGGGGAGTAGATAAACACCTACAATAATTTTGGGCAATAATTTCGCTTCTGTGCAGGACAGATACTCTGACCTCCCCACAGCTTCTCAATGTCTAACTTGGTTTTTATCAGTTGTCTCATTGTACAACTGGTTGCTTTTTTCCCTTATGAACAAATTGCTAAGTCCTTCTGTTTCGCATCTGAGTTCTGGGTTCCAGAAAACCACAACAGAAGCAACACAGTGCTGCTGCATTCCTTGTCCTTTGGGCCTCCAAAGGCAGTGTGGGTGCATGGTGGCTTCAGTGAACCTGCCAGTCTCCAAGCCTGGAGAGATTCAGGAAATCTTCTACTAGACAAACCCATTTATCTGGGGGGATTAGGTTTTCAGCTTGATTTTAGGCAAGTCACTTCGAGACCTTGCTATAACCATTCTGGACTGCCTTTCATAGCTGTTTTTTTCATGGCTTTTCTGAGCTTCTAAAACGGGCTGAGGTTTTTCTTTTTTCCCCAAAACAAGTTCCTATGCTCAAGAAATTCCGTATTTCAGTCTTGTCTCATGAAAAGTTCTACTGCTCATGCAAAAGACATGCTTACTTTGGAAGACTGGTTTAAACATGTCTACCAATAATTACTCCTATATCTCAAATTATAAATGATCCTTCTTTCCATGGGAAAGTCTGGGCATCAGACCTTGCCTCTGACCCTTTTTTAGCGATAGAAAGCCTGTAATATACTCATATAAATAAAAGAAGAACAAATGAAGAAGAGTAGTAGCATTATCTACTTAGTTCTGTCCTTTCCCTACTAACAAATATGCAATGTTCCTGTCTTATTTTACCATTAAATGTATCATAAGTTCTTTTTTCTGGGAATTACCATATTGAATTCAGACAATTTTGCTAAAGGCTGACAGTTATCTCCATGGCATAGATATTTTACGTCCTTCAAGCCAAGTTTTCCTATGTCTCTATTCCATCACATGCATCACAAAACCCCTCACCAGTATTGCTCCATTGAGTTCACCGCTGACATTCCTGGAAATGCAGTATGAGTTGTTACAGGACAGGCTGTGCTGGGAGGCCATGGAGGCATGAGGTGTTAATAGAATAGAAAATGAGGTTTTTATTTTCTATCATTCACAATTTAAAGCCTGCTATGAATACCATAGTTTTCAACTGGGTCAATGACTGTGGAAAATAACATGTTCTTGAGCTCTTGATCATACATCATCCTGGGCCAAGTAGCACAAACCTGACTTTTTCATCATCCTGATGAATTTCAGTGTAAGTGAAGTCCTGAAAAGGATGCTGCTCATCTGAGAAAACTTCTCAGCAGCTGCTTTATTGCCTAAGATGAATTTAGACAGTTTTTTTAATACACTGCACTACATTAATTGTGACAAAACCTTGAGTTGTTTACCTCAGACTTCTAGAAAGTGCTGATGAAACACATTCCTCCTTTTTCTCTGAAAAGGCAAATTCCTTTTAATTTCTGCTTTACTACAAAATAATAGTAAGATTTTTTTTATTATCACTGAACTTCAGATTGGGGCTATTGGCTTCATGGTAAAACTGGGTTTCTGAGCATAAGCCTGAAATAACAAAAAGTTTCTGTATACTTATGGTTTTATGTTTTATCTTGCTATCTTATATTAACAAACTTTTCCTTATTTTTTTTCCCCCACACCCTTCCTTGCTGACTGTGGTAATTTAGATCTTTTGCAAGTTTGAAAACATGTTTTTTCAGTACATTGGCAAATAAAGATATCACTCTGACTATCAAAGATTTGAGTGCATTGGGAAGAACACAGATTCAAAACAATGTTCTGTGAAGGACTGAATTAAGTACTTAAAATTTTATTTGAAATATAACTGTGAGTCTATTTTAAACAGTATAAAAGCTGGTGTGGACATGACATCTAAAGACAGAGACAAAAATAAGGGACAGAGGTAACACCTCATATAAAACCAGAGCAAAATATCAACGGAGAAAATTACCCAAAATTTAATCAGACACCTACAAACTGATAATCTCTTACAGAAAATGCATCTGGTATGTGTGAAATAGAGGAAACGTTAATTTGAAGTAATGCAAAAATTAAAAATAATTAGGCTTATTAGAGAAAGAGAAGGAATGTTTCCTAGCTTGTTTAAATTACTAACATAGATGAAGGCAAATGTTGACGTTATTTTTTTACAGTTGATTTGTGGCTGGGAGGAAGTTCCACTTATACCTAATCATCTTTTTCCTAGGGTTTGCTTCTCTTGAACAAGTACCTCATTATATCAGCCTTATAAGAAACAGTAAGCAAACTGTGGGGGCAGCAGCTTGTGTCGTAGAACTATCTAATGATGACAAATTTACAAGTATGCAGCAGAGGCTTCATGGGCTTTGAGGACAGGATTAAACACCTCTCAGACAGCTGGACTTCAGGATACTGTGGAACTCTGAAAATGAGCAACAGAAAGAGCCAGGCCCCAGAAGAAAACCTTAACTTTGAGCTCTGTAATTAATGAATTGCTTTGCAAACTGCTTGTTTGCCTGTGTAGTCATTGTGGGATGTAGCACTTAGTGGGGAATAGGTGTTCAGCTACTATGATCATCCCACCTGTCCTGGAGCTGAGGACTGCTCTATGAAACACTGCTGGGAAACTGAAGAACTGAACACTAGAATTCAGAGTGATGGTTCTACAGTCTTTCTTTTCCCTATGTACATCTAGATATATACTAGAGTGCAGAGTTTTTGCTGTTTCTTATTTATCTCTGGGCACAAAGAGAAAAGGAAGACTTACACCTCATATGGCAGTGAGGATATATGCTACATGCCCCAGCCTGTGTGCTGTATAGACCTGTGCTAATGTTAAATGATACCTTTTCATCCTCTGAGACACTCTGATGCAGGTAAGGCAGATTTTCCTCTTTCTGAGCAAATCAAGATTTTTTTGGAACATGTCCTTTGCATATTTCACAGGTTCAACAAACTTTGTAAGAGTTTACACAGTGTAAGGACGTAAGAAAAAGCCGATACAAGGGATCATCTTGTTTGCACTCCAGACAATCTACGCTTGTTGGGGATAGGCAGGAGCTTCAGAAGACAGTTTACACTAATTGTAAGGTGGTTTCAAGCTACCAGATTGATGTAAATGCTACTCATTGCATATTTGTCTTGCACAGTACCCCAACTTAACTGTGAAGACACTGCATAGAAAAGTCCTGTGTTGAGCCTCTGGTCATCTAAATACATCGTGCCAGAATTTAATCTCCTGCAGAGCTCATCCTTCATGCCTGAAGAGAGGTACGACTTGTGGCACAAGATTAATATACAGGTGTGAGCACGCTGCTGTAGCACCAGAGTTCATCTGAATTTGCATCACTGCTGTCTGCACTGGATGGCCTGTTCTACAGCAAAGATAGACGCGGAACTGGGAAACTGAATAAAGATGGGACCATCCATAAAGAAGAGTGTGTCTAGCATGTGCTTGTGCATTTTTACAGGAGACATATACAAAGCAAGCTTCCCTCGGATTGTTGGTGTTGGATGAAATTACTACATGCCAAGCATAAGTATTGCTGTCAGTCTTTCTGAAGGAAACAGCAGCATGTTGAGAGAGCCTGTGACATCCCCTGCTGATCATAGAGATACATCCTCACACAGGCACTGAAGAA
Source organism: Myiotriccus ornatus (assembly GCA_036023395.1). Taxonomy (NCBI): domain Eukaryota; kingdom Metazoa; phylum Chordata; class Aves; order Passeriformes; family Tyrannidae; genus Myiotriccus; species Myiotriccus ornatus. The sequence continues at coordinate 38,143,028 of JAYRBT010000093.1, read as the reverse complement.
GAAAGATTTGTCACTGACCAATCTATTTTGGAAACAAGAAGCCAGATTTAGCCTACACAAGGACTTGATAGAGTCAGAAGAACTTCCCATACGACATCGATGATCTTTACCAGAGAGAGCTACTGCTGGTACATGTTGGCCGTGCTGTAGCAAGTCGGAGACATGTTATTTTGTCAGAAGACACCCCCAGGTGCTGGAGGTTGGGCACTGCATGCAAGCTTTGCTAAACGAGAAGCTGTTACGAAACGTATCAGCTACTCTGGTTTTGACCGTGCTATAATCTAATTTTTTTTTGCACAGACTAGTGTGCATTCCACATTTTAAAAATATGGATTGATTTGAAAACCATTCAAATGCAGTTCCAACTTTTTCTAAAATAGAGTCGAAAAAATGGGGGAAAAAATGAAATGAGACATCAGAGAACGAAGTACTCAAGATTAATTCCAACTTTTCAGGTGACTGTGCTTCAAACTGGAGATGTTCCTGATGATGATAATAACACGGTACTGACGTATCTCTAGATCTCTCAGTTGAAAAGTTGGCTTGTTTCACTCAGGGGCCACAACAGTACGTAGTACTTCATGCATGAGATCTACTCATGTACAGAACCCAGTGTGAGTGAAAAGTCTATCTACTACTTTACTTTATAAGAAAAATTTTTGTAACCGTGTGTAATCAGAGGTTTTCGCAGCAATATAAATTTTAAAGGAATGAAGAATTAAAACTTCTTTACTGACAAGATTAAATATTAAAACTAAACCAAACCAAAAACAGACAGATGGGCTCTTCTTGACATCTTGTCTCATCTGTTTCCGTGGAATGCATGATGAGACCCATTGTTCCAGTGTAACACCCACCTGAGGAGGAAACAAGAGAGGCTACCCAATGATTTGCAGGGAGCTGCAGTCCTAGAGCAGAAGTCTTAGCATTGCTGGAAGATGCCATCTAAGGTAGATTTCTGTCCAACCTGAAATGCCTGAAAGCAGATGAAGGAAGGGAGATTGCTGAAGCATCTCTTCTGCCAAGTGGGAGAAACTAGTTTTGAGTCTGCTGCATACAAGAGAGCTGTGCTAGTTGTCAGCATTACATCCACTCTTGATGCAAGAGTAGCAAGTGCTTTACCGCATGCTGTGTTTAAAATCCCCAAAGTGTTATCAGTTTTAACTGTTTGAAATCAAATATATAATATTTGTCTGTAGGGCAAACCACAGCCCCAACTAATTGGCTGCTTTGCTGCTCACCTGTTTTATCCATGTGTTCAAGAGATCAGGATATGCTCATTGAATTTGACCTGAATTAACTGTTTTCCGACAGAAAACTGCCCTACTCATATAATTTAGCAGGACCTGCATTAGCTGCTTGAAAAAATCAGTACTGATGTCTGGGTTAGATTTTTTTACAAATCTCTTACCTCTACTGAAAACGGTGACATATTTCTATATATAGATATATATCAACACTTTCAGTCTCAGAAATGTAGTCAGTCAAAAGTTTATCAACATGGCATTCCTGTTTTAGCCCACATTTAAAATACTGTTTCTCATGCTGTTTTTCTCTATGTTAATAACACTTCACTCTTTCTTACTTCCTTCTCTTTACCTGTTCTCTGTGTTTTGCATTGTGATGTTTCATGTATATTGAATCAGCTTCTTGCAAAACTGCAGGAGCCCACTTTGGTGACTGGGTTTGACCTGGCTGAAACTCCCAGCTAAAGCTGTGAAGACAAAACTCCATGGTGAAGGCTTAGAAAAATTTTGCATTTTAATTTTCTACCTTCAGTTCCTCTTTTTCTGCTCCTAATTTCTGGGCTTTCTGGGGGTACCTTTTTACAGATAAGTTTTCCCTACCCTGGAGACAAGTTTCTCAGTTTCTATGCAAACTGATTATTGGACCACAACTTTGAGGAACATGATGTTATACCATCTACAGTGTCATCAGTCACTGGCCACCAGGCACGAGGAGCTCCTGGCTAGCCAGCTGCCCACAGACCTGGAGCAGCAGTGTGAGAGCCTGTGGAGAGCTGACCAGGGCTCCTCCTGGTGGCCTCCAGCCACACACTTGGGCATGCCTCTTCTGTCAGCACCCAGCTCTCCTCCAATCTCTTTTACCATAGGTGTGTCAGAAACTGAGACTGACTTTTGGGAACTGGCATTTGCAGGCACTTGTAATGGAAGACTTTGTAATGCTCACCCTATGCTGCTTTGGGCTGAACAGAAATTTCTTGATCTGGCAGCTGCAGTTCAGCCTCAAAAAAACCACATGGCAAAGTTTGTACAAAACCTAATTGATGTCACTCTGCAAGAGTGCAGCAGGCAAGCCTACCGTCTGCTGAGGAGCAGGAGGGCAATTCCTTGGAAGTCACCCATCCTGTTGCTTTATGAAGTGGGTCTCTCAAGTCTGATCCAGCCCACTCCAGCAGTCTTTCTGGAGTTGAAGAGTGCCCCAGCACCTCAAGCATGGCTCTTCATGGAGCTCCAGCAGTCCCCCTGATGCTCTGCTTCCTACCTATGGGGAGCAGGAATTGCCACGTGAGGATCCAGGGCAGGCTATGGCGGGTCCCTCCACCCCTAGCTGGGACAGAGACTGCTCACCTGGGGGACCACAGCAAACCCCAAAGAGGAGGGCCCGCAGTTCCCAGGACTCCTTCTAGCCCTGCAAGAGGCCATGCCTCCAGCACCACTGGAAGAATGCCTCAGGCAATGATGAAAATGTGGCTGGGCCAGCAGGTGGTGTATGTGCTAGCTAACAATCAGAAGGCTCTTAGTAGTCTATGAGTGAAATTAAAAGCATAAAAAACACAGTCTTAGTATTTCTAACTACATCAATGCTATCCCCATCTGTACTTTCTCCCTCTGTTCCTCGTGCACGCCCTCTGTTTCTTCATGTGTTGCTGGCCCTTATGGGGTCAGTGAGATGGGAGAGGGGATGTGGCAATGCAGTCCCTGGCCAGAAGAAGTGGGATGTTAACACTGAGGGGTCCTTCTACATGTGCAGGTACTAAGGGCACAACTGCTTCATTGCAGCTGGTCACAGGCAGATGTTTCCTGGCAGGGGTCTTCAGGGCCAGCCTGTGCCCCAGTGCTTATCGTTCCACATCTATACTCCTTCTCACCACGTTCTTTGCCCTCACAACCCAGAGCTCTGCTCTCCTACCAGCCTGCATTTCCTGGTGCAGCCTCGCTATGGCAGCACCCAGATCCCTCCAGCCTAAGAGTCACAATTTATTGCTGCTCTCTGCATCACTCCAGGTTACACCCTGCCAAGGACAGAGACCAAAAAGTTCGACAAAGTTCTGCCCCTGAGGAAGGACCACCCCAGGTACTGACACATGTGGCTGCAGTCCAGCTGGAAACCAGCTTTGCAGACAAAGCCTCCAAGATCCTGGAGGGCACGAAGTTGATCGTGAACCAACAATGTGCCTTTCACACTAGTGGTGTCATGAACTGCTTTGGGAGTTTTTCCAGCAGGATGAAGAAGCTGATCCTTCACCTGGAGTACTATGTCCGGTTCTGAGCTCCCCAGTAAAAGAGAGAGCTGCACATACTGGACAGAGTCCGGCAAACGGCCATGAAGATAGTTAGGGGACTAGGGATTAGGGATTAGGATTAGAGAAGTATCTCTCTGAGGGTAGGCTGAGTGAGCAAGGACTGTTCAGCCTGTAGAGTAGAAGAATCAGGTTTTACATCAATGTGTAAAAAGGCCTGGAAGAAGGCTGCAAAAAAATGAAAGCAGTCTCTTTCCGGTACTGTCCAGTGAGAGTAAAAGGGTTACTGAAGAGCAGTCTGGACATGGTCCTGGATAAGTGGCTCTAGCTGTCTCTGCTGGATCAGGAAGCCTTGACAAGATGACATCCAGAGGTGCCTTCCAAGTTCAACCTTTCTGTGACTCTGCAAGAGAATTTAAGAAAATCTAGTCTAATAACTTCATTTTGGATATATTAAATAAACAAAGTAAGGAAAGTAGTACAGTTCTGCTTTGCTTGCACTTATTAGCTGTCCTCAGGACACAGTGTATGACCTGAGTCCATCTTATGCTGCTAGGTAAATCTAAGACTGTTGAGAAAGACCCCTAACCCTTATGCTATAGAAGAAACATTTTATTTCTCTTGCTGATTTTGTGATTTTTTTTCTCGGCTGAAACTGTTCAGTCTTCCTGACATTTCTTGTACTTCCCAGTCTTGTCCTTGTTTTCAAGGCTAAAACCCCTGACCTTTAAAATAATTTATTCACAAGGGAACAACAACAATAATAATTCATACGATTCTACTTCTATTACTAGAAATAAACCAAACTTTTCCTCTGCTTAACCCTTATTCCAAGCTACTTGCTTCATGGTCTTCTTTCTCTGTAACAGAAATCGCCTCATGTTTCCAGGCAATTACTACTCCATAGTAATCTTTCTCCCTTTCCAGCATCTTTAATCTTTTCCTCCAGTCAAGATGATAGTCCAGTCTTTCACAAAGTGCCATATGATCAGGTCAGCATTATGTTCTCCATTCAAATAGAGCAAAAAACCCAAAATATTTAGTATGTGAGTGGAACTAAGACCATATGCCTAAATAATGCATTCTAATTAATTAATGTAATCTATTATGTATTCAATTAAAAAAATGGTATGAAAAAAGTAATAGCCTATGGATTTTCTAAAAGCTGAATACCATAATTATGCCTCAGGAAAAATTCATGCATGTTTAGAAAGTATTTTTTGTAAAATGTACATAAACAGGAACCAGCCAATCCATGTGTATTTAACCACCTTTTTCAAAAGCTGTTCAGTTTGTAATTTTGAGTTTCAGAAATCTGGGTGTTAGACCACATGATTTAAACCACCAGTCAACAGCGTATGTATGTTCTTGTACTAATGTAATTTTATCTACTTTTTCAACCAAGTACGCTGCCTTTGACATACATTATAGCATCCTTTCTCAGCATTTACGTTCCGTATCAAGAATGTCCTCTGACATATGACTAAGCTTAAAAAATGATTTATCAATCATAAAAAACTATTTGACCTCATAAGGTTCCTTTTGTTCCTTTTAAGTATATAAACCAGCAGTGCATAATTGACTTCATCTTTTAAAAATTAACTCTCAACGCAGAGAACAAATACAGTTTGTTCCAAAATACAGTGTTCAGTTCCCTTTCACTTACATGCTTGAAGATAGCTGTAAAGTGAGAAAGTACAGAAATGGAGACTTTCAGACATCCAGGAGACAGAAAGGAGTCTTTAGCAGCATATCTAGGCACACAGTCACCAGTGGCACGCTACGGGTGATAAGCTTTAAGAGAACATCTGCTTGGATAAAACGAACATTTTCAGACAACCCATGCAACCTTCCTATGAGTGATACACAGAGGAAGAAAGGATCTAACTGAATACTGGACACTAATCAAAATATATATTAAAAATAGTAGGTAAGGAAATAACTTTTATTATCATTCAGATGCTGGAAAAAGAAGCTCTGGTTATAAACTCAGCTAAATTATAATGTTTGCGTTTCTTTTACAGATAATTTCTTATTATTTACACAAAACAATGTCCACCATTTTTTGTTAGGATTTGCCATGATACAATAAAAACCCCAGACATAATTTTTACACCAAGTTAAAAATTCTGCACAGTCCTTTTTACTCATAACTCCTTTTTTTTTTTAGCCTTTCCCCCCCCCTAAACTTATGCATCTTTTATTCTAGTAAACACCAACAAGGTATTTTTAAAATTTCTCAAATTAAATATTGGAATCGCAATTAGCCTACTACTACCAGTCCCTGTTTTAAAACCCAGTACTAATTACTATAATGTATTGTACTTTATATCTCTGAGATCACTAATCTATTATTCCCCTCCCCAAGCATGTTATGCATGTGGCTTTCGACAATTGCTGGAGGAATAGTGGTGCTGTGTGTCTCTCTGAAGATCTTTCTTCCCTATTTCTGGGAAGACCTGTTCTACTTCTTGAGGCAGAAGAGGTTAAAAGCAACAGTAAAGAAATGGGCAAGCAATGGAATTCTCTCCATAATTGATCTTTTCATGCAGACAGTGGGAAAAATTCCTTACAAGCCATTCCTCATCTATGAAGGGAAGGTGCACACCTATCAGGATGTAGACAGAAGCAGTAACAGGGTAGCACAGGTCTTCCTGCACTATGGGAATCTGAAAAAAGGTGACACTGTGGCACTGCTGATGGGTAATGGACCTGACTTCATCCATGTCTGGTTTGGGCTGGCCAAGCTGGGCTGCGTGGTGGCTTTTCTCAACTTCAATATCCACTCTAGATCTCTCCCACACTGTATTAATACATGTGCAGCAAAAGCACTGGTGATAGGAGAAGGTAAGTTCTGTGTTAAGTTTCACTTACTACTGACTTTCAATTATTTTATGCTTTTATCAAAGAAAATCAAAGTTTCGAGTACTCAATATATATACACACACATGTGCTGTCTGAAAAAGAGGGGAAAGAGATAGTGGTGCTTAAATTTCAAGTGTATAAGCACCAAGAAAAATGCAATTAGTTAGTAGAATATAAGGCTTAAAGCTGAAACTATCCAAGTACTTGACAAGCTACCAGGAGTAACAATCATGCATTAGCAAGCAAACAGCCTGAGGGAATACTTTAGCACAATTTATTTTCTGCTGCTATTTACTGGCTTATGTAGCTTAAAGACAATTTCACTGACTATAGGAGGACACAAAATCCCTTTGTTAGTGGTTACTTCCCTCAGCTCAAAATTTTCACATACAAACTTACAGTTACTTTAGAACTACTTCAAAGCAGTGATCCCAAGGTAGCATTGTTTGGACCAAAGACTGCAGCATGTCAAGCTGTAATTTTGTCCCCCCTAGTGTCATATTATGCAATACTGGGCAATTTATTTAACCTTTATACTCCTTTTTTCCCATCTCTTATACAGGTTGGCAGTACTGCCATAATTCCATATGAACCCATGAGGGCTTGTTATTTGCTATGTGCACCAACATTTAAAACAAATGCTATAACATCCTGACTAAATTGTTTCCAATATAATAGCATCATTGAGTAAGTTCAGGGTGTTTTACCAATTACACTAAAAGCCACAAGAGAAGCATAGGGAAAATAAACATCATGATTTTTTCTTCAGTGTCCAATAGGCAGGCTAATTCTGCTGTGGCTGTGGCAGGTTTATGAAGTGGTAGGCTATATAACTTCAGTGTAGGTACTCAGGTTTGTAGTTCTAAGTATTTCAATAATTAGCACTTTTTTATTATTATTATTTGGCAGATTGTTTTGGATCAATAGAGAAATAATTTATTTTTCATCTCTTGGAAAACAATGTTGCTGTTTGGCTGACGAGTTGTTTGGCTGATGAGCACCAGTTCTCCTTTCCAGCATGTTCATACTATAACAGACAAACTAGACAAGGTGCTGGATAACCCTGTTCCCTCTCACCTTAAAGTTGTCTCTAACATAAGAAACACAGCTATGTATATCTTCATGTCAGGAAGTACGGGTGAGGATGTGTACCAATAACTACAGCTGCAGCTCTTTGATAATAAATGAGGTATAAATTTAACAACAAGACAGGCATACAAAAAGGCAGAACTTGAATTTCCAAGTCAAGACAGTGAGGAAATGATTTATTTACAAGCACAGTATATTTTAAACCATTTTTGCCATAGCATAATAAGAGTGTAATTCCAGTTAGTGAACTTTCATATAGATATTCCATGGCTGAAATCTACTTCTTGAATCTAAAACCAATAAAATCAGTCTCTAAGAGCTGCTCAGAAAGGAGGAATGGTGGAACTTTCTCTTTTGATTCTGATAATGGGAGTTATTTTTAGAGTGGAGGGAAAAGGGATCCATCCACTAGTTAAACCAAACAACTTTGTAGAAGTTATTCCTATTGCAAATAGAAGCTGAGAGACACAGTGGCTCTTCAGAAATTTTCCCATTCTCACTTTCTGGTAAGGGAATGCTCTATGCAGAGTTGGTCTTCACATGCCTATGAAGGTACAGACTTTGTCCTCCAGACAAAACATGCATGGCAGGTGGGTTGGAACTAGGTGATCTTTTAAGGTTCCTTCCAATCCAAACCATTCTATGATTCTATAGTTCTATGATTGAATAGCTTTACAGGCAAAAAGACTGAAGATGATGAGAAACTAAGGAGATAGACTCATGAGGTAAAGACTGAAGGACAGGACAGACAGACTCAGAAGAAACGACAATTCTCCCTGTACATTCCCAACATAATTCTGCTTGCAGCAAAATTATTAATGCATGCAGTACATTTACAGTTATTTCCTCTTCTCCCTTTGACAGGTTTCCCAAAAGCTGCTATAATCACTCATCTAAGAGCTCTGTCTGCCTCCTTAATGTTTAGTCAGTGTGGTGCTGTTTCTCAGGATATTATGTACGTCACTCTTCCCGTGTATCGCATCAGTGCTTCTCTCCTTGGTATCAGTGGATACACTGAATTAGGTAATATTTACCTTCTAGTGAAGTTTCATTAACTTGAGAATGCTGTAACACATTATTTGGTGCATAATGGTTTGGTAACTCAAATACTGTGTTTACCAATAGACTTTTCTAATTTTCTAATTTTTATCACTGTCTTCATCTGCATACAATATATCTAAGGTATATGCATAGTTTTTGAAACTTATAACAGACACCAATTGTTGTATAAACCAAACATAAAATGAATTGAGATCTGCATATTGTTAGCACCACTGCATAGGCTCTGTAGGTTTAACCTGAAATCGTATTTGTACCCTATACCAAAAGTCTGTAAGGACATTCATATAGGCATCTGAGGCTTGATTTTTAGTATCAGAAGGTACAAATGCACTGTGAAGCTTTAACTAACCTTCAGAATAAGGTAAACTAAATGTGTTTTGGAGCTTTTTGAGTCATATATTTGAGTAACACCTACAGAATCAGATTGATCACATTAAATTGAGGAAAAGGAATAAAGATGAAGCCTCCCTTTTTGATTCTGGTAATGCGAGTTATTTGTACAGGACTAGCAACCAGATATTTTTTCAGGTATGTCCTCCTTTTCTGTCCATAGAGTCTTGCCCAGATGCTGAGTTTTGGTAAAATAAGTATATAACTGAGCTATTTTAAGAGACATTTCAGTGTTTTGTTTATTCAGGAACAACACAGGCAGGCATACTGGGTTACAGCAACTACCAACAAGGCTGTTTCTGCCTAGCAGAAGCACGAGAGAGACAGGAAGAACTGTTTGTTAAAAGGTTTGAAGCTATGCATTGCCTTGGAACAGAAATTGTAGGGTAACACCTTTCTAAGATGGCCTGTTCAGATGGGGATTTGGGAGTCTGGAATTCGAGAAGGCTTTGAGGTGGATGAGGCTGAAGAGCCCTGAGAAGGCTTCAAAATCAGGGAGGAACTGGCAAGCTAGGAACAAGTGGACTAGAAGGGATTAAGAACTTGGAAGTCACTAGGAATGTCATGTAGGACAAACAGGATTTTGTTAAAAAGGAATTTTTGAAAGGATAGAAACAGGGAAATTTATAAATTGTTGGCTGACAACACAAAGAAAGGGATGGTATGGTAGACATGAGAGACCTAGGACGAGGTGCCATTTGCAATGGAAAGTTCTGAAGAAACATCAGAGACACAGAACAAAAGAATTGTGGATGATGAGTTGGCAAGAAACAGAAAAAAGGGAGCAAAACAAAACTAACAAAGACTCTGAGTCCTTTTAGTTTCCACCATTTTCATGCAGGTAGGGACACTGTGAGGTACTGTCTCCACCTTCCCAAGCTCTCTTTTTTTCAGACTTACACCATTTCACCATCTGGATAGAAACAAAATGGTTAGGCATTAACCTACTCCTAACAAGTGGATTTGCTTCTATAGCTTCTGATACTATTAGCCTTTAGTTACAACTCCGAAAAAGAAGAAAGGCTTGATTGTCCAAGTCACATTTCACAAAAAGATCTTGCTGGAAATAGCTTACAATTTATTTAATGAATTTATCATTACTTTAATTAATAGAATGACAATTGGGGTTTTTTTGTTTGGGTTTTTCGTTTTTTTTTTTTTTTTTTTTTAATTATTATTATTTTTACAATATTGGTAGAAGACAAGACAGATTTTAACAGCTATTTTGAATTTTCTTATCTGTTTTCATCATCAAGGAGCAACCTGTGTTTTGACGAAAAAATTTTCTGCATGCCAGTTTTGGAATGACTGTAGAAAATATGGTGCTGCAGTGTTTTTGTATATAGGAGAACTCTGCCGCTACCTCTGCAACTGTCCCAGTGTAAGTTCGTGTTTGCAAATGCTTCTTTAAGATATAGCAAACCTTCTAGTCACATAAATGTACCCATTTCTCAATGCTATAGTGTATTCAATGTTTCATAGTTTTTTTCCAGCATACATAAAATGTATGTCCTACATTCCTTGCTGTTATACAATAGTAATCAAGTTTATATCAGCAAATGTGGTGATACCTCAGAAACCATCATGTACAAGCACAAAGTTCAAATTATCTCAAACTGCATTGGTCAGAGATTAACACAAGTACTAGAAACAAGGGAACATCTGAGAGAACGCTCCAGCTGATTTGAGCAGAGGCTTATTAATAAGTGGTCCAGATGATGGAGAGGGATCAAAGACAAAAAAAGTATCAAAGGGAACAAGAGAGGATAGCTGTTAGCCAGAACTCAAGACTGCACAAACATCAGGTCAGTAGTCCATGGATCAAAAAAACAAAGGAATAATTAGCTAGGCCAAACTAGTTGTCTAATCGTCTTTCTCCTGCAGGAAAAAAGCTGGAAGAAATTTTTCTACTTGGCTCAATAACAAGAATTTAACAGGGAAGATACTGATATTTAACTGGCAACTGGTAAAACAGAGTAACAAAGAGATGGTCTAGAGTAATTGAGGAAGTTGAGGATGCCAGCAGAAGTGCATCAGGCACAGTTCTGTCAAGATCACATATTTTACTGAAGTATATATGATCTTCAGTGTACCACACAGGTCCTTCTGCAGTGACAGAAAGCCATGCAAGCTAGTACACCCAGTGTGGCTCAGGACTAGAGCTACCTAGACGAGGCACCTGTTCGAGTATGCTCTACGTGATATCCAGGATATCTGTCCTTACCTCCTTTCACTGCCTAGGTCTCACACCGAAACTGAGAAAGAATATGGATTTAGGAATGAGGAGGCACTCATTGGTTTGTTCATTTCGACAGAGACTCTCTGAATAATTATGACTACTGCAAGCTTAACCAGCATTCATGTATCTCTCAGAATTAAATTTTAAGTATGATATCCCATAGAAAGTAACAAACACACCAGAATATATTTCAAAGAATGTTTTTAAAGAGAACCATTCAGCTTTTAAAATAAAGATATTTAAAATTCAAGGTAATTCAGGGAAATGCTGCAGATTGTTGTACCAGGAATGACCCAAGATAAGCATAAGTTTCTCCTCTTGCTTGTAATCTCTTAAATTCTTGAGATTTACTTCAAGTCCTAGAGTATCACCAGATATTTGGGGGGAAAAAGGAAAATCCATCATTTCACCCTGAAGATCAAGTGCTGAAGAAGGGACAATATTAGGCGTGAAGAAAATCTCCCACTCAGCCCGCCAGCTGGATCATAATTGTGCTGGATCCCATACGTGTGATCAAATCATGCTATTCCTTCAGATTTACCATTAAAATTGCGAAAGAAAACACATCTCATTATGCAGGAGCAGGGAAGGTTAACTCCTGTTAAATTCCTGTGTCTAACATTTGGAGTTTAGTCCGTATTAGAGTTAATCTTATTGTGGTAAATAATTGATCTGCCATAAAATGAAGTTATGGATCAAAAGAAATTATCTGTTAATCCAGAGTTCACAAAGCAAAACACCTTAATATCAGAAACCAAAATATTGAGAAATCAAATACATTTTTCCCGTTTTTGAAGTTTAGAATAACACTGCAGTGAAAACAAAATGCATTTATTTAGTTTGAAGAACGATTCCTGTGGACTGGACCTGAAATAATTTTATTTCCTGCTGACATTTAACCATAACAGTAACTTCATTACTACGTCTCTAAAAAATGACGGGGGGGAGGGGAGGCTTTTCCATAGGCAGAATCTTGACTATGGTCCCATATATAGGGTGCTGAGAAGCCTGCCCCAATGCAGAAAGTATTTACGTGTTTATGTAAGCACACATTTGAGTAGTTTACTACAATAATTATATAACTGACATGTAACAATGACACATTAACAACTGCATTTTGACTGCAGATTTTATTTCATCTTTTCTGAACCTGAATTTAAGATTAAAATTTGCACCTACTCATATGAAATATTGTAAGGAGCTTAAGTTATTCTGATACCTTTTCAGGTTCCATAGGAAACATGGCAGATGTGTAAAATTTACTCCTAAATATCACTGATAGAGCTTTCTAAGACATGATTTTGTTGATGCAGAAGAATTTATTTCTTTGGTCCAGAAAGGAATTTCCATGCTATGGGAAATGGTACTTCCTTCAAATCTGGTTATTTAAAGCTAAAATCTTTAAAACTTTGTAATATACATCTAAGTTATATAATTCATAAGTCAAAATTGAAAGAATTACAGAAATAAAGTTTTCACCCTACAAAAATCCTTCAACCTCAGACCAAGAATTTTCTTGCTTTTCTGTTTGATTTTTACAAAATCAGTACCCTTCTTTGAAGTCTTTTAGTCAAGGTGGCAGGTCAGAAAAGAAAATCGTTCTCTTACAAAATAGGAAATCAATTCTAGGTGTTTAGATCCACTTTTCTCAGCTGAAAAATGTTTCTTTTTCTCTGTTCACTGAAAGAAGAGGACAGAGTTCACAAAGTGTGCATTGCTTTAGGAACTGGTATCAGACCTTCTGGGTGGAAAGAATTTCTGATGAGGTTTGGTCCAATTCAAATATTTGAATTCTATGGGTCCTCAGAAGGAAATCTTGCTTTCTTGAGCTACACTAACAAAATAGGAGCTGTGGGCCGTGCTGGCATCTTCTCAAAGGTAAATGTAATCAAATCAACCAACCGATTAACCATTCAATAATTAAAAAAAACCCACACCACCCAAAACCAACCAACCAAACAGACAACACAAAACAAACAAACAAACAAACAAACAAACAAACAAACAAACAAACAAACAAAGGCAGGTGAAAGGTAGGAAAAGGTCAGGAAAAAGTACAAGGAAGATCCTCCTTACTACAGTCCAGATATAGCAAAATCCGGTTCATGAAAGCAGAAGCCCTATTCTTAGCCCCTTACTTGACTCTATTCTCTGTAAATATATTTTGAAGCCACAATAAATATACAGAGTGAGTCCACAGAAGCTTGTGTATCCAAGTTTTTACACAGAATACATTTAAAAACCCTAAAAACTGACTGTATAGAACTGCCTATCCACAGGACTGATTAATGATGCTTTTTGTTAAAGTTCATTTAACATCCTAAAAACCCAAATATATTAAGTGATGAGGCAGAAATTGGTTTTGATTTGGCTTTTGGTATGAAACAGGAGATAGATGCTCCAGAGCAAACTTATGCAAATTTACTCTTCGACTGCATCTTCATTTAATAAAACCAGCGTCACCTTTGCTTGAAAATTAGACAAGCAAAAGAAAAAAAATCACGATTATCAGCAAATAAGGGAGAAAAGCATTAATCTCAAGATACCTGCGCTATACACTTTATATATACAGATACCGTTGAAACTCTCAACTACCATAAAAATGCCCTGATAGCCCCTCAAATGCTTTCTCTATTTGTACAGTCTCTTTGAATCATGAACATCATACTACCAAAAAAGTACTGTTCAAACAACACTAAAGATTCAGATCAGTTAGGATCAAGACCAAATTAATGACTTCCAAATTATTTCTGCTTTTAATCTGAGATGCCAAAAATGCCTTCGCATGGCCATAATAACAACTCTGGGAGGCTTTCCACCTTTTAGCAATCTTAACAATGCAGATAGGACACTAAGGCAGGAAAGACTAAATGAAGCCACTGAGCTCTAATTTTCCACTTGGATCAGTCTAGAGTAATTTTTGAGATGTCAGTAAATTTAGTTTGGATTTTTTTGTCAGAGGACCATCTTGATACGCATTCCAGTAGTGTTAAACCTATACTGAGAAATGGATGGTAGTTTTAAAGTAAAATTGACAATTTGAGCAAATGCATTGTTTCACTTTTCTTTATGTAAATGCTTTGAATCTGACCATACTCTAAGACAATGGACTTCTTTTTATTGATAAAGGGATGAACACTTATCTGTATATGTGTTGATGATAATACTTGGTGTTGCCTACCATGATATGAACACTTTCTGACAATTCTCAGAAAACTGTCAGTATATTTAAGGCTGTTTCAAATTTTCAAAAGTCAATAGGGGACTATCCTTTAATTCAAAGCAATTTTTATCACAACAAATAGAAAATGAGTAAGACAGTGAGGTTTTTAAGCATGAATATGTGCTCTTTTTATTTAGTTCCTACATTCTTTTGAGTTGTTGAAATATGATGTCTGGAAACAAGAACTTGAAAAGAATGAAAACGGAAGGTTTAAAAAAGCATCCACAGGTAAGGAAAAATATTATTTATCTATTAGCTAACAGATACCTCAACTTAGCTGGTAATATTTTGGGGCAGATACTAACTCTGTTCTGTGAGCAACAGATATTAGGTGTACACCTAGAACTTGAAAATGACACTGGAAAATGTATTATCAATAAATGCAAATAGGAATCAGTTGCTAATATGCACAATAACAAATCCATATATTTATAACATAATCTAAAGTAAGTAAATCAAACAAAAATGTAAGAACTTTGAGCAATGACAGCTACTCTTCTGAAAGATAATATGAGCTTTCATTCCACTTTCCACATTGAGAGTTCAGAACAATAAAGAGAATTTAATGTAAGAGGCAGAAATACAGCTATGAAGAAAACTATTTGTTTGAAAACATTTTCTTACATCTATTGAAGGAATAACGATTAAAGTATTTAGAAAATGGAAATATCTTTTAACCTCAGGAACAGAGTGAGAAAAAAGCTGGGACCTATCATAGATACAGAATAATAAACTCAATTCCAGTGAAGTCAATGGAATTTTTGCCATTGTTATAAATGGTACTTAAACAGTCAGCAACAGTGAGTGACACCCAGCAGGGGTATGCTTCAGACTCCAGGGACTCTTTTGTGTTTGGGGGTCTGGGCATGTTATGGCTTACAATGTGCGTTGTCACACCAGAACAGTGCTGAGGGCAGTAACAACCCTATCCTCCAGAAAAACTCAAAGCACAGGAGTTTAGGCACCATAGTTTGCCTCCATGTATTTTTGACTACTAGTACCCTTTTCAAATGACAGATAAGTCATCCTTTCAACAGGGAAATGTTTTCTTAGGGTAAGTGATGTACAGCATATCTGGACCCTCTGGTCCGGAATTTTGGAAGAGAAGGAAGAAAAATTACGTTCCCTTTTACACTCATCTATTTCTTCTATTCAGAGAATAGCGAGGAGAATGTAGCAATAAAATGAATAGAACAAATCTGACTTTCCAAAAGATTTTTAGTATAATTTATATTCTAAACAGCTCCCTGTATATATGCTTCTTTGCATCCCCTTTTCATGGCCTGCAGGTAAACCTGGTCTTCTAGTTGTTCAGGTTACTGACGATGCCCCATTTTCTGGATATGCTGGAAATAAAGAAGGCTCAGAGAAGAAACTCCTGCGTAATATATTTGTGAAAGGAGATCTGTATCTTGACACAGGAGACCTCCTAGTGATGGATAAGGATGGTTTCCTCTACCTCGTTGACTGAGTGGGCGACACTTTCAGGTACAGCAGAGTTAGGAGTAAATCCAGTGAGCTTGGAAGAAATCATACATATCCAGGATTGGATGACACAGGTCAGACTCAAACCTGGACAATGTCAGTTTTGTTTAAATAGAAACATTAAGGATAGGAATCAAGTCCATGAGATTTCACACCAACACAATAGAATTTTTCAAATTTGGAACTTCTTTTAATGTTGGGTCTCAAATGAAATGGCACTAAATCAGAATGGGATTTGTCTGTCTATGTTCTTCAGTTAAGAATAATGGTAGTCCATATTAAAAGTAGTCACATCACATATAGAATAAAATTTTTAAAGTTAATATCTATGTTAACATAAGAAATATTTTCAACAGGTGGAAAGGAGAAAATGTTGCCACTTCAGAAGTTGCGGAGATCATTGGTATGATGGACTTTGTCCAAGAAGTTAATGTTCATGGTGTAAGCATAAAAAGTAAGACATTCCCTATAGTTTGAGAATATAAAATGAAAATAGTAATTTCCTGCTTTAACTATTCTGTTCCTGCAAAGTATGCACATTTACATGTAAGGAAATAAATTGTGTCAACTTGGCCATTCAGGCTTTCCCACAGTGCTTTGAAATTTCAATTTCAATAAAGTTCTGTATTTCATAAATATGATTGCTGAAATTTTGTAATGAATGGCAGAAGCATCAGAATGAATCAAAAATCGTAACAGAGATATGAGAAGAAAAAAGTTATAAACTACAGAAGTTTTCTCTTAGGCTACGGTATTTCATCTGAAAAATGGCAAAATGGGGCATATTAAAAAGTGGCATGTGTGAAACCACTATCTTGTAAGTACCATCCAAGAATATATATATTTTTCATAAATGGAATGTTCCCAATCACACATGATACTGAAAAGCTGTAGGCAACTAAATTACAAGATCAGGTTGCTGTCAATTGCCAATATGTTCATCTTTGATAGATGAGATCCTCAAGTCATCTTGCTTGTCATCACGCAAGTCAAGATGGCATGCAAATAAATCTGTAATCCAATGTGCAAAGCATCCCTCATTATCATCTACATTTGGAGACGATGAGAACTCCTCAGAAGAGTTATTGCCACCTGAGGCAGAGAATAGCATATCACAAAAAGCCTCAAGAGCTCAAGAATCACATTAATTTTTTGTTGTAGTGTTAATAAAATCTAGACAGCATAGTCTTTCATATTTCTGGATTGACTTGAATCTCAAATATTGCAAGAACAAACTTTATAACATATCACCAATTCAGTAACTGCAGATTCATTTTCAAGGAAAGGAACGCAAATATTTTATCTTTCCAGTGCCTTTGGCCACATCTCAAAGCTGCTCTTTCATTCTGGACAGATTTAACTGTGGCAGCTGACTTCTTCTCATTTAGATGTTTTCTCCACTTGGAATTTTCACTTGTGTTCCAATAAAGAGAATGAAGAAACTACATCTCTTACATCTTTTTGAAAAGGGTTTTGTTTCTGTTTGCATGACACATAGTTTAATACCTGTAATTTGCTAGCAGCCACTTACCCTATTTATCACTGTCTGTGGAATTGAGTGCAAAACATTCAAGCATTGCTTAGCGTACAATAGTCATTAGACTTTATATGGACCAAGTACAGTTTCCTACATGCCTATGTCCATCTTTTGTATTAGTCTTTGTGTGAGTGCATTCAGCTTTATATTGAATTAATGGTCCCTCTGATTTAATTATGCCACTATTAGGTACCAATGTTTAAATTGACCAAGGCAGCAAGAAAATCTAATAGGCAGCTTCCAGCTACACAGAATTCCTAATAAAAAGACATTAGTGACATTTTCTTTATTTGAATAAACCCACTGAGAGTAACTTTTAAAGTCTTCCAATGGCATGTATTGGAAATAAAATGTCATGTACCTTATAAATGAAATGTCACATATACTCGGTGA
The DNA here is from genome assembly GCA_036023395.1 of Myiotriccus ornatus. Classification (NCBI taxonomy): domain Eukaryota; kingdom Metazoa; phylum Chordata; class Aves; order Passeriformes; family Tyrannidae; genus Myiotriccus; species Myiotriccus ornatus. Next base: position 38,125,261 of record JAYRBT010000093.1, on the reverse strand, counting down.
TGTCTGAGAAGATAGGAGATGTTTCACAATATCAAAATATTCGTTTTGACCTATACTAAACCCCTCCAAATTTCATACAACATTCACTCTTACTTGCCAATCTATTTTTCCATTTTTTTTTTTTTAGATTATGAAGGAAGAACAGGTATGGCAGCTATTGTGCTTAAATCTAACCAAGCCTTCAATGGAGAAAGACTTTATAAGCATGTTGTAGACTTCCTTCCAAGTTACGCCCAACCACATTTTGTGAAGATCATGGTAAGAAAACCAGTTGTCTCCTACTTGTATTTACCTTACGTCTGACTTGAAAAGTGGTCTCTAAATCATGTAACACAGGAAGTAATTTACAGTTTCAATAATTGCAAACAAAAAGTAATACTAGTCTAAATTATTGTTCCTATTATTATCATTGTGTAGTTAAGCAAATATTTGATGAATTGAACTTCTACTTTGCTGTAAGGATCCATTCATACCTAAAAATCCTAGAGGGAATAAATAAGTGGGCAAAGCTGGATTTTGCTTCAGAATTCTTCATCTTTAACTAGTGTTTTCTTCTAGCCAATAGAAGACCAAGAAAACACAAATGTGTAGTGGTTGTCCTTGAAGTGATTATTATTCACTGTTACTGACAAAGCACCAAGGAAATATCTAGGTATTTGCAACAGATAGTGAAGATCTCCTAATCTAAGAATTAAAATACACCCATGTGTTTTAAAGCATAAAAGCAGAACTAGGACACAATTCTTTATTAATGTGCACTTTAAAGTGCAAGGGTTATACCCTTTGTGTATTTCCCACAGGATGATCCCCTGCAAAAAGGCAGGAGAGCATGAACTGCAAAGAGCAGGAGAGGACCCTACATTACATCATCTGAAAGTTTATAGCTCATAGTTTTCTACTGTTAGGGGATGCTAAGAGACATTTGGCAGTTCTGCCTCTCCCTAAATCTTGCAAACTGTCTCAAAGGCACAAATTTGGTTGAGAATAAGGTGTGAATTTAACAGAGTGCATGAGACTGAAGTGGAAGAGCAGAAAAAAGGATTTATATGTTTTTAGAGAAATCTAATTTTAAAAAGTTTTAGGGATTGAGAAGACCTTATTGTACTGAGTAAATGTACCTTCAAATGCAGTTAGCATAGGTTATCCTATCTGTGATGCCTCAGGACAGCGCTGGCCTCTTCTGGCCTTTAGAACGGTTGTGTCTTTACAGTTCCACTAGATGGAGTAAATCTATACAGAGCTCTAGGGTCTATATATGTGGAACCGATTAAACCTGTTTGCATTTATCTGCTCTCTGACTAAAGCTTCTTTTAGGTAATTAAGGGGGAGCCAAAGTAACCAAAGCTACTATCAGCACTTATTAACGAATATTTACATATGTGTAAATTCTTAATAAAGGAGGTAAATTCAGTTTTATTAAAAAATATCAAAATGAGAAAAAAATGCCACTTTATAAAATGTCTTAGGAGAGTATAACAGGATGAACGCTGAACTCAAAATTTTCTCTGTGGACAGGAAATAAACTTCCTTCTCTAGGTCCTGAGAAAGAGGTCACCCTAATCAAGAATGACAAACAAATATTTGAAATTCTCATACAAAATGGGATTAAAAATAAAATTGGCCTTGAAAATTTTTCAGCAGTCCATATGTAGGCTTCTTATAATATGACTTGCAATCATGGTTGACTGGTTTTGTGAAAACCAGACAGACTGAAAGCTGTTCACAGCCTCTGTGACCTAACTGTAAAAGAAAAACAGACGCCTGGGGACAATTATGCAAAGAACCAGGGAACTCAGTGGCTCTGAAATAGTATCTTTTTTACTTGACTTTTTTTAACTTTCATTCAACAAGAACTAAAATGTGGTTTCTTTAAGCCTGGGAAGTAAAAGAAAACGTTGACTACACTGGAAACACCACGTAAGTAATATATGTGCATTACACATGTAAGTAATATGTGCTTAAGAACAGTGTGTTTCAAACTTTTAATATAAACCACATTTGAAAGGAGATTATTCCATATACTACTTCTGCTCTCCTACACCAACTGCTGTGTGCAGAACATGAATTAGCATTTGAATAACTGCTGTACAGCAACTGCTTGGACAGAGAAATGAGACAAGAAGACATTTAACTTTTTTGGTTTTAATGTCTTAAATGAAGTTTAGCAGTAGGAAATCAGAAGAGAAACAGTACCACAGAATCAGTCAGCTCTCTGTAGAAGATCACCAGGTTTCCTGTACTCTACTGATCTTGCGATGAGCTGCCCTAATGACAGTTAAGAGAAAACGCGTGCTTTGAAACAGCAACCTGGAGTCTTGTGTGTGGCTTTAATAGGGAAATGAATAAGAAATAAAACCATCATTTAGATTTAGTTTTCACTGCACCTGTGAATAAGATAATTTTGTTTAACTGAATAAATGCTACAGTAAAATTGTATGATCTTTTTTATTCAGTAAGTGAATCATATTTTCACTGATATGGGCTGAAATGGAATATTGCCCTTCACTTGAATTATTTCTTTTTTTAGGGTACTATGCAAATTACTGCAACTTTCAAGCATCAGAAAAGGCATCTGGTGAATGAAGGATTTAATCCAGAAATTGTATCTGAACTTCTGTATTTCTTGCACGAACCTGCACAGTCCTAAATTCCTTTGACAAGAGAGATATACCAGAAGGTAGTTTCTGGTGAAATATATTTATGAAACATACAAATCAAATTAGTCTATATTATATAATGTTTGAAATATACTCCTGCAATTATTTCAAAAAGAGACACCATGTAGTATTTGTTCTAAAAGCATAAGATGTTCAAATTAATCTTACTGTGATAGAATTTCTCTCTTCATAAGACACAGACATAATAATTATGTGCATTGTGTAAGCTTCACTGTATCTTCTCCTATTACTTCCAGGGCTCACACATGCAAATTTTCTTTTACATTTCTCACTGATTCAAATCATTTTTGTCTAAACCACTATTATCTTCACTTAGTTGAATATTTTACTCCTTTAGATAATTATTCTGATTCTGCTTTTAGAATGCACAAATGATTAGATGAATAACGTTCTCGGCATTAATAAAGTATAAAGTGAGCTATCAGGTACATAAGCAAAATACTGCACAAGCACTGCTTGTAGACTTCAGTTCAATGTTTGATAATTATATGATGTAATATTTAATTGTAATATTTGATGTGATGCTTAATTCAGATTTTTATGTAAAATAAACATTCAATGGTGAAATATAGTTCTGGTATTTAGTGGACATTATTTTTCATAACTTAAGCCAGAACTAGTAAATACCAAACTATTTGCAAAAGTTCATCCCCTGCTGGCATATGACCTCTTCTTTTGCTTACCACTTGTCATATTCCTGAAGCAGAGTTCTCATAAAAATGGGACAAAATTTACTTTAGCTTCTAGCTTTTGCTGGAAGTGAACACCTAGAACCTGTTAAAATGTTCTATAAAGTTTCAAGGGCAGAAAACCTCTCTACTGTATCATTCCCTGAATTCACATGATCTTTTCACTGGATTAATAAAATAGCTATACTATAAAGCTAACGCTTGTATATTTAGAGCCCATTTTACAGACTTGCATGGTTAGCTTTTCCCCAAACATAAGACTTATTTTTCCTTGGTTTTAGTATATGCTGTTACCACCACTACTAATACTGCTACTACTGCCATAATGCATCAAAGCACGCTGACTCACCAAAACACTGTTGGTGTATTGTAGAGCACAGCAGAGGAGCGGTCACATTACACAAATGCTCATCATCTAACATAAGAAACTGTTTGACTAAAGAAGAAACTTTGTTATGATCATAAATGTCTATAACCCTTGGTAATACCACATATCTCTCAAGACCAGCTGCCATTCCAAATTATGAGAAGTGTGCGTGACAAGACCAGACACAGCCACGGGAAACAGGCTGCTTGAGATCTAGAAGGTGGTAAATAAGTGTGCAGAACTAGACAGCACACAATACCCATCACACTACATACAGCTGGGGCACACTGACCACCTCCCATGAGACACAAGGTTTCTGAGCTTGGAGTGAGAGAAGCAGAGTCTCCCAAGTTCTTACTCGTAAGAATTGTCCATTCGTAGATAGAAAGAACTAGAAAGAACACTGAACATAATATGGATTTGCGGGGGGCCCAAGGAATTCCAGTGGTCTGAATATAATATGTGACTGAATACCACCCAAAAAATCTTCCTTGACTAAGTCAGTGAACCTCTGACATCTTACTCAACTTCTGGCCATTCTGGTATGGAGAAAGGAAGGGATCAGTTACTCATGACTCTTGAATATAATGGTTCCTCCAACTACTTCCACTGTGGTCTTCTAACACATGAAACAATAGCGTTAAACAGAGCTCATTTTATAAGTTGGCAGCTTATTTCCAAAATGTCAATAATTTTCAGATCATGATGTTGTTGAGACAACAACTAAACTGGCTACTGCGGAGATGTTCTTCACAGACTGGAAAACTTTTTCTTCCTCTTTTTCACTGGAATGAATGCTATGTGCAAATTGCCTGTTGAAGGCAAATGGGCCTCTCTCAAAGTAATTAGTTTTATTTTCACTACAGTTTGGAGAAAGACAAAGAATGCTACAAATTATCATGTCTGTGCGTAGAGGTGCACAGTGTTCCTGTCTCCTTCCTATTCCAAGATGTATGTAGCTCAAACGCAATTGAGTTTCTACAGTTTTGAACAAAACTAAACCTTCTTATTTAAAAATTGTGACAAAATGGAAGAACTGATTGTATGCTGCTTTGATGATTTTTCTATTCTATAAATCCAAATTAGAGTCTCATATAACTGCTGTGAAAATCAATGAAACTGTGAAATGTATGATTGTTTATCAAAAAGGATGTTTCTATCAAGTAAGATGGTTTGTATCAAATGTATGATTATTATCAAACAGGATGTCTCTAACAAGTAAGATGGTTTGTATCAAATGTGTATGCTTAAAAAAGAAATATTAAGAAAACCACCAAGGTTGCTTGCAATATAAGATTGCCAAAACTTCATTATAACCAAGGTCGCTTGCAATATACGGTTGCCAAAACTACACTATAACTCATTATAACTAAGGTCGCTTG
>JAYRBT010000093.1:38094822-38118625 GCA_036023395.1 Myiotriccus ornatus | reverse complement strand
CTAGCTCCTAGCTAGCCTGCTACTTTCTCTCCTCAGTGAGAGACACAGCTGCCGCTGGCTGCCCTCAGCCACTCTCAGCACAGCTCTGAGCTCGGAGGTCAGCGCAAGGACCCCCCGACGCGGCTGGTCTGCTCCTCTCCAGCATACCAAAGCCGTGTCAAGAGTGAGTGAGTGAGTATGTGAGTGAGTGAGTTTCAGCTGTAGTTTCTTATACTATTTTTGGCTAACAGTGGATTTTTAGAAGACCTTTCATTTCCAGGGAAAAAGAACCCACAGACACATGGAAAGCTGACTTCTAGGGTTTTTTGACCTACAATATTGTAGTCAAGATTATTTTAGAAGCACAACTGATGAACTGTATTAATCCTCCTAGACTCCTGGAATAGTCAGGAAGTATTTTCTTATATTTATTGTGTCTCTTCATACATTCAGTCATTCATTCATGTCAAATAAATCATTCTGAATTCTAGTTCAACATATTGTGTGCAGAGTCTGAAAAAGAGAAGATGTTTCTTATCGGTAGGAGAACTAACAATTATTCCTAAAACTGATGGATAAAACCCATAAAGCAGCAGTACACATCTGAAGCTCCTTTAGCAGTGAATTAATAACCATGTGACCCTAGCAGAAAAGGTAAAAAAACCTCATAAAATTTGTAAAGGACTGATTGTTGGCTTTATGCCACAAAACCCCCCAACCTCAGTATTCAGTATATGTAGAGATCCTTCTTTCAGAATACAGGTATTCCATGGATATCTTAACAATTAGCTTCTAACCTCTGTCAAAGTGGACTTTCAGTCGGTAACAGCTACATGTGTTTTGATTCCTGTATGTTGATTTGGAAGGACTCAAGACCGTACCCCTGCTGAAAATTTCTCAGTGGTGCCGAGCACATGTTAATTCAGTCTGTAAAACAGGGCTAACACCCACCTCCTAGAACGGAAGAGCATTTTAAGGCAATCACCTAAACCGGGTGAAAGCCAAGATTCTGCAGAAGATAACAAATGTGGCAATCGTAGCTTAAAAAAAACCAGTGCTGTAGGCATATGAAAGCATAAATGTTTGCCCCAAACACAGAAAGAAACCCGACTATGCTATTCTTTTGCTCCCTGTGCTCCACTCTTCTATGTTCTGTCTCAAAAGTGCCTGCACGCAAAATACCTCAAGCTGTAACCTCGGCAAATCTGTCCAGCCACTCAAAACTGGCATTCACATTGGAGGTTTCAAAGGAAACTGCTGTTGCAGAAAGAGATGCTGATTTCCTTTGCTGTGAATCTATTCTTAGCCTGTGCTGTAAGGCAGACTAGCAGCAACCTTTTCTGACATCAAATTGGAATCATCCTGTAAGACATATTCCTGCACAGGAATCCCCTCCCCCTCCAACAATAAAACAACAATACAGAAAAATTCTACAATTTACAATGCAAATGTCTGAGATCAGACTGTGCTATACCCCAGCAGAGTCCAGAAAAAATTCACAGCTGAGGAAAGGGCACTGATTAAAGGTATGTTACTTCTGATAGGAGATTAGCACAGGAAGTCTGGGCAGAATTTGGGATGGAGAACTTAATTTTTCCAGTTCAGAATAGCATTAAATTACACTATCTGTGTTTCCCTGTCATTCATTTCATGTGTTTTCACAGAGGATATCTGAAAAAAAAAAAAAAAGGAAAAAAAAAAGTTATAATGACATCAGACCGAACCACCTAGATCTTGCAGTAATGAGATCTCTGTGACTTCTTGGAAGGGTGCTGCTGTCTTCCCAGTTAACAAATTCTCTATGTTTTCGGGTTTTGTACCTAAGGTTTCCAAGGACTATGAAATCTTTTAGTGCTGGAATAGACTGAATGGGCAGAGCACTACAGTAGCTTCAGAAATTAATTAAACCTTAGCTCAAGAAGTGGCATGGTGTGATCAGTTTCTCAGTTTCCAGAAAGGGATACAAGAGACTGAGTTTCATGTATGTCAAAGGTGGTGTTTGGTCTGATAAAGATGCAAGAATCAATGTGATATTGAGACAGAGTCTGGCCTGAAGAGGAGTTGTAAATAAAAAGTGTTTTAGTTTAGGTGATAGAAAACCAAATAAAAAAGCCTAAAAAAACACCACCAACCAATAAGAAAGTACACATACTGATAATTCTAGCTCAGTAGATCTGAAAAGGTATATTTTTGTCTTTAGAAATCCAGAAGAGTATAACAATACTAAAATGGTTTACTCTCTGGAGTAAATGCCCCATTTAAGAATATGGTTTGTGTACACTAACCTGTGATCCATGGTTTCATGATTACTTCAGATTCACACATCACACACAACCTTTACATTTATATGTTTCACTTGCAACAGAAGAGCTACAGACTAAACATTTTAAACAGAGGCTTATGGATCTCTGCATGGTAGACGTTGGTGCAGAAACAAATACAACAAAACAGTTCAAAAAGAAGACAAGAACATTTGTCCATATTTGGATTTTAATTTACACAAGGAACAACAAATAATAGGCTGGAACAGGAGAGATGAAGTCTTCAAACAGGTAACCTTCCCATAAAGGCAAGCAACTTTGTTACTAACTTAATAGTTCTCCTGCAGCATTACGCAACATTACCTGTCATACTATCCTGAGTAAAATTTTAACTGACAAGTTAAAGATCTTTCTAGATCTTTGACCCAGTCACTTGCTGTTTTCATTTAGCATTGGTTCAAAGGCCAAAGATAAATATTTTACCCTTTCATAATTGATTTTCTTGGCAACTTTCCAAGGCTGTTCTTGGGAAACTTCTGATTACATTACTGGAAGTAATACCCTTTACAGGTTTCAGTAGGAAAATCTTTTTTGTCAAAACTGTCCATTCTGTGAACTTTTAGATGTGAAAAAAAAAATATTTTTTTTCTTAATATAAGAAAATCTAATTCTTCTCCTGTTAGCAAGAGAAGTACACAAGTTAAGGCATTTAAACATTTATATCTGACCGTAAAATTAAAGGCTGCCACTCCTGATGAGTATGAATAGAATCTTCAGATTTTGATAAATTCTCCATTATTGCTCACTGAAAATGACTTCAAGTTTTAAGTGTCCCAATCTACTCTTCTTCTGCCTCTGATCTCACTGGGAGAGGCTGACATCTGGTTTGCTTGCCCTGAAAGCTCACAACTGCACCACAATCAGCTGTGGGTGCTAGGGGAAACTGGAGCTGGTGAGAAAATAAAAAAGTGGGGTACTCAGAGAGGTTCTATGGATGTAATTGGTTAATTTATTGGTTAATTGGTTAATTGACTGTCTTTTCACAATAAATGTCTGCCTCACTTTATTTCCTTAAACAGAAGACCAAGAGCTGAATGAAGCGTATCAAATATAAGTATTGAATGTTTTGTATAGCTTATAGCCCAAGAGGGCTTCACTCCTCCTAAACTCATTTGCCATTGCTCACTCTTCCTTTTGGATTCTCAATTACCAATTGGGCTGTGCACCACAGGCTGCAACAGCTGGTACTTTGCACATTTGCTGGTGTCCACAGAGGCTCAGCGCTTCAGCCTGGGTTTCATGTCCGACATTTGACGTGACAGTGTGCAGCATTCTTCTGATATGTGCATTATACCAAGGACCCTGTGGTCTGTGCCTGGACCCTGCAAACAGCCTCGGACCCCTCCTCAGGGCAAATAATAAAATAACAATAAGGAGGATTTAAAAAAAAAAAAAAAAAAAAAAAAAAAGGCAAAAGTCCACCACAGTCCTTGCAGTTCTTTAACAATTTTTCACAGATTTCAAAACATGTAAGAAATATAGAAATATGCTTTGTAAGCACATAGAATTTCAAGGCTAGGCTCAGGCTTTATTTTTTTTTAAATACTGACCTCCTCCTGCTGGACTCCTCATGTCTGATTCATTGTGAAGACAAACAAAGGTACTCAATATGTATTTAAATGGAAGTTAGATGACATTTTTTGCTGTTGTGATATTGCCTTATTAGCTTTTCAAGGGAAGAGAGCATTTGAGTGCTTATCTTCTGCATAGAGCTAAAGTTTATTGGGTGGAATGTGCAACACAGACTGTTTTAGAGATGAATACAAAGTCCAGGAGACACCAGAATAAGAGGTGCTATTTGGAGGCATTTTCTTCTGCGATTTGCACACCAAACTTTCAACTACTGAACACAATTTGAATAATCCAGAATGTTCTTGTCAGACTTAAAGATGGCTTATCTTGCAACATCGTTATTTTTGCTCCTCCCTTGTGTCCAGCTAACATGCCACTGTATAGGGAAGGCGGCTGCTGCCCACCCTGCCGTAACTTTGACTGGGCAGACAGCCCAGATTGCTCTGAGTGCAGAAAAAAACTCAAGGTAGGACCTTCCTGAAGAGCAGTACTGGCATTTAAGGCCTTTATGACTGGATAGGCTGACATTTAAAAACAAAAAGAAAGAGCTCAGTGCTGCTGAGGTGAAGGCACATGAGGTATTGTCTCTACTCCATCACAAGAATAGGCAGGGCTTTACTTGCAGCTGTTATGGGAGATCCCGCCTTCCCTCACTTACAAATGCTTTTATAAACATCCTTGCTTTTCATAAAACAGTTGATTGGAAAGTACCCATTTTAATGGATAGCATTCTGTACCATCATATAAAAAACACCTCACTGACTTTGAAAAATCTGTAGCATCTTGCACATAAAAGATTTGTAGAGGGAAGAAATGTGTTTATTAAACCAAACTGATAGAACTGGGGAAAGCAGACTCAGGCCCCACCACCAATCTTTAATTTTTTCTAGATGCCAGAGTTGAAAGTGTAAGTATTTCTAAGTGTTTTGTTTTTCTAGCCTAAGATTAGAAGTAAGTTATGTTTGTTTCCCCGTTAGCTTCTCTGCTTCTGACTATCCCATATCTAATAAAAAAAACCCCTTAGCTGTCCTACCAATCTCTTTTGTCTTTAGCCTTATACCATCACAGCTGCAAGAGCACAACTGTGCTATTGGTAAGGCAGTATCTCTGACACATTAAAACCGTACACTAACCTAGATGCTCTACCAGGTCATTTAGAAAAAAAGATCCCTCCTACATGACCTCACACAGTTTCGTTTTTTTAACTGATGTTATCAGCTGACTGTGTATTATGATACACTCTACCATCAGAGAGCAAAACCCAAATCACCTACTTTCTTACCAGCTGATTTTTCTTTCCCTTTTTGTTGGAACCATTACACGTATCTGGAGAATACAGCAAGGCAAGGCCACAGCTTTTCATGAAGGTGGGTATAAGAAACTGTGAATCAGTCCAAAGCCTTTCCTTCTCACATGAGCAATGACTTCATCAAGTGATTGAGACTGGAGATGAAGATATGGTATATATGAGACAGGATGGCAACACTTCAACATAAATTTAGAAATGGTCTCCTGGGAGACAATGAGGAAGATAACCTTTGAATAGGATGGAAGTTATTCACTTAGAGAACTCTTTACTACTTTATAGATTTTCTGCTCTGCTGCCTTTCTCACAAAATTATTGCCCTGTATTTATTAATTTTCTAGCATGCTAAGCTCAAGATTTCAGCCAACACAGATCACAAGAGGGGCATAGTTTCTAAAAACATAATTTTTTCTACAGCTTTACATAACTATTTCGTAGGTTTTTAGGCAGCACTCTAGATGTATGCTGGTTTAAGAGATACATTTCTGTCCATCCCGTAGAGAGCAAATCATTTGCCAATACATATGTGTGTGCATTGTAACTGTTACAAACACCCAATCAAATGTGCCCTAACACATTTACCAAGAACCATGCTAATCACTATGAAAACACGAAGAGATAAACAGGATGGACATATTTACCGAATGTCACTGGGATGGGGTGTCAGTAGTTTACTACTGTGGAATTATAGTTGCAAAACAATTCATAATACAATGGTTGTTTTAACCAGATTTTCTTTGTTGCTATCATCTGGTGCACCTGTTCTCCTCCAAAGCCAATATTTTTCCTCATAATCTTTTCCAGTGGAATTGCATTTATAGCATGACTCCACCAAGTAACTCCATAGTATTCATTGTTTGTATGAAAAATATCTGAAACATTCTATATATCAACAACAAGTAATCCTAATTCTGGTAGTTTTAAATAGTGTTTCATCACAAACACAGTTTGGATTTACTGCAAAGTGAAATACAGTTGAGAAGTACACTGGGAAAAAGAACTTCTTTTGTCCATTTTATGATCTTCCCGGGCCACAGAGAACTGAAATAAGCAGAGAGCACTAACAATAGAAAATTCCCATTTATCTCTTAAATGGTTCAGCACTTCCAAACCATGCCAAATGGAATAAATACTCGGGGGATAATTTACTTTAAAGGGACAAAACCATGTCCGATTTTTTGCATTACCTAAATACATAATACTACAGAACAGGATGCTCTTTATGGCCCCTTGCTGCAAAACAACGAAGACATTGCACAAAACCACCATGAAAATGCTGTTATTTACTGTCAGTATGGTCAGATGGCTAAGAGAGTAGATAGAGCCTTACAATTATTCCCTCAGATTGCCAATAATAAACAGCTTTAGAGCTGTTGATCACTTATCTCTACAAAGGAATTCAATGCAAGAAAGACTAATTTTTATGCCATAACTCCTTATTGGATTTTTTTTTTTTTTTGGTATCAGATACTCCTTAGGACCTCATGGTTCCCCTGTAAATTTTAAAGAATTCTGTAGAATCCACTTAGGACTTAATCACTGCACCTTCAGTAACAAAGAGAAATACAAATCCACCAGACAGATTAAAAAGGCCAAAATAAGGGTTTATATTTATCAAAAGCAACATAATAATAAGGTTAATTGGAAAGGCACATTTGATCCGTCACTTCAACTTAAGCTCTTACAAGGAAGAGTTCTCCAGGGAAAACAAAAGATAAAAAGAATGAAAAATAAATTCAAATGGTGATGTTGAAAAAGACTGTATGTGATCTCCTGCCATCCTACCTTTGTTTGGATTAATATTACACTTTATTACTGTTAGTGGTTGATATAGCCTCTTATCAAATCTCAAAGACTTAATCCAAGGTACAGCTAACCAGTGTTAAATCTCTACAAGAAATGGATGTAGCAAATGTTTTGCTTACAAGTGCTCAGACTAACATCATCATTTTACTAAAACTTTTGTATATATATATTCTCAATAGATAAACAAGTCTCCACACAAAGACAAAAAACCCCAAACAAAAACCCAAAAGACAAACAACAGAAAATAAATCAAACAACCCTCCCAATATAATAATAAAGCATTCTAAAAATAAAATCTGTTTCTTAACATAATTTGGTCTGCCTTAGTGCAAGTAAGACTGGAACAAAATTACATTTCTGAGTATGCACTCAAAAAATGAAGACCTCTGAATTCTTTTCAAATGTCAGTTCTTTCCAGGGGTCTTCCTTTGGTTTGGGCATAACATTACAAACATGTTTCGTATTTATCAGCTGCAGCAGAGGAAAGCAGCCATACTAGTATCTTTGTTTTCTCCCAGAAAAGCAGTGCTTTTCTGACAGCTCAGATGAGAAGCTTGTTCCTGAGACGCAGCAGGAAGACTGCATGACTTTATGCCGTATGGGTAGGATGAAAATGCCCGTATTTTACAAGATGGCAGAAAATTGCCTTGAAGGAGTCAACTTCTTAAGAGAGCAACAACTAACTGATAGATAATATTAGAAGGACCCAGTACGAGGAAGAGAATTGTGAGAAAGACTTTTTTTTTTTAAGTGGCATTTTAAAAACAGTGGTTAGGGATGCCCAAACTAAATACGTACAGAGTCCTATCAGTTTTATGGTGCTGCCAATTACAACTGCCTGCTGAGTGCACAGAGAGACCAAGAAGAGTCATAAATTTTATGAAAGGCCATTAGACCAAGAGCTACTGACTCAGAGGGAATTGTTCATTAGTCACGAACACTTCTGGAGAAAGTTCAAAGAAAACAGTACAATGAAGGAAACCCAACAGTAAACACACACAAAACTCAGCACAAACGAATTTGAGATAACTGCTTTGTACTTTATGGACTTATTTTTACACTGTCCTGAAAAAACACCTAAAGAAATTCAAATGCACAAATCCTTTACCACAAAGCCAACACTTCTCTCTATCCTCTTGCCTTCTTCCAACCACCATCCCAAGAAAGATGTGCTGAAGGAAATAAATACATTTAGAAACGCAATGACAGGCACTCGAGCCTTTTTCTATTTTCTCCTTTCCACACCCTGGAACCCTTTCTTTGCTATTCTCATTTATTCTTGGAGTTTCCCAAGCCCTAAGCTCTGATTTAACTAGCTGCATTTTTTTTTCTCCTAGACAATAACCTCTTATTAATAGTGCTCTTTCAAAATGGCCAGGCAAATTCACATCTCCTGCACAGCTTTACCATCCAGTCACCTCTCATGTAATCCAGTAATTTGATTTCAAAAGAAAATGTAAGCTATCAGAGTTCTTCATCCTTTCTCTTTCCAATGCAGTGTACACACATACGAAAAAAATTTCCATGACTCGATTCTTAGGTTTTGCTAGAAAGGAAGTGAAATACATTGTAGGTGATTTTAATATTGATTTCATTCCAGAAGAAAACTAGTAGAAAAATTAAGAAGCTTGGAAGTTACAGTACTGAGTGCTACAGAAAATTCCTGAACAATACAGGTTCTTGGGGATTTCTCACTCTTAGATCTGTATCTCTAGTCTGGGCAGTCTGTTGTCAAAAGCATGTTTTCTGACATACACCAGTCTACACTGAAGAATCCACAACATGTGACATAATAAAAGCAGTCCTTAGCACATATACCACCCAAAGTGTTACACTCGATGTAACTTCAGCGATGCTATGAAGTGGTTATATAAAGGTTTACATACAAACAGTTGCCAAGTGTCGAAGTATGAGAATTTTTTTTCCCAAAGCAGCCAGAGCCATCATAATGTGTTGTAAGATACAGGTCTGACTCTCCTTCAGAAGCAGCAGATAAATCTTTGATGAATGTTTGACAGTTGAAGCAGAACACAGAAGAATGCAGCTCCTTCTATCTGAATCCTAAAAGGAACAAGCAGCTTTTGAAAGAACTCTGAAAGGGAGTGTATAGACAAACCAATTCAGGGGTTTCAGGCTGTGAATTCTAAGGCTCTAGCTCCTGACTGAGGCACTGAAGTCCCCAAAGTGAGGCCAGTTTTCAGGAAGTAACAGGAAGGCTGAACAATATCCCACTACTCTTCCATCAGTTCAGCATTTTAGGCAGTCACCCCTACAAAGCTTTGCATAAAAACCAGACCACTAACATTTCAAGGAATGGCAAAGGAAAGGAAACCCCAGACAAGAAGGATAATTTTGTCAATTACAGTTCCTTTAGTAATTGGTACAGTGCAGTAACATCAACCAAAATAAATAAAATTATTTGTACATAATACAAAAATATAACCCTTCATAAATTTTATACTGTGCTAGGAATTAGGTATTGATCTTAAGCAATTATATATAACACTTTCTCTTAAATAATATGGACAGGTATACTCAGCCAAATGAAGGTACTAACATTTTCTCTAATTCGAAGACAAACACATGAAGAGCAGTTTATTAGTTCAGTGTATTCATATATCACACCTCAGCTAGGATCTGAGAGCAAAACAAGTCTTTCAAGTTTTCCCTTTGCCACTGTTCACTATACACAGCACAGTAGTTCTATAACCAAATGGTGAATTGAATTTTTGATAGTAGTGTTTATTAGCAGATACAGAAGAGTATTATTCAGACAACCAGCTTAAGGCACCATGGTTTCCACAACTGACACATGATATTACTGGCAAAAAAACAATTTTAAAGGCAGTTACGAGTGTTTAACTACAGTACCACCATGAACAACAATCTATTCTTGACAACACACTTTGTTGACTAGTGTGGCTTTTGTTTATTCTCAAAAAAGAGTAGTAAAATATATGATTTTAACACTAATACAATCTGAAGAATGCATAAACTCTTTGCAAAAAAAAAAAATAAAACAGTTCTCCCTTCATCCCTCCATTTAAATGTAAAAAATTCCAAACATCACCCTTGTAAGACAATCCTTTTACAGACTTTTTGGAAATACAGTTTCCAATACATTATATAGTAAAAGTCCACTAAATCATCTCTGTTCTCCTTTAAAAGAAAGTATATCTAACTCCCGATGTTAAAAGATTATGATCACGACAGTCACTGCAGCTTACCTGCTTCCATTCACCAAGCAGGGGATAAAAAAAATTATCAGAGGAAAACAACAGTAGATTTGCCATCACACATTACATACTTCGAGAAGTATTTTCCAAATTACTAACAATTCTGACAGTATTCCTGCCTATCACAGAATCATAGATGGACCTTCCAAGATCATCTAGTCCAATCCCCATTTGTATTCCTGCATTTCCGAGCAGGACTGTCTGCAACTACTTGTATTAAATAAGAAATATCCACTACAGTGTTGATACATCATGCAATGAATCCCCAATGGTTTTCATTTGTGTACTCATCTACTTGGTCAGCCAAAACTTTGGCTCTTATCTGCACTTAGTGCAGAGCATTAATGAGATTTTTCTGTGCCTTACAATAATGCCAACCTTGAAGTCAGACGTTTTATTGACAGTGCAGTGAAAAACCTCAAGATTTTCCCCATTTTCTCATAATACCAGCAGCATGTAAAATGCAAATTGCCTCTCACTACCTATTTTCCCTTAAGGCCCAATGAGCAGAAATCTTTTTATATTGTTTCTGCATCTTTTGCCCCTGAACGTTTACAGTTTATCGACTTTCACACTGTCATTCATTACCTGAATTCAAATGAATGACCTCCCCAGCACTAAACTACACAGGTCATGTGTTGTCATATGTACAAACAACTATGAAAAAGTATAGCTCAGATTCCAGTAATATAATGAGCAACAGTCATATAAACTTAAATTAAATAATTTCAATTAAAGCAAGATCTTAAACCATGACAGCAATGTAGTATATAAAAAATAAGACCTATAGATAATTAATCTTGTTATTGTTACCTAATCATATCTAACCACAGGAAATTTCTGACTCAATCAATATCAAAATTTCCTAAGCTAAAATCCAGATCTAAGAATGACATAAAACAGAAAAGAAGTTGGAATAGTATTCTCTATGTTACAACCAGACATTCTTCATTAACTGAACTATCCATATCCTAGGGTTACAGCTGACTTTGGTCATGTTCTGAATGTGCTCCAGTTTCTGAACAACTGGTAACTTTAGAATACAGGAAGGATCTACTACAGACTTCCAGTCGTTTTTCCATGACTGGGTTAATGTTGAATTAACCAAAGAAAACTGAAATCATCTTGTATGATTGGTTCCAATCTCAGCTACTTAACAGATATATGACAAAAAAGTACCTATGAAAGCAGTGTGAATGTAATGGCTCCATGACAGGGGAGAAAAATAAAAAAAAGTTCAAACAAACAAATAAAAAACTGTATTGGTTTTCTCAGTGGTTGTTTCCTATTTTGCCTTCTGGCAGATGAAAGAAGTTGTCTTCTTTGAGTTTAAGATGTTCTGGTAAATCTAGCTGTCTTTTTGCTTCTTCAATGTCTTCCTGAATTGCTGAAATGAGTGCCTCTGAAAAAGATAATAGGGAAATTTAAAACATGGTCTGAATTTTGAACACAGTATGAAGTGAAAACATGGGGTACCACAAAATAGCAAACAACAATCACAGCAGTAGAATATGAGGTCTAAAGGCAGAATTCTTTGGGCTTTTTAAACATGACAGAGTTGCACTTTTACTTGTTACAAGCACTCTCTTGCTTTTCCAAAAGACTTTAGCAGTTCTGCCTCAATACTAATAGAGCTGCGTTTAAAAAAGAAACTAACACATTCAACTGAGGTTTTACAACAAGTCCTTGATTTTAAAATTACTCCACAGACAAGTGACTGAAAAAGTTTTCTAGTGGAAGATGTGGGGGTATGGTTTGGGGGTTTTTAGAAAATGAAAACATTTTACTGAAATTTCAAACATTAATAGATAAACATCTCATAATGGAAGGAGAGACAGGGAAGACACAGAACTTGCATGAATAAGATATAAAAGAGATTAATTGGAGGGAAACCTCCAATACTGACCTAAGGAATCAAAGTTTTTTTCCGGTCGAATATATCCAACTATGACTATACTAAGAATTTCTCCATAAAAGTCTTCCTTGAAGGTGTGGATAATATGTGTTTCCTAAAGAAAGAAAAATAAGTGGGCATTTATTATGAACTTAAGAGTTTCTTTCCCTCTCTCTAAGCATGTAGACCTAATATCCATCACTCAAATCTTCCTCAACAGAGAACAATAAAAGGGACATTACGTTTAGCATGTACAATGCAAGATTAAAACACTAGGGCTTTAGTTTATGTTATGAAGAAGAATTGCATTCTGCATGAAATTTAAAAAAACTACTCATTTGAAGAGTATTCTGAGAGCCAAAAGGAAAAAAAAAAAAACAACAAACCAGAGAGACATTACTCAGGAGAAATGCTTCACCACTTCTCAGAGGTAGTATTTCCAAGGTAGGAAATCACAAACAAAGCTTAAGATTTCATCATCAAGTTAATGCATCCAAATAACTATGAAGATTTTGACTGAAGCAGCTGGCTAAAGGAGAGCTTTTACAACTAGCTCACATGAGAACTTAATGATAAAATTCAAAAACAAGCGCAGGCTGAGACACAGTTCCACCTTACACTCAAAAACATTTTATTCACATCTGCCTCTTCAAAATAGGCCGACCCACAGCATATACCAGCAGAGCTACCATATGGGAAGCTTCTAACTACTTGTTCAGAAAACTTATCTGCAAACATTTCTAAAAGTAAACATTTGGCTAAGACAAACACTTAATAGCAGAGATTCATGCCCAAACAAAATTCTTTTCAATAAATAAAACAGAACTCTTCAAGACTCAGGGAAAGCACCAGCACCTGACAGCAAGAAAATCACAGCTCAAGATTTTAACTTCTCCGTCGTATTATTACACACCTTCAAATATTTATTCTGTAGGTCAAGCCACACCACCTCATGTATGGATTCCACAACTTAAGAGAAGAATTAATAAAAAATTATTAAAAATTAAGATGCTCCAACATCTCTTATTTGAAAAGCAGATATGCTGCAGAAAACTGTAGATTATTAGTATGTGGCAGCTCATGCTATGGCTCTCTAAAGTGATAAATTCAACGCATTTATCAACTTATGCTTAACTTGCTATCAGCAACTTGAGCGACCATCATTTCAAGCAGTGTTATACTTTTATTTTAGAAGTAATGAAGAAATGGTGGAATAAAGAATAAACTTTAATCACCTACATCTCTATACTCCAGGGATAGAGTATATTCTTTATAGAATATAAATATGATACAGATATCAAATGAATTTCTAAGAGCAAATTCCTAGATCTCATTCACAAATCAAATTCTGCTAATCTTACTAAAATTCAACATCTGTCTCATGTGTTACAATAAAAATTCCACACAAAGCAAAATTCTTACCACTGATTTCTTAGTATTCCTATAGAAAGGGTTCCATCCTATGCTCAAAACCATTTTATGCACATCTCCGTTTCCAACACAGGCCCATCCATAGTATATACCAGTAGAGATATCAGGTGGAAAGCTTTCAACCACTTGCTCAGAAAAGTTAGCTGCAAAAATTTTAGAAAGTGTAAAGTGTGAGTGACTGTGTATTTCCTGGGCCTCAAGCATGAGATTAAAGGACCTACTCTATCTTATCTTATAGACTAAATTGGCTTAGAGTTTTTCCTCTCTAGGCAACAAAGAGAAGGCAACAGTTTGTGAAAGTCAAGGACATAACAGGATCTTTCAATACCGAAAAGCCAAACTCTGCCTACATTACTGCTTACAAACATAACACTGGTGATGATGAGAATAACGCAATGTGCCATTTGGTAAAGTATAAAACACCTTCATAAAATTCAGCCCCTGTGGCAATACCAGAGGTGTTACATCTTTTACACATACTGTATTTTATAGTTCACTTTCTCTTCAATAATAATGAATAGACATGTCATATATCCAGTCAGGATGCATTTCACCTTTAGGATAACTATCATAGCTTTAATATGGTAAAGATGAATTAAAAAAATTAAGTTTGTTCTATCCTATAAAACAGTATCCTAGAACTATTTACCTCTTTGTAAAATACTTACTTACGAAATAAAATATGTAGAAATAAATGCAATTATTATTTAACCACTTGTTAATTTTGTAAGAGTTGTCTTTTGGAGACATCCATGGATTTCTGTGATTTTCGCTGAAAACTACGTAATTATAGCAAAATTAAATTCCCCTCTGATTGAATTTAAAGCTCTCTCAAAATTACTATCCTACTTCTACTTACCAGGTGAGTAAATGTCTTCATGCAAGATATGAAGTTGATTTAAAATGTACATTTACTGAATTTTTATTAAACCTCACAATGACCTCCCTTCCCTGTTCCCCAATACCAACACAGCACTTATAACGAAATCAAGAAAAAAATGTGAAATGTTGCCAGAAGCAGATGTCAGAAATCCAGCACCAAGAGAGTGGTCTCGTAGAGTTTCACATCTGTTACAATTAGTGCAACACGACTGCTGACTTCAGCGGCTGTTTAAGGAATTCAGACAACTGAGAAACGTAAGCAATAGGCAAATATATTCGCTGTAGGCTAAGCCCACCTACTTTGTTTTAACCTCTGCTTTATTCCCCTTGAACCCTTCTCCTTAAAGTGATTCCCAATACCTACTCCCTTTGTTGTTCTAATCTGATTTTTACGAGAACGTGTATTTTTTCAAGCTGCCATAGCACCGTGCACGTGATCACTTATCTGCATCCTGTACACCATCACGACAATCGCTAGACAAATAAAGGAACAAAACCCAAGGCTCAGAGAAACCTCTTAGCGAAGGGGGGGGGGGTGGGAAATAACTCAATGGAGAGTGCATGACTCTGAGCAATGCGGGAGGAAAAAAAAGCCTCAGGAAAAGCCTGACAAGGCACAAGGCAGGGGTGTTTTCGGGAAGCCAGGTCACGACAATAGGGCAGCGGTGCAGGGCACCCCGGCGGCTCCCGGGCTAGGCGAGCTTAGTCACGGCGCCGCCGCTCCCAGCCGGGCAGGAGCGCGGCTGCGGCTGCGGGTCCGCTGCGCTCGGGGCCCCACAGGGCCCGGCTGCAGAACCGCGGCCCGCGCTCTCGTCGGCGGGAGCGCTCCCGCGGCTCCGTGCGCACCCCGCGGCCCACCGCCGGGGCCCAGCCGAGCGCGGCGGACACCCCACCCGTGCCCATCCCGGGAGGTGCCGCCCCCGCCCCGCTCACCGGTGGGGATGCCCAGCTCCTTGGAGCCCCTGCCGAAGCCCTTCACCACCTCCCCGCGGCAGAAGTACGGCAGATGCCTCATGGCGCAGGGCAGAGCCACGGGCAGCCCCGGCCCAGCGCCGCCTCACCGCTCCGCCGCCACCGCTTCGAGCGGGGCGCTCCCCACCGGCGCGCAGGGCCCGGCTGGGCGGGGCGCTCCGGCCCGCCCGCCCGCCGCCGCGCGCCTGTGCCGCCGCATGCCCAGTGCGGCCGCGCCGGCGGGGCGGCCTCAGCGCACGGCGGGCGATGGCGGGAGCGCCGGAGGAGAGCTGTTTGTTACAAAGAGGGCTCAAGCTGAAACAAAACCCAAAACGCCAAACTCGCCTCTGATTTACCATCACGCGCACGTTCCTTTTCTTTGTCACCAGTAGTGCAAGGATCTCCTTTGGACAAAAAAGCACCGATACGGAAGTGCTCTTCCTGTGTTCACTCTGTGTAACTTAAAGAAACATGAAGGGTAACCGAGCATTTCCCTTCCTTCAATTCCTGTCGTTTTTTATATTTCTATATTGATAAAGCTTCTTAAAGTATTTAGGTGATTAACATTTTTCTATGGCCCTCATCTGGCTCAAATAAATTTGAGTTTCCGTAAGTTCAGAATAGTACTAAGTACGACAAATGTCCATAACCTTTGTAAATTACAGAGCAGCTAGCCCGCCAGCAGACAGTGAGTGTTTGTATCAGTGACACGTAAGGCCATTTGAGTTCTGGGGTCTCGTTCAGCACTGCTGTTCTGCACATAAGCATATTTGTGTTTAAATGCACAAATCTAGAAACACCATCAAAATAATCCCTGAAGTGAATTTGCGGTCTTTTCCCCCTTCTAGAACACAGTTGCTAATTCTGCCAGTTTGATAGAGGTTACAAAAACATTTCAGGACTTCCTTCTAATTTGGTTAGCTGTTTTTTAATGGGGAAAGGCTTGTAAACACCTATGACTTGTGCTCGTATTTAATTGCATTCCAAGTAAATGGTCTTTGAAAAACAGGACCTGTTCTGAGAAACTGACTTATATGTCATACTTATGAAACACTGACTGTTAACCACTTCATGGAAGCTGTGGTCACAAGCTATTTTAGACAAGAAGGCAAAACCAAATTTTAAAAGTGATTTTACCTCAAACTTTTATCTTAATTCCCCACCATCCTTTTCAGGCAAATGTTTACATTAATTACTTCAGTTTGAGTAGCTTTGACTGACTTAGAGAATCACCATATATGTAGCTGTAACCAAGTGGTGGTAGTATATATATAAGAAGGAAAAATGGAAGAGAAAGATATCCTGAGAATGCTACTACAAGATTTATTCTGTAGTGCTGTCTCTGAATGTGTAGAAAATAATGTTACAAAAAGCGTTTTAAGTGATATTTCATAATGGAAGTGTCTTGGATATTAAGTCCAAATCTTGAAGTCATTGCCTAATTGCTTATCTAATGACGTATCATTAACAGTTGACAGTGTGATCCCATGGCCACTAGAACTGCTAGCAGAAGAAATAAAAGCAAAACAACCTTATTTTCCAAAACTTGTTTCTTTCTGATAGTAACGAATTATGCAGCAGGTTCGTATTTAAGGACATACATATTTGTGTTCTTTCCTCTCCTCCCCACCTTTTTTTTTTTTTTTTTTTTTTTTTTTAAACGAATCCATCTTTTCAAAACAAATGTTGATGTTCTTGTGACGTCCACAAGATGGCATGCAGGGAATTCTTTTTCAGCGTCTGTAGGTTTGGGCAAAAGCTTTACTATCTCAGTCACTAGGAAGACCTTGAGAAATACTAAGTCAAGTTTTTGTTTAAGATCTGCATGGTAAGTTAATTTCGCAGAAGTCTAACCAACGCCTTCTGTCGCATTCTGTCAAATAGTTGAAACATTTTAAATTTTTATCAGTCTTCATGATGGTTAATTGTGATCCAGCTTAAACATTAGCCCTCTATACTATGCCCTTGTTTTTCTTTTGTTATTAATTATATCTAGTTCATATTGGAGAGGGGGGATCTTGAACAAGTAGAATTTAATTAACTAACATTTAGAGTACTTAATTCTACTAAAATTTAGTAGAGTTAGTAGACATGTTTCTTCCAAAAAAGTCATCAAATTTTAGTGATGAGCTATGTCTGCTAGCACTGTCAGTCAACAGAAGAACAGTTTGATAGTTCCTACTTGCAGTGAGAAAACTCAGGTGCTATTTCAGGCAGCTGGGGAGGAACTTCTGTTCCCTGCTTATACTGCTTTACCTACAGTTATTGTTGTTAATGGAAAGCATTTATATTTTTTTCTAGGATACATATACGGCCATAGAAACCAGAATAAAGAAAACAGAGCATGTCTTATGTATAGAGCCCATGTCATGTTACTTAATTGAATATAAGCTTTGTGGACTCATCAGACTGAGCAGTATTTATTGCACTGCAGAACATAATCTGTTCCTGTTGTTTAGCAGTAAAACATGAGACTTGTATCACATCACAACCCTGTGCCAGACTCCTGTCTCCTGCGCTCGTGCTGCAAAAGCCTGCATTTCTATGCAGGGCTTAAGGTGAGAGCAGGAATATCCTGTTTCCTCCATGTGATATGGAAAAATAGCAAAACCATATCTGTTGGATACTGGGATATTCTAGCCAGACTGGAAATTCTGGTTACACTAGGCGCAGTGAAATATTCAGGAGCTGACTCAGAGAAAAAAAATGCCATGTAGTAAAACTAGTAGCATTTTATCCAGCTCCTTGGAAGTTTCCATTCCCAGAGTGACAAAACTCTCATTGATTCAGGAGTTCAAGGACACTCTGGCAGTCGTTACTATTAGTGTGCTGAAACCAGGTGATGAAATCAAAGATATGTACTAAACACTCTTGTAAGAATGTCTAACAAATACCTGCTTTGAAAGTGTTCTTTCTGTGTTTTAGTGTGGAATAAGAAACCACAGAAGTGAATTTTTTTTCTTTATTATTTTTGACCGTCTGAAGTTTTGTTCTAGTTAAAGAAACCTAGGTATTTCTCCTAGGAGAAATACCTGAACTTTAATGTAATGGCTACTGAGACTGCATTAGATTACAGTGAAGCAACAGGTATGATTAATGTCTGTATAATAAGGCATATTTAAATTATCTACTGAGCATCTTCTGGTAATGACAGATCATTCTAGCAACTACCATTTGTATGGTACTAAACTATGTATGAGAGACAAAACTTGTTTGATTATTTACTGATTCATTTAGTATATGGCAGAAATATAACAGAAAGGCATAAAGCCTCATGCTTTTGAAAGTTTATATCTACGTGTTCAAAAATTCCTTCAGCTTTTGAATCACTGTTTCTCTCTCTGCTGCCTTTTCTCCACAACAAAGCCTCAACTAGCTCCTTGAAAATGCCCAGCACTGCTTTCAACTAGCTTTCTCTTTTCTCTGCACAGCATTGTATTGTGCCATGTGTACCTGCTTCATGTTTAGTGCTCAAAATCCTTGAAATTTTAATCCTGCTGAAGAACCCAAGCTTTGTTTTTTTTTTTTTAACAAGTCTTTAAATGCATTTTAAATCCCTCCCAATTTGTCCATTTTCCAAAAGTAGTTGAATAGATGTCTTAGATTAAATAACTGTGACCTAACTAGCTCTAATTAAGTTGAATCATAATGATGAGCATCTGAATGTCAGGTGTGTATCACACATATTTTTTTCCAGCCACAGATGGCCCAGATCAAAATGTTTGTAACCAGTCAATCTCATATTATAAAAGGAATTAAAACCTTTGATTTAGATTTCTAATCTGCTACAAAAGGAAAGATACAACATAGCCTATTAATGGTCTGGCACAATCTTCAGGAGAATCCTACCAACAGAGGCTTTGCTGACACAAGAAAAGAAATACAGGGGAAGGCATCTCAGGCAATTTACTACCTTGAAGATAACTAAAAGAGATTCTCATATGTTTGAGAGTCACTGTTACAAAATACTTTGAATTTCTCAACAATCAACACGGATTGCTACCAGGAATCCCACAAAGAAATGTAGAAGAACAAGACTGGGGATGTCAGTGACATACCTTAGGAGATGTTTACTGTATTGTCATGGCCTGTGCAATGCCCTGCAGGTGGAAAGACGTTAGACAACTTGGAGGTTCCTGTCAAGCTATTTTTGTACAGTATTCCTGCAGAAATGGTGTGTAAGCAGTAACCATGTGTTACAGGATGTAGTTAGCTGAGGTCTGTTAAGAATGCCACAAAAAATGGGACAGATTTTTCAGCTCATTAAATTGAAAAAATATCAGAAATAACTTCATTTCAGATTTTGGTGAATCTGCACAATTTCTGTTTCTGATGAGTTGGAAAGCAAGCAAAAATTATATACCAAAATATTTTCTGACCTAGAACTTAATACCACTGGGCTCTTAATTTCTGGGCTCTTCATGGGAAAGAATAAAAGGCAGAGGTGCTAAAGGCTTAAAGAAAAGTAAGAAATCTGTCAAAAGGAAGAGCCTGTTAGATGTGCAAAAGCTTAAATGAGAATAACTACAGAGATAAAAGGAGCAGATATTTGATGTTTATGAAACTTCATGAGTTTGGGAAGACTTTACAAAAGAAAGTAAACCAGTTTGTCAAAACAGCTGTCTTTACTGCAAGATCATAATGACATGAAGAATAAAAAATTGAACCAGTGACCACTGAATTAATTCATGGAAGTGCTGTGAATAACAGTACCCTCTCAAAACCACAAGACATGTATTGCGCCAGTGGAGGTAAAACATTCGCTTTTTTTTTGTCCAGGAATAACCTGGATAGGCCCTCACCTCTATTCTCTTTGCAGAAAGCTGAAAAGGTTTTGTTAGTGTTCAACCTACATAGGACACAACATTTTTACACATACAGTAATATCAGAAAGAGCAGAAGATGAAGGTTATTGTCCTAGTGACTGACATTGCAGAAAGGAGGTAATGAAGGAAATAGCTGTAATGTTTTTCCCTGCATGCTGATTACCAGTTTTTAAGATAATTTTCTTTTTTTCTTCCCTGGGCTTGCTGTTCCAGCCTTGATCACACTGTAAGGAATGTCTGAGCAAACAAGAAAGATTCTGGTGAAAATACCTCATTGCTAAAAGGAACCTGTAGTTCATAATACTCCTGCTGTCACAAATATGTTCCGAAGTGTGCCTGCGTTTGTGACAGCATTACCATCTATATAAGGCAACAACTCTTCAATTTAGCAATCTTCTTTCTGTTGCCTCCTGACAAAATAGGAGGTGATTATCCTGCTCTGCTCTGCACTGGTGCAGCCTCACTTTGAATATTGTGTGCAGTTTTGTGCACCACAATAGAAGAAAGACATTAAGCTCTTAGAAAGTGTCCAAAGGATGGTAACGAAGATGGTGAAGGACCTTGAGAGGATGCCATACGAGGAGTGGCTGAGGGCACTTGGTCTGTTCAGCCTGGAGGAGACTGAGGAGAGACCTCATTGCAGTCAAAACTTCCTTGTGAGGCAAAGAGGAGGGGCAGGCACTGATCTCTTCCCTGTGGTGACCAGGGACAGGACCCGAGGGAGTCGCCTGAAGTGTCAGAGGAGGTTTAGGCTGGATATTAGAAAAAGGTTCTTCACGCAGAGAGTGGTTGGGCACTGGAACAGGCTCCCCAGGGAAGTGGTCATAGCACCAAGCCTGACAGAGTTCAAGGAGCATTTGGATGATATTGTGCACATGGTGTGACTCTTGGGGATAGTCCTGTGCAGGGCTAAGGTTTGGACTTGATGATCCTTGTGGGTCCCTTCCAACTCAGCATATTCTGTGGTTCTATGAAATAGCCTTAATCATCACTCATGTCTGGCACTGCAAAGAGATCCTTCTCCATACAGGCTATTTGACCACAACCTTGTGTTTTCTTAACAGAGGAAATATTTGCCCAACAATGAGGGTAAGTGTTAGCTGAATTTCCACAGTTGATTTTCAGGCTACATTCCATTTCCTGTGCACACATCCTCGTAATCCTGCAAGCAGCCTGTGCCAGATGCATCAGTGCTGAATAGAACGGTTACTCTGCATCAGCCTCCCAAAAATTGCCTCACTATGGGCAGACTGCAGTCACTTGCCCTGCCAATAAGCGTGGCTGGATGCTGCCCTACCCATTTGCTTAGTCAAACCAAAGCTATGAATACAAAAGACATGTACAGAGAAGAATCCCAGAAGTAATACAAGACTTGATCTGAATAATGCACCTGGTATGTTTGTTTCTAAATTAATTACATTGTGGAAGCATTGTGTGCTACTTCTTCAATTCTCCCAGTTAAGCTGCACCCATCAGAAATGAAAAGCTTGTTTTTCTCATTGAGAATTATAATTAAAAATCACTCCTTCCCCCCACCCTCCCCTCCAAAAAAAAACCCAATAAAAAAAGTCCCCCACCAAACTAAATCAAATAAAACCAAACAAAACCCCAAACCTCAGGATTATTGTAGGGCATCTCCTATTCCACTTACTTTTTCAGGGGTATCCTGAGCTGCAGAGGTTCAAAACAGTTAATCTAACACAGTACTAGATTCATGTGGAGAAGTTCTAACCAGTTTTTCTGCATTATTAACATCCCTACCTCCTGCACTTGGATTGCACATTTTGCCCCACACTATTTACCTTGGCAAAGAAATAGCAGTGGGAACCCATAATTTATGCTACAAAACAGGTTGAGCAGAAGATTCAGTAAAGCCTGCTTTACGTTACAGAACTAATTATCTCCAAAACTCAGCATTTTTCACCGCCATCATCAGTGTAGTTATCAGACAGGTTTAATAAAAATAATCATATACCCCTTTTGTTGCCTAAAAAAATAAACCAGAGATTCATGGCTGTTGTCAGCCCTGTATTTGCACTTGTACTTGGCAACCAGAACGTACTAACATGGAATAAATATTTTGAGATATTGCAAAATATTTACTTGTGAGTGAAACAGAGCATCATATTCTGGGGTGGTTTGAATGATCTTCCTTCTTAGACAGGAAAGAAGAAACAGTCTGTTTAGTTTTCATATTGATATTTTCTCACATCAGACAAGTGAATTCAACTGTAACTAACTGTCTCCAGAGATAAGAAGGTGACACAAAAGCATTCAAGCTGTTTTGTCTGATAGAGAGAGTATAAAAAAACCTAAGCAAACTAAGATTTTCTTCTTTTAAGGAGAAATCAAGCCATGGAAGAGAATCTGTACAAACATCTGTTTTGAACTGCATATTTGTTTTTATGCTAAATATTTAATACATTTTTACAGCTCGTAGTAGGCCTGTAAACCAAAATATAGGTTTCTGAACCTGTTGCCTTTTGGAAGAACATAGAATCATACAGTAGTTTGGGTTGAAAGGGACCTTAAAGATCCTCTAATTCCAACACCCCCATCATGCGCAGAGACGCCTTCCAGTACACCAGGTTACTCAGAGCCCTACCCAACCTGGCACTGAACACTTCCACGGATGGAGCACCCACAACTTCTCTTGGCAACCTGTTCCAGCACCTCACCACCCTCACAGTAAAGAATTTCTTTCTTAGATCTAGTATATATCAACAATTTAAAGCCATTACCCCCTGTCCTATCACTACATATCCATGTTAAAAGCCCTCCCCCCCCCCTTTTTTTATAAGGCCCCTTTAGGAACTGGAAGGCTGCTATAAGGTCTCTGCAGAGCCTTCTTTTCTCCAGTCTGATCAACACCAACTCTCTCAGCTTCTTATTCATAGAAGAGGTGCTGCAGATCTTTGATTATCCTAGTGGCCCTCCCCTGGATTTGCTCCAACAAGTCCATGTCTTTATGTTGGGGACCCCAGAGCTGGACATAGCACTACAAGTGGGGTCTCATAACAGCAGAGTAGAAGGGCAGAATCACCTCCCTCAATCTGCTGACTGCACTGCTTTTGATGTAGCCCAGGATACAGTTGGAATTTCTCATCAGCCAACACACCCAAGTCCTCCTCAAGGCTGCTCTCAATCCATTCTCCTCCCAGCCTGTATCTGTGCTTGGGATTGCCCTATCCAGGTGCCGCACCTTGGACTTGCCCTTGCTGGACTTCATGAGGTTTATGCAGGCCCACCTCTTAACCCTCTTTAACTCCCTCTGGATGGCATCCCTTCCTTCCAGTGGGATGACCACACCACAAGCTTGGTGTTGTCAGGAAACTTGCTAACCTAATACCAAATGACCTAGAAATTTGATATATTCCGAAAAATCTTTGAGAAGAGGCTGTGAAATAACATAGCATTAGCAAACACAGTTATGCTTCTTCTAGCCTTCTGGTTCACCACACTGCCCTGTTCCTGGCAGCTCACTGTCCACATCACTCCTCAATTGGCAACTCATAATCCTCCAGAATGTCAAATTGAGAAACAAAGAAACCAACATGCAAACTCTACCAGGCTTGGTGCTGTGACCATTTCCCTGGGGA
>JAYRBT010000093.1:38067847-38090161 GCA_036023395.1 Myiotriccus ornatus | reverse complement strand
GACCTCATCCACTCCTCATACAGTTTCCCCTCAAGGCCCTTCACTATCTTCATTTCCCTCCGTTGGACGCTCTCTAAGAGCTTAATATTTTTCCTATATTGTGGCGCCCAAAACTGCACACAATATTCAAGGTGAGGCCACTCCAGTGCAGAGCAGAGCGTGACAATCCCCTGCTTCGACTGGCTGGTGATGCTTTGTCTGATGCCCCCCAGGACATGGTTGGCCCTCCTGACTGCCAGGGCACCGCTGACTCAGATTCATCTTTCCATCAACCAGGACCCCCAGGTCCCTTTCTGTGGGGCTACCCTCCAGGCTGTCATTTCCCAGTCTGTCCACCCATTCAGGGTTGCCCCATTCTAGGTGCAGAATCTGGCACTTGCCCTTGTTAAAATTCATATGGTTGGGATTGCCCAGCCCTCCGAGTTGTCAAGTTGTCCATGTACATGTTTGCCAGGAATATGGATTATATTAAGTTCTAAACTAGTAAAAAATCTAAGTGATTTTTATTCAGAAATCCCAAAGTTAAGGTAAATATTTCCTGTGCATTATTTGGTATTATATGTAGTGATTTTTATTCAATCAACACTTGGTCCTGAAACAATTTCTGAAGAACCATGTCTGATACAGAGAAGGTCCTTTAACGTGTACTTGCTTTATTAGCAAATCCCGAGTATGTTCAGCAATAACCAATATGATTAACATCTGCTACTCCATTTTATGCATCTTCACAATTAGAATGTGCAATGTTTTGCTCTGGTGGGAATTTTTTTTTTAATCTTTTTTGACTTTTAACATAGGAGAGAGTTTCTTTCTCTTTGTGAGAACAGCAGAGTAGATTCCCAGAATGGTCTAGCAATACATTACACTTCTTCATACTGCAGCACTATGCCAGAGAAACAAAATTGTCAGCACTGGACTTCACTCTGAGCTTTAACTGAATATGTTTTTGGCCCAGACCATAAATTGTCTTGAACATATCTTGAAATATTAGTCAGAAGGTGGCTGCAAGAAGCAAAGGCTGCAAAAGATTTGTACAGTCACGTCAGTGATGGCAGCAATGCAGTCTCTACATCTATACAGAACATTTAATCAGTAAACCTAAAAGCACTTACAAGAAGAAATAATTGCCCTAGCTATTTAATTCAGAAACTATAGATACCAGAAAATCAATTTGTCAAATTCTCTTTCTTCTAAATTTGTATTAGAAACGCATTTTTGCAAAGGTACATTTTCAAGTTACAATATTAGAAAACCTTTGTATTTATTTAAGTGCAGCTTTTCAGATTGAGATAATCTCTGTTTATTTGCCATTCCTTTTCTGACAGCACTAGAAAATAACAGACTACAAGTCTTCTCATACAGCAGCTTTTTTACATCAGATTATTGAAAGAACGGTGATTTGCCTGAATGATTTTCTCTGCTGTATCCGTTTTTATCACTACAGCTTGCTAGTGTCTGCTTGAATAGAGATTTTTAGCATCACACTTGCTTATGCTCTTCATTTTTCTTACTCGAGACAACATGGGGAAGAAAGTGCTGTCTCAGAGTACAGGATGGTTTCTTTGATGGTAAATCAAAACTAAGTCTGTTGATTTCCAGGCTGTTTTAAACCCTTTTGGTGAACACCATGCTAAGATATGGCAAGCAGCCAATCAGCACATCAAACAACTTTAGGGTAAATAGAATGTCAAATAGATTGATTAAATGAAGATATTTGAGCCACAAGGCTTTTATGCTAGACAACACAGTCTCTTTGAGGATGCAGCTCAAATCTTCATATGTAGATCTTGAAGGAAAAATTGTTTTCTTCAGGATGGCAACAATCTGACTTCCTAGCCAAGCTACAGAGATGATTTTTAGGTATGTGCCAACAAAGAATATTTGGTTATAATATTTTGCCCTACTAAACCTTTTTACATTATAGTGCAAACTATAACTAGGGACACGGAAGGGAACAGCACCAGGATGAAGGAGTGGCAGAGAGGGACAGTTATGGACTGATCACAATGCTCTTGCCTCATGTCCCTGGACCTCTCAGAGAGAAAGAAGTCAGAAGTGAGGGGGTGAAGTTGAGCCTGAGAAGAAGCCAGAGGGTCTAAGGGGAAGGTGGCTATAGTTTTGTGTGGTTTTTTTTCCTCACCATTCCACTCTATTTTTAATTGACAGTAAATTAATCTTTCCCAAATTGAGTCTGTTTTGACCATGATGATAATTGCTAAGTAATGTCCTTGTCTTTATTCCAACCCATAAGCTTTTCCATCTAATTTTCTCACCCTGTTCCATGAAGGAAGAAAAACAAGAGAATGGGGCAGGCATCTGGCAGCAAGCCAAGGTCAAACCCACCACAAGCGGTACAAAGAGAGGCCCCTATTTTACTCAGTATATGTTTTACAGTTAATTTTGGCAACTCAGGGCTGCAATCCACTCCACACAGTTTTCGATTCTGTAATTAGTACTAACTGCCAGCCAGTGTCCAGGAAAGAATTTGTCCCAGAATGTCCTTGATCATGTAGTACTGACACAGTTCATTCATATTAAACTTATTTTAAACTTACCTGAAAAAATTGTCTCTCGAAAAGTATGACAATTCTGTGTAAACACACAACAGTTAAAATAAAATAATATCTCTAATATGTATTACACATGGTCTGAGGAAGAAAATATGACCTTCCCTTATTAAGTTTAGGCATGAGCCATGCTCATTCTTACAAATTAATACTCACTCATACCAGAAGAGTGTTTTGTTTCTGTTTTGTTCCAAAGAGAAGAATGGTACAGTGTGCTTCAGGTGTATTTTTCTTTATTTTCTTAAATAGGTTGAGGTGTCTTCCTTCTGTCAGACAGTGTTTTGTGTTAATGTGGTTTTGGCAGCTGTGATCATCTTCTTCGGACCTGTTATTTCAGCACATGGTGTTTGCATTTCTCCACCCCCACACCTGACTTATGCAGAGGCTCAGCTTTCAAGAGTTCATCTGCAAATTGAAGATCATTTTCCCCTGTTCAGGTACAAAGCCAGGAGTATGTGGAATCTAGGGCAAGAACATCTCTTAAAATTTACAACAAAAAGAAATGTTACTAGGTATGTTTCCAGAAAAGATAAACAAATTTCTGGATTGTAGCAACTCTTTTCCTTAGAGAAGGCTAAGGTAGTAAGATCACAGTCTCTTTATTGAGAAACCTTCAAGCCCTAGTAGGATTCAAACCTGAGGTTAAGATCCTCTGTCTATCTGAGGTTATATATATATATTAGAATCTTGCATATTCCTAAAGCTAGGTCTGAACTACCACAAGAAACAGATATTTACTTATAAGACACAAAAACTCAGTTAACATTACAACACGCAAGACCACTGTCTTACTTTCAGGAAAAGAAAACTTTTACTTCCTTAAAGCTGGTAAAATTGAGAAGATATAAGAATTAGCTGTAAACACAAGGTTTAAAAAAATCTTTGCAGCTTAAACTTTTGACACAGCATAAAACAAATTTAAGGTATTCAGAAATGTTTTGTATTCTTTACGTTTTCCATGAAAAAGCCTAAAAGCCTGAAGGCAGCTGTCAAATTACGAATGAGATACTAATATCAGCTTGGAGAAAGCACAAAGACAGCTGTCCTCCTAGTGGAAATATATTTAAGCTGTATTGTCCTGCACTGTAGCTATGTAAGTTTAGCCATGCACAAAAATCTATTCTTGAAACCTTCTCAGTGTTGTTTGTATGCCTTGTTCTCACTGGATTCTTGGTCTTACCACATCTATGAAATACTCCTGTTCAAGCTGATTTCATTCCAACCAATCAAAATTCACAGCAAAATCATTTATGTATTTTAAATTTCCCATATTTGTGACTTACTTTTTGTTTACTTTTGTCTATATTTTGTCCCTAAGTTCCACTTTTTCCACTGTTTTCTCTATCAGTATTTCCAAAATTGTAAATGACATAACCTTTTCACTTTTGCTTTACAGCTGCCATACATTCATATCTGTCAGTGGTCTGTCACATAGCAGGAAGGGAGGGCAGCTTGTGGACTTTCATCTTCATATTCCAGACTCAGGGTTAGAAGAGTGAAAACCAGGTGCAAACCCACTTCATCGGGTTTTTTTTCAGGATCAGTTGACAAAAACTATCCATGAAATGAACCATTTATGGTCCTTGAAATGTTACAAAGCTGCAATAAATAAGTCTTTGCCTGCATGGTCAGTGAAGGATCACAACCTCTGTAATCATGTCAGTCTATGGAGAACTTCACTTTCTATCTGTGCAAGAGTTAGAGAATAAAAGACTTCTTAACTTCAGCTATCTACCTGAAATAACTACATTCAGTAATAACTGTAACGCCTTTTTTTCTTTTTTTCTTTTCTTCTCTCCACAGGAAGTACTTGTTAGAGGTACTTTCTGTTTCAGCACAAATATTCATCAACTCTGGTTGATGACTGCATCACACACTTTGCATCTTTAGCTGTATAAGTAATTAGGGCAGCAGGGATGGAAAAGAATGAGAGCAAACATCTGTCCCCAAAGCTTACCCAATTCACTCTCTTAAGAATACTCACCGTTCAGCTCTGCTGTTACTTACTTGTACTGCAATTACAATTCTGCGTGGCACTGCAGGTGATTTAGCAAGAGAACAAGTACTTAAATTTATGCTCTTATTTTTCTAATTTGCAAGACTAACAGGATACAATCACCGCCTGTAATCATAGACCATTACTGATGACAAAATATTACCCTTCATGGGAAAAACTAATAGGAAATCTTGCCCCCTTCCCAGAGATTTCTCTCTCTTATTACCAGCCTCTGCTGGGTTTACAGACAAAAAGCCTTTTTGGCATGGTGCTCCACAAAGAACCAGAAGTTCAGCCCTATAAATAACAGACACACTAGAAGACACCCTTTCCTCCCTAGACCTGTTAAGAAAAAGGGAGGACTGCCAAGAAAGCATGTAGTTATACACTACTTCTCTACACACAAGGTATACATCCAATGAAAATTTTCTTGACAACTAATGATGAAGATTTGACATTTTGCAGTTTATTCTTAAAATAAGCTGTCTGATCCAAGTGGTGACAGATGGAGATAACTCCTCTTTCTTCTGGCAGCTAACTCCTAGCGAAAGCCTTGAAGCCCAATCTTCTCATTTTCTTGTCAGTTTCCAGCCTCTTGATCCGTGCAGATGTGGGACCCTTCAATAGGAGCTCCCAACTGGGATGAAGTAAGGACAGGAGAGTCTATCAGATGTGCCTCCAGCTCATGTGCTCTCCAAATCATGCTGCACATGGTGATGTGCAGGGATTTTAGGGGAATTCTACAAGCACTGTTCAAGCTGCTGCAGGCTGCAGCACTCGGGATTTTTTAATGAGGTACACACTGTCTTTGAACTTCCTATTTCCTTGAAATTAATTTTCTGTTTTCTTTCTAAGTACTTTGGCAAAATAATAAGAAGCTGCTTGCCTGTAAGCTCCACCTTCATGTTTCACAGCTCTCCAAATCCCGTGGAGTATGTATCGTCGGACAGATATTTGATGGGAAAAGGGAAACAAGAAATCAGAGTCGTCTTCAGACTCTGTCCAGGCACGTTTTTACTCTTCATCGCTGCAAGTTTCACGCATGGCTTCCCAGCCAGGTCGGGTCCCTTCCCCCCCATTCCTCTCCTCCGTCTCTCGATTCTCCCCCACTGACCCACTTAAAACCCACACGTGTGCGGAAGGCCAGCTCCGGGTAGGCTGCGAAGCACCGGCCCCGCCGGGTCCCCGCTCACGAACCCCGAGCCCGCTCAGCGCCTTCGCGGTGGCTTTCCCCCTTGCCCCGAGGTGGCACCTGGCCACCAGCTCCGGTGCGTGCGTGGCCGTCTGGGGCTATGCCCTGCGGGTGTTTTCTCCTCCTCACGGGGAACAGCGAGAAAGCCCTTTGTTGTCTTGAGTCGCACAGGAGTTGCCCCCATCCTACGTGGATTCCAACGCCACCGGCATTACCGGGGGAAGCGTTAAAAAAAAAAGGAAAAAAAGGACAAACAAGGGCCACTCCCAAGGCTGCTGGCGGCGGCTCGGTCCAGGTGAAGGTGGGGGCGGGGGTGGTGCGGAGAGACAGGGGCGGGACACGCCGGCGGCCCGCGGAGGGTCGGGTCGGATTAGGGGGTGGATGGGAGGGTGGTGCCGGGAGAGGAGCGGGGCCGCTGGGGGGCGGCCGGGCCAGTGTGGGGCCGCAGGCGGGGAGGTGCCGGGCTGCCTGCGGGTCCCGGGGCTGCTCCGCCCCGCCCCAGCGCGGCCCGCAGGTGGGCGCTGCCGCCAGACCGGGAACGGCGGGACCCGGAGCGGGTGGCGGCAGTGCCGGGCTGAAGCATCCCTCTTCCCGGGCGCCCTACCCTGCGGAGCGGAGCAGCGCTACTCCAGGAGCGGCAGGACCGTCGGGCAGGTGCTGCACTGGAGCGCAGGGAGGCGCATTTTTTGTGCCTCTCTCCTTATTTCTGTCCTCTCTTCTGTCTCTTCCCTTCCCAAACCTTCCCTCCCCTTCTCTATTTTTTTCCCCTTTCTTTCTTTCCTTATTCCCTTTTCCCCCCTTCTTCCCTCTTTCACCGCTTTCCCCCTCTTTTCTCTCCCTTTATCCTCCTCTTCCCTCTCTCCTTTTCTCTTTGCTTGTAATTATTTTCTTTTCCCACTATTTTCCATTTTGTCCCCCTTTGCCTTCTACCTTTTTCCTCTGCTTTTCCCCCTCCACACTTCCTTTTTCGCTTGTTTGTTTTGTTTCCCCACTTTGTCTGTCTCTCTGTCTTCCCATCCTGCCTTTGCCTCTTCCCTGGGCAGTGCGTGCAGGGGAGCCTGGGGCAGGCTGTTGCCCTCGGGGAGGGGGGGGCGGTGATTGGGTGTGAAATCTGTTAGCGAGCACAGAATTCGGGGGACATCTGATACTCGAGGTGTTGCAGTCCTGGGGTTTGGCTTCCCCCCCAGCTCCCCCAAACTCACTGAAACTACCTTTTTCTTTCTTTTTTTTTTTTTTTTTCCCTTCCTTCAGAATTGGGAAACTGTTTAGAAGGCTGTAAATAGTTTTCTGTGGCCCGCAGGTTGGGTGAGAGGACTGTGAAAGAAGCCTGACAGGAGTTTCAGTTATGCTCTGGCACTTTGCCTCCTTTCAGTGTTGCTCCGAAAAGTAGACTTCTTTGTGGGAAAGAGGAGGAGTGGCAGCAGGAGGGAATTGCCATTTTGGAGTCCGCTATTTTAAATTTCATTTTTAATGGAATATGAGGTGGGTGACCACAGAGCTGGCAAGAATGATAGTCAGAAATGGTAGTGAGACAAGAGGGGACAAATATAGCTTTCCTGTCTATTTCAGCTTGAAAATCTTGAAAAATAATGCAGTATTTATAGCTCCACTTGGAACTCAGTTACAATGGTACATTGCTTTTGAAAGTGTGTGTATACAAAAGAAAATACTACTTATATTTTCTCTCCTCAGTGATTTTCTACTCTGCCTATAATAAATGTTAGTTACCAACATAATGTCTTTCCTACGAAATCTGAATTATCTGGGGTAATACTTAATTCCTGAAGCCAGAAGAGCCAAAAGTTGCTTAATAAACCCGAATACCTTTGCCAAGTCTGCCTTTTTTTTCCTGACATAAACCAAATGCAAAGGTGAACAGAAAAGCTCAAGGTTTACAGTTTATTTGCTGAGAATATGGTGTTCACTGAACAAAATTCTGCTCTTCAAATTTGTTACCACTGTTATCACATCGAAAAACCCACTGCTAGTTTTATGAAAAGATTTTCATTTTGGTTTTTTTAATAATCTTCTCTCTGTTTTCTTTTGGCCTTCAACATAATTCAAAAGTTCTCCACTTACTTTGGTTTATAAGGTCCTGAAACTTGCTCTTGAGAACACCTAACTAAAATTCTGTCTTAGGAATGGTGAAAAAAGGTAGTTCCACAGAACTGTAGCATGCCCAACAGTACAAGTAACTTGCACTATTAGGTTTACGTCACAGCTCCAAGGACACCACTTCTTGCGCTGTGAAACATTATTATACACAGGTTAATTGTGCTACTAGAGGAACTTAATAAAACAAACAGAAACCTCATCTGTGATAGGTTATCCCAGAAAGCTCACTGATGATCCTTTATCTCACTAAGGAACACTAAATGTAGGCATGGCTTTAGAATGCTGGCTTCTACATAGGGCTAAAGAACAACTCCTCAGAATATTTTATATGTTGGGCTTGAAGAGGGATCCGAGTACTCAAAAATTTGACAGCCTCTTCCTTCTGCCATGAGATTTAGTTGTGTTTCTGATTACTTTTCCTGCCAGTGTGTCCCATTCTGAAATACAGCAGTGTCTGAAGGCAGCGATCAGCAAAATTTTGTAGGTGGGTATGAGGAGTGCAGTGATTGCTCTTGTTTCTGGTGAAATTGTAGTTCCTATTTTAGAGTAATGTGAAAAAAATAGATACGCATTTTACTTTGAAGTAGCCAAATTACCTTGATGAACACCGGGCAGTTTTACTGGGTGTTAAATTGGCTGACATTACTTTGAAGATTTTGTGATCTTTTTGTTTTAGGATTTCTGTGTAATTTCAGTGTTAGTTACCTTGAGGTAAAACATATCTTTTTGTCCGTGCTAAGAGTTACAGAATTCTTGAGGTAGGAACTGGTCACTGAATGACTTTGCCATAACATCTTTACTCGCCTTAGTTGAAATTTCTTACTGTTTGCTCTGTCTGTGGGGCCTCTAAGGACAGACAAGAATGCAAATAGTAATCAGGCTTTGAAATGTTCTGCATAAGATTTACTTGATACAGTAGTACAAGAGTGTACTAGAAAGGCTAGTAACTTTTTTCAGTTTACGGTTTACACAGAGTGTGTGTTCATGGGGTTTTACTCATTTTTTTAAAAAAACAAATATTTTACTGTGTCAATTTCCTGATATTTGAAAATAAGCTCTCCAGAAATAACCCAAAGGTTTAAATTTATTTTCATCCTTTTTTTTTTGTCTCTGAAAAAACATCTATCTACTTTTATCTACTCTCATTGTTTAACTTCCACGTAGTGGTGAACATGGCAGTACTAGTCATTTGTGGAGTTTTGTTTAAAAAGGACTAGAAATGTGTGGGGGTTTTTTCTATAAAAAGGGAATGCATTTTTCTCTTTTATTATTTTCTTAGGCAGCTCTGAAAGAAAAGCCCTACTCCTGCAGATTGCTGTCAGTTGCAGACAACTGTACCCACATGAAATCCTGCTGCTGTCTCTGCATAATTTCAAAGTTAAGAGTCCCATAAAGTCTAATGGTAAGCCAACTGCTCAGCTTATGGCCAGTTCTCATTTTCACTAAGACTGAAAACTGTCTAATGGAACAAACATGAGTTCTTTGATCCAGTTACAGGCATATCTACTTTCAAGATTGTGCTGCTTGATATCATGGCGAGGCTGAGTAAATGTGATTTTGCTCTGTGTCTGGCAGATCTCTGCCGATAGCACTGTGTCTGTTGAGTCAGTCTTTGTGCTTAGGCATGTTTGTGTTCATGCAAGGTGCTTACAGGTTTAAAAATTACTTCCTCATCGGAATGAATGTTTTGCATAACTGAATCGGAATGGAAGCAGGCTAATTGTAATAACTGTGGGATGTGTGGCTTGGAAGCATCCCAGGTAGGGCTTGGTAAAATTCAAGGCCTTTCCAGCAAATCTGCCCTCAGTGGAGGGCCTTATTCTGTAGTTTTGAGGAAAAGGTTTGTATCTCAGGTGGAATTTCTGAATGGGGAAAGAGAACAGCAAGGATCTGGTCAACACCACTTACTGTTCTCAGGGATAGCTGAAGTTTCCTTATATCTTCTCTTCCTCCAAAGTGAGAACAGAAAAAATAAGTAATTTCTGACTCTCACTGCCCACCCATCAGAATGATTACTTGTCTCCTGGCCCATCCCAACTACCACTTCAGAGGTGGATGTACGCACTACTGCATTTTCCACTTGGCTTTTCTTCAATACATTTCTGTAAAAATAAATGTCTCATGTTGTCAAGCATGGATGTAGGATGTTAGTTCAACTGTCAGGAAGTTTTCAAGTAACTGTTGTAAAGCTTTGATTAAAAGCTAACGTGTCTGTGGACATAAAGTGGAGGCCTGTGCATAATGTTCATATTGTGGATCCTCTCCACAGTGCCTTTATGCCAAAAGTCACCAAAGCAACTACAACACAGCAAACATCACCGTTTGCTTCCTCTGGTATTTGTTAGAGGAAGCAGAATAGGAAGAAAAATGAAGGAAACTTTAGTTCAACAGCCCACAAGGCTGAGAGAGTCATGACACCAGGATGTTGCAGGTAAGCCCACAAGACCTATCAGATCTTCCCTGCTCTGGTTAGAACTGGTTTTGACCTTCTGCCAGCCTCTGCGGTGCTTCCTAACTCTAAGGTCTTTCCTGCCTTTTTGCCAGCTTTTGACAAAATGTACAGGCTGCTTAAGCATCCCAGAGTACTTTCTTACCACGTACCTGCCGCCTTCTGAATTTCTGGTGCCAATACTGGCCCGAGATGTATTTTGGAGGCTGCAGTGCTTCTGCTGAATCAGTGTTTGAGGTGTTGCATCAACTGTTTTTCCACTGATATGAGAGAAGAATGAAGTGCCAAAATCAAAAGACCACTGCTTTTTCTCTTTTATTCCTATGCCACCAGCCCCTAATGATTTTCATCTTATCATGACACGGATCTGTGCACCATTTTACTGCAAGCCCTAAGTGCTTTTTTAGAGGAAAAATTATACTTTGACTGAAAATGTATTGGCAATTAATTCAATACAAAAAAATATTTACTTAGTTTACTGTTTCACTCTGCTCTCTAAATTGCTTCAGGCAGGACAAAGGAGGACGATGTGTTTTAGGTGAGCTGGTATGAGGGAGGCCCTGGAGCGCCAGGAATCCAGTTTTCCAAATACTTGTGCCATAACTCAGGAAAAGTGAATAGCCCAGAGAGTGGTGCCACCCTAGCGTAACACTGGTTGCTGTTGCTTTTCACCTCATTTAGGAAAAGGTCTGTCTTTCATTCCCAGCTATATCAGTCCAAGTGAGACCCTACAGCCCAGAGCCTTTGTTTGCAGGACTGTGGCATGGTGAGGGGAGATTTCCATGGCACTGCAGAGCTGGTGGCTCCCCATGTCAGGTCTGTCAGGGCCTGGTTAGGAGTGGAGCACAGCGTCCCTGACATCAGGCATCTCCCTGGCTGAGGCTGGGCCGAATCACCTTGTCACTGTCCATGGCCAGACTGTGGGTGCTGGAGACTGGTCCTGCAGTGGCATCACTGGTGTGCAGTGGGGTCACAGGGAGTGCAGACGGGCTGGTTGGAGCTGTCAGGGGCTCTTGTGGCCCTGTCGGCAGCCAGGAGAGCTCCCCAGAGCCCAGCTGATTGGATCTGTTGTTGTACCCCTCCTGGCCTGATGTGTGGTTGGCAGAGATGGGAGGGGAGTTGTTCCTTCCACCAGCAGCACATCATGATGTCAGACCAGTTCCACTCTGAAACTGCAGCTGAAGAGATCTGCTGTGCTGGTGGCCAAATGCTGGTGTCCACAATGCTGGATTGAGGCTCACATCCTTCGTTAGGGCTGGTGTAGCAGTGCTCTGCTGGCTCTGTGCCCTCACAAGCATCCTTGTTGCTAGGACTGGCAGCTCCAGTCCAGTCTGTCTCCCTAAAACCTTCATGTGAACTTTAGTCTCCCTCCAAGTTGTGGTGTGATCTTGTAAAAGTTTTTTGTTTGGGTTTTTTTTGGGTTTTTATTTGAAACCTAGGTTTCTTGTGGGATTTTGTATTTGCTTTTAAGGACAGGTGAAGCCAAAGTTATCTAAAATCATATGCTGAGCTGGACTCAGAGGGTGCAGCTCCCTCCTGTCTGTGGCTCCTTTATCATAAATATTCATGTAGTCTACTGCTGACTCATTTCAGTGAGTTCCATGGGGCAGCTAAGTAATTTAGCATGTAGGGTTAGCACAAATTTGTATAGTGACCAGATAAAGACATTGTTACCAAAATAGGCTGTTTTACAGTAGCACCTTTCACAGTTGTATAAAAGTTAAATCTGGTTTTAAACCTGGTCTGTTTTTAACCAAGGTCTCTCCCAAACTGCCAGGTGCATAATACTTTTTCACAAAACAAACTTAAGATGCAAATGAGCCAAGTGATACGCTCTCTGGCACAGAAGAGGTGTCAGAAAAGGAGCTATAAATTAGGTATAGTAATCCTTCTTTCCATAATGTCTGTTTAAATGGTGAACATGAGTTTCTATAGAAATCAAGTTGAAATTATCTTGGATTTGTTTAATCATACTGTACAGTTTGTATACAGCAGTGAAGAATAATTTTGGCAGGAAAGAGGGAAGTGGGCAGCTAATTCAGCCTTTGTACTGACTCCCCCAACTAGCAGCAACTGTTTCCCCCTTTAATGGCTACTGCATCAGAAATACAGACTGACTTGAGTAGGAGGCAGTAAAAAAAGGAAGTGGGTCAGGTAACTTCTGCAGCTGAACTTCAGTTGAGAGCAAGACGACGGTTGCCAAATAAAGCTGTTTCTTTGTGGCTACACAAACCTCTCTTGGCTCTCCCACAGTGCAAAGTGCTGCCTCTGACAGTATTCTTGAGTGTGGACACTAAAGCTACGCAGAGCTAAAGAAAAAGATGTTAAAAGCTTTACTGAATGCAGTCTGAAGCTATATTGATGAGTATTCTAGGCTTGTTAAGAACATTAGGTGTATTATTAGATGAAAGGTACCAAATCTTACCCTGTAAAGGTCAGCTTTTTTGAATGGGATATGATCAAGTTTTAGGACTTAGAAATTGCACATGGAAACAAATAGTAACTTACTGTCAAAATTTGTCATAGGAGTCAGTGTGTCAGTGAAAAAAAAATTTGGCTGCTGGGGAAAAATCTCCACATAAAGATAAGAGCCACGTTAATGTGTAAATATTTGCAGATCTCTGATTTTGGTATAATAAAAATGCAGGGTCTTATTATTCTGAGCTCATAACAATAGAGGAATTGGACCCAGCTGGGTATACAAGGCCTTTCTGAAAAAGATTCTTTATCCTGCTTTCAACTAAGTTTTATTCTGAAACCGAAGCAGAAAAGACTTCTTGGAAAGCTTTATTCTTTGAAAATTTTAGAAAGTGAAGACTGCAATGGTCACTTTCAATTAAGACTCTTTGCCTGCATTGTAAAAACAGTGAGGAGGTAGTAATCTTCTTGAGTGTCACTCTTTAATGATAGTGGTCCTCTAAAAACTAAGAATAGGATAAAATGGTAGTGCTAACAGCTTAAAGAAAGTATTCCAACTTCTGTCACCTAAAGTGTCACAAATATAAGTGTATTTGAAGTACACTTTACGTTCTAACAAAGTCTTAACTTTTAAGTTGTTAGGCAGAGAACAGTAATAGACACTACCACATACATAGCTTGTACCCTTCCTTTATTAATTTAATATGTGATGAATATTATTTTCATTGTATCAGATCTACCAGTCAAAACTAGTAGGACGTCAAGTAAGCAAGTGTGTGATAAAGTTATAACACATGTTAAAACTTGTTCTGACTTATGTCATTGTGTTTGATGTCACATTGCAAACTGAAAGCTGGAATTGTGGAATTTTCCTTTTAAAATTTTTTTTTTAATTCAAAGTGTGAGACCTGATTCTTAAAATGTACCTCTCTATGTTTTCAGCTGTAACTGCATGCTAGCTCACATGGCTACTTGCCTTAAGGGTTAAAATTTAAATTTTCTTCCATTTTGACTTCACTATACACCTAAAACAGACTGGAAACAAATGTCTACCTTCCTTAAGATAAATTAGAAATGCATGATAAAATAATTACAATTGTAACTCTGAAAACAAAGTACACTTCTCAGTAGTTAAGATGTTTATATAATGCTGTTAGTCACAAATTCGTGTCTAGTTTGTGGTCTCTGCTTGCTGTTGGCTTGAGGTACAAAATGCTTGATTATAGTACTTAAAATACTGCTGATCCTCATGGCCATGCTAGACATTTGTGCAGTGATCCGCAGCTTCCCCCGTCTTCTACACGTGTCAGCTCCCTTAGTTTGCAGTGCTGTGGGCAAAGTGGTGGACCTAATGTGTAGTGCATCCCAGTGACAACATTACTAACAAAAAACTCTGATGCCAGGCCACAGTTTCTTAAATGTACCTATTCTGAGACGTGCAAGTAGCAGGTTAAAAGCCACAGTTTATGAATTGAAAGCTAAAATGACACTGGGGTAGCTTAAAGAAAAGAGGGCCAAAAAAAAGAGGAAATTCTTATGCTGAACAGTGGATGCAGTACACACTTCTTTTTCTTAAAGTTTCTTACCAGTTTTTCTGAGTAGCTGTTATTTTTAAAGCTGTTCAGAAAGTTATTCAGAAGCACTATTTTTTTCTCAAAAGTAGCAAAAATTTAAGGAGCTTTATATCTCTTAAATACTTGATATTTCCTTAACTTACAGAACCAAATTTTGGAAGACATTATCTGAAAACTGTATGGGCTTTTGCCCATTCAGGTTGAAATTCAAACCTGCACTAAATTATTAGGCAGTGAATTTGTGAGTAGAAATGGCACTCAAGTAATAGTGTAAGTTGTTTAAGGATCCTGTTCTTGATATTCAGGTAAATACCAATTTACCTGCTTAAGGTACTACTTAGAAAAAAAAGATACCCAGTTCTGTAATACGGTTTAGACTGCAGTTTTCTCAACAGGTACAGCTGTAGCAGCTGTATAACTATGCAGTGATACCTTC
This sequence comes from Myiotriccus ornatus, assembly GCA_036023395.1. Lineage (NCBI taxonomy): Eukaryota > Metazoa > Chordata > Aves > Passeriformes > Tyrannidae > Myiotriccus > Myiotriccus ornatus. Next base: position 38,075,414 of record JAYRBT010000093.1, on the reverse strand, counting down.
ACAGAATATCTAAAACAGAAAAAAAGACTCTTAAGGGGAAAAAAAGCTAGCAAGCAAAAATGATGTAGTGCCTGTGAAGTAAAGATGAAAATAAAATTGTCGTACTAGAAATCTTACTGCTACTCAACCTTGCAGCACATCTCCACATAAAAAACAGTGTTTTTAAACAATGCTAATACAACACTGCTGTGCTCTTACATTTGTGCTTTTGCAGTGACTTCACACAAGTTAGCTTGAGATATAGGTGATAAGTATTGTCTTCTACCTTAAAAAGGTATTTCAGCAATTCAGTAACAGTTGTTCTAACAACTCTGAAAACTGAGGTGCTCTGCTATATTAATTTCCCCCATTTCTCATCAGCTGTTCCCTGGTAGTATTTTTAAGCTCATGCACAAAACATTGAACACACTGTACCTCACATAAAAATGTTGAAAGGCTTTAGGATCTTCTTTGCCTTTTTTGCCTTCCTTTATTATAAGACATAAAGCATGACTGCCATCTAGCAAGTGGTAAGTTTTAATGATAATGTCAATGGCAATTTTAATGATAATGTCAATGTCAACACTGAAGTGGGTATAAAACATTCTTGTCAAACACTTAAGCATGAATTAACAAGAAATACTTGCTTCTCAGTAATGTATCTGACTTTAATTTTGTTAGATGCAGCTGAATCACTTCTGTTTTCTTACTGAACTTTGGTTTGTAGTCTTCGTACTGTGGAAATAGGTTTCACAAAAAACTATCTGCTTCTCCCAGTCTTTTTCTAGAAAAATAAACTAACTTTATTCATTAATTTCTGATTTTCAACAGAATATTTTTGGCTGAACTATTCATATTTTTACTGTCACTAAATAACAATGTGATTATTAATTACTAATTTTTTTAAGAAACCTTTTGGTCTTTGAATGACATCACATTTCTTTTTTTTTTAGGATTTTTCCTTCCATTTCCCTGACAAACTCGCCGAATTCCTGAGAAACACAAACTTGTTTCTGAAGTTGTTTGATGCTGATATGAGCAGAAGGGAGGATATTTTTATTTTTTTTTTAGCTCTGTGAAGCTACCTGGTATTTGAAATGCTGAAGAGGAAATTACGCTTTTGCCATAACTTGCGCTTCAGGCTTTTCTTGGGTCTAACTCTTATTTTAGTAATCATTTCAGTTTTGAAAGTTAACCAGAAAGAAGACTTCTTAAATCGGAGAGATCTAGAGCTAACAAAAGAAGATCCTATTAGCAATGTTAACTGCACCAAGATTATTGAGGGGGATATAGAAGAAATACAAAAGGTAAAGCTTGAGACATTGTCAGTGGCATTTAAGAAACGCCCCAGGCTAACAACAAATGATTATATTAACATGACAGCAGACTGTGCCTCCTTCACCAAGACGAGGAAATACATTATGGAACCTCTCAGCAATGAAGAAGCAGAATTTCCAATTGCTTACTCAATAGTGGTTTATCACAAAATTGAGATGCTTGATAGACTTCTAAGATCAATCTATGCTCCACAGAATTTTTACTGCATTCATGTAGACAAAAAATCTCCAGGATCTTTCTTCTCTGCTGTGAAGGGAATAGTCTCATGTTTTGATAATGTCTTTATTTCAAGCCAGTTAGAAAGTGTGGTATATGCTTCATGGAGCAGGGTGCAGGCCGACATTAACTGCATGAAAGATCTCTACAGTAGAAGTTCAAACTGGAAATACCTAATAAATCTATGTGGTATGGACTTTCCTATAAAAACCAACCAGGAAATAGTAGAGAAATTAAAAGCCCTTAAAGGTGAAAACAGCTTGGAAACAGAAAAAATGCCTGTTTATAAAGAAGTAAGGTGGAAAAAACACCATGAGATTATTGATGGTAAAATAAAGAACACAGGCACAGACAAACAACTACCACCTCTCAGTACTCCAATTTTTTCTGGTAGTGCCTATTTTGTAGTTAGCAGAAGATTTGTAGAATATGTGTTAGAAAGCAGCAAAATACTTAAGTTCATTGAGTGGGCAAAAGATACTTACAGCCCAGATGAGTACCTGTGGGCAACAATTCAGAGAATCCCTGATGTCCCAGGTGCAGTTTCTTCTAGTGACAAGTATGACGTTTCTGACATGAATGCACTGGCCAGGTTTGTCAAGTGGCAGTACTTCGAAGGTGACGTGTCCAAAGGTGCACCATACCCACCATGCAGCGGAGTTCACATTCGCTCTGTCTGTGTTTTTGGTGTCGGGGACTTGAACTGGATGCTACGAAACCACCACTTATTTGCTAATAAGTTTGACACTGATGTTGACCCTTTCGCAGTGAAATGTTTGGAAGAGTATTTGCGACACAAGGCTTTGTATTTGCAAAAGAAGTGAAATACTGTATGCCTCTGTTACAAAACACAGGTTACAAGTATTATACTGCACAGTACTTTGACACGTAACAGTGATGGTGGTGATGCTGATGATGGGTATAATAAAACCATGTTGGTGTGGTGCTGCTGATGCCCTCCTTGCCTTGTCCATGGACAAGGAGGAGAACAGACGTGTCTCAAGTGAATATGGGGATCCCTTGTGTACCTGAGGCTCAGAGCTTCAGGTATAAAATCAGAACAGCAACTTTTGGAAGGCCAACTATTTGGAATATTTGTTATCTAGAAGGTGTAATTAATAGATTTTCTTTGGCTAAACTGTTTGTTTTAAGACTTGGAAAGTGCACGTTATTCATTGTTATTCCTTATTTTTTTCCCATGAATACAATGCTAGCTGGAAGACAAAGATGAAGGGGGAAAGGCAGCTGGACTGTGCAGACTTTGTACTGAGTACTGAAAGATCTCAGGAATATAACATTAGAAATTATCTGAAAACTATGCAAAAGGGGATATGCAAAGCCAGCTGTCATAATTTAACTTCAGTCTGCTTGCTGCAGTTCTGTTACATGTAATTCTTAGTCCTCTTGAAAATTTTGTCTTAGCATGGAGTATTAAGGAATTGCATTTAAATTTTTGTCAACAAATCTTGCTTTTGTACTCTTAAAGCCCTCTGATACTGTGATATAAAGTTTATACACTAGTTTGTAATTACATCTTCTCAGGGAAATTTCAGTTTTGTGCCTGATGAGATTTAGACTTGTAATTTTACTTCATATTGTATTGGGAATCTTGCTTTTGGATCCAAAATGACTCAAGTTTCTCAAAAACTCTAAGAACTGCAGTAGTGTCTAAATGTCACTTTTGGAACTGCTGGTTTCTGCTTTGTGTCAAGCTCAACTTGCATTCTAGATTATTTTAACATTGAGTACAGAAAAATAAAAGTTATTTTTCTAAATGATATTGCCTCTTACCACCATAGAAGAACCTCTAAAAGCACCACCAAAAAATCCTAATGATGAAGACCTAAAATGTTTTTTACTGTAGGTTTCCATACAATTGAAGCTGCATCTGAGGTAAGTCCTACCTTACCTCCATACAGCCATTCATTCATGTGTCTGTGCTCGTTTAGGTTTAGTCAGTTTATTTATTTGCATATTTTGGTGAAAGGGAAAGAAAGAAGTCTGTATGATTTTTCTTCCAGTTAGGTCTCTGCTTAGTTTAGCTGCTGCAGTGTGGCACAGAAACGTGGGGGTGAAATATTGTGAGGGCTGATATTTATTTCTATATCAGTTCAGGTTTGTCATGCATAGTTACTGCCAGGTGTGTCTCATTTTACTCCTGAGATGACAGTGGAATTCATTTGAGACACTACCAAATGGCAAAATAGACTAAAATTGTTTCTTACAAAGGTGGTTTGTCACAATGTTTCCCCTAAGGTGTGCCTCAGTATTTAGATATTAACATAATGAACTGCATGCTGTTGATCATGCAAATAGCTAGGGAGGCAAGCAATTTAATCTGAAGTAGAGCCTATTCTTGCCAACCCCTGCCTTCAAAACCATCTGAAAGCTGTTTAGGGAGACTTCAGAGAGTTTCACATTAACAGGTAATTAAAGCCGGTGAGCTGAGGCAGTTGAGGAAAATTCCCTGTCTTCCCCACCCTTTGGCTTTTCTGCAAGAATGCTCTTGTAGACAGTTAATGCTCTACCACCTTTGCACAAGCTACAGAAAGGTTTAACGTCGTCGTTGCATATAGTATTGAGAAGTTCCAAGAAGTCATGCTATATTTTTAGCAGAAAGGAAGCTGATTGTTGTTAAGAATTTGCACCTAAAGACAAGCTTCTCTGAGACCAGAACTGCTAATTCAAGTAGACTGAGAAAACTGATGATCAGTAATAAAATGTTTTGTGCACAGGACGGAGTGCTGACTCGATTGCTTGAAATCTGCTAGACAGAGCATCAGCCCCTTTACGTACCTTTTTCAGCCTGCTTTTTACTTATACAATGAATGTTTATCTCTGTTGTTAATGATACTGCTACTATAAATAGTGAAGATGCTGCTTGACTGCCTGCTCAATTGTTACTGTTTAGACAGTCAAGAGAGATCCTGTGTATGCTCAGTGTATCTTCTGTACAGAAGGAAAAATAAGAGCATTATAAAAATGCTGTTTAGTGTGCATTTCCCATAAGTTAAGGAGAAATTTCTTTTTCTTCTGGGGTAAGTGAACTACAAAAACCCCAACCTTCTGAAAACTTAGAAAAGAGACACCCTGATTTGGTTAGAATTTAAATGGTCTAGGAAGACATTTTCTGAAGAGAAAATTTCTGGAGCAAGTACCAAATGTGCCCAAGGAAATTACTGGATAAATTAAAGATGTTGCAACTACACATACAGAAAATACACTGTCACCAGCTGTAATGGGTAAAGAAAACAACCCAACTTACATTAGTGTTGTCTACACAATCAGATTCGTTACCCAGTGTGCAACAAGCCAATAATTACACACTGGAGAGAGACATGGATTGTTTATTTCAGAGGTCTGCCAGCCTGGGTGCTTGGTGGTGGTCCACAAATCAAGCATGACCCTCCAGACTTTTCATGCCATTATTTATACACAGAAGTTCAGAGTTAGTAACTTCCCAAGTACAGCTCCTCTATTATGATTGGTTAGTAATTTCCATACAAGTTACATAACCCCTATACGTGCTCATGGGAGGGGGTATTCAGGGGTCAGGGATCTTTTTCACCAGTGGGCCTGAGTTTTATAATGAACATAGTTCAGCTATAGGAAACATGGACCTTGAGTATTTTGTCAAATTATCAGTGTATATATACATCAACATCTTGATTTACTACATTCTTAAAGCTTTTTAGTTCCAGGATGTCCTAGAGTAAGAGTTGCTAACTGCTGCCTGTTCCGTTTCACAGAATACTCTGAGTTGGAAGGGACCTACAAGGATCATCAAGCCCAACTCTTGAATCAGTGGCCCATATAAGGATCACGCCCACAACCTTGGTGTTATTAGCACCATTCTCTAACCAATTGAGCTAATCTCAGGGTCCACATTGATTAGGTCTCATTTCTTGCTGATTAGGTGTGAAAGTTTATGGAGGTCTTACATCAAAGAACATCCTGATTTTAAGATAATCTTGACATATTCCACTTTGCAACATTAATTTTCAATAAATCTGCCAAAAAACTTAGCCAAAATAATCATCACAGAATCAGGCACCAATAAAACTTGAAATCTAGATTATATCCCTTACTGTTATCTGCAATTTGGGGTTTTTTTTGTGTGTGTGTGTTTTTTTGGTTTTTTTTTTGTTGTTGTTTTGGTTTGGTTTTTTTTATAACTTGTCTCAATTTTCTACTAGATGCTTAGAGGACAGGTAAAAGTCTAATACTGACGTGAGTGAACATGAAAGAAAAACAGTTACTGATACTGCAGCAATAAGCTGATCTTGATGCTGTGCTGAAGACACTGGGCTCTTGTCAGGAATAGCCAAAAATTAAAAACTTAATAATTACATCAGCCCTTCAGCCATTAATTCTGAATACACAGTGCTCCAAGAAAGTTGCTGGTTTACTCCGATCACATTCAGGTTCCAAATCAGGAAGGAAGTGAACACATAGGCTTGTGGCAAGATGGATTGAACTTGGAAGCTCAACAGAGCACAGAGCGCTAAAAATTAAAACTGATGATGGATTCAGCTATGGTGCTGCCCAGGGCATTCTAGAGTACCTGCTTTTTCCAGTTCCTGCTGCATGTATCCAGCTTACACCAGCCTTCACACGGTGATCCCGTCATCCTTTGGGCGCCAGGAAGGAAACTGGTTTGCATTCTGGCTACTGAATAACCCTTTCTCCTTTCTTTTTTGCTTTCTCTTTTACTTTTTCTATGTTTCTGTGTTTCCTGTTCTTGTGTTTTAAAGCTGGTTCAGTTTCTCAGTCCAGCTCACCACCATTGCTGGGAAACAATGAGTAGCCACTGAAATTGCTGAAGTACCATGTATGGTATTCAAAGTCCCCTAACTTGTCATTTAATCTTCCATACCAGATATTCCCAGAAGAGCTCAGTGCCTTGAAGACACTGCTGTAGCTCAGTCTCCTCTTAACACATAAGCATTTTGAGTGGCATTAATAACAATAACAACAAAAATTTGCTCGGTTTACTGAAATTACTTGTGGTAACATAATATCCTGTATCACAAAGGGTCACCAGGCTGAAAGCCTTTTGGGATCAAAGACTAATTTGATCCCAGAACATAATACTTGTGCTTTCATCTCCTTCCTGCCTGAGGTTTGTTTTGACAGGGAGCATGTGTTTGCTTCTCACTCCTTCCTATCTAGCACAAGAGAAAATGACAGAAAATCTACAAGATGAACACTGCAGTTATAACTAAGGTCACTAGTCAGATCACCGTTACTTGGTGCATTTTCAAGTGGCCTGACAATTAAAAATGTACCTAGGTTATAATGTGAATGCAGGTTATAACCTAGGTTATAACATGAAAGAAGAGACCATTTGCTTCAACATACTTGTACTGTGCTGATAAGGATATAATTATTATTGCTAGCTCTGAATGGCTGTGACAGTCTTTAAAAATAATAAACATGCTTTGTGTTGCAATATTTCACTTTTATAGTTTCTTTTATTTTTGAAAATGTTAGTGATGGATTTTTTTAGTCACAGAATAATAAAATATTGTAGTGAGTACCTCTTCAATCAATTAAAATACGGAAAATTGTATTACATAAAATGGCTTCCCAGTTCCAGTTAGCAATACCATTCATCCTTAGCTTAACACTTCAATAACTATGGAAACTTGTCCAGATTTTCAAATTCTTTTCTTTCCAATGGGTCATTTTAGGGCATTTTCATGCCCTGGACTACAGTGTGGTAAATTAACAGCAACACGCTTTTCAGAGACGAGGAGTCCTCCAGGTGCCTTAGCAGACATAACAAGCAATACACTTTAGGTTAAGTTCTTTATTCCAAACCAAGCCACTCAACTTTTTCCAGATATACTCACTCAGTTGTCAAGAACTGACACTAAGTTATTTTCCTTATGTGTATCCTGAATACGTATCCTGAGTTTTTCTGTTTTATAACTGTAATGATTCAGTTTCTTACTCTTTGCATACAAATAACAGTTTGGAAGTTTGGGGTTTTTTATTCTTGTGTTTCCCCCCTTTATTTTTCCTTTTTTTT
>JAYRBT010000093.1:38047652-38067747 GCA_036023395.1 Myiotriccus ornatus | reverse complement strand
CCTTGTACCCCCCCACCCTTTTTTTTTTTTTTTCTTTTCTGGATAAGCCAATGACTGACACAGATCCTTTGTATTTGCATTGTCTCCCTTATTTGCCTTGTCTTATGTTTCAGTATCTTCAGACAGGGGAATATGTTGCTCAGTGCCCTCATTTAAATACTGTGGCTCTCAAACTGAGTTTTTCTGTTGGAGTCTTAAACATGGTTGCATTCTTCTAGAATCTGCCAGGTTTTTTTTTTTTTAGTTTGTCTGTCTTCTATACCTGTAATAGATCTTGGCAAGAAAACAAGACAACCAGGTCTTTGAAGTAAACCAACATCTTTAAAATATGTTGTTTTACTAAAAAAAACACTTAACTTTTCTAAGATTCCTCAAAAAACCCCCTAAATTGTGCAAAAGATGAAGAAAAAATTCTGCTCAGCAGAACATTTCAGAATGGGCCTTAAGCAGATGCCACTTGTTAAAATCCATGTCACATACTGCAAAACAGGATGCTGGAACTTTTTGTGACAGATCTAGCTATACCTTTAAGAAACAATTTCCTGTGGATTTAGGAACCTAGGCCTACTGGGAGATCTAGTCACATATAACTAATAATAATCTATCCTGTACCATGAAATCATACTAATCTTGCCTACCTTGTTTGTTTGTTTGTTTATTTTTTATTTTTCAAGGACTTTGCCCCCTCATTATCTCATTTAAATAAGCAGTATTTAAGACATCTTTTAGCAGAAAACGTCTAGTTACTAAAATCTTCACTATCTTCAATGAAATAGTTTGTCTACATCAAACCCCTTTATTTCTCTTCCTTTCAGCCAACTTGTCTTTGCTACACGTGGGAATGGGGAGCAGAAATGGTCATAAGGCTTCAAAGTGTATTTTACCAACTGGTGTGTGATAAGGAAAGTGACAGTTGTGGCTTAGCATGAACAGTTACAAATGAGTCTTTAGTATATTTTGGCACCAGCTGTGTGAATTGCATTAGTGATGCTGGAAATAGGGATTTCCCAGTGTTGATGTGAAATCAGTTTGAAGTGGAAAACATACTGGAAGAGTACACATCACATATCTGTAGGTAATGCTTATAATCCCATTTAACAACAGACTGTTGTTAATCAAACATTGCTTTCACCAGGGAGTTAAACCTTAATTACATCTTTGAACCACTAGATTATTATGATGATTTTGTAATACCTCATCTACCACCAGGAATTGAAATGCTATTGACCTTAACTTTGAGTTAGTCCCAGCCAGCCTTTTCAGGTTCTGAAAAAATCAGCAAACCTGTTTTTAACGACATAACAAGCAGTGCTGTCGTAGGTACCTGCATGGCATGTCTTTGCCAAGCATGCAGAGCAAGGAGGTGCTCTTCTGAATTAACATATGACACACTTGTAAGCCTTGTATCCTGACACATTCAATTCTTGTTGCTACGCGGGCCCCCAGGAGCAGAGGGGATTTGCTTTTACGTTAGAGCAAACCCAGCTGAACCTACACTGGGGCAGTGAGACCAGGAGCATTTATTCTTTCCTGAGTGCCTGTTGCACCATAGCACTGAGCAACTGTTGCCTGTGAGATACATAAATCCTTAACAATAGTCAGCAATGAAAAAAATAAATATCCAGAGTATACAATTATTTTACATCTTTAACCACTTATAATAGAAGGTAAAATACACGCACCACACATACTCTCCCTTCCTCTCCTCGTCTTCTCACTAAATTTAATTTGAATCGCTGCCATGCCAGGAAACTCGGCAAACAAAACATTTAACTGAGATAATGTCTCTGCTCCCTAGGGCAACAGACCTCGGAAGAGCTCTTATTCTTTTCAAATGACCAAAACCAGAAGGGCTGAAGAGAAAGTTCATTATGTTTTCACAGTAACTAGTCAAAGCATTTTGCCTTTGCTGCTTTTTAACCTTTTCTGCCTGCTTACATAACTCAGGCACAGAGAAGGAGGTCTATTCCTCAGTATCTCTAGTTTCACAGGCTTTCTCCTTCCTTAGAATACAAGATTTCTCCCACCCTTGCCTCCTCGCTTCATGGTTTTCTGTCACCTTTTCTCCTCCTGCCATGAAGAGAGGGCACATCTGAAAGAAACACTAACAGACCTTGCCAAACATTACTTCAGATGGCCAAATTATAAGGAGAAGTAAATTTCCGTGAAACTACTTTCACATGGGTTTACAGATCCTAGTCATGGCAAAGGTACTTCATTGCTGTTGTCCTGAAGGTTGTCTTCCCCCCATTCCCAGCTTTCCATCCCCAAAGTGCCAGCAATATATAGACTGAAAATATGGTGTAATTCTCCTCTACTATGTACATAAGCAGAAGAACCCTTTGCTGGATTATCTGAAAATCTTTCTAAAATGATGCAATAATTATATATTCAGATACACGGGGGAAGGGGGGTGGGAAGATGTTTCCTTCAGCAGCTGAAATCTTTCTAGATATTTCCCAGGACCTAGAGAATGGATCAGATCTTGTATGTAAGGGCTGACTTTTCTCAACTTGGTAACTAGTTTTTAGCTTATTTTTTTAGTAAATCCAGCATCTCAAACCCTTTTAAGAATAATTGCTTGCGCATGTCTGCCTTTCATTTGTCAGAGAGCAATTTAAAAGATCCATGGTTTTCTTTTAAATAAAAATTCATCAGCTGCCACTGTCAAGGTCAGTTGTCATCAGGATTCTTAAAACAAATACTCTGTGAAAGAGGAGTTGTTCCTAAATGACCCTGATCTATCCCACATAATCTCAGTATTGTTCAGATCTAGCTAAACCAGTATTGAACTACATACTACTAGGGTTTGGAAGTCACATGGCTTTTACCTATGAATGTATCAAAATCTGCTGTCAATATGGAGGCATTTTGCCTTTCTTGACTTTTGAAGGTTGAATCTTTACTGAAGAGGTACTGAAAGCAGTCTGAAGAACACTCAGAAAGTATCAAATCTGCTAGACTGCAGCTCAGCATTGTAATCCATGCACTTCAGCTGATTTGCATGAAACTGTGAGAACATGAAACTATTTTCACCAACTAACTTTCTAGCACTAAAAATGTTCACATGTAGAAATTTTTTAAATGAGGGAAAATCCTCCACAAGGCTACCTTTCAGCATCTTAAGATGAATAGTCTGGAACAGTCTCTCAAGAAATCAGAAGTATGTTAAGAGCAGAAAACAGTGGAAAGTGACAGTTGTGGAACAGAATGACAATCAAGATATCAAAATACTTACATAGGTCTGTCCAAGATGCTCTGTTCACCAATTGCTTTTCAGCCAGTGGAGGTTAAACAGCATATTTGGACCAGCTGTTTGATGGATGGCAGTGATTTAGTGACTGAGGCTGAGGTACTTGTTGGCTTTCAAGTCAGCATTCCCATGGCCCTGAGACCAGTTGGTCTGTACCCAAGGTTGCTAAGGGAGCTACCTGACATCCTCAAAAGGCTGTTTTCCTTCAGTTCTTACAGGTCATGGAGGTTGGAGAAGGCCCGAAAAGACCAAGGCAAAGCAAATGTTGTACCCATCTTTAAGAAAGGGCAATGTGAGGAACTACAGGCTCGTTGCCTCATTTTCAGTCCCTGGGAAAATCATGTGCGAAGCAAGAACTCTTCAGCATGTACGAGCACACAAGGCAGAAGACGGAGACTGGCTAAATGATGCCTGATCCAATGCATGATCATCTGTGATAAAATGACTGGCTTTGTGGATGAGCCGAGAGCAGTAGATGATGTTGGCCTGGATGTACATGAGCAAGGCTTCAACAGATGCTGTGAGGAAAGACAGAAAGCTGGACTGGAGGAGGGCAGCTTTGAGGTGTCTTCTTTATCTACAAGGAGGTTGCCAGGGTCCAGGCATTTTTGTCAGTGGTGGCCACAAGTAGAAACAGGAGACTTTCCAGCTAGAGAAAGCTGGCTTGGATTTCCATAGCAGGGTAACTAAGTACTGGGACAGGCTGCCTGGAAAGGTTGTGCCATTTCTGCCCTTTGTGGAATTCAAACCCTGGCTACATAAAGCCCTGAGCAACTGTGTCTGACCCCACAACTCAGCCTGCCTTGGGCAGGGGTTTGGACTGGAGACTGCTGCTCTCCAGACCACTCCATATAACTGCTTTCCTATATTCTTCCAGCACCTATACAGTTACAAAATCACTCCAAAGGAATGAGAGCTGAAGAAAAATATTTCCAGACTCAGATAACACATTTCTTATAAACCAAATGTTTTAAATAATATGTAATGCCTGAGCTTTGCTGTAACTCATTTTTCCATGTTGCACATATCCACTTTGACACCTTAAATATCAGTCCCCACAAAGTACTAACATACTGCTCGTTTTTCACCTGTTCTGTTATTTTTAATTTAGCATCCCTTTCCCGAGAACACTGCCATATCTCTTGGGGATGAAATTTTGTCAAATGTTTGCTTACATGACTGGCAGTTTCACTCTAAGGTGGGCATGCTGCTTGCTACATGTAATCTAAAGGTATCTGCCCATTACTGGCAGTTGCATTTCAGAGAATCACTTAGCCCATATGAAGCTGGGGATAATGATTATTTGAAAAAAAGCTGGAAAACAATGAAGACACTTAGGACTTTCTGGTGCTGTTGTGACCACTGTTTGGATCTGCCTACATGCACCAATGAAGCCACAGACTAATCCATTTGTGAGATACAACAATGGGATGGTAGGAGATGGTTCCTCACTTTTTCTTGAAGTGTAGTTAGAAGGAAAATATACTCTTGTACAAGTTCCCCTTTGGACACAAAGAGGAATCTGCACAATGAAGTCAATCTTCTCCTATGTGCTGCTCTAAGAATGTATTTGGCTTTTGGCCATTTAAAGATTGTTTAGTAGCTATAATAGTGAAGTAGCTGCTTCATAAAAGTAGATGTAATGATGCAGGAAAACAAATCTTTTTTGTGTGATTATTTTCATGTGTGCTCTGTCTTGCCGAGGAAAATTTATTTATCTGGACTTGTATGGTACTTCTTTAAAAAGTTGTAAAAAAAGGCTAGAGGCATTTGTGTTGGTGTAGCTTGTGGTTTCTTTGGACAGGAGCTGATACTTAGAAGAGTTTAGACTGAGTAATTACATTATGGATGCCCTTGATGGGAACTTAATACCTAGTATATAGTCTAACAATCCAATGCAAAATCTTGTCTTAAAATTTGCACGTTAGAATATACCAGTGGTAGTAGTATTCTTTATATAAAGGCATTGGTGTTAGAGTAGTATAAATGGTTTTTGGCAGAAGAGAGTATTTGGTTAATGTCTGTTAAGAGCTACTTTACTTAACTGATGGAAAAAAGGAAAAATAATTCCACCAAAATGATTTCACTTTCTACTGAGTGCTCTGTGTCATTTGTTGGCAGAGGTAATGGAAGGAAAAAATATCAGCAACAAAAAGGGAACATGAAGCAGTTTTTTAACATAAACAGCACTGGCTCTAAGTTTTCTTTCCTATATTTGATATTGACCAAACTGCAGTAAAGGACTAGGATTCAATTTGTATTTCAAGCTCCTAGTCTTGGCCAATTTTCAAAAAGAATTGAAAGCATCTGATGTACCACATTGAACAGTTATGTTCAAAATTACATCCATACCCCACTACACCTCAAGTTAGAGGCATCTTCTTCTATCATACTCTTTGGACCTCTGGACTTTGATCCTTTGCCTAAACATGTGCATTTACCTGTCTCTTTCCACCCAGCGTGGTCCATGCTACATAGCCCAGCACCTAGTTAATGTTTAAGACTGCACAAAGACATACTGCTGCAGGCACATCAGAAAGCTTTCCTTTCCTTCCCCTCCCCTCTGTCTCAGACAAACAGCACACACATTTTGTTTTTTAAAGAATGAGATATACATGTCTCTGTCCACACAAGAATTTGGTCTCTTCTATGAAGAAGTCACCCACTCTGGAGATGCAAGTGGGTTAAAGACAAACCCTTCTCCATATTATCTATTGCCTTGGCCAGCCGCATGCAGATAGGGAATCAAGCATATGCTGCCAACATCTCTCTGGAAAAACCTTTTAAATGCAGCCCAATGTGTACATCTTCACTGATGTTTGAAGATCTCCGTGCAGATATTGCATGCTATTCACACTTCCTAACTCCTAAGGAGGAAGTGTCACTCTGTTACCAGGTTTCTTTTGTCTTTCTCTGTTGTGGTACAAACCAGTCAATATCAGAGACCCACTACCAAGCTGTGAGGGTGGCTCAGACTGATGGTAAGTCTCAAGAACTGATATCTGAAAATACCAGACAGGAGAAGTCAGGAAAACACAACAAAGCAACAGAAGTTACAGTAGGCTGGACTTTGCATAGTTTCAGAAAGAAAAGTTTATCAACCTCAAAATGCTTACGCAAATGAATCTTAGCTGGAATAAAAAAGCCCAGCCTTCACTACCCTGACTTCTGAATGTCTATTACCAGGTAGAAGATTTTCTGTCTGTATTTAAAAAATTGAAGAATAAAATTTCAGCCTCAGCGTTTAATGAGAAACTGCAGAAAAAGATTATACTGTTGGATAAAACTTTGTCAAATAATGCTTAAGTATATGTCAAGAGGCCCTTTACATTTTTTCTCACTGAATAGATTCGAGTGCTGAAGTTCAACATGCAATTCCTGGTTTCACAGCTGCTCAGTGCACATTTATCATGTTATTCCTACCACAGAGAGTCCAGCTGCTGGGCAGATTTAAGGGCCTGTGATGTCATTTCAGTGGCTCTACAGTGTATTATATGAGGGTTCACACAGTACATTTTTTGTTAGACAGAGAACATCAGCAGAGGTTTGCAAAAGCACAGTGACTTGTAGGGAAATTGAAATTGTCTACGTTAACTTAGAGCCAAAAAACAAGTCTTAAAAATAAGCAATGAAAAGCAGAGCCAGTGATGAGACTGTGCTTAGCAAAAGCACTTGCTTTTTTCCACATAGCAGGGAGGTGCTGAGAAGGGACAGAGCTTCATGACAGAGTTATATGTGAAGAAGTGGCTAGGGAAGCCCATGTAAAGCTTGGGAACACAGTAGTATAGAAAAGAAAATGGCATAGATCCATTCACTTTTTATGGAGTCCTGGCAGTGAACACATAATCAGTGGACACATAGTGGTGGGAGGAGGAAGAAGAAAAAAAAGTTAGCTACAATATGGCTTTTACTAGAGTTAAGTATTGAATTGGCCAGAGGAAATAAAAGGCAGCAAAATATCACACTGGTTTCACTGTAACTTTATCCAAATGCCCTAGTGTGGCAAGTATTACGTAAAACAACAGGAAGGCAGAGCGCTTCCTCCAAAGGGAAGACATCACAAAAATCACAGGGCACTGCACTGAAGGTCAAGCACGATTAATATAGTTTGTTATACTGAGGAAAACAGAATGAGAAAATAATGTGTAATAAAATAGACTGGAACTGGAAAACTGGAAAAAAAGAACCGGAAGACAGGAAGGCTGACAAGAGAGAGCAGAAGGGATGAACAGAAAAACTAGTAAGGGGGTAACAATAGTAAAATGGCAGAATACGGTGGAAACTATTGTAATGAAGTTTTGACATCTTATAAAATTATCTATTCTGTCTGTTTGTCTATAATCATCCTGTCTACCGCTACTGTGCTGAAGTGTTTTAAATAACTTAAAATTTTACTTGTGGGAAACGACAAGTTTCTGGAATCAGAAACTGTGATTGAAATTATCCTGACTGGGAGACCACTGTACACTTTGGAGCCAGTGAGTCACACCACAGCTATCCCAGACTGGTGCTGTATGAGTAGTCTGGCTTCCATGCTGCTCTGAGCAGTGCTCTGCACGCTGTCATGCCACGCCGTGCCTTGCTGTGCTGTGCCATGTCATACCATGCCACACACCTTCCTCCAACACAGCCTTTGCTTGGTTCTGGAGGAGCCTGTGGGCAGCTCCCACTCAGCACTGTTGATAAAGCCTTGTCTTTAACAGGGCACAAGAAATTCTGTGGAGAACATCTTTGTCATTTGACAATAGAAATTATGAATACAGTTGCATTCTTGTTAGGAAATCCTGTAACAGCTTGGATGACTGACAGGGGTGACTGGCTTGCTCTCTCTGCCACGAATAGGGTCTGCAGCGTATCTTGGACATCTGTTAGCACTAATAAATAGCATTGTGAGTGATACCTTACTACATCTGAGCACTTTTCTTACTGGGATGGCAACAGACCTGCATCTCCAAGGCAAAACCAGAAGTCTAAATGAAATTCAGTCTAAGGAGCTAAAACCAGCACATAGTAATAAAAATAAAACAAAATAAAGCTAAAATCTTTTCACTATGTTCCCAAGAACAAATAACACAGTCCCTGTTTGCCTGCAAAGTAGCATGTATGCATTCTGTATGAATGACATCAGGCAGTGCCAGAAGATTTGACAGTAAATGGAAATAAAATCCTTTCAGAGAGATACCTAAGGCTTTTCTTCCCTGGAAAATTAAATTTCTAGCTTGCCTAAAATGAAACAACTATTTGGGAAAATCTTTCCTTGTGGAAAATTAATTCAATGTAATAATGCCTTGATACTTTTAAAAATTCAATTCTGAAACAAGGCCATTCACGCTGACTTTCACTAACCAAAAAAGCTGAGATAGCTTCACAGACAGAACAGTGCAGATCAGGATGCTCATTTTCATCTGAAAGTGGAAAGAAAGGAAGTTAAGCATCACATATCAATCATCTGCAGTCATATCCTAGTGTTTTCTCACAATTTATCTATTACCTTGCCTAAATCATAGCAGGAAGCCCTCTGGTACCCACTACATAGTACTTTTTCACCTTGTCTGTTTTTTTGACCTAAAAGTAAAGTAAATTGAGTTTTTAGGTTTATTACTACCAGACAGCTAAGACGGCTTTTCTTCCTTTGGGAACACACACCCTGCTTACCGTGGTGATGTACGAGATACTGTAATCCAGACATTTTTGTCATGAGAAGTACAGTCATTCAACGAGTATTAAAATATATTCCAGATAATTCATATGCACTAAATGGAGATCAAACTACATTATGTGCTTATACTACAAGAAAACCACCTTATCCTCTGTATCCTTAGCATATAGGTGATTTCAAGATGTTAGTCCACTGTTAATAAATTAAAAGAGCACAAACCCAGCATCAGCAAAGACAATGCAAAGAGGTCTTTGCAGTGCAAGAGGTCTGGGTGTGAGAACTGGCCACTGGAGTGGCCTCGGTCCGAGGGGCAGCCAGAGGTGAAAATAAACAGGAGACATCTTGGGCATCCTGCACCTTGACTGAGGCAGGAAGGCACCAGGTTGGGGGACAAGCTGCTTCGCATTTCTTCTGCACTGATGCTGCTTGGTGTGACAGTAAAGATTGATTTCCCCCATCTCCACTCTAAAAAAGGCACATACCTTGTCAGATTTAAAAATCTGAGAATTCTAGATACCTTAAGAATTAGTGTAAGTTTTAAAATAATTTTTATTCACCAGAAATGGAAAAGGTTGACAGCAGAGATGGGTTACAGCCATATACTGCTGGCAAGCTAAACACCAAACAGATAATTAATGTGTTTTAATTTATGTTATCTTTCCTCAGCTAGGCTGTTCATGTTTAACAGTAGCATTGCCACAACGATTGCAAAGTATCTATTCTTAGTTTTGTCACCACAATTAAGGAAGCGTTAAAACCCACATATTTCTTCAGAGAAGGTGTTGACTGACTCACTTCAACAGAGCCAACTGAGGTGTGTCTAACAGTACCAGAAAATCTTCAAACAGAAGCCTTTTAGCTAACAGTAACCAGCTGGCCCCATCTTGCTATTCTTTCACCAGTAAAATGTTCTCAAATTCCTCCACTTTATCTTTATTCCAGTCCTTCCAGGATCATGTAGCATCACATGTGGGCATGCAATTTTCATAATGTCAGCCACTTATAAAAATTAAAAATAAGGCATTCAAAAATCTAAGTACATTATTCTCACAACATGCTTGAAACAATGAATATAGTTTTATGCCTTCATTCATGTAGACCTTTTTGCAGTTAATTAAAAAAAAAATTCTAGATGAAAAATTTTGATTTAGACCATTAAATAGCATTACTGTCTTCATAAAAGAGAAATGGAAGAGAAATACAACAATCTATGTTTGTGTTTAGATAGACGCATACCTGTGCAAACACAAAACGTTAAAAACCAGGCACAATGTCTTGCCAGTAAAGAGAGGTTCCATTGCACTGTACAATACATAATTTTTCAAATGCCAGAGATGGTCACATTATTTGTTAACAAACCCTGGAAAGAATAAAAGAACAGGAAGAAAACTTTTCCCCATGCCCCCTGCAGTGCTTTTTATTTCACATGCAATACCTGATTCCACATACAAGACTAACAGAAGAGCAGCCCTGTGCCTAACCTTCTCCCAGTGGTGAGGACACTTTCCATGGAAGAGGAGATATGAGTCTGAATGCTCAAAGCCTAAGATGGATATTTGTAGGTGAATATACTGCTCACAGAGCAGACATTCAAGCTTGCATACAAAGGAGGTCCAGTTGTGCCAATGCAAAAGAAAATCTCCTTCAGCCCCATGTCTACGGATTTACTAGTCTCACCTGTATATGGATCCTGGTTCGAGCAACATCTAGATAGGTACTGAGCAGCTCAAGATCAGGTATTTTTGGGTAGCAGCTGAGTAGCAGGTTTTATTTTTGAGATCAGGTTACAGAAAGAAACTGACTGCAGTTTAGGGCTAATCCAGCAACAAAGGGACTAAATCCTGCTTTACCTGTGCACATCATTCAGTGGATTTAATTCAAGGTTAAACTAACAGTCCTGTGAAGAAACAAAATCCCAAACCCACTAGCATGTCAAGTCCTCTTTCCCTAGTTTACTTTTAATCAGTAAGTGTCGTCTACTTGAAACACATTTTCCTTTCACATTTCTTCAGTTCTCTGTTTATTAGCCTTGTTCTGAACACAGGAACAAGCTGTCTGGAACAAATTGGTCACGGACACCATCTCACCCGTCACCTCATCAGGACTGTTGAGGCCACCTGACATGCATTTTTGGCTTCACAAGTCACAGTACTTGGCTGTAGAGTGGTGCACAAGAGGACTTTATGCCAGCCTGGTCTCCTAGTTGCTCTTCTACAGGTAATTTTAACTCTACTTGTCTAAGCCAGTCTTTAGCTTTGCATCTTCCTGTTTGTTTTTGCAAGGACATACTAACAGCCTCAGTGAACACTACATGGCCTAATTTCATTTTTCAGAGTTGAACATTTGCGTATTTTTTGCTTCCTTTCTCTCTCCATCTGGTAATAAATGATAGGAAGTCCTGCCAGCAGTTGCAATACCTTTGGGAAGTTTGGTGCCTATAATTTGTATCATGTATATTACCCACTTGTAATTTGTTATGTTGACTGATGACTTGTTCAAAGACCTTCTAGGCTCAGCACTGATTCTAGCACTCCCAGGAACAGGCTGAACAGAATAAGGATTCACCTCGTCTCCTGTACAGGTATATCAGGTAATCCCAATCTTGTGTATAAATCCAGGGTAAAGAAAGATACCTGCAGATGTATCCTACAGGGAATGAGACCAATACTTTGACTAGCTCCATCTAGTCAAGTACTTTGTATTCTCAGGGTTTGTTCCATGCACAGACTGAGAGAATTACTGTGCTAGTTTTGGTCCCTGGAGGTGTTCAAGGCCAGACAGGATGGGACTTTGAGCAACCTGGTCTAGTGGAATGTGTCCACTAGTCCATGGACAGGGGGGTTGAGACTGGATAATCTTTAAGGTCACGACACAAACAATTCTATGATTCTATGATACATTAATGTTAGCTAAATCAAATCAGAGACAAATAATTCTTGGTTTTAATTTTTCTATGACTTTGCACCTAGAATTTCATCATCAGTAGATCAGAACAATTTCTTTATAGTAAAAAAAAGGTCTTCATAAAGCAATGGTCAAGAAGAACTTTATATCACAAAATATAGGCCCACTTCCCATCAAGTTTTCCTTGAGGCATCTGACTTTCATATAGCACTTTACAAGATATATCCCAGATCTGTCCCTATTGATATCAGTCCAATGCTATTTTTATTCTATGGGTGCTTTCATTGTAAATGGAAACTACCAGCAAATCCTGATGTACAAACACTAGTGCTGGTTTACCTATATGCAGAAAAGCACCTATTCTGCCTTTAAACTCGTTAATGAAAGCTGAGATACAATTGTTTTTCTTGGCTGGACATTTGGTTACTAGTTCAGGCCACACAGCATAAATCGTGTTTGTTTAAGACTCATAAGAGAGCAGAGGTCAAAAAGGAAAGCCAGCAATTCATTTACATTAAAAAAAAAAAAAATCCTTAAAAGTGTAGAATAATTGTTATGACAGATTAGGTTTTGAAAAAGAAACAAAACCTGTTTGGTAAGTTACAAACCAAGAGTCATCAGGAAATTCCAGTTCCACAGATGTCCTACCAGTACCAGAAGGGTCACTATTTGCTTTAACTTCCTGGCTTTAAACAGGCTGTAGTAACTTTTTACATTTATTGGCCAATTTACATTTAACTTTTTGAGAGCAGTGAGGAAATCCTAAGGAAATGAGTATACATTCTTTTGTATTTTATTGATCTAATTTCTTACAGAACACCTTTTCTTTCTGAGATATTTTTTTCTGTTTATAATTAGTCAGATATATATCTGTGGACAATGAATTTGCTTTAATGATAAGCTCAATCTCATTGCTGACCATCTGTAATAGGTCATTTCATTCCCTAGTGACTTCACTGACTTCAGTCAGTGTTTCTGAACGCTGCTGAACATGCTGACTGCAAAAAAACAATAGGATATTTGGATTTAGCCAGGTGTTAAATTTCAAACCACTCTGTTGTCCTGATTACAAGCTATCTCTTTTCTGTATACAAAAGGAAACAAGACAAAACACCCCAAATGGTCAACTCAACAGTAGCACTTCAGCCACAAAACCACAAAATCTGTGGTGACTGGTGAAAAATTGGACTCAATGATCCTGGAAGTTTTTTCCAACCTAAAAGATTCTGTGAGTCTGTGAAATGACCCCTGATTATCCAACCCTCTCCAGCTGCCCAGAAAGCTGCAGGGCTGTGGCACAGACCTGTCTGCTCTGAGGCTCATTCCAGCCCTTCTGCTGCCACTGATGCTGTCATTGCCACCTCTCTTCCTGCTCCGTCCTCCGCAGGAACAGCAAGCCCAGCTGAGGGCAGTGGCACTGGTGATGCCAGCAACAGCAGGGAAATCACAGAGAACAGCAGAGCTGAGGATCGGAAGAGCAGCAGGGGTGCCCAGAAAGGAATCAAACTGAAGCTAAGTGTGAAATTAAATGCACACAACATAAAATATTAAAATACTAGTTTCAGATATACTTGTTTATAGCAAATGGCAACTATTTCTGTCACTACTATAGTAAACAAGAGACAATCATTTTGCCCTTCAAGGATGGGGATGTGTCATGAACCATCCCAGTTGTCTTGGTCACTTGCTGACACACTGGGGTAGGTGAGATTTTCTATATCTAGATTTGAAACTTTTTTTCATAGATTTCCTAAAAATTGGAACTGTGTCTCTGCAGATGCTTTCCTGGGTACTTTATTTTACTTTTAGGTCTAAGCCCTAGGCTACCCATTATTTTGTCAGGTCTATTCTCAATGAACTGTTACTGCCCAGAGGAAAAATAAGGTTTTATTATGTATTATTTTCCCTGTAAGGGCTTAGTCAAAGTGAAGATGGTTAGCAATTGTATCCTTTTTAACCATTTTGGCACCCCATCCGGCTGTACTTATATCCTGCACCGTGTCATGCTGAGCTGTTCTAGGCATAGCATCACAAACATTTGCCACATGCTGTGATTGTGAACCCTTCAAGGAAAGAGAAGAGGCAAACTGAGAGGCACTACTGTTTGGATGCAGGAAATACCATTTAGGCAACTTTCTGCTCTGGTTATGGTGGAATACAAGTTCTCCATGTCCCATCCCCTCAGGATGCAAAACAACCACTCCACTGCCTGAATTAGAGCACATAAGCCTCGGGAAACACTTATCACATTGAGCAGTGAATTCCTGTTACTGTTTCTTGTCTGTTTTCATGGAATAGATTGGCTTCTACATCTTTCCTTATAAATATGTCTAACATTTGTAAATACCTTGGCTCTCCCAAGTTTGAGACTCAAACTCAGACAGATCACTTCTGTGTCCATCCAAAGGGAATTCACTGATGTAAAGGGTGTCTCAACTGACTATGACGTGATCCTAAAGTCACTTCTGTTCACTTCAATCTGGAAATGAGGATTCAAAGCAAAATAATTATACCATCCTGACTACAATGACACACATTTTCCTTCTGTCTAAAGGAATGTGAACAGGAGTAAAACTGGAGAAAAATATCAGTTCTGTTGAAAAGTTATGAGCACATACCTGTGGAAACTTTCAAGAGATTAAAATAAGACCGTCTTATGTGAAAGAGTGAAAGGGGCTTTTATTCTCAGCTTGAGACTGCAGAGGGTGAAACTGATACACAGCCAAATTAATATCAGGCACTCTCAGCAGACCTGAACTCTCACATTTAGTAGTAATTACTCCTGTTCTGAAGTAAAAGCTTTAGCTAAGCTGTGATTAATACTGTATATTGATTTGGTGTGAGCACAGTGAAAAAGAATTTCAAAAGTAATTATATCTGCCAATTCGAAGAACTACTTTCCTCATTTGATAAACAGAACAGAAAACAGAAGACAGGAAGTCTCTGAAAAGAAAACCGGTTCACATGTGTGGAAATGTATGTATACCGAGAATGTCTGGGGGAGGTACTGAGATAAGTAAGCGGCTGAGGTTGCCTTTATGCTCCTGAGCAGCAGCCATCAGTGGGTTCACCCTCCTGCCACAGCCTCCAGGCCAGTGCATTTACCTTTTAAAATATTCCTGGTTCTTAAAAACAGATTTATAGCACATCAGAATGTGAGGATATCAATACCTTGCCAACACATGGTATTTTTCCTGAGAAAATCTGTGTGGCCATTCTTACACTGCTTAGTACTTAGAAAAGAAATCATCTAGGAATGGAAAGAAACCTGAGCCTGGATTTTCTAATTCTGTGTTGACCCTTCTGATCTTACCCCCTGATCACAGCAAAGAACAAAAACACAGATACAACCTTCTGAAACTTCTCCACTGAAATCCATGCAGATACATTTAACCTTCAGAAGGTGTTAGCTGACCATTTCAGCACTATTGGAATTAAATTCATGAGCAGTGAGCTCACAAATTAAATTTTACTCATTATTTGATCCAAGCCACAAAAAAAGAAGAACAAATGTAATCAGTGTGTCATGTGAAGCAAAGCTTTATCCTAGCATTCATACAGAGAGCTTCTGCTCACCAATGTAAGTGTTCACATTTGAGGAAATGGGAGAGGTTAGCTGGTTGTGTTCAGCTGCACACATTTGCACTGAGTCATTCTGGAAAGTTTTTGTCAAGATGAGTATCCACATACTAACTTGTACTACTTATCAGGGTACTCCCCACCTACCAACAGTAGGAGAAATACTAACAAAACACTTTGGTCTACTAAAAATAATAATTGTTAGTAGACCAGCTCCTCCTGGTCTTTGAAATGGAGGATTGTTAATAAAAATAATGAGTAAATTGTTAGCAGATTGCAGTTAGGACTTGAAAGAAAACATAAAAATAACAAAATGATTCACCTTTTAGCTAAAGGAGTCTGAGTTCACAGTTCCAATTAAGCAATCTCTTCTTAAAAAATACAAAAATAAGGATTCAGATTAGAAAGCAATTTGAAATGCATTATTTTTGTTTGTCCGGACTCCATTTAATCTGGTGCTAAGCATGGAGTTTTGTTACTTAAGTCGTCTTTTCTCCTAGATGTAAGCAACAAGTGTTCAGGACTTGACTGTGGTGTTGTGCTGGCAAGGACCAAAGGCAGGTACAGCCAGTAGTGCTGTTTATACATGTTGTAAAGCATATGAATGAGCATATTGCTAAGAAAGCTATTACAAGGTTTTTTGTTACATCCTTCCATTCCTTGGCTTTACTTTCTACCCGAACTTTCCCTCCCACATTGTCAAAATGTTACCTTAAGGAAAAGAGGAGGATGAATCCATCCTTCTGAAAGTCTAAGACTGAGGCAAGGGGACAGGCTTTCTAGTTTGCATGGTCTTGTAAGATTTTTTTTGTATTTGTAAGGTCTTGGCTTAAGCTGTTCTAGTCCACTTGCTACAGCACCAGAATAGCTACAGACCTACTTAACACACAAAGATCTTTTAAGAATAATACACATAATGTTTATCAAACATTGAGATATTCACAGGCTGTCATGCCAATGCATTTGGTTATCTATTTCCCCAAACCTTCTTTTTCCCAAAACAGAAGTAAAAAAATAAACCATGAAAGGACATTTAATAAAAAGGGTAAGGAAGTAAAAGTGAAAGTAATACACAGAATAATTGGAAAACTATGTAGCCAGTACTGAAATGCTGAGGGTTCTGAAACTGAAAAAGGTCTCAATGGTGAAATGCAGAAAAATTTGCAACCAGACTTTTCCTGTGGGATTTAAGTAGTTGTTGAAATTGAGCCAAATAGAAGTATGAATTCAGCAGTGTTGTCAGTAGATACCACAGGTTTGTTACTTGATATATTTTCCCCATCTCATGATGCCTGCTTGTCCCAGAGAGAAACGCTGTTCAGCAAACTGCAAACCTGGAGGAGCTTGGTTAGTTTTATTTAAATTATTTCCTGAGCTAAATACAAGAGTTGATATATACTAGATAATGTTTCAAATGAAGTCATGTAAGAAAACCTCATGACTAACTCTTGCATTAATACTTTCATTAGGGAGCAGACTATTCCTGTATCATCCAGACCAGCCCAAAAGTAGTTTCTATCTGGCAGCAGTTTTCTCCTTAAGGAGCATTGCAATAACCTATTACTACAATGCTCCTTAAAGAGAACACTAGAAACTAGTCCTTCCTAGATTTCACTACAGTTATGGTAGACTGTTGCCGTTGTTAAAAGAATAGCCAGCGAATGTAGGTGTGTAAGTGTACTGGCACTACACTGGTATTTTACCTATGCAAATAGTTACAACCTATTACATACACTCAGAAATGCAAGAACACAGGGAAAGAGAAGACCAGAGGAAAGCTCAGGGAGGGGTGTGCAGGGAGGCAGCAGTAGCCAGATCGTGTATAGCCAGAGGTAGGAGTGGATCTGGCAGCTGGTAAAGAGGTGCTGTTGCTCTGAGCAAGAGCCTCCCCGCAGGCTACTTTGGGAAGCAGAAATAGCCTGAGCCTGGCTTAAGTGAACCAGTGGTGAGGAGAAGGCGTTTTCTGCCTGCAAGGTGTGAGCAGAGTAAGTGAGGCTTCTGTCTCTCTGAGGCATTGCAGGGTCTTAAAGGCCAATTCTTTCAAGAACAGAAAAAAATGATGTCTTTATATGTGTATTTAACTTTAAACTGTGATCTCACTATATGGGAAGAAGATAACCAGCAGACAAACATGGTCAGGTTTCCATTTTTCTTGTTAGTATACTCTGGAAAATTTCAGCTTTTCAACCTGCATCACCAAATGACTAATCTGTATTTTTGACCAACCACATGCACCCAGTTTCTAATTCTTGAGTGATCTTTGAACAGCTGACAGAAATGAATCTGTCTGCTAATGACTGCAGCAGTTCATGACCAGTACTTCCACTTGTGTTTCCCAAGCAGAGGAATTGAACAGGCACCTGTAACTTCTACATGTTCAAAAGGAGGTGCAGTCAAACTTTGTTCAACTTCTTGGATAGAGCTTAATAAATATTAAGAAAACTAATGGAGACTCACAGAATTTTAAACTTATTCATATCAATACTGAATTTAGGAAGGATGTTTAAATAATCTGGGGTTTCCTTTTCTAAATCCACTAAAAATGTTTTCCTCTAAATGTTTTCCACTAAAAATGGTTTGCCTCCTTTTTTGTGAAGCAATTAGACTTGTTTGCTCTCTTCTCCTCTTTCTTCTCTAACAGGTGTTGTCAGGGCTACTTGTGTTGACTTCCTTATTTACATTTCTTTAATGAAGACAAAATCACCAGGCACCCAACAGGCTCAGCCATTTACAAAAACAAAGTACTAGGTGAAAGCAGCACTGTATTAATCAAGATTTTCTCTCACACACACTTGCATATCTCTATGTGCCTTCAGCTGAGCAGTTTTAATCTACTGGACTAAGAACTACTCTGTTTGACCATAAACCTTACCAACCAGACACGGGGAGACTTTTCTACCAGATCAGTGTGCCAGCTCCAAAACCAACACCTGTTCTTCCTATCATTTAGGACTCAACTCTTCCACACAAAAAGCAATAACCTCAAAACTTGGTTTATTTATTGAGGTCCCCAAAGTAAAAAAAAAATTCTCAAACAAATCTTTGAGATTTTATTGCCCCTCTATCAATAGTATATCATTAAAGTGAAAGAAATATGTAGCAGTGGAGCTATTAGTAATTATATTTTACTTTACCTATTTAAATATTCTTAATCCCTGTGCATGCAGAGAACATCCCTCACATACACTTTGGGTCCTCCACAATATTAAGTACAATATACCTGATTTTGGAAAGACATGACCATGAGTTTAGCTAAAATATATGGTATAAAAGAACTCTGAAAGGATGGGAACAATAATGATAACATGATGTTCCTGCCTCGGCTGCAGCTCACCTTCTGGACTACGAGGCCACCCAGTAGGGTTCAGGAGTTATGGGCACATGGAAGGCCAGAAGAGCCTGAGGAAAATATCAAGGAATATTCTCTCATTTCCCCTCACCAATAACTCTGAAGGGCTGTCACACATCTGCTCCACCAGGCATGCCACATGGATTAGTGGCATGACAACAACTTCACTGAACCAGCTGCCAGTATATGGGGTGGGTTCCTTATGGCCTCCATGACAGGAAGAGAAATCCCAGAAATATGGGGGCAGCTGTGAGCACTTGCAGCAGCTGGGTGGCCTCCATGCTTCCCCTCCTGTGTGAAAGAGGAAGGTGCTGGAACCAACTGGGCACTTCATGGGCTTCAGATCAGGATGCATGGAAGTGCAAAGTAACTAAAACAGGCAGCCCCTCCAAATATTGTTTCCCTCTTCATTTACAAAATCTGCCTACAATTCACACTAAGAATAAATAAGAAAAAAAAAAAGGCAGCAAGTAGCAGTGAGACGTGTTTTTAGATGGTGAATTATCACTGAAATCAAGTCAGAACTAAAACAACTGCATTTCTGCAGTGGATCTGAAGAGATTTATAGATTTATCTTGTTGGGCATAAAAATATTTGTATCCCTAGAACACCTAACTTAACATCCAGCACAGCATCAGGCAGAGCAAGAGTTGCAGATTTTAAAGCTTGAATGCAACATAATCTTTTTCAACTCTGGCTTTGCTCATATGTCTATTCATCTATACATATGTGTACATATTTATATGCATATGCCTGATGCACCATCTCACATCATATCATGTCTGTACACCTAGGTGAGTTGTCACCACTGTCAGTTTCACAGTGAGGTAGTGCAGAAGCTTCAGGCCACTAAAGATCCTACGAAACCTCATGCTCTCCTTGAGATTCCCACTGCACTACATTCCTACTTCAAGAGAAGGCACTTAACAAAACAGTGATGTTTGAATTAGAAATATGAAAAGACCATGCCTTTTATCAATAGTAATTATTCATTTGAAGTTGTCATAAAGTTAGGAAGATTATAAATAGAAAAAGTGCTAGGAAGTAAAAACACCTAGTATGGAGTAGTCCTAGTAAACAAAGAAACAAACAAACAACTTATCAGGCTAAACAAACCAGAGGGAAAAAGAAATCAAGAGTAAGCAATTAGGGATGCAAAAGAGTTTCTCTTCTGGATTCTGCTCAGCATTCACAAAAAAAGCCACACTCCTGCCCTCATCCTGCTCTCTTTCCTGAGCTGTTTCTGCTCACAAGACAGGGGAATAGAGCACCAGCTTTGCAGAAAGTTCAGCAGTTGAAATCACAGTGGAAATTGAGAAGGGTGTCTAGTCAGCCTCAGGAAGGTGATTCT
>JAYRBT010000093.1:38032273-38047198 GCA_036023395.1 Myiotriccus ornatus | reverse complement strand
CTTTGCCCTGCTTTGTCCCTGTCTGATTTGGCACAATGGAGTGCTTTCCCCCCCCCCCACCCCCAGACTTGTTAGACCTGGAAAATGAGTTAACAAAACTGATGACAACATTGTGTGGGTTCATTACACTAGTCTCATGCATTTTTACACACTTCACATCCTGGCAATGAAGAAAGCACTCCACAGCAGGTACTAAACCTGTCTGACAATCCTCCCATTAACTGAAAATGTCACAACACCAACAGCATTTAGATCCATGTCTAGCTGATCACTCCTCTGTGTATGGCAGAACAGATGCCTGAATTCAGGTTTAGCAGACTGTATGCTTATTAACAGCAGCCTGAGTTTGATCTGGTGTACTGGTTTTGGCTGGGATTTTTCTCGTAGTAGCTCGTATGATGCTATTTTTGATTTGTGACCAAAACAATGTTGATAGCACTCAAATCATAGAATGGCCTGCAAGATCATCTAGTTCTAATCCTCCTGTCGAGGACAGGGACACCATCCACTACACCAGGTTGCTCAGAGCTTCATCCAACCTGCCCTTAAAAACTCCCAGGCATGGGGCATCCACAGCTTCTTTGGTCAACCTGTTGCAATGTCTCATTGCTCTCACAATAATGAATTTTTTGGTCATTGCTAAGCAGCACTTGCACATACTCACGAAACCTTCTGTTTCTCACCCTACCCCACCAGCAAGTGGGCTGTGAGTGCACAAGGAGGTGGGAGGGGACACAGCCAGGACAGCTGAATCCACCTGATCACAGGGATATTCCAGACTATATGGCATCATGATCAACGTAAAAAGCTGGGAAGAAGAAGGAGGAAGGGGGTATAATGTGTTTGTTCACAGTTTTTGTCTTCCCAAGTCACTGCTGGGTGTGATCCCTTTATTAGGGATGGCTGAACACCTTCCTGCCTATGGTGAAAGGTATATGAATTCTTTGTTTTACTTTGCTTGCATGTGTGGCTTTTGATTTACCTATTAAGCTGTCCTTATCTCAACCCACATTTTCTCATTTTTACCCTTCCAAATCCAGCTGTGGGAAGTGAGTGAAAGAGTATGGCAGGACTCAGCTGCCTATGGGGGTTAACCTTTAATATCTGTGAGATGAATAAGAAAAGCAGAAAGCTCCAATGGGAGCTGCAAATGAAGAGACACTTCTTACAGGTACTGTGTGTCACAGCCTGAAAAATACCCAATTGCTGAAAACTGAACTAAATGTTATTTGAAAGGAAATTTTTCCAAAGAAAATTGTTTCCAGAGAAAATAGCAGCAGGCAGGATCTATGAACCTTTCCTTCTGTGAGTACAGTAATCATCTCGATAGTGTAACTTCACCGGTGGACCAGGTTTTGGGGACTCGTGTTTAGTAAACATGATCATATCAGTGATGGCATTCCACCAAAGCCAACTCTTCTAGTTAAAGAGTATCAGACCAGCTTTAGTGGATCAGCAAGGTCTGATTTTGCTGCTTGATCCCCAAATCTGCACAATTGTAAATTCAATTGCTTCCACCATACTGGTTTTCTTTCCTCTTCCACTGGTAATGCAGTAGGAAGTGAGTCAAAGAATAACTTGAGGTCTTTTATTGCTCTATACATCTATATCTTCATTTACCACTGAGACAGCTTCAGGACATGGCAGCTTCTCCACTGAGCACTGCTATTGACCCACTAAGTAGCACAACAATCCTCTTCTGAGGCAATTAGTTTTGAGAGGTTTGTATGTTTGTTTTTATTTTATTTTGTTTTTTGGTTTTTTACATTGCATTTCTGGTCTCTGTTTATCCTCCTTGGCATAGTTCACCTCCTATTCTGTCGGTCATTTCTCTCCTACAGTTATTTTCCACTATGAAACACTTTGTTCCATATGCCCCTCCTATTGCTCTTTCTATATTTAATTTGTTTCGTTATTTATGCTTACATGATGTCTTCTGACTCAGGCTTATTCTGTGTAAGTCACTGAGAAATGTGTAAAATTTAATTTTCTAAATTTATGCAACATCTCTTACTTTTTCATCTTTCTCTTCTGTGATGTCTACATAAGGGCTTAGAGGGTTTTATTCTACACTGAGTGAAAATCAGATTAAACCATTTATCTCCAGGGATTCCATCATTTTTTTAAATGAGGGTGAAAAAAGAACATTTGGAACAGAGCTCACATGTGCTTCTTTTAAGTAAAGGCTCCAGGCAAACAGGCCTGCTATGTTTCAGAAGCTCTCCCCAAGGAGAATTAAAATTTGGAAAAAGGCTGGAGCCTCAAGCAGAAAGATGCCTGTAACCCCACCTTCCCCCAATCATTGGTCATTTCCCTGACCTGCCCTTTCTTCCCCTAGTTTTTCTTTCCCTGACTGATAAATTTAGCTGTGTTCCTTTTCCTATTTTTCACATCATAAACCCCAAATCTCACATTAATATTCTCTCTGTTCCTTAGGTTGACTGTTTGATGCAACGTTATTCATACTTCAAAGGGATGAAGACAGACATGAAATTTTACAGTTTTTATGGCTTAACACTGTCCTAGAAAGCCAGCGCTTCATTTTCTGAGTCACTCTCTCATGGAGGGGTCTGCTTTACATATCAGGCCTCAGGGAGAAGCATGGCAAGTACTCCGTGGATTATTTTCCTACCATTGCTGGAAGCTGCTTTACTTGCTGCCTACTGAAATACATAAAAGAGAGGCAAGCAGATAAGGTTTTGACATGTCTGATTTGAAGTTTCTTTTAACAAAACTGATTCTATTTTAGTAGTAAGTTATGACCTGGCTAAACAGATAATACTGGGAAGCGATTTTATGGTTTTTAATTCTTCACCTGAAAGAAAGAAATAAATTTAATTCCTTTGTACAGCGAGCTTGACAATCCAATAGTTTTTCTGACAGACTAGATACTGTATGAGAGACACAGTGCACTTTTTTTCATCTGCAGCAGCCCACCATGGAGGTTGCATTTGGTTGTCTCAAACACAAAAGAAATCTCATTCTCTGGAGTCAGCATTTACTCCCAAGACTGTTCACAGCTTACTAGCTAGAGTTAGGACAGGCACATGCATCTATCAGTCTCAAGGTATTCAAAAATCATTTAGAAATAGTACTGTGTTGGATTCAAATTACTCGTTCATGATACCGAAATATTAGCTTCAAATGCCATTTCTTCTAACTTTATAATCCAAATATGATGCACTATAGAGATAACACAGTACAGTGCGTTCTCACACACAACGTATTTCTGGATTTAAGAGCAAAATCTTAGCTACTTAAAGAAGTGGCAGTATAAATTGACCCGTTTGAAACAGACTCAGACTGGGATGTGAGTGGGCACAGGGTACCACGCAGGTGAGAGGACTGAAAGTCCACCAGGTGTGTCTCCTTCCTTCACCGCAGTCAAAGCTGTTAATCTGCTCAGGGTGTTTTCACAGTCAATCTGCCCCATAGCTTCTGTTTTCTGCCCACTATATGAGATGGACTGAGACTATCTATGCATTTGGCCTTCAGGTAATAGCATGGACACAAAATAGAAAGCAATGTAAAGAGCTCCTTCTGCTTTGTTTCAGGAAAAATATTCCTAGTAACAACAAAGCAAGGATTTGAATATGTGGAGAGTTAAAACATGAGACACAAAATTGACTCAGTTTCAATTTTTGGAAGGACAGGTAGGGAATGGAAAGTAAAGTAAAAGAGTATTTGCAACTATGCAAAGAACTGTGATTTGAAACAATCAAGTGTTTCTACGCACCCAGGGAATACAAAAACCGCATAACTTGGAGCTGAAAGGAAATACTTCTTGTGGTTGGTTGCAGTTCTTTATTTCTGATTCATATGTGTATATATCCATACAATGATATTATATATCTTGTATTGCTTAATCTATAATTGAAGTCAGCATAGGTATTTTAACAAAAAAAATTTGCAACTATTATTTTATATTTGATCTGAGCACTCCGATACACATTAGAAAAAATCCATATATAAAAGCTTTTATTTGTGCAATTATACGTACTATATTCTTCTTTCAACAAACTACTGATTTAATAATATTGGTACATTATTGTTAATATAATATAGAATTGCAATATCATAACATTAAAAAACTTTTCAAAATATATTAATAAGCAAAGATAATCACACCTTGATCCTGCAATCATTTTTGAACAATCACGTTGAGGCCCCATTTTGTTTTAATGTGACATTTGGCTTAAACAAATTCCTTCCATCTCAGGCTGCCACTACGAGTCCACCCACATTAATCATGTGAATTCATATATAGCTTTGCTGTTTAGTAATTTCACACAAAGCCTTCAAAATTAAATTCAACTCTAAGCTGACATCCACCACTAAAATCACAAATCTCTTATACCCACTTAGGTCTCAGAAAGTGAATAAAGATTTGTGCTGAAGATCTGCTTTGTGGTGAACTTCTCTTTCAGCAAAAAATTCTCTCACCTATAGCATAACACAAGTCATCTGGCTCATCCTAGGTGGCTTAAACTACAGGTATACAAAAGATGCGATTTCATGCTACTAAATGCTTTTAATAGTTTAGATCCTGGTGAAGCTTAATTAGCATCTGGAAGTCAATACAAATATTAATCTGTACATAAAACATTATCCCCAATGTACTAAGTGACAGCACTTTTATAAGGCAGACACAAGCCAGGATTCAAATATCTGAGAAAAGGTGGAAACTACCAGATCCTAATTTAGGGCAAGGTTATAGAGCAGCAACAATGGTCAGCAGGATTAGGTCCTTTGTCTGAAAATTAACAGGAATGACAGAAAGATGCAATACATAGCAGACTAGCAAGTATGACAGAGATACCACACACCACCTGTTGGTACAGAGCAAGGACTGAAGAGGGGCACATACTTCAGTTTTTTATGCTCAGCAATAAGAAGGCCTTCTTTTGCCTTTCTAACAATATTTTCAATTTTCATTGCAGTAGTTGAACAACTGTGCACATAATGATGGGCACTTGCTTCATTGCTTTCAGACTATCTTGCAAATACAAGATGGAATCTGACAGTTGGAAATGTGCAAACCATAGAACAAAACCATCAAACTTTTAAATGAAGGACAAAATAGAATTTTCCATTTAGATCCTACTGAAAAATCAAGGCTCATGCTGTCCTGCCTCTGCTTATACTTTATTTCCCAAGAAAACTTTTGCTTGTTTTCTCCTTCATTAACAATTCCAGACTGAAAGTAGGACTAGAGTTAGAGCATGCTTAAAAGGTGCAATTTATCTTGAATTGTTATGTCCAAGGAATTATTTACAGACAAAGTAAAGAATCCACAGATGTAATTCTAGGCTATAGGAGAATCTTGTGAAGAAAAGATATTTCAGAGTGTATGTAATACTATTATTTGCATTAGAACTTCCCAAAAGGCAGGTGAGTCAGGAGGTTTGGAAAGTGCATGCATGTGTTCATTAGTGGAGGAGAAAGCATTAGTCATATTCTTTTAAAGGAAAAAACCAATATTCACTTGATAATTTATCTGCATTAATGTAAAAGCATGGTCTGAGAAATTGCAGCTATTTGCCAGTAAATTTGAGGCTTTTCTATAGTGACTTTTATGCCAGTACACAGGACAGCAGCAAACAAGAAATGCTTACGATTATTTTCTTTTTCATGCTTTTACTGCTGTGTTCTGTGACACAGACAATAAACTGCATTGTAAGATTTATTTTTACTTCTACTTTAACATGTATTCCTAAGAAATGACAGTGACTTGCAACTTTAGATTTACATATTTAACTTTTGGCTCTTATTAGGAAATACTATTTGATTCAAATTCATAGCATTAATAGCCTTTAGAATTGGAGACAGAATGTCATTTGAAGACTCATAACTTAGAAAAAAAATTCTGGAAAAGGATTTAGAAAACAACAACAAAGTAATGCTCCAAGGATTTCAGAATATATGACAATCATTTAAAGGATTAGTTGCTTCTAGAAAAAGTATCTGTAAAATAAAGATACTAAGAAATTATTAAAATTAATTTCAGTTACTCATTTATCCTCCGGGAAGTCTATTTAATGACTAATTATTATTTTTTAGTATATCAGTCTTTTCTATGACCAAATGAAAAAAGTCATTAGGGTTAAATGAAGACAAAAGGGCTTTTCAGACAAGAAACACAAATTCATAGAAACATGAATGCTTTAAGTTGGAAGGGGCCTTAAGAATCATCTAGTTCTAAAACCCTTGCGTTGGGCAGAGACATCTTTTGCTTGACCAAGTCGCCCAAGTCCGATCCAACCTGACCTGTCAAATTCAAGAACGTCCTGCATAATTTCTAGAATTATTTTTAAATACCACATTTGCTGCTGCTCTGTGACACAAGAAAACTAACATTTATTGTAACAATAACTATTCCATTCAGCTATGCATAAATATTAATATGCTGAAGACAAAAATTAAAAAATCCCCATCCTCACTGACCCGTTCATGAGGCACACTGTTGGTAAAATGGTATCCTTTGAAACAGAAATTGCACGCACACAGAGAAATCAGTGCTAGATAATATAGCTTCCCTAAAGAAAACGGTTTCTGAAAAACAACACAAATAACCAGGCCCCAAAATTCTGCTGTCTCCATGGCAATAGGACTGGCCCTTTTGGTCTTCTTGAATTGCTGAATGACATGGAAAAATTATAAACTAAACACAGTTGACCAAATCACTTATTGTACAGCATGGTCGTGAGTGTCTGGATGACGAAAATCCAAGAGAACCCTCTTCTTCAAATGCCTGGCAAGGATGCTTTTTATTTCAGGGTCATGTCGATGCTATTTATTAAAAACAAAACAACAACACAAATTAATCAGTGCTATGAAGCATGTGACTAGTCTTTTTCCCAATCCTAAGCTCCCGCAAAGTGTTGAGTATCCTCATTTCTCATTTACTTCAATGCAGTGGTGTTCAAAAATTTACATACATCCTATCTACCCTCTTGTGAAAGTACACACCTTAATAAGTTGCATTACTCTTCTATGGAAATCAATATCTATTTTTCCAGCAATTCCAATATGAAGTAGACTCCAGATGTGGGAAGACACAACAGTGTGGCAATATATGTGTGGCCCTACAAATGTTTCTAAGAGTACATTTTTGCTACTTAGTGCAAAGCACATGTCATCAAATACTTTAGAAGCATTCTTTAGAGTAAAATGTCGTTATCAGAAACGTTGCCTCAAGATAGAATTTTCCTTAAAGAATACATAATTATTTAAAGTTTCCTCAATATTTATGAACTGTTACACAATGCACAGGGTTACTTCACTGTGAATTATTTCATAGGGTTTTTTTTTTTTTAAGTAATGAGTAAGTGCAAGGAACAAAATAGAACACAAGGGAGCATGACAATAGACAGAAGCCTTTGGAATAGGAGAAAAAAGACAACAAAAGCAAACTAAGAGCTGGGCAGACTCCAGAGATGTTCCAGCAGAAAGCATACAAAAGAAACGTCTGTGTAAAACTGCTGTTCTCAGTGTGGAGGGATTTACATGAGAAATTCTTTTTCCTGAAGAAATGACACAAGAAATGAGGGACATGCTCACAGGAAAATTACTGCCACTTCTGATGACAGATTCATATTTATGCAGAGAAAATAAATAGCAGGAATTAACATTATTTCGGCCTCAACTATATTTATATAAGATAAATACAACTTTTTTTCTCATATTGCTTTTTGATGCTCAGCTTATCTTTTGGGAAAAACATGAAAACTGTTCAAGCCACAAAAAGATCAAAATCGTAAGTAAATAGTCTTTAACATGTTATTTTCTGTTCTTATACTTTCACAAGCAGTCCTCATATTGATTCATTACAGAGTAAAACAGTGTCTGAGGAAAAAAAAAATGCACAGAGATATAATGTTAACTGCTCCAGGAATCAGGAATTTAGCTACGGTTCTAACACATGTATCAGATATAATAATGAGACAGCTTACTAGAGTACTGCTTTATTTTTAAAAAGTGAAAACGGAAGCTCCGTTTTCTTTACACATCTGTTTGCTACATGTACTTCTAATTATTTGCCTGCTTATCAATACTCATGTTATTGATGGAATCTCACTAAGGAGTCAGGTTTACTATATGATATTCCCTGAACAATATTCCAAGGTGAGACACCACTATATTTCTACACACCAACCAGATAGGCAGGGACAGCAAAGTGCTCAGTCACTCCTCCCCTGTACGCACTGGCCAAGAATACACTCTCTGCTGCAATAGCTGGTTCTCCTGACATGCTGTTCTAGCAAGGAACTGTTAGTGCTTGTGTGACACACTACAGCTACAAATACTCTCACCGATGAACAGTAAGAGCAGTGCAGGGTTTTCCATTTTCATGCTTCAGTTACAGTATCAGACAGAAGAGCAGCATGCCAGAGGACTGACACATTCCCATTTCCAAGGGAAACAGTCCAGTTTTGAAAGGAAAAGATGTAAAGATGCTTGAAGTTTATCCAGGAAAATAACTACGAAAGAAGCTGAGAAGCAGAAAAGCAATGAGAAGGCAGATGATGAGAGTGTGGTCCAGAAATCTAAATAAAATACAAGACTTTTTAATCTCTGAATGAGAACGGCTGGCTTACCTTTTTACTTTTAATTGAGGATAATGCATGGGACCATCTTCACTCTGATCATGCTGCACTTATTTCTATCTGTTTTTCACATAACTTAACCTGAATATCCTCAGGCTAGGAATTATATATGTCTCTGCTTGGAAATGATCAAGGACACTTCAAACACATTTGCAATGCAATACAAATATAATAAATATTCAGTATACAATATGTAAATTATATAAAATATAAATATAATAACGCTTCAATGCTTTTTCTTGAATATTACCATAAAAGTATTTAGGTCTATAAAAAGCTTTATGGAGTCTACCCAGCCTCAGTTCCTAGCAGCATGGTTGTAAAATAATGTTAAAATGTAATGACAGTATTAGGCATAAGTTCTTACTCCTGCTCCACTGAAGTCATTTCTGGATCATTTGAGAGGCAGCTAGTTCTGGATACAAGGAAAAAGAGAAGTAAACATTTCTTCTGTGTTTTTTAATTTCTCTTCTTAAATACAACATAAAATTTGGGGATGTAATAACTAACTGTAGTGAATATCTTTGACAGCACAACACACAAATGTTGTTAGGAATGTAGTGATCTTAGTGCCCACAACACACGTTAGTTTGAGTAATAAATTTTTAAGCTATTTCTTTAAGTTGGGGAAGGGAAATGCACTACAGTGACTTCATACATCCAACAGTAGCAATAATCAGTGATGCCTCATATGAATATTTAGTTCCCCTTTCACTTGCTATGCTGCAGCCTCTACTATTTTAAATGGTCTAACAAGAAAGCAGCTTTCTTCCACAGAGTTTTCACTGTCACATAAAAAATGCATTTGAAAATGTTTGAATAGAAGGGACAGAAGCTGCATTTCAAGGCTGGCTGGGTTTTTTTGTTTAACGAAATATTCAGGTGATATCAAATAACTACTTATGTGAATGTATTGCTTCTGAGGCAGTCTAACTGCTAGAATCAAAAAGCAGTGGCCAGTGATTTGGATATTTCTCTACAGTTGTTTTAAAAACCAGTCTCAGAAGAACAGAAGAAAAATGTGTACTGCAAAAGAAGAAACAGCAGGAAAAGTACAGCGAAGAAGAAGCTGTAAGATGAAAATCCTGAAGTGCATAGGTTGAAGGAAAGAGACTGAAAAGAAACTCCAAACCTCAAAATCTTTGGTTACAAAAAACACAGGGGAAAATGATATATTAGAACCAGAAGACACAGGCTCTTTCTCCACAATTTTTTCTAAAATACACACATGAAGAAAGCGCACTGGATACTTTTAAAGCTCTTCTCAGTAAGATAAGTCCTTCTAGTTAAGGATTTTTTTGGTACTTTATACCATACTGCCTCAGTGTCAAAGCACATTAAACTCATTAACTCATAAGGAGTTATGAGTTTAAAGTATCTGGGCATCAGCTGTCACTGTTTTAGTAAATGACCATATACACTACAATATGATTATCAAGAAGTACAATATTATCAAGTATTAATTCCCTGGCCTATCCAGCCAATACTGGAAAAAAATGAGAATTTTTGTACCTCCCTTAACTGAGAATAAGGTACAAAAGCTAGACCTAATTCAGTAAATTGTAAGAAAACCAAACAAACAAATAAAAAAAACAACCAAAAAAAAAAAACAAACCAAAACCACAAAACCCAAATAAACTACTTTTTAAAAATTGTGTGAATCATCTGACATAACAGATGAAGGGTAGAAAATGTTTAATGATCGATCCATTTTAATGGAGTAAATAAGTGATTTCAGTAATCCCCATGACAACAGAAACAATAATCAAAAAACAGCAGAAAAGTTTTTTATAGCATAAGGGTGTGATTCTTTTTTTACTGAGACCCAGCAGTACAAACAAGGCTGCTTTTAGTGAGAGGGGAAGTCAATTTACAAATGTGACAACTTACACAGTAATTGAAACTACAAGCTGATCGTTGTACCAAACACATAGTGTACTACTACATTCAAACTATTCCTGTGAAACAAGTAAATATAATGCCAGCATCCAGCTGAAAGCTATCTTACTTAGCTGTTTCTGAAGCTTCCCTCAGCTCTTCATCCAGTCTGCATGAGTAAAAGTTATTGATATAAAGAAACAGAGAAGCAAGCAGAGCATAAGAGAGAAGCAGAGCAATAGCAGAGCAGAGAACAAATACAGTACATGCTTCTAAAATAGGAATAGTATGATTTAGGGCACACTGACCCTAAAGCTCCTCAGTTCAGTATGATACCATTTATCCCTGTTCTCAACCCATCCTAAATTTGTAACTCTTACTCAGCTCATTTGGAGGCAGACAGAGAAGCAGCAGGGGTCTGAGGCATGCCTAGTGGACAGAGCTGAAAGCATTCGGTTGCTCTATCAGGTAATATTAAACTAGCTGCAGCCTGGGCCAAGTCAAGGACATTTACAGTTCAGTGAGTTTTATTTGCAAGGGAGGCTGATCTCAACAGCTTGAAGGGGAAAGTAAGATTCCACATCATTGCAAGTCCTCTCTCGTTCAGCTGTTGAGGTCGCCTGCAGGTGAAAGGCTGTCACACAGATTAACTCCATTATGAGCAGCAGCAGAGGCTAGAAAGCAAGTTTTACCTCATTCTTCTCTTAATATACTTCTCTTCATCATACCTTACAAGGTAAGAGTGGACGAAGGAAGAGAAAAGAGGTAGAAGTTCGTATGATACAACAAGCACATTGTATCCCACTTAAGTAAAAACTACTAACTAACCACACAACCGAAATCCTATGTGTTTTCTACAGGTGGGACTCCTCTTGACCACAGGTGGTTTATTTGTTCTTGCCAATGGAGCAATCGTGAAGCCAAAAGATGAAATGTAACTCCCTACAGGAACCTTTCTCAATTTGCAGTAGAAGGGAAACTATCAGCTGAACACTCCTCTCCTCTCTGTGGTATGGGAATAACCACTCACAGTGTCTTGAATTCACAGAGCCACTAAATCTTGTTATCACAGCATCTTGAAAATGCTTGCCACCGAGGGGCACAATTGTCACCTTTCGAGTTCTATCTTTTTCAGCAAAATCATGATCTCTCATCCGGCTGCTGATGACATGAACTAGGCAGTTTATTCAGTTTTAAATACTCAAGTTTATTTGGTACTGGTGCTGTGATCTTTTCACCTTTCATCTGAGTGGTGAATGGGCTTCCCAAATACTACAAGGAAGTAAAAATGTGTGTAACACAGATGTGTATGCTGCTACAGCGTAACAGTAAACACAGCAAGGAAACAGAGACAGAAACTGAGTATCATGTTAAGGTTTCTATCAAAGGGAACTATAAGAAATTAAGATTTTTAGGGAATCAAAGAGGAAGGGAGGAAGAAAAATTGTTAGGGTTGTTAAAACATTACGGACATGTCTTTATCAATTGACTAACGGTCTCCGTTCCACATTCTTAGCATTACTCCACCTCTAAAAAAGTTACAGCAGCAAATGAAGTTGAGTGAAAGTGTCTATGACCTCTGATTTCACAACTGTAATGGCACTGCTTTCACAAGTGCCATTGCCAGAACTGAGCTTCCCACTTGCTCTCTGGAATTACTCCATCAGTTCAATGAAGGACATTATGTTGCTCTGCAACTAATGTAAGACTGGTGTGAAAACTCCTGTCTGGGTTGAAGAGAATCTATCACAGCTCCCAAAGCTATCACTGAAAAACCATAAGGAAAAGACAACCATACTTGTGTATCTGCTCATCAAATTACTTACTAGAACAGAACGTTTCGCTGTTCAAAACCTAAGACATTTGATAAAGAGAACAATTAAAAAAAACCCCAACAAACACCATCCCTGAACAAGACTGTCTCTATAATACCAACTATATGAAACCCATGAATTTTTCAATCATTTTTTCTGTCTGGGTATATGATTCCATTTTGTTGTTTTCAGGTCTGAAAAAAAGTCAGTTAGGATGAGCAATGACAATCAATTTCCTCCAATTTTTTAATACATACTTTCCTTACTTTCCTTTTAATAGATACTGCCCTTTAAATGCCTGGATTTAAAAATTTCTACACATAAGTAGCAAAAACTGAGATACTGTCTTTCAGTGGTTCTGGATTTAACCATGAAAATCAACAAGATAAGTGAAGGTGAGTGTATGGACTTTCAGTGGTCTCCTATCGAACAGGCTATCTTTTAATTATTGTTTCAGTTCAAAGCCTTGTATGACTAAAACTTAAAAACACTTTTACTTAAAAAGGTATGGAAAAATATGGCAGAGATGATACCCATGGAAAAGTTAAACTAGTATCCTACTCCCCAAGGCGAGTTATTTTATTTATATATTTATTTTGTTTTGTGTTTCCATTATACAGTGACTTCCTGCTTCTGAGTTTGACAGTGAAATGTTTGTGGAACAACACATAAGTATTTTTAAGAATATCAGGAGAGTGTTTTCTGGGTCTTTTACGAAGTCTTAAAACACCATTATTAGTCTGTGGAAACAGACCAAGTACACGCTTACTGTACATCACTTACTTGACAATACTGTCTGGTATATGCACATATTCCATTGGAATCATCTCACGAAGCTCAGCCAACGTGTTGACGTACTGTATCTTACTGCTGAACTTAGAGCTGAAACACAGAAAAAAAACATTAATTGACTTTGTCCCTCATTCTTTTATGATATATTAAAAATAAATGAAGGCATGTATTAAATAATTAAGCACTTTGATATTCATATTTCAATTACAGAGCTCAGCCAATCATAAGCCTACCTGAATTCTAGTGAGACTGAAATTGAGTCTAGACCTTTGGTTCTTCCTTTCTTATGCTGAATCACAGTATTTGGGACATTATAAATTATAATGCCTACCTGCTAGACAATGCAAGTAGTTTTACAGTTCAAAGGAGATATGTTACAATTCTGAAAAGGATTGAATCACTTACAGAATACTTACAGAATATGTAAAAAGAGATGGGATGCATTCACATAACAAGATCATAATCATCATGATGGTTATCAAGTGATCATGATGACTCAGCATTTCTATTTTACACCAATTCTCAATCAAACGTAATAAAACTGAACTTCCTCACTTGTTCAGATGAGTACAGATATGATTGCGTCTATTCTTACTGCAGGGCCTTCTTATGATGAAATACCATGTTTATTTCAGCTGTGCTAAATGACTCATTTATTGTGCTTGAAAAATGATCACTTGGAAAAAGGCTAAACTGTCCACAAAACACACTTAAAAACATAAGGCTATTCACTTGCCTAACCTAAGTTATTTGATATGCATGAGTTTATGAGAAATCCATCTTTCTCATTTGGCCATAAAGCAAGGCACACACACACTGGAGCAGGCCAATGGTCACATTTAGGATGCAAGTGTCACTCACAATCGACCCGTCAAAGCATGATAACATACGGGTAATTCTTAGCATTTTATCCAAAATGTTAATCACAGTCTGCAGTATCAGAACTGCCAGCTAAAGTAACTTGGCAAGCTGCAAGCCAATCAGAAGCTTCTAAAGATGGGGGGGCAGGGAAGATTTAAAAAAATCTTTTGAAGGTTACCTTTTCCCCTTGAGGATTCTCCTGGGTCCACTAACTCCACTACAGTGACTGACTTTTAAGTAATTCCTTCATGTAGAAGTCAATTTATGGGCCAAAGTAAGTCCTTGTTTCTTTCAGACTTTAGGAAAACATGCTGCTAATAGTGCTATTATTTACATATTTCCATCAAGTGACAAATACATTTCACAGACACTTATTTTATTAGAAATCTAATTCCTTACATAATACAGCTCAAATGATCTTTGGTGTGAGCATTTGGTCCTAAAAGAGTACCTAGGATCTCTCTCTGCTACCTCTAGTTCTTTTTTGCTCTTTTTTCAGACAACTGTCAGTCAAGATAAGTCCCAGACTCCACCAAATTTTCTTGACAGTTTTTGAGGTAAAACTGAGATAGACTTGAGATTAGCACACCCTCAGTGACTTGACTGTGATATCTTTCAGGTTCTTGATTTCTACTGTTTTGTCCTGTATCTAAGCTGAAATACAATTAAAATCATGTTGCTCACCTTTAGCTATCTTATTGAAATCTCTGCTTGCCTTGTGACCAATTCATTTCTTACTCTAAAATTCCCACCGTGCCTGTCAGTGTACAGCTTAGGGCTAGCAAACTAAGAAACAGCCACTGGGCTTCAAACTAATCAAGTTTCTATCTCCTTAACATTGCTTATTACTGAATTGACTCTCATTTTTCATGCCTCGTGGAGTTGTTTAGTTAGCTTTCTCATAATGTTCTTCTGTCCTCAGTAAGGGTTCAAATATCTCATGTCATTTTTACAAGTCACACTGGCCATGTGTC
>JAYRBT010000093.1:38008495-38023232 GCA_036023395.1 Myiotriccus ornatus | reverse complement strand
GACTCCCATTGATAATTGTGCATTATTATATACTTCACAATTACCATCAGAGATGTCAGCCAGAGCTACTTATTCACTCGCTAAAGTGGACCGGTCTTTATTCTTCACAAATGCTGATATAAACATATACATCAGCAGCTAGTAGGAAACAGTTTTCACCACAAATGTATACTGACTAGTTTACAGCATAAAAAAAAAATAAACACGATTAGAAAGGCCCCAAAGTATTTTGTGTTTGTTTCCTAAATTACGCCATCTGTGTCTGTTTGCTAAACTGTGTCTGAGGTGTTATCATATTCATAAATCTTTGGTGGTGGTGTGGTAGTGCAAAAATGCTTGGAGGTTTGAACATCTTCATTAATTCTGATTAAACCTTCAGCACACTGGCCACCATTAATATCTGTAAGCTAGCATTTATCTGCTTTTAATGAAAAGGTGCAAATTTGAGGGCCACATCCTCAGGTAATATAATTAACCATAATTTATTTATGTCACTTTTACCAGATAGAGATTCAACATTGAAAATATACTGGAAAAAATGGCTGACCTTTAAA
Source organism: Myiotriccus ornatus (assembly GCA_036023395.1). NCBI lineage: Eukaryota > Metazoa > Chordata > Aves > Passeriformes > Tyrannidae > Myiotriccus > Myiotriccus ornatus. The sequence goes on along the minus strand of JAYRBT010000093.1, from coordinate 38,022,678 downwards.
TGATGTTACAGATCAACAACACTGTGAAAAGCATCCTCATATAAACTCACAGATCTCACCTCTGAGAGGCTGAGTTGCCTACCTCAGGTTTTGCAGGAGTAGAACAACTCATCCTTACATAATACTTTACTTAACAGAGAGTAAAGAGTGTCCCTGAAAGATAACAGAGTCCAAAGATAATCTGAACCTCAGACAAATAGGAAAAGGAACTTAGAACCTTTGTTTCTCTTTCTTCTGTTAATATCTAGAGTAATATTTGGCCATTTGTATTAATTTATACAGAAGTGTACTAGTAACACTAGAACTACAAATTCTCCAACTTATCACATTCTGTGATTCTGTGATTCTCAGAGGACGCTGGGGAGCAGATGAGCAAATTAGACAACATAACAAGCATATGAGGTCATTCTCCTACTTTAAATGGGTTTTAGATATGTTATTCGATTTTCATTAACAAATTATGTGAAAAAAACCATAAACCAGTTCCTGGTGAAATGCTGCCAACAACTATAAATGGCAGAAAAACAGCATAAGGAGCTTAGCCAGATGAATGAAAGCCCCAGGGAAAACTGAATCTTTTCTTTTGCCACTCTACTTCCTCGTGCAAAAGATTCTGTCAAAACCCACAGAATAAAGTTTTCAAAATTTTATTTTGCTGTAGGTCAAAAGCTTTTTAACTTGTTCAAGACAGTTTTAGCCTACAGTGACCAGCTTGTTCCTGACATGTGTGTCAGTTTGAAGCTCCTGAAATAGCTTTAAAATACTTATTAGTCATTGCCACATTGAATTGAAGGCCAAGTTGATTTTCAGCCAAGGCTGAAAAATAAAATTCTCTCTCCCCTTGCCATTACGATAATGGAACAAAACCAGAAATCATCATCAATAAAGCATAATTTTTTAAAATAAATTTAAAAAATGCTTATAGGCTTTTCCTACCTCCATGTGAAATGACCTTTTTGTATGGTTCAATGACTTTCATATCAATTCTCTGTTCTTGTTCTCCAATAACAACTGTTCTCCATAACCTGTTGTCCTCTCGCTCCTCTTCAGCAGTGTACTCTGGAATTGATTCAGATTCCTCCTGGGAAGCATCCTTAGTTGCAGTCTGCTCCTCTGAAAAACAAAACTGTATATATTACCTCCTCCTGTTAAAGCTCTAAATACTGTTGCTGTTACATACACTTGAAATGAATGACTGAAATTAACTCAATTCTTACAGTACTGGTATAAGGAAGAGCAGAATGTGATCATCTGACAGTCAATGAGAAGTTTCCTTTTTTTAAGACTTTTCATTATTACAAAGATAAGAACAACAGCAACTACCACTGTGAGGAATTTTGGGGTTTTTGTTTTTGCATCCAGTTGTAAAATTGAGTAGCTGCTCATTAGTTACTGCACCGTACGCCCTTTAAAATTGTGTTGCAGGTATAAGAACTATGCTAAAAAAAAAAAAAAAAAAAGGAAGAACTACAAGTGAACACAGGAATTCTTCCTGTCTAGAGAGGAGGCTATAGCTTCTCAATTTTTTCCCAGTTTGTCTTCAATCTCTTCACATTCACTACCAGGAAATATGAAGAACACCCATCTTCCTCTGCTTCAGTCATGCTGCTGACTTCTCATGTAAGCACAGTAGTTGCTTCCCCCAAGGACTGTGGCTGAGGTTAAATACCAGTTCTCTCACAGATGTTAAGTGCAGAGCAGCCATGCAGTCTAACCTGTTCTACAAGCACTCTTGAGAGAACAGGCACATGTAGTCCACAGGCACAATGACCACAGTAAATAAACTGCATGGCTGACAAGTGACTAAGAAGTCTCAAACACAGCCCCTCTGCTGGATACTCTTAGTTTCATAAAAACTGTGATTTAATTAATAAAATCTACATTTCCACTGCAAGTGGAGATGGTTCTTAACTGCTTTCCAGTTTTTCAAATTTAATGGCTGTTCACAGGGAAAGTGACAAAGAAAGTGATTACGCCCACAGCTGGAAATACTTATTTTCCCTCTTTAGTTATTGTTACAACATACTGTGTTTTTCACGGGGGAAAAAAATTCCTCTTTTGTACTATTTTGTACTACTCTGTGTACATATTGTTAATTTACCTTCATAGTAAAGATTCTGTACATTTTATGCATTATACACATTTGAAATAAATTGTTCTTTTCAAAGCATTATTCTGGCTGTGCAGTCATAAGAGCAGAATTTTGTTTGTAAATCAATAAGCCAAATAACAGTAAACAAAGATACAGTGAGACACATAATGAAATACATATGTGTACTTAAAAAGCTGCAAACATCCTATTTGAAAATATGAAAGAGATCTATGAGAATTAAGAATAAACTAAAAGAAGCAATTTTAATTGACAATGTTTCATAGATGTCCTCAAACCTTTCTATGTTTTGGGTTATCTACAGATGCCTCTGGTTAATGCTGCTTCTTGAACTACTCATACAAATTGAAGTATATGATCTTAAAACACACTAGTTTATTGTAAAAATTAAATCAATTATCTTTATGAAATCAGGAATATGATAGTATACTGTGTTTATTCCATATATATTTACATAGAACTTTTAGGCACATACACATATGTGTACTAACTCCTATATTGTAAAACTGATTTCTCCATTAAAACCTATCAATAATTTCACAAAATCTGTTAGAAATACCAAGTTCCTCTAAGTACACAAAAAAAAGCTTTAATATATATATATATTAGGGTGAGCACATATTTTTATGTTTTGTTACAGTATAACTAACAAAGTCTGAAATTCTACTGCGCCTGTCTTATATTTTCTGTCCCTAATATGAAGTATTGTTAGGGAATTACACCAACAGAAGATCCCCCTCTAGAAAGAGCATGACTGAGGCAGAGAACTGGAGCTAGCAGAACAGCTTTAGTGAAAAGAGACTGTGCTAGGTAACTTGGAGACTGGTGCTGAAATTGTGTTTTGGGGCTGATAATTCTTTCTTTTTTTTTTTTTTTTGGTTGGTGAAAGTGCAGATGATGAAGAATGACTAAGATCTTGATAAAACTTACAATGCTGGAATCAGATACATGAATATTTTTTGATAGAAATTATACAAAACTGCCACTTCCTGATGAAGTAGCTCTACTCTACTGCCTGGAGTGTTGATTTTGCAGAGAAAGATGCACCAGTGTGAAATTCAGAAAGGATATAAACATCTGCAGACAAAATAATAAAACACTTTCATTTTACAAATAATGCTGATTTGGGGGCAAGCCTTCACTGATATTCATGTATGGTTTTCAGAAATTCAATTTTTATGCCATCTAAAGCAATAATAATTGAAAAACTATTTCAGAAACTAGCATGGGTTCTGAAAAATAATGTTTGAATGTATTATATTAGTGACAAAAAGAAAACCACCCTGTGAAACTGATGATCAACCAATCTCTAAACAAGTCAGGTGCTAGTTTGAGACAAGTATTTTAGTATTTCTGGTCTCATCTATTTTCTTGCATATTGCAGTTATGATGATTCTTCTTCACCATTCTTTTAGACAAATGGGTTTCAGTATTACTTGTAATACAGACCCATCAGTTTTTCAGTGATGAGGTGTACCCCTGAACCATGACAATAGTCTTGCTTTTCTTTGTTGCATTTTATAGCTTAAAGGAACTTTCAACAGCCTCATCATGACAAGTTAAAAATCACTGCTCTCTATGGTCTCAGCAGCTACATCTTCTCAGTATTTACTTTCCTGGGTTTGGCACCAGTTAGAAACATTAAACTGGGAGACTGTGAGTGCTGGTAACATCAGAGTGCATACTAGTTAATGGCAGAGTACAAAAGTACAAAGATAACAAAGGCTATTTACCATGCAATTAAACCATCTGCACTTTTTAAAGACTATAATCTTAGCTATTAGATTCACATTATATATAGCCAACTTTTTATTGCTGCCTTCTTTTGATAAAATGTTGACTTTTTTTTAACTTGTCTACTCTCTGTTCATGGCTCATCTAAGTGGAAGACATTTTTGTTACTAATTATGTCTAAAACCAAACTACACAACTGCAAAAATGTCATCAAAAACCCAGGGACATTGAGCTATTCACACAGGAGTTTGGGGAAACTTGTCCAACTTTAAGAACTGAACGAACCATCACGTTTAGAAAGCAGCAAAAAAAAAAAAAAAACACTGGGAAGAAAAGCCTCCCATAAATACAACTGCCACCAAAATCACTTGAGCTGAATTTAATTATTTTAGGGCTTAAAGGCAAAATCTGCTCTACTGCAGGCAGAGATTTTTTTTCTCTCTCACACGGTGGTCACAACAGTCTAAGCATGTGAGCTTGTGTGTGTGTGTATATTAGTTTTAACCTTTGCTATAAAATCTTCTAACCATCAAGCAGCTCATCTCTGTGCTCTGCATCTACCCATAAGGATATCAGCCTTCTAATGAGAAGTGACATTAGAGATGCTCATGCATGATTGAGTACACAGTAATGCCTCTTTGGCAATTTCACTTTAAATGATGCAACTGTTCTTGTACGCTCAAGTGACCTCACTAGCATTAGAAAACGTAAATGCATGGGAAAATTCAGTTTAAATTGATCCTGTTTTTACAAAAAGTTTCTTTCTGCTGTATGTTGTAAAATGATCACACTCCTTTTTCCCTCAAATAGCTTATGATCTGTATGATCACATCAATGATTATATATAGTTCTTGTATGTTTTATGAGATACCAGCACAGAATTAATGTTAACACCCTATTCTGTACATCATGAGGGAAAGTGAAGTGAGTTAAACAGTGTAAACCACTTTTACATCGTATTTCTATGAGAGTAAATTATTAATATGCGAAGGAAGAGTGAAGAGTCTCACTGCACACTTCAGGGTGTATCTATACTGCATGGCTAGTTCTGCTGAGAAACGATATTTAAATTACTGGAATGAGGAATCCAGTTGCTCCATCACCTGAGCTAGCTTTATCATGCTATGCATACAACCTTCCACATCTCAGCTTTCCAGTCATACACGGGAATAAAAACTCGACATTTCTTCCTAACAAAAGACCTCTCAGCACATTGTGTTTACCTCACTTATACACTGCAAGATCTTCGGTGCCCCTTATGTCAGCCAACACATTTTGCACAAGTCCTGTAGTACTGGACAAAGATGGGACTTTGTATTTTATTCTCTCTAGGTAGCTGCTCTTACTTTATTAGATCAGCTGTACTATTTTTTTCTGCATTCTAAAAAAGTAGAAGTGTACTATTTTACACAGGTGAAAGAAAAGTTAAAAAAATAGCAGACTGTAAAAATAACACGGATGCTTAGCATTAACTCTAAAATACTTTAACCATACTGATAACCTGACAGACACGAGACTGATCATGTAAGCAGTAGGAAAAAAAAAATAATTCTACATTTACAATCTTAAATACTACCTTGTCCCGTGTATTCAAAAGAGTCTGCTTCATCAGGTGTGTCAAGGTCATCTACATTGATGTCAATTTCATCTGGTGTATCCAAATTGTCATCAGAAAGTATAGACCCTTCACTCTGGTCCAAAGAGAGGTTGATGTTTGGAGCAGTGAGCTTTATCCTTCTGGTTTGGGAACCATTAAGATCAAGAGAATTGGGAGGTTCTTAAAATAAAAATAAAAAAAAAAGAAGAGGAAAAAAGGAACTTTATCTACTCCACACACAATTCATCTCCTATACACTTAAAAAGCACCTCAAACACACCGGGATAGATCAATTTTAGTAACACCATGACATTTAAGACCACCTAACACAAACCACAAACATCAAATTTACTATTTAGTGAAATAAAACAAGAATTTACGGGAACAGCAGGTGTAGCTCAGAGCTGCTAAATTATGAAAAATCCAGATTCTATTTCTTGAAATCATCAGACAAAAATCAGGTATTGAACATGCTCTGACTAAACTGTTTAAGAATTTAAAGAGCAATATATAAGTTATTTGAGTTATTAACCAAGACATTGCTGTGTCCTGGGAAAATTCACAAGTGAAATCCCTTGTAAATACTTATTTTTGTACACATTTGGTGCTATTTGAATGGTGCTGATTTGCAAGCAGTTATGTCTTTAGTTTTAACAATGCAATATCTTAATAAAAGAATAGAAATAAAAAACCCCTTGGAGTCTCTTAATCAGTCTTAAATAAAAATAGTCTTCAACAAGACAAAAACAAGGTATGCCTTTGCCCCTTGCCCGTACATTGTGTGGCCCATTACAAGCTGTTCTGTCTCACTTAGTTCACTTAGACAGTAGTCAATTATAAATTAAATAATACAGATTATTAAAACTTAACAAGGACTAAACAAGTGATAACAATGCACAAGAGAAAATGTCACACTACAATTATTATTTCTCAGGTGAAGAAAAAAATTGACTAAATAAAACATACTTAATAATTTTTTTCTTTTTGACGCTGAACTGATTCTTTACCAGCACAGAAATATCTTTCTCACTGCATAATTAAATGCCATGGGAATAAGATACAATTAAGAAAATGAGTAAGAGCTTCTCTCACCAGGTCTCATCTCTGTAGAACTGGGGCTTAGTACACCCTCAGCTAAGGGGATGTCCATTCCCACATCCTCTTGTACCAACCTGAGAGGTAAAAAACCAGAGGAAAATCTTAAAAGAGATGCATGGGTTGACCTTGGTATCAATACAGGTCATGTGATGTTACAGGAAACTGAATTTTCCTTCAGCATAGCCAGTTCAGAAGTCTGATCACAAAACTGATGTGAGAAACAAACACAGCTGTTGTAATTGTACTTCTCCATAATTTATGCAAAGTCCTGTAGAGCCTTTGGAGACTACAGGGCACAGATACCCACTCTTACTTGTATCAAGACACAGCACTGAATAATAACAGGTTCACAAACAGCAGTGTTTCTCATTTTATGCAAATGAAGTTGATCTTTCGTCGTCCAGCAAACTAGATACATGACTGCAGGGAGCTTCAGCCACTCTTTGTAAAACAGTATAATCATGACTGTATATACAGTTACTGTATAGCAAAAACGAGATGAGTGAATTTTGTCATTCCTTTGGTATCAATGGCATTTTAGGACAATTCTGACCCAAATTAATAATACTGAAGCACTTGATGCACTGCACTGTAAAAGTTCAGAAAGTACAAATATGAGAACCAAAACTACATCATAGATTTTCAGACTGAAACGTTGCAAAATATCCTACTTAGATTCCATTTTTAGGATGATACAAAGAAATTACATTTAACTTTCATACATACATAAGACAAGGAAAAGGCATTACATGGTGGAAATAGCAACATATGTGGTTGAATGCTTAAAGAAATTGAACAGCTTTCATGTCTATTTCGCTATTCAAGTATTTTACAAAATACTCACTGGAAGGATGGTTCAACTGCAAATAGAAAACAACATTTTACATTTTCAGGACACTCTTGACGCCTTTCAAACCATTTGCACTGAAAGTGTATGACTTCAAGACAGCTTCACTCACTTTACCAAAATAACTGTATTATTGTATAAATTATCTTACTATTCCAAAGCATCTATTTTTCTCCCACAAAAAATCTGAAGAATAGACCATTTTTACACTTTGACTAACAGAACTGTGATGAGTTCAAAAGTACTTTCCTCTGCCACAGCATCAGCTAGCTATGTTCTGAATGATTCAGCTGAACCCACCTGAAGAGGTTGGGCTTGTTGCTCCTGCAGTTTCTTCCTACTCTCACTTTCCCAGTGAGAAGGACTATCCTCATTATCTTACTGTGTGCAGACAAGACTCTTCTGGTCAATCACTGTATCAGGGTATGAGTCGAGTTTCTGTGATTTCTGTTGACTTCATACAAATTAAATGTAAATGTGTATATATAGGCCTGCCAAAGTCTTCACTGGGCTAAAAGTTGAAAAAGATCTTTACCTCAAGCCCCATGCCATCAAATTCCCAATACAGACAGGGAAACTAGTGAACTCTCACATTTCCGTGAGGCCATAAAGAATACAGAAAATTTAACGCTATGGTTAAACACAGTTGTGCTGCTCAACTCATAAGGAAGCCTTGTCTCTCAATAAAAACTGGTTCTACTAATTTTGATTTTATCCCCACATACTCTATAGTATATCTTTCACAAGTACAGAGACGAACAGCTTAACTTTTACAAAACATGCCAATTATGGAATATGTTTAATTACTGTCAAATAAGGCTTGAATAATCTTTCTTTTTGGATACACAAAAGAACAGTGAAAAAAGCTGAACAAAGTATCCTGCTCATTAATAAAATAATGGCCCAAACTGTCTGTAAGGTACCATTTCCTCTTTTTTTTTCCTATTTTGTAGAATTATCTGTGTTCAGAAGCACTCAATGCCATGACAATTTACTTAGAAAATAAATCAGTAGACTGTTTGGCTTTTTTGTGGTCTCTATTCAATTCACAGTAAAATACGTGTAATGAAATCTAATTCACTCATCTGAACTGAACATAGGAAAATCTGAATTCTGAAGAAGTGCTGCAAATTACAGTCAGATAAGGTAAGAAACCGTAGTGGTGGAAAGAGTTTGGGGAGAGGATGAATACTTCTAACCCATTTTAAATTCAGATTAAGATATTATTTGGCACATTATTAACTTTTCTAAAAACAAAACTATGAAGAGTTCTTTTGTTAAAGCAGCTCAGGACTAATCAGACAATGACCTATGGGTACTCGAGGATTTATGTTTTGGTTGGACAGAACAGGGTTGTGACACAATCACATAAACCATTAATATTTCTTACAGCCTTATCAGACCAAATGGCAATTCCTTACTGAACAGGCTTTAGAAATTACTGCAGGACATTATTTGAAAGGAAACACTCAAAGTTGTGTGAACACTAAGATACAGGAGAACAGTGAATTTTCAGGCTTTCTGTATTAAAAAGAGACAATATTCTCTGCATAAAAAAAAAAAGAGCAGAATGAAGATTGTCTCTGTATGACTGAATTTTATATACTCTATCCCTACAGAAACAGTGATAAACATAATATGGAAAAAGCAATTTCACACAACTCATTAATTCACAAATTTAGGGTTGTCTAAAATTTTTGCAATGCCTGGGACAGAATTTTTCTAAGTCATGACATTTCTAGGAATGCATTAAAACTGCTTTTGTCTCTGAGGCAACTCTATTTGCTGCTTTCTGCAGAGTCTCTTACACTTTCACAACAAAAATTCGAAATGTTTTTCTGCTTTCACTGAGACCACTACAGCTGAGTTATACCAGAATTTTATATCACAGTTGTGTTTAGAAGAAGACTACATTTCTAGGGATTGAAAGATATTGGTGTTTCAATCTTCGCTGAAATACAGCTACAGGCAGTATACTAAAAATACCCCTCACTTAGGGATTACAGTTAGACAGGATCAGAATTTATCTGAGAATCTTTAATTTTATTTTGTTGGCAGAGTGTTATTTATGTCAATAATCCATATTGTTCATATTGGGATATTTAATTTGGTCTGTGGTCCTGAAAGCTCTGGGTCAAAGCAGGCATTTAAACATCAGTTTAAGTCCAGTACTAAAAGCATTTTTGACACAGGGTTCTCCATTGTATCTTCAATCACATAAAAGATGCTATCACCTTTCGGAAGATTTTTAACAGAGATTAAAGTCCTGTGAATTTTTTCTCTGTTTGTTTGGAGATTTTGTGTGTGTGTGTGCGTGTGGTTGGTTGGTTGTTTTTTGTTTGTTTGGGGTTTTGGTTTGTTTTGTTTTTTGAGGGGGTATGTGTGTCTGTGTCTTTTTTTGAATGTTTTGTTGTTGTTTAATTGTGTCTGGTTCTTACTTACTGTCAAATATACTCAACAGGCTTTTTGGAGAAGAGTCTGACTTGGAAGCTGGTCTTATTTTTCCAGATCCCCTGTGCCTTAGCCAAACAGATTAAATAGTCCTTGCCAGACATACATGCCTTATGTTTGGTAAAACTTCTTATTTTTTACATGCCAAGTTACTATTTGTTCAGTCATAAAGTAATAGGCAATACAGGCATATTTCAAATCTTGTGTGGTTTAGAAAGCAAGTCAGTGAGTATGACTTCTGTGACACTGTGCCTTGACGTATGGCTCCAGAACTGCCATCAGTAAAAGAATGAGCATGAAGGTTGTTTTCTACAGACACAGCTCCTCATTTTCTCAGAAACTGGATTTTTCTCAAAATTGGATTCTGAGAGCATGTTATGCTGAGCAGCTCAGCACTTTTCAGAGTAATTTCCGGCTGTGCAGAAGCTCTCAGCAGATCTCAGCAAGAACTCTAGTAAAGGAAGACAGACTCCAGAAACTTTAAAATAGGCAACTATCTCCTCTTCCTTTCCCACAGACTACGTCACAAACTTCCAAAATCCTGGCTTATAAAATTCCTTCCCTTCCATACAGGTGCAACTGATACCACAGATGATCTGGCCAAAAACATTAGAGAAAGAGAAATATTTTTATTTTTAATTCCATTTTAAAAAATGCTTCTTATTGAAGAAATAAATTATGTTACTTTAGAAAGGTCCATTCTAATCAGATATGATTTACTGGATTGATAAAAACAGGCTCTTTTACTTGGAACAGAGGTCAAAGTCAATTAAGGGTTTTTGTGTCTAAATGACTTCTTTTATATTGTATACAGACAGGTCATTTAAGGATCAGCCTCGCTGGGAATCAAGTTACTGATTATTTTCTCTGATATTCAGGTCGACATTCTTGTTCAGAAGTAGCTAAAATCCCTGTTTCTCAAACATGAATCAGAGGTAGACACTAAATCCATATGAAAGGAGGAGAGGTTATATTCTGAAATACTTTCCTTGCTCTTTTTGTAAGACATTCTTACAGCTCAATAAATTAATAAGCTTTAAATAATTCTGAGTGCCCTCTCAAATCAGTGTTTCTCAGAATAAAAATTATCCTTCCTGACTTTTCTAGGTATAGTAGCATTCTGCTATTTTGGAAAGAGAAGCTCTGAATATTCACAGCAATATGTCATAATCCCTATGGGCTGTGCTGCCTCACCCTTGTGTCATCTGTGATATATATCATCAGTTTCCCAAGCTGCTCTACAGCAATTAGATATCAAGAAGTTAATTTCTTTAGTCTAAAACAAGAAATGTCTACAACACATTGCTCTGAATGAACACCTACAACCTGCAAAAGAGAACAACATTAATCCAGTGGTGACTGTCACTTCTATAAAGCAAATTCCTCCAATTCAACCTAGCACAACTTACTCACCAGCTTGACTTTAAATTGTATATGCTTTCCCAGGCTTCTGTAGTCACCATTGCTAAAATTTAATCTGAAGTGAAGCCCACAGCTGCCAAACATTTTTCCTAGATAAGTAAATCACATTTCCTCCCTGCTGTTCCCTCTATATACAGAAATTAAGTTTTTACAAGATGTCAAAGGTTTTTTATGGAGTTTCAAAACATGGTAAGTAAAAGGAATGACCTGGATGAAATCTCCTCTGCTCATATTAATACTTGCTTGGTTTGGATATTAAATGGGAGGAGGGGAGATGAAGTACAATGCAAAAGGTATTCAGAGACTAGACATATAGGCTTTTTTCATATTCTCAAATTCCACACATTATGCAGGTATACCCTGGTCTTGGAGGGAAATAAAAGTCCTGCTTATAGCCCACTTTCTCACTGATTTGCAGTGAAAAATTGAGCTGTTTTGAGGAAGAATGCACTAATTATGAAATTTTTGGTATGAAAACAAGAATGGGAACTTAAACTCCAGTTACTTTTTCAATACACAGGCAGCACTAAGTCCTTCTCCTTTGAACCCCTCCTGTCTCCACCCTGTGACACCACCCTTATGCAAGTCCAGAGCCCAGGAAAACAGAAATGAGAAGTTGAGGGATTGGACATGGGAGTACAGTATTTTCCTTGGAAGGTATTAAAAAGCATTTATCTAGTAATTTATCTCAGCACAGCTCCATCTGTAAGTGCCCTTAGGATTAAGGAGTGTTTAGTGTGTTGCTAGGCCAAAGGCCAGAGTATGCAGTATTTTGTGCAAACCCATCTGTGGCCTTTCTGCTGCCAGAAGCAACCTACTGATGGTCTCATGGCATTCTGATTGCTCCACCTAGGAGATGTCTATCCTCTTTCAGACAAAACAAGAATTCTTTCTACTAAGGAGCAATTAAAAGCCTCAGAAGTGGAGCCTAAAGCAAATGTTCAAGCACTCCACAAACTGCAATTTACACCAAGAAACAGTTCACACAAAGTGTTTTCTTAATTGTTATATTCTTCTTTGTTTACAATTCTGTGCTACAGAAATTCATATGAATTTAAAGCCAAAACATCTCACCAGATATCTGACTTACAAGGGGTATTTCACTCTCACCCATCTCTGTAGCTACTTGTCATGGCTTAAACCGAGCTGGCAACTAAGCATCTTACAGCCACTCACTCACTTCCCCTCACCCCAGTGGGATGGGGTAGAGAATCAATAGTAAGACTTGTGGGTTGAGATAAGAACAGTTTAATAATAATAGTAATTAATAACAACAACTCTGTCCCCAAACCATGATTGGTCCCCTTTCTGGGTAAATCCCCACTAATATACTGGGCATGATGTTCTATGGTGCGAAATATCCCTTTGGCCAGCTTGTGTCACCTGTTCTAGCTATGTTCCTTCCTGACTTCCTGTGCAGCTACTTGGTGATAGGCCATGAGACACTGAAAACATCTTTGACTTAGGGTAAGCATTACTTACCAGCAATTAAAATATCAGTGTGTTATCAATATTATTCTCATACTGAATCCAAAACACAGCACTGCACCAGCTACTGAGAAAAAATGAACTCTATCCCCACTGAAACCAGGACACTACTCCAACATTCACCTCATCTCCTATAAAAGGTATCAAAAACCCACTCTGTTATCACAATTAACATTTCACACTTTATTTCATTTTTAAAAATGAAACTGTTTTGCTGTTTTGCACTTCTATCCAAATAAAACATTTTTCCCTTTCTTTTGCACATTATGTATGTGTGCTCCAAGCTTGTGGCTTGTAATTGCTGTGCCAATTCTCCTCAGAAAAAGATATGTGAGGTTCACAGACCATCACTACAAAAATAGTATGTTTGAAAATAACAGTAAATGTCTACTTTCTATTTTCACTACTTTTTCTTGGAGTGCTCAAAAAAGACAGAACATAGTCATTCTGTTCTTCATTTTAAATAGAGGATGGTTCTTCCAGTTATAGATGCAACTCCAGAAACTATGTTACAACTGAGATGTGTTACTTCATAGACCTTTAATGCTAATGGACTCATAACAAATCGTAATTTAATCTGGATGTGTTTCATTTTGATACTTGTCATCCACGTAAAATGGGTAGGAATGTTTTACAAAGTCAGAGAACTGCTGGACATTCTTCAAGATCAACTTTGTCTACAGACAAAAAGAAATGCTCTAGGAAATAGTGTTACTATATAATGCTGAAAATAACACCTGAAAAAATACAGGCTTTAGTGTAAAGAAAGTTAGATGAAAACACACAGAAAAAAAAACAGAGAAAGAAGCCAGAAACATTAGTCACCAAAAACCCCAATGGATTGTGCACTAAGAGATGAAGAAATCCTTTTGCAATAAACTCAAAATTACTTCCTAGTCCCTTGCTACAGAACTTCTAGACAAAACCCAAAAATTTATAAAGATGCCTACTCAGAGCTAAGAGAGTGCGGTGTGAATTTTTTAGGTTCAGCAGAATTAATGATCCCTCAACTGTAGCAGAGTATGCAACAAATCCAAGTGATATATACTGTGCAAGATTTAGTCAATATCAGTCAGAGACTATGCTTCAACTATATCTTCATACCAAGAAAATTAGCATATTAGAAGGAATTCACTCCAGGATATCTGAGACTAAAGAAAAGTAATTACTTTTCCTCACAGCTGTGTAAAATAATTACACTGTATACAGGTGACTTGTAAAATGGATTAATTTTATAACCTCCCAAGACCTGCATTTAGAAACCATATGTTAGTATACTAAATTGACTCTGTTTTTATTGCTATTTATTTTGTAGCTTTTAATAATAAATTAGTTCAGGAAAAATCTGTAGATTGAGTATTAGAATTTAGGCATAGCATGAGGCTTTTATTCCTGTATCTGAATGCAAACCCCCCCCAAAAAAAAACAAAAAGCTG
>JAYRBT010000093.1:37984087-38005166 GCA_036023395.1 Myiotriccus ornatus | reverse complement strand
CCACACTGTTCTTGATCCAGGCCAGGATGCCATTGGCCTTCTTGGCCACCTGGGCACACTGCTGGCTCATGTTCAGCAAAGTTACTGTAATATTGTCAACTTCTTGCATTGCTTAATGCATTTGTTTCTCTGTGTGTATGAAAGCTGACATGTATAATGATGATAATATTTACTACCATCCTATACTAGCTGGAATCAAATGTTTTAAGAAAGGATCTTACAACATGATCACATGATAAAATGCGTAAGGGATGATGTTTAGAGCTGCTAACATAAGAACTCAACATCTTGATGTACAGGTTTGTATTGATCTGCCTGTTAAAGCATTAGTATTTTTCTAGCACTCCTTCTACCCTTTGATTTCAAGTTCAGCCTTTGCACAACATGCTGATAGACAGGGAAAGATAAGTGGCAACATTTTTTTTAATACTGTATGACTTCTATTTTCCTCCCCTCATATTGCCTTTCTCTGGTCCTATGGCCTTATTCTCTATACTTCTCAAGGAACTTTTATTCTTTCAATATCTTAAATACTGTGAATTTCTTTTCTGACTTCTCTGCTACTGTACTGCCAAAATTTCCATCCTTCCATATTTTTCATGGCAATGTAACTAGGATTTCACAACCTAAAATGTTCAATGTTACTATAATTTAGATTCATATCTTACCTACTACAGCAAACTTACAAGGAGTAACAGCTACATTTTCCCTATCTTGGCCACGGCTGACCTAAAGGAAGATCTCTAAAAATGCTTCATGTTAAACTCTGGTGTCTCTTAAAGCTGCAGTTGCCAGAGATGTAATAAAGACTAGGGGAATTTAAGTGACAATGCAGAAGGTAGAGTGGTAATTTTAAGCAGCAGATTAAAATGGAAATATCCTAATGGGTGTAAACTGGTAACTGAGAAGTTCTTATACATATTGGGTGATTTGCAGCTTGGGAAAAATACAGGAAATGCCACAATCATGAGCCAGAGAAGGCTCCTAATCAGGGCACATAAGCTATACTGAAGCAGTAAAACTGGCACCAAACATCTATTCTGCAGCTCGCTTGCACTGTCAGGAGGTGTTCAAAGCAGGAAGGACTGTCAGACCCTGCAGTTGGCAGGTCTAAATGGTCTATGCAAAGGGAGATGGGAGACACAGAAAGCCAAAAGCATTTTCAAAAGCAGAACTTTGTCACTGAGTTGGAAGGACCACAGAAGCAGTAGGAAGTCAAAAATCAACTTAAGTGTGAGAAAGAGGATAATGTCAGACATAGCAAAAACACTGTGAAAGACTCAGAGTGACAGGAAATGCCAGACTGAAGAAGTAATATTCAGAAAGAAGGTGAGAAAATGGGGCTCCTTCCTCCACATGGCACTCCTCACATTATAGCTTGGGAAATACATAGCTACATGCTCTGCTGCTTTAGAAACGCAGGCAAAGGTGTATCCTGCTGGGCTGCTGCCCAGCAGGCAGCTCTTTTAGAATTTGCTGCCAGCGTTTTCTCCCAAAGAGATTGATCTTATTCTTGAAGGACACAGTCAGCTTTCATCTGTCAGAAATAAGGAAGTCTGATCTGCTATTTTTCATAGGTGCAACAGCTATAGAGACCACAAATTACAGGATATACTAATAACTAATAAGTAATATCTTAACAAGTTAATTCATAAAATCCCATAACAGCTAAACTATTTCCTTCAATGTCCAAAGGAAAACCAAGTACACAAGCTATGAAATCTGTCAAGTAACTGGAATGTCACTGCCATCCTCCCCTCTGCTTTAGTATCATTTGTTGCTGCAATAGCACTGTAATTTTCTGGATACTTGATCTGACAGGAAGTGTCTCCAGCCCTGAGGACACTACAGTGATAATAAAACCTTAATCAATATTCACAGGTGCTATCAAAATCATAGTCTCACCTCTCCATTATTTCTAAGTTTGAGAGATACATCCTCTTACGGAACAAAGACAGCAGCTTAAAGACTGCTTAGTTTTTTGCTACTCTTTTTCTACAGATATAATACAAGCTGTTAAATAATACTGCTCTCCCGTTACTGCTGAGAACTATAAGGAAGTGCCAAAAAAACATAACAGACTGTTTGCATCAGGATCTAAGTTTTTTAAGCAGTGAATTTATGCAAAAACTAGACTTGTCACTAACTACATGAATTTTCTGTAATATTGTCAAGATTTATGTAATGCCAAATAAAAAAAAAAAGACTCATGAAAGACAGGAAAAAAGAGGGTTATTTTATATTTTTGTGCAACCCTGCCCCGCATGAGATAGCAGTGGAAAGCATGGTTGAGAGTAGTGGAATGAACACAGCAGCCCTAGAAAGAAAAAATGTTTGGCAGGGTAAGGATTGGTGTGCATTGCTCCCCAGGTCTGACCCCCACAGTTGCTTTAATGCCTCCTCACAGTTCTGCTAGAGCTGTGTGCATCCTCCCTTTCCGAAAACGGCTCTGCTTCTCAGTTGTATTAATTAAGGAAAGTCCAGAAATGACATCTCTGACTGCCTGTCCCCCCACACCCCCAACTTAGAACAATTCCGGCTAAATGTACCAAACAAGCCTGCACACACTTCCTTTCAGTGTTACTCTAAGTAGCCAATATTTAGACATTCTATACATTTCAATGCATCCTGAAAATCACCATTACTTGTTTGCTTACCATACTTAAAACTCAAGAAAATTTTTCCTTCATCACAGACAGAAAAGCAAGCAAGCAACTGAATGGAGCTAAATCAAGCTCCTATAATTAAATTTAAACAAAAACACTGCCTGTAAAACCAACTTTTGCAGTAATTTTTCAGTCCTCTTACCACTGAGATTATTGCTGCATCCTTGATCAGTTAACCTTCAAAGATTACATATACTGTTCACTGCAATATTTTAAGAGGACATTGCAAAAAAAAATGCAAAAATCATATGCTTCAATATATAGGCAAAAAAAGAAAGCTATATTGTCAAGTAGTCTACAATGAGAGCTATCACAGACAGACAAGATACCAGCAATTAAGCAGTCTTAAAAGCAAGCTATCTGCTTACAATGCCCTTTCATTTCTTTTTTCTCCACCGTATCCTTAGAGCTAGGCAAATAAACTGAAAATAATCCAACACGTTAGGTGACTGTGCAGTGAAGTTTTGTTTCCTAATTATAAATACCATGCCTAGGCTCAGACAAAAGAAATCCCACTGAACTGACGTAAGCTTCTCTCACAGAGAATTGCAGAATTAAAATACAGCTGCCCTGTTTCCAGTAATGAGGTCCTGGCTGCTTTGCATCATGCTGACTAACATTTATCCTTTTTCTGTCTAAGGTAACTGCAACAATAGAGCCGTTAATCAGAAAACCTTCTGCTTGTCTGCCTCTCCGAGCAAAGAAATGCTTACCTTCTAAAGACTTGAAAAGGCCTTTCTACTGCAAAAATAGTAAAGATGCTTTACTGCTGCACTTCAACATCCCTTGTTCTGTAGCAGTTTACTAGGAATATAGATCCTCCACCATTTTCTTGTCACGTGGCCAGTGGTACTGCTAAATAAGGGTGATCACCTGCCTTCACACAGCCGGCTGTGTGAACCAGCAGCTACTGGGCTTTGGTTAAAGGCGCGCTTAAATAAATGCAGAGCTGTGCTTCAGCTGTGATTTTTTTTTTTTTCTTTTCACATACCCTGTGGAGCTTTGTCAGAGCATCACCAAACTTTGATACAGCGAGTCAGCTGGCGGTACTGAAAGGCTCCCTGCTGTTTCAGTGCCTGAGGAAAGCTTATGATGAGACCGCATGACAGAATATCCTATGGATTCAACGTATCTCAACCCTCATTTCTGTTTGCATCGATGCTTATAGAGCACATGCATACTCAGACGTGGTTCGCATAATTTTTTTTTTTGCAATTCAGCAGTGAGAATTCAGGTGTAAACTTAAAAAAAAAACCAACACAAACACCAACAACCACCAGTTCAGAAGGCAGGGTGGATTCTGGAAACATGAACTGTAGGTGCAGCAGGAAGCAATGCTGACAGTCTGTGCTTCTGAATGCTTCTTAGGGGTCTGCCTGAAGGAAGGATATTTCTTCCCAGGCAGTGCAGTCCCACAGTCCCTTTTTATAAAAGCCTGTTGGGGTTAGAGTCACTAGAAACTCCAGATTTCTTTCCAAATGCAAAACAGTTTCTAATCCTAATCCCTACACCAAGAAAACAGACCCTAGGTTGGCCTAACTTTCAGCTAGTTCTTCCCTTCACACTGCGCAGATTCTCCTGGAAGATGAGTTGCATGAGAACTGGAGATGTTTTCACATCAGACTGCTTGACCATGAACTGTCAAAAACAAACAAAAGCCTAATCCCATTTTTATTTGTCAGTACAGCTCCATGTACATCTACAGCAAAATAAAAATAACAATTCAGTAGCTCCCACCTCATTCTTCATGGTATTAGTAATCCTACAGGAAAGATGCTCATCACCTGCAACAGATCTCCTGAGAAGTCAGTCTCGAGATGCTATATTAAAGGACATAAAATACCAAGCATTTCAAGAAATTAAAAAATGATTGCCAATACATAAATACATTTCTAAAGAGGACACTGCTGCAGACTCATCACCTTTGATGTTTCTGTCACTTAGGTGTACATAAAATTTCCAGTGGTTAGGGGTATTTTTAGCACTTTTTCAGCTGACCAATATTTAATTAATTTAAAATTAAAATTCCATACACCCATAAGCTGGATCCAGGAAATAGAGCTATGAAGTATTTATGTGCAGCAGAAGTCATTAGTAGCCAGATTATAATGAAGCTATGAAATTAGTAATGCAGCAAAAAATACAGTCTTGTTCCTCCATGCTCAGAATAACAAAAAACCTTTGAGATTTTAGGATACTTTTGAGGAGACTTCCCTGTCTGACATCCAGAAGCCACTCTGACAGTCACACTTGCACCCCCTGAGCTGGGACCAGGTCCCTTTGCAGCTACACCCCCACACTCACAGTCAGACCAGGTTTCCTTACCAGCTGGACCCCAGGTTTCCCATGGTAGAATCTCAGATGTCTCAGTCCTTAAAATAATCTAATCATGGTGCAATAACAAAATAACAGCTCAAGACAGGTCCGAGCAGACCCTGAACAAAGGAAGCCCTGGGCAGTCTGTGTGCAAAAGCCTGCTGGTCGTCCAGCAGAGTCATCAGCACCTGTCGTGTCTCTGAGTGTCTGGTCACCTGCCAGCAACGCAGGTCCCCATGCCCTTTGTCATGCAAAAGTCAACACCAGCTCATGGCCTCCTCAACAACTGCTCTGCTGGGACCACTTACCTCACTGGGGTCACTGCCAAAGTAAGGTGTGTGTCAACAGGGTTAAAGTTTCAAAGCTCATTAACACTTTAGGCTGAAATCTGATGTCATTGACCACTGATTGGAATATATTATATACTGAATTAGCTCAGAAAATTGTGGGTTTTTTAATAGCAAGGGAGTTTTTCATGTGACCACTAAACCATACTATCCAGGTCTTCTTGATTTAAGAAAGTGGCTCCATCAGCTCAGCCTCACAGTTTAAGTAAAATTTCAGGACCACTAGTGAATAATAGTAAGTAGGGTTTTTTTTCTTTTAAAATTGTTTTTTGATAACTTAAGCACTTGTTCTCACCTTAAAAGATTTTAGAAAGGGCTTGGTATTTGGCATGTAAATATTAAGCTGGTTTTACCTTCTCAGTTGTTGCTCTTTTACTTACATGTTTGGTTTTAACCTTTAAAGCACAGTCCTTGATTTAAGTCACACTTTGTGCTGCCAAGTGGGAGACCTAAGTTCAATTTCCATTTCAAGTCCATAATCTCGAAGTTCAGCAGGAGCTAGAAGCATCACTAAAACAGCATGCCTAGTCCCCAGAGTGCCTGGAATTGCTTTCCAGCAAATCTGGCCAATTATTAAACAATCTTGACATGAGTGAAAGATGACAGCCCCACAAGTATGCAAGGAAAAAGGAAATAAAGGCATCTAAAGGGACGTAGTGTTACTTTACCTTTTCCTACAACAGATTTTCAATCCTTTAGGCTTGCTATATATAGCAGCCTGCTTTGCCCATAAAAGTACAAGACAAATCTGGGCTCCCCAATTCATTGCTTTATTCTGATTTTGTCATGACAGAACAGACAATATTTTTGAGAAAATACTGAGTGAAACCTTTGCTCACTGGGATCAATGTGATTTTTTTCCTTGGTTCCAGTCTGTCAGTATTTCAGTTCGGTACTGGACATCGATATTGACTTGAATCATTAATGGCTTTGAGATATATTTGCATTTGGCTAAATCACAGAGAGAACAGAGTAGTTTCAATCTTGCAGTAGTTACAAATTTTTCTTTTATTACAGTTAATTAACTTTATTCACTAGCAAACAGAGGCAACATGATGAAAACAGGCTTGTCTATTAAAATTTTACTGGATTGCTTCCATTACTGGGCAATTCTAATAGCCAGCAGTACAGCAATGGTCACAGAGAGACATTTTGGAAAGAGGCAGTGGAAGAACTATCTTTTCCAAAAACTCATTACAAAAATGAGCAGAAGAGAATGATTCCTGCTTCTTCAAGAAAATGTTATCAGAAACATAAATGAAGCTTTCTTTTGAAGGTTTATTCTAGTAGATTAAAAACTGTGGTAGTTCTTCAAGGGAAATCATCTTCTGGTCAGTTTTGTCGCAAGTTTTCCAAACTCTCCCTCAAACCCTCCAAACATCACCATTCTTATTTCTACTGTTCTGCTTCTTGTTCCTAAAGTCAATATATCATTTCATAGTATTTCCTTCGGCTCCTTCTAACTTCCTGCTAAGGAAAAGGATAATCCTTCCCTACAACAAAGGTAAGAGCAAGAACGATCTGGTATACGCAACCACTAAAATACTCTGAGAAATGTGCTGGTGGGTAACAGCTAGCATTGTCGTCTGTAGTGTTCTCCTTCTGCCTCCTGACCACTGCATCACTACCAAGCTTCATACACCTCTGTATGACAAGACAGCTTCTATCAGAAAGAAAATTACCTCCAGTCCTCATAAATTCTACTGCTGCCGCACCTCCAGCCAACAGCAGCAAAGTATGTTATCCTGCCTACCCAACATTCACACAGTGCTCCACAAACTCCTCCTTTTTAAAGAACCTGCTCACATATGCAAAGCTGTATAAAAAGCTATTTTCTTTATGGAAAGACATTAGTAATGTCCTCTCAAATATTTTGTACTTATTATGAGGCCAAAGAGATCTCTGTGGTTTATTACCTCTGGTGTTTGTGTATTTCTGACACAGGTTCATATCTTTTCTTCAGTGTTTAACGCTAGCAAGCATCCTTATTCTTCTCTTGCTCAGGCTGCTTTTCCTCGCAGAAGAGAAACAGTATAGGAGGGAAGTACTTCATCTCCAGTCACAGACTTCCTCAAAACTGACCTTAACAGCCTAGAGAGAGTTTTTATGTTTGACAATGGGATGAAGGGGGCAGTGACTAGCAGATATCAGAATTTTAATGCATTTCATTCTAATTTTTGTTTAAGCTTTCTGTTTCAAAATTTCAATTTCCTCTTCTACATAACAGTGACTTTTCTTAGACAAAATGACAGACACCTTCTGGATGAAAGGAGAAAATACTGCAAACCGTATTCTTCACTGACCTTTTTTCCACTACTAAAGGAACCTACTTCAGCCCAATATGCAAGCAGGAACTTCTTCTTTCTTTTTTTTTCTAAACAGGGACATATGGATAGAAAAGGGCTTAGAAGACAGTATGCCTCTATAAACTTTGGACTACTAATTCAGTTGTTCATTGGTTGGGTTTGAGTACAAACGGTGAGTTTCTTTATTCCTCAAAGACCGTAGAACCATGTAAGCAGTCAAAACACTACACGATCCCAGTTCAGGGGGTAAAAGCTGTAATCTTTACTGAACAGGTACTTTGCAATATAAGGGTCTGGTGGGCAGGACATGTTAATAAAGAGGACAGGTTATGCTAACTAGGGGACAGGTTATCCTAACTAGATGATTACACAATTCTCTGCTAAGGTGATTCAAGAGGGTTAGTACTTTTCCGTAGGGAGGGGCCATATATGGAGAGAAACAAAAGGATTCCTGCACTGTCATACAACATCATTACAAAAGTGTTTTCCATATCTTGTCAAGGGAGACAGGACTATCAAACACAGTTAAATGTTAACAGGTCTTGGGATGAGGCTTTAGGCTCTCAGAGAAAAGAGTTCCTCCCAGCTCCTGCTGCCCATGGCTTGCTGCTTAATCCTGTCAACTCTCCTTATGCTGAGAGCTGAGTTTCGATCCCAACAGAACCACAGAATGATTCTGGGTTGCCAGAGACCTTAAAGTTCATGTAGTTCCAACCCCGCTGCTATGGGCAAGGACACATCCCACTAGACCATGTTGTTCAAAGCCCTACCCAGCCTGGCCTTGAACACTGCCAGGGATGGAACATCTACATCTATTCTGGGCAACCTGTTCCAGTGCCTCACCACCTTCACACTAAAGAGTTTCTTTACATCCTACTTTGATGTAAATCTGTGGCAGACTCAGAGCCTCATACCGGCACCATGAGGTGCCATCCAGAAATTCTACTGCAGTAATAAGAAAAGTCTTAGTTTCTTCTCTTATGTGATGACACCAGTGTTTCTAACCTCCCACGCTAACCTCCCGTAGGCTGGCAGCTCTGCTCTATCAAATTGTTTTAAACTTTGTTGGCCAAGAACAGCAATTCATTTCAGACTTAAAAGCTGCATACTGACTTATGTTTTGAGAAGGAACTTGTAATTATAAAACTGTCAATGAAACGCATTAGAAAGAACTTCTAATTACACACTTCTACTATGTCAGTTGCTGGTTTTTCACCTGTTTATGTTAGAAGTTTAAGGAAATCGGCATATCATCTAGAAATAATAATTCCTGTGTGTTTCATCATAATATTTTTTTGTGTTTGCTTTGGTTTCAAAGGAACCAGGGCATCTGTGATCATGATATGGGCATAAATAGGGACATCTGCATGTGTCTCTGCTATTTCATAAAAATTGTTTTTTTCTAAAAATTATCTAACTGATCAAAGACATAAGCTTATTAGAAGTTTATTGAACATCAGCTACCAAGCACAGGGGAAATACACCATAAAAGCAAGCTCTATCGCCTAAGAAATACTTATACAAGAGAACTGACTAAATACTTTTAATAGCATTAATGCTGGGAAAAACTTCCATTAGATTTTACACCTTATCAATAAAAAAGTCTAACAAGAAAACATAAACCCAAAGTAGATTTTACTGGTTCCATGCTTCCACAGTTAATTTTTAATGTGGAAGCTGAACAACTTCCTTGCTTTTCTTTACTTCTTTGGGCTTCAGTATCACTAATATAAAGGACAGAATGAGCCACTGCTACCCTTAAAAGGTATTTGATAATTATCGACTTCTAAATGAGATAAGAAGAAGACTAAACTGGAAGCAGTAGTGACCATATATATTCTATATAATCTTAATAAAATGGGAACTGCTTGAGGTGGGGAGAGGTGTAGCAAAAAGTGCACTTGGATAAGTGCAGTTCGAAACCTAGTTTTGTTTGTACTGGGAAATTCCCTTTCCTCCTCACAAGAGTTTCACTGTATAAACACAATGCCAGGTTCCTCCGTTGTGAAACTACAATATGTCAGTTGCAGATGGCCAGGAGAAAGGAGGTCAGACTTCCACACTTACCTCTCTGGCACAGCCTTAGAAGTCCACTATAGTAGTTACAACCTCCTGGTTGTAAAACAAGAGAAGTCAACAACAGAGGCATTGCCTCCAATATCTTACAATAAACTGAGTCAAGAGGGCCACCTCTCTCTCCATCTGGTGACAGAGCAGAGAGACACCTGACAGCAATAATGCTGTCAGCACAGAAGCTGCATGTCCACCCAAAGGCAGGTCCATATATACTCAAACTGCCTTAATTGCCAGTTCAGTTCAAACAGTTCTGAAATGTGCTCTGACGTGACTACACCCTGAAAATAATCACAAAGACCGCAAGTTTCCCTCATGCTTTTTTTCATCTGCAAGCAGCACCTTTTCCTGACTCTGGGCCTTGACTCCCTCCTATCTTCCTTCCCAGAAGTTTTGCATTAGACAGAGATACTACCTCACTTTGATCCCTCCATAATTTCATCATTGGCAATGTATCTGGACTGGTAGTATCGCTGGTACCTGGTTTTGGCCTGTGTTCCCTCGCCACATCTGTTTTAGATTTAAAAGTAGGTTATGCAGTCTATGGGACTTCCCAGAAAGAAGACAGATTTATTTCTGCAAGGAAGTGGCCTTCAAAACAATTGTAAAACAATCCTAATTTGGCTCATATGAAGCAACCAAGAATTGAGAATCTGTTTTTAGAAAGGGAGAAATACAGTGATACCTAAGTAAGGTAAATATAATGTGTACTTTCGACTTGAAAGTCTTGCAATCTATTCATAATGGCTTACACTTCAATAAAATAGATAACAAACGAACAGAAGACTTTTGAAAGAAAACAGGTTGATTTTTCCTTACTCTGACTTTTGACTCTGTTCTCCACCTCTGTTGAGAAGAACCGTTTCCTCCTTCAGTTCTTGTTCTGTTGCTACGTTATTTCCAAGCTTCTGTTGAGAATTTGCTTCCCATGCATCATCACCACCAACTACTTGCAAAGCACGTGTTCCTGCAATGCCTGAACTCTCATCCTCAAGAGTCAGACTATCTGAGGGAGAACAGACTTCATGTTCAAAAGATTTCTGAACGGGAGTTTCTACCTGAAATTCTGTCCAAGTGTCAAGAATCAATTCCTTTGCTACAACAGCTGCCAGTTCTTCGCCAGGATGTCCAGACCCTGATTTTGGCATCTCTGACTTGGCAGAAATTTCTTCATGTGATATGTCACTTACTTCATTTTCTCCCAGTATAATCCAGCCCTCATCTTGCCCACAGCTTTCCTGTGATCTCCTTTCACCATCCAGCTTTTGAGGCACAACAGAAGAACTTTTCTGTTCTAAGTGACTAGAGTCCCATGGAGTTCCACAAACAGGGTAATCTTCATTTTCATTTGTAATGGAAAGTGGCTCACAGGTATCCAAGGAGCCTGGTAAAAAGCCTTCATGAGATTCGCTTTGTTCAGCTACATTAGCTTCTTGAACTGCAAAATTACTTTCACTTCCTTTAAGGGTATCCTTCATTGAAGGTATATTTTCTTCCTCAGTAACAAGGACGTAATCCATCTCCAGTGAAGTTGGATCTTGGAGCACCTGCATTCTCACATCTTCCTTACCCTCTTTACTTTTCAGTTCAGGGCTTTCAGAGGAATTTCTCAGCTTATTCTCTCTACAAAGTAGAGAGTCAGTGCCAGCTTCTAAAAGAACAGAAAAACAGAAACTCCTTTTAGTTTTTGAATTACTGTTTTAGTCACCATGATTTCCTTAAATCAGTATAGTGAGATAAAGCCCTTCACAGTTTGCTTCGCTCTGTTAATGTGTACTTGAATTTTATAACTTCATTACCATCATCTTTATTAAAGATTATACATTAACACTGCAATCATTCCTAAGGGACAAACAATTCAGTGTCCCATATCCTAGGCCCTGTACAATCAACAGAAATAGTATTCCTACTTCAATGTTTAAAAGCTTCAGAAATGTCTGAGAGAGTGACGCTAGAGGTCTTCCCACCAGTACAGTTTTGTACATCAGGGAGACACAAAAACTCCAAACTTCACTCAAAGCCTCCTCATTAAGCAGTAATACTCCAAACACTTCCTCCTTTCTGTGTTCCATGCATTTGCCCTGGAAAGCAGATTTTCTTACCATCGGGTGATCTTCTATCTCCATCTGGCGGTGAGTCAGGATTGGTTTCTGCTTCAGATTTTCCTGGCAAAAGATCAGAATCTTCTGGAGTTACTACAGACCTGGAGAGCGAAGGTACTGAGGTGTGATTTTCCTGAAGGCACTCTATGGATGTTTCAGACACCTGATCTTTAACGATGCTGTCTTTGGTCATTAGGATGCCTCCTGCACCCTCCAGAGGTGCTGGCAGTGGTAAAGGTTTTTCCAAAGAAACACTGTCATAAAATGGCTGCTGTAACAAGAGTTCACCCTTTGCATGCTCTCCGCTGCCAAAGGATTCAGCATCAAAAGATGCAGAGGATGGCGGATTACACACCTCTGGCAACTGAATACTGGGCATTTCCTTAAACACAGGAACATTATTTTCAATTATAGCTTCATATGCTTCTGCTGTGTCATTAAACAGTTGATTATTTGAATCAGAATCATGACTTTCATTACCACCAGGTAAAAAGGATTTGGGAAAGAGTGTCTGTTTATCCTTTGATTCAGTTTCTGCTGCTTCACTGCCTAGGACTGCCAGTGCGTTCATTCCACCATATGCTTCTGCCAGGACATTAGTGTCTGATGGGTTTCTGATGTTATGTTCTACTCCTGTCTCAGACTCATCCATACATTCTTCTGACATGTCTAGCTCATTACCAGTTATTCCTGTATGGTCAATATGCGAATATTTTACAACTTCAGCCAACGTACTAATTTCCTTTAAGCTTTTTTCTTCCCTATCAGGTTGATTTAAATCCCTGGAAAACAAATACATTTGGGAGGTTGCTATTTGAGCTGTGTCAGTTGGTTTTCCTTGACGGCTTGCATGAGTGACACTTTCATGGAACATGTCTTTCAGGTCTAAGGATGTCACTTTTGTAACTTCACTGGCAATTTCAGTCAACTCAGCTGGGTCAATAACCAGCTTATTTTCTAGACCATATTCTTCCAAAGTTGCAAATTCAGGAGGCTCCTGAATATCAGAAGAAATGAGCTGATAGAATTCATTGATCTTTCCTGGTTCATAGTCCTGGGGGCTACCACTTTCAGAGTGCACCTCCACCTTCTGCTTTACTAACTGATGATTTGAATCAAAATCTGCCTCTTCACTCATATTTGACCACGTGTGAATTGACTGACTATTCTTGTCCTCAGGATCCACCACAGTCTGAGAAGATGGGATAGAGGCATGCTTAGCTCCATACTCCTGGCACACATCAGGACTGTTTGAAGACTCTGAACCACTGTCTTGGTCACAGTGACTTAAAATATCAGGATTTTGACCATCTGGTTTCAAAGTGACAACCTGCTCTGCATTAATCCACAGGTCAGGTTCTACTGAAAACAGTTGATTACCTTCTTGTGTGTTACCCTGTAAAATATCTGGGATAAGTGCAGTTTGGGGAACTAATATATTCCACTCTGAACTTGACTTTCCTGTCATTTCAAAAGAGAAGTCTTCTACAGTGAAAGCATCTGGAAGGGAGTTGTGCACGTCTAATCTGTCACAAGTGTCCTGCTGCTGTTCTTGAGGAATGAGACTTACATTTCCCTCGCTGTCTTTTGGTAGGTCCAGTACAGTAATTGCTTGAACTGATGTACTTGGTATAGCTTGTTCCCCATCTGAAAAAGAATTCTGTGGAGCCAGTTGATTTTCCTTTTCTGTAGAAAACAACTGCTCTGTCACACCCCTTTCTTCTTTATCCAGTATGAAAGGATCAAATTGTTTGAACTGTACAGTGTCTTGATTTATCTGACTATCAGGACTACTGACAGGATGTACTAGCCTTTCATTTTCTTTTTCATCAGAATACAAGGGGGCAGGCTGATTTCCATCATTATCTGTTTTAGTCAAATCTGCCTGTGCTAGTTCTTCACCTTGGGTAGGTGAACCACAGGAGTCCTCCTTACTGTTTGTTAACTGGTTTGTTTCAGAGTGACTTGAAACAGAATTCTGATCTTCCAATTGCTTTTCTTCACAAGGTTGTAAATTCCTCCATTCTGAACTGTTATCTGGAAAACCAAAAGTTCCTACTACTGATTTTGGATCACTTCTTAAATCAGCTTCCAACGACATACTCCACATATCCACAGCTTTTGAAGAATACTCTTCTTTATCACCAACAGAAAAAGTTGGCATTGCATCCTCATTCATTTGATACAAATATATGTCTTCTCCACTACCTGTTTTTGTATTGAAAATATTCCCCTGAGTTTTTTTCTGAAGTGTTTCCCAGTGGTCTAAATATTCAAAAGTCTTGTTATGCTCAATAGTGTCAATAGTCATATCCTCCTGGAGTACCTCCCTGGCTTTATTTGTTTCAGAATTTTCACTGAAGATGCCTACCTGCGCCTCCTCTCTCACCTGAGTCTTTGCACCTAAACTGTCTTCATTTGCTTCAGTACTTGTTGCATTTGACTGAACATAATCCTGTCCAATTTCAGATGCTTCATGCTGTCTGTTTTCACACACTGAATCTTCATAAATCACTTCTGGACATGCCTCTGAATTCTCTGAAACCTCATTTATGTCAGGACTTGATAAAGAAGATACAGTATTAACATCTACATGGGCATTCCAAAAATCTAAGATTTTAGGAACTTGGCAATGTTCAGAACTCGTTTCAAATCTTTCTTCACATTCATTCTGAAATTCATTCCTTTTACAAGAATCTTCAAGATTTTTATTATTTTTAATCTCCCACATATCTCTACTTCTTTTGTGATGACTGACAGCTGGAAGGTCTCCCCACACATTCAGACATGCATCACTCAGATCAGGACTTGTTCCACTTGAGTGTGCATAATCATTTATTGAATTACTCCACAAGCTCTCTTCTTCCAAATAACTTTTGATCTGCATATCCTTCGAAAGGCTACTTGTGCTATTTGCCATTTCAAGGACTTCACTTGCCTCAGGACTTATTCCGGGAGATTGCAAATCTTCACATGGCTGTGAATTCCAGGCAGTTTGAGGAACACTGTCACTGGGCACTGCACATGGCTCTTCACAAAGAGTATTATCAGATTCTAAATTCTCAGAGTTTTCATTTCTCCCAGAACCTATTTCACGTGAAAATGAAGTTTCCATCACAGACATATGTGTAATGTCAGGAACACTGACGTATCCAGAAGGACTTTTCTTAAATTTGTCTATGAAAGAATTTTCATCAGTCCCCTTCAGTTCTGAGCTATTTTTGAAAGATACTAACTCAGAATTACAAATGCCTAGATGCTTAGGAGCCACTTCATGTAAGCCTTCTTTCTCTTCTCCCAGAGCTTCTTGTGGTTCATTCACTGAAGGAATTGGTGTACCTACACCACAGCCATTCTTTCTAGAGTCATTCCAGATGCCTGAGGTTCCAGGCACTGCAGAATAACTATTTTCAGGATTATCACTACCCTTATCAGAACCTTCAGAGATACTTTCCATCTGGGGACTTGTTGCATCCTCTAACATTGTAGCCTCTTTTTCAGCTCTCTCAGAAAGCAGCTGTGATATTTCACTATAACTGTAATTTTGTGGTGTGGCATCATCAAAAGATTCGTAATTTCTGCCTTCTTCAGAAGCACTTGAAGAAGATTCTATGTTATTCTGCAACAAGTCCTTCCCCTCTTCCTGACTAACAGGATTGCTTTGATTGGAAAATGACTCATTCTCTGTGACTAACAATTCCAAACTAACACTACTCCTCATTTTTTCTGGGGAGGTGGAAACTTCAGTTGACCCATTTTCTTCGAAATCTACTTTACACGAAGGTTCACTGTCCTCTTGCACTGGTTTATTACAAGTGTCACTAATCATCTGCTGTTCACTTTTCTCATGTGTATTCTTACATTCTTTTCCTTCCTGAGAGATGACAGTGGCATTGTCCCAGCCTTCCTCACAACCCTGCTCACTCTGTAAACTCCATGAGTTCAGTTGCTGCACTGAATCCTGACTATCCAGCTCTCTATCAACACTAGCAGTGTTCTGTGCTGCCTTCTTACTAAGTATTTCACTCCCTAAGTCACATATTTTCAGATCTAAACTATTTCTAGCGTCTAAGGCTGTCACAGACGTGTCTGTGTCTTCTACAGGAACACTGTCCACTGTTTCTATGTTGTCAGCTGCTGTCTGTCTAGTATTTAATTCATTCTGGCGGGATGATAAGTCATTCACTGTTTGACTATATACTGGTCCTAGTCTTCTGTTTTCAGATACAGAAAAATTATTTTCACTGGTACGTATCCCAGTTGAAAAACACAGATTAGCTGTTTGTTCTGAATTAAGAAAAGGTTTAGCAGTAATTTCAGAATTTCTTTCTTGTAACTGGGTGATATTATTTAGGGGAGTATCCCAGATATCTGTATTTCTGGTTCTTGAAAAAGGCATGTTGCTAGGAGATGATGGTTCCTTACTTGCTTTCTCAAGTACTTTTGGCTCAGACAAATGTGCGTTCATGAATTTACCAGTAACTGTTTCTTCATCAAAATCTCTGTCCTCATTTTCTCTTTCATCTTCCACATATGTAGGTGATATATATGAATCAGACGTTGAATAATTGGTGTCTGGTGGAGAAACAACTAAATCTTCCCCCATATTTGAAGAACTAAGATCTAAGTTTTTATACAACAAGGAATTCTCCCATGGCACCACTACTTCTGTTACTTCCTTCCTGATGTTTTTACCATACATATTCCAGGTATCTATATTTTCAAATTGTTTTGGTCTATGTTTAGGGTCACCAAATAAATTTTTTTCCCCTGTTTTCAGCTTGGAATTATTTTGCATATTATTGAAAACAGAATCTGTATTTTCACATTTTCCATATTCTTCGACTGAATAATATCTTCCTTTGTCCCAGGCTTCTAGATTTTCAGTCTCATTGTCCACTGTGATTTCTGAAGAATCTGATAAACTAGTTTTTGATATGGCCCATTCCTCAGGAATATTCACTGATTTTTTTTCTCTATGCAGTTTGGGCACATTCCATACATTTTCTGAGGATCTAGCAGCATCTCCTTCATCATATTTGGTCCAGATTTCATAAGAGTCTCCAGCTAGCTGACTACCTTTTCCTTCATCACTACACCATCCATCTGACACCACAGGTGCTGGCTGACTGACCTTCCACGGGTCAGTAAATCTCTCCAGTTCTTGCTTTGTCTCATCTAAAGAAGCAGTTTGCAAACGTGGATGTTCACTGTTTTTCTCTTGATTTTCATGGTTCCAATTATCGTGTTCAAACTGTTTATTCCACAGACCTGCTCTCATGTATTCCATTTGCTTTGGCTGGTTTTGGAGGAACACAGAATCTGAGGCTCTTCTATCAATATGTTTTCGTAGCAAGGGACTTTCTTTAGAATCTTCCCATAAGACAGGACTCTGAAATACAGATTGCTGCTCACTTGAACTCCATGCATCAGCATTTCTGGATTCTAGGTCTAAGCTATCCCACCAGCTCCCATATTTAACACAAGACTGAGAATAATTTGTGCCATCTATTTCATTAATTTTGTTTATGACATCTTGTGGGAAAATTAAAGGCTGTCCATTATCTAATGGAGAAGTTTCTACAAGGCTGTTCATAGGAGTGGGTGGAATTCTTGAATCAGCAGATTTCAACATTTCTGGTGAAGAAGAATCACCTTCAACTAAATTGATCAAACTTGAAGTTTCCTCACACATTTCTCCTGGATTCTCGTCAAATTCAGCCAAATTGTCTTCCTCATTTTTTGTCATAAGTAAATCAGTTGAATAATTTGCTGTATCATTTTCTAATATGTTTGCCTCATCAAGTTCTTTCTGCACAGTGAGCCGATGCCCTTCTGATGAATCACTATTAAGGAAATAGTCATCTTCTGGGGAACAATCAACAGAATGAGAAGATGACTCAGATGGAGCTGTAACCACAGGTGCTAGATCAAAATTGAAAAGATCAAAGTTATCGCTGTTGTTTCCTGACTGAGGCTTTTGTTCTTCAGCTATTGCTCCTTCAGGAATAGGGCTATAGGAATCAAAGCCAAGCAGAAGATTGTGATGGGAAGCAGCACCTTCTGCAACAGGGCTATCATCACTAAGGAAAACAGAACTCTCCTTTGAAGACCGGCTGCTTCTAATGGTAGCCAATCCACTGTCTGGACTCACAAGGTCTACATTAACATCAATATGGGCTTGCATAGATCCATTCAGATCTTGAGGATTTTCTATAAAATTGGTAGAACTGGGCTGTGGTTCTACATCAGAACCGTATAACTCCATAATACCAGAAGATCCTTGTGAAAGTGGAGCACTTCCAGCAACAGCTTCAGTAGAAGAAGTTCTACTGTTTGATACCATTTCTGGTTGCCTTCTATTTATAACTTCCTTAACCAGAAGAAAAATTTGATCACAGGTCGCCAAAGAATTTTCTTGATGATAAATGAGAATTTGGTCACATTCACATTCTAGAGGATCCAGCTCCAAGCAAGGATTCTGACATTCTTCTAATTCGCAGCAGATCTGTTGAAAAATAGGGTATTTCAGAAGTCATTGTTATCATGGACATAGGGGCACATATTGACTACTTCACCACATAACACAGGCATACCTATCTCTTCCTATTAACCTATTTCCTGGTCATTTTGCTGCAGCATCCTTATTATAATCCCTAAATAGAGGAAGTATTAGAATATGGGTTCTACATACAAAATATGGGTTACAGAATCGGTCAGAAATTATACCACTGACTTTCCAGTTCATTTCTTGTTATAATAGGAATCCAAATAAATGTTTGGTTTTTGCCTTAATAAATTTGAGTAACATAGGTAAAGACATATTAGAAATATATTTCTAGAATGGGATAACTGTATTCATAAAATAAATGCATTTATATTGACCTTGGAAACAATGGAGCCATTAACCGCCTATCCCTAAAATTAGAACATTTTTGAAGACTACAGAAAAGGTGCAAAAAGTTGCCACTGAGACAGTTTCTTCCATCTGGGGATAAATATATTAAAAAAAAAAAAAAAAAAAAAAGGACAGCACCTGGCTTTGGACAAATGAACATCCTAGTAAGAATTTGGTTTAATTGCAGAGCTTGAATTCTTTAGGAATAACATACACATATATGAGTTCTGGTCATTACTCTTTACAATGTGTTTCTTTATTCCTCATTACCAAAGAGCCATTTGTGTAGATCACAATACAAACCCAAGCCAAAACTAATGGGGAAAAAGTAAAAAAGAACATTATAGCTGAATTGAAAAATCTTGCCTCTTTTGGTATTTCTTGTAATACATACACTTTTCTATTTTTAGCTTGGTCTGAAGCAATAATAAATACCACAGTCTTTAATTCTGCATCATATAAATAATGCACCCATTTTAAATAGCTGCTCAGTTGCTGGCCAACTGTTGCTACTTTTTGACCTCACTTAATTAATCAACACCTTGATACAGACTTTAAAAAATCCACACTGTCTGATTTTTTTCCAGGTACTTACTTGATTGCCTAGCTCTACATTTTCCGAGTATACTGCTATTTGTTGTTTTGTTTGCTTCTCCTCTGACAAACAGTTGGCCAAAATGACAAGTACATCGAACCCATATTTATCTATGAATGCTTTCAGGTCACCAACGAGACTCCTGTGTAATGCGCAGTCCTGAAATACAGTAAGAAATTAAAAGAAATGTCAGCATCTTTTCCTTGTTCTTTTCATCCAAATCTCTTGTAAAAATAGTAAGTAATGTTAATAAGCATCTGCATCTGTAACAGGCAAAAGAATTCCATTCATCTATCAAAACAACTATGTGCCCAAAACGAATCAAGAACTTGTCTCACAGCACAGTAATGGACATTTATTTCAGAAGATCACTAAAATACTAAATGTAGGTTTTGTCTTTTTGAAACTGCTGGTGAAACATAATTCTTACTTTTTCCTGCTATTTGCTTTTGCAAGGTTGCTTAAAAGTACTCCAAGATCAAGACTAGTGTATCCCCATGATCAAGAAATCAGGCAAAGGGCGCAGGAGACCTTCATGGATGAGCAGGGAGCTCCTAGTAAATCTCAAATGCAAGAAAGAAATTTATGGGATGTGGAAAAAGGAACATACCACATGGGTGAACTACAGAAACATCATCAGAGTATGCAGGGATGAAACACGGAAGGCCAAGATCCCCTTGGAATTGAGTCTGGCAAAAGACATCAAAGACAACAAGAAGGGTTGTACATCAACAGCAAAAGGAAGATGAGGGAAATTGTGGAGCAGCTGCTGAATCAGATGGGTATCCTGGTAACAGAAGACACAAAGAAGGCAGAATTACTGAATACCTTCTTTGCCTCAGTATTTACTACTGAGACCGGCCCTCAGGAATGCCAGACCTTGGAGGAAAGAGAGGAAGGCTGGAGAAAGGAAGACTTCCCTTGGTCACAGAGGGTTGGGTTAGAGATTGGTGAGGCAGATTTAACACGATAAATCCACGGGCCCTGATGGGATGCACCCCCAGGTGCTGAGGGAGCTGGCAGATGTTATTTGCTCTGTTGCTTTTCATCATTTTTTGAAAAATCGTGGAGAACAAGAGAGGGGCCTGACAACCGGAGAAAAACCAATGTTACTCCCATCTTCAAAAAGAGCAAGAAGGAGAACCCAGGAAACCATGGGCTGGTCAGTCTGGCCCCAGTCCCTGGAAAGGTGATGGAACTGATTATTCTAGAGGTCATCACCAAGCTTGTGGAAAACAAAAAGGTCATTGAGAGTAGTCAGCATGGACCCACCAAGGGGAAATCCTGCTTGACCAATCTGATAGCCTTCTGTGATGGCATGGCAGGATGGGTCGATGAGGGCATGTTGTCTACCTTGACTTCAGCAAGGCTTTTGACGCTCCTCCCACAACATCTTCTTAAGTAAGTTCAGGACGTGGGTTAGATCAATAGACAGTAAGGTGGATCAAGAACTGACTAAATGGCAGAGATCTGAGGGTTGTGATCAGCAGAGCAAAATCCAGCTGGAGGCCTGGAGTCAGTGGCATTTCCCAGGGATCAATACTGGAGCCA
Organism: Myiotriccus ornatus; assembly: GCA_036023395.1. Classification (NCBI taxonomy): domain Eukaryota; kingdom Metazoa; phylum Chordata; class Aves; order Passeriformes; family Tyrannidae; genus Myiotriccus; species Myiotriccus ornatus. The sequence continues at coordinate 37,984,312 of JAYRBT010000093.1, read as the reverse complement.
GACTCATTCAACCTGTTTATTAACAACTTGGACGAAGGGATAGAATGTACTCTAAAAATTTTGCTAATGATACAAAGGTGGGGAAGTAACTGATACACCTGAAGGCTGTGCTGCCATTCAGTGGGACCTTGATAGGCTGAATATTTGAGTGGAGAGAAACCTAATGAGGTTCAACAAGGCCAAGTGTGAGGTCCTGTACCTGGGGAGGAATAACCCCAAGTACCA
>JAYRBT010000093.1:37957042-37983987 GCA_036023395.1 Myiotriccus ornatus | reverse complement strand
AGGCTGGAGAGCTAGGCAGAGAGAAACCTAATGAGGTTCAACAAGGCCAAGTGTGAGGTCCTGTACCTGGGGAGGAATAACCCCAAGTACCAGTACAGCTGGTGACTGACCAGTCCGAGAGCAGCTCTGCAGAGAAACCTGGGAGTCTTGGTGGATGACAAGTTGACAATGAGCCAGCAGTGAGCCCTTGCAGCCAGGAGGGACAGTGGTATCCTGGGGTGCATGAGGAAGAGTGTCACCAAACGGCTGAGGGAAGTGATCTTCCCCCTCTACTTGGCTCTAGTGAGGCCACATCTGGAGTACTGTGTCTAGTTCTGGGCTCCTCAGTACAAGAGAGACAAGGAGCTTCTGGAGAGGGTCCAGTGGAGGGCCACAATGATGATTAGGGGTCTGGAGCATCTCTCTTATTTATTATTACTATTATTATTAATGGGATCCCATTAATCATATAAATATGTCAAAGGCACACATCAAGAGAATGGTGCCAGACTCTTTTCAGTGGTGCCCAGTGAGGACATGGAGTAATGGCCATAAACTAAAACATAAGAAGTTTCACCAGAACATGAGGAATAACTTTATACTGACTATGGCAGAGCATTGGAACAGGCTGCCCAGGGAGGTTATGGAGTCTCCCGCTCTGGAGACATATAAAACTGACCTGCGTGCCTTCCTTTTAATCTGCTTTAGGTGACCCTGCCTTGGCAGTGGTGTTGGACTAGATGATCTCCAAAGGTCCCTAATAATTCTATGATTCTGTGATACTGTATAGCTATTGCTATTTCTTGAATAAAACCCCTTTTTTTATTAGAAAAATATTTTATGAAATTTGTTATAAATATATCACAAACATATGCCAGTATTTCATCTAAAATAATAGATGTTAAAATAATAGTATCAAGATGCAAAATCCAGCACCCAAAAGAAAATTGTACAAGCCAACAATTTCACAGCCCTTTATATATGTGTGTGTGTGTGTGTGTTGATGTTACATAATTGTATACAATTTTACCATGGATTGTTACTGTGCAAGTCTTCAAAAAAAACAAAAATACATCCCTCTTCCTGTCCCCCAAAAAATAAGGACTGAGTGAGCCAAACTAGTTTTAAACTACTTTTATCAAAAAAAGTTGCTTACTTTCACACACACCCCACACCAAACACACAGGAGGTAAACATTTGTCTTTCCATTCTCATTTATGCTTGGACTAGCCCAGTTTTATAGATTTTGAAACATAAACCATACATATCCACCTTTCTCAACTGAGGACATAATGGACAAAGTATAAATGTCTCTCTTCAGTCCTCAGTTTTGATAATTACGAGTGAACAAAGACTTAAAAATTTTATTTTCTCCTTTATGTTTCTGCTGTTTGTATTTGAGATATTTTTTTTCTGTCATCTTCTAGCTAAGACTTCTTTTGATGCTGCCAAGCTACACTGGCCCTGAATAAACAGCAGTTTATCATGAACACAACATACTGTATGTGCAGATTGGCATGTTATTCCTCTGCAGCTGTCTCCTATGTAATAAATTACTGTTTTGGTTACAAATATACAAACACTATTTATTAATCTACTCAAATGTGTCCATAAAATGCATTTCCCTCCCTGTAAGTTAAACTTAAACCAAAAAAATGTGTTTGTCAAATGCTTTGGAAGGAGATTCCTTTCCAAGACTAAAGCTACACTTTGATGCTTGCCTAGCACCTAAAAATGAGTCTTATGTGAAATTCACGCAGATTAATGTACAGTCAGATGCCAGTTTACTGGTGTACAGTCAGATGTGAAATCTGAATAGGGGGTTATGGTGAGGAATTATTGTGAATAAGGTTTGAATGTCCAAACCAGTAACGCTTTTTCTAAAGACACAAGTATTGGGTAGCTTAAAAAAGTAACAAAATGTCTTTAAGCATGGGAAAGTTACTTTAGTTTTCCTACTCCTAACTGCAGTTAGAGCAATTAAAATCTATTCAAATAAAAAAAATTTTAACTAGAGCAGATTCAAAACCATCTGAAAATCCCTGATAGCTTCTTATCTTAGTTACCCACTTACACCCAACTCAAGAAAATCGGGGGGTCACAGAGAGGAACATGGACAAATATAAGATCTAGTCTGAAAGGTGTGTTATGACTGTAAAACGTAAATAAATGATCTTTCTAAACAATGTCTAGCCTTCAAGCTTCACCTTCATGAAGCATCACCTCATGATGCTTCACCTTCTCGTATCCACTGAAAAATGCAAGGAATTAGAAGTTTTCAGTTAAAATAATGTGACTGAAATGTAAACCTCATGAAAGTGACACTGACTGATAATATCTGCCATCATATCAGTCTGCATTTGGTACTGACAAAATGCTGGGTTGAGGATTGCCAAAAATCCTATTTTCTGCAGTGTTTTGAGCAAGGAACCTCTTAACCTGCCAACACAGCAAAGTAAAACTCCCTTGTCATAACCATGGCTACACGAAGAGCCAATATGTACATGTAGGGCAATCAGAGGCATATATCTAGAGTCTAAGGCCAAGAACCACTAGGGCATCATAGAGAGACTATAAATAGAATGGAGCAAGAGACAACATTCACATGCTAGCAGTAGGAATGGTTATGACACGGGTGTGGCACATGCCATACAACGAAAGGTCAGTCCTATAAATCAGAGCAGGAACCAAGGAGGTAAACAGTCATGGTAAAGCCCCTAAAGGTGATAATATCTGAATTTGCCTTCTGCCTTTTTTTTTTTTTTTTTTTTTGGCTAATTTACATTGTACAGGGAAAAGCAACACTGAGGAATTGATAAAGCAGCAGGTGATCCAGCAGAAAGCTGCTGCAAGCAGGGAAGTTGCCAAGTATGTATCCCTGGTGGAGCAAGTGGACTGGAAAGCTTCACACTGGGCCACACTAATATTAACAGAAATGGGCATATACTACCTACATGATTACTTGATCAAAGTACTTCACGTTCTTATCACTTCTTCTATGCACTCAAACTTACTTATTCAGTGAGTATTTTTTAATTCCTGATGTTCTTAGCCTGTTGATGACTGAGGGAAGAACAAAAATTAAGTGAGCCAGCTACTTGTCCCTCTCCATTGGGGGAAAAGCTGAGAAGGAGATCACTCATGTACTATATGTTTTTCTCCAGCTTGGCCTTCGGACTGTGTTGTTCTACGTATGTTCCTTTGGTGCAAAATAAACCTGGCCAGGTAAGTGTACCAGAGAAGCCTACAGACAGCATCCACCTGGTACGAGCAATTACTTCCCCTATGAGTCCTTTCCCTAAGGGACTGCATCTAAAAGTGCAGCAAGAAGTTCTCGTATTAACATCCTTTCTATCTGGCAGTAGAAATTAGGAATGGAGTGTTTCCTTGTAAGAAAATCCTATCATAACTAAAATGATAAAAAGGTGGAAATGTCTTCTATGACCAGGGTGTCTCCAGCATGCTGGTGCATGAACTGGAGGCTTATTCAATGCTACAGCTCTCAGGGATCCCACAACTTAAAGAGACATAAAATTAACTACAGAGTCTTCTCTTTATAATGTTAGCACTAATAAACATGGTTTTGGAAGATACTTCACAGAGGCTTTTCTTACTGGGTTCATAATGGACCAGCACTGCCTGGTGCAAAACGCTATCCACTGATAAGAGACTGCTCAGAGCAGCATGAAAATGGGTATAGGTGTGCCAATATCATACACCACATTGAAAGGAAGCATTTTAAAAGAAAACATTAATTATTTGAGGATTTAGAAGTGCAAGAGGGCAAGACATGCTTTACAGTGGCATACACTTGATTATACTACTGAGGAAATTATTAAGGCACATCAAGTCACAGTACAAGAAAAGCAAAATTACGCTGATCACATCCCATTTATTACTTGAGTCCATAGCCTGTCAATGAGAAAAACTTCCTGACAAAAAAGTCACTATTCTGTAAAGGTATAAAACCCAATTCCTCATTCTGTGGAATGAGGAATAACATACAAGCTTTTCACATTACTACTACTAACCAATAATTAATATTCAAATAATACCTTACAATGTAAGTTACTCAATTTTCCCGTAAAAATAATTTTAATAAGCAATAATAAATGTTTCCCATAAACTCTTACTTCATTAAGCACATCCAGAAATGAAACACAAGGCAAATACAACTTTTTACAAGAATAGGTCAAAGAGTAAGTTTGTTGTAAAATGCTGTTAACTTAGCTATTGAATAAAAGCCAGATCTGATTATGTCTTACACATCATGAGCCTACTTCATGAATTTTTTTGTTGACTAGGCTATTAATAAAAACCTAAAATTAATAATGATTTTAAAATAAACAAAGGTAATTCTATTATTGTTAGTTAATATTACTAATTTAGGTAATAATTTCTTTTAAGAGTTTAATTCCATCCTTCCTCCCAAATATCCCTAAAGATTACTCTTTTAAACTAATATCAACACAATTTCAATACTCCCTTCATAAGCATTCAAACATTCAAATAAATAAAGACAGTTGCAAACAAGAAAGCCTTATAAACCACCAAAGACTATATATTGAAAGACTTGTAGACATATGGACTCTTGCACAAATTTGCTAAACTAAGTAAAAACCAGAATGTTGCACATTTTATAAATGCTTACAGAAAATAAAACATTTTCTTCAGAAGTGAAAAAATGCAAATAATTTCAACTGTTAAGCTGAAATTACATCTTAACAAATCCTAAATTAATTACGTCCCAAATTAATTACAAGCACTGTAAAATATGCTGTTGATAAATTAGTGCAGGAAATACACTGACACACCCAAATGATGACAAAGGTCAGTCAACTAGTCATTCTTATACAACTTTCTTTTACTTTATCAGCATGTGCTGGCTTAAGCATTAACTAATATTTGCACAGTATACTGCAAATAAACAGCATATGTAAACATTATTAGTTGTCATAAGTCACGTCTAAAAAAAATGGATTGTAAGTATACTTGAAATGTATGTACTTGAAATAAATAGAATCTAGTAGTAAATATACTTTGCATAGTTAACAGTAATACGACTACCGGAGAAATTAAATTTAGTGTCATAACTGTGGCAGGAGAATCTACCCCTGATAACACCTAAAATCCAACATAATGCAAGCTACCAACTGCTGGCGCTGTCTTGGAGTTCAAGTATGCTAAGACCATCGTGGTTCACCAGACTTCAAATACACATCCTGCTATTGAAACAGGATGTGACAGATGAACTAGTCTACTGGCTTGTAGATCTGTGACTAGCAGCCAACCACCTTATACTCTGAAAGTCCATTCCCCTCTCACACAGTTCGTTTTTATTAACATAACCCTTCCTGGGGTGTATGTGTGGAGATTCCTCCCTTGGCTGGGGACGTCCACCAAGGATATTCCTCAAGGTTGAGAAAGAGATCTTCCCAGCAGTGTTGTATGGGTGAGTTACATCCAATTTCTACTTAATAATTATTTTTTTTTGCTAGCCCCAATATAATTGTTTCAATAATTGCTTCAATTTAGTGCACTATACTGTCCTATACCATACTATTAGTAATTTTAGCTTTTATGTTGTATAGTAAATAGTTCTGATTAAGATCTTTTGTCTGATCATTTGTATAAAATATTTATTTAATATAAATATTTTCATTTTGCCAATCATTAAAACCTCTGGGACAAAAGTTGCTCAATCACACCTCTATAATTCCTTGAATCTAAACTGTTGACACAATCTGAGGCTAAGACTGGATTCAGCTGCACCTAGACTCCTCTCTGAGAAGGGGTTTAAAAGCAAAGGAGTCCTTTCTTCACCTTGAGACACAACGGAAGGGCTTTTCAATAAATTTTGTTTAAACGTTCCACTTCCACCCGCAACAATAACCCGTGTAATAAAATGGTGCTTTTTTTTTTTCTAATGCTTATAAATAGCTTATGCTGTAACATAACAGTATGAGGAACACTCTGAAACCTACACATATTTTTCTTATCATTTAGGTAAACATGAGAAAGTTTAAGAAATCCACAGACTTCTGAAGGATTTTTGAATGTGGCCTGTTCAGTTATTATGTGTTTTTGTTGAGAAATACCATTTTATCTAGGTTATATATTGTGAAACTTTTTTGAAACTCGATTTTCTTACAGGAATCTCTTTTTAAAATGTAATAGTTAGCATAACTTGAACTTGGTTAATCCTTTAAAACAAGCAAAATCTCCAAGAAATATTCAAAGAGAATCTGTAAATTCTGTCTCTTGCAATACTTTCTGATTCATGAAGCCAACAGCCAATTACTCAAGTGATCACTGCAAGTGTACATTACACACACTCCTGACTCTTCTAAGCTAACTGTGTCAATATTAACCTGACCAAATTAAGAACAAACTGTCTCTTTTGTTCTTCACACTCCTCACATGGAGAGCACAATATGGCTTTTGTCAGAGGTGCTCCATCATTTTGGCTCAAGGAAACTGTCAGTACAGTTTGGAATTCGTTATTCATGGGCAGATACCCTGATGGGTCTAATGAAGCCTTTCTGCTGACAACTCATTTGCTAAAAATACCCAACCGTCAGAAAATATAAATGAGGAATATTGTATCCCATTACAATTTTCACAACTGACGCAATTATCACAATACAGAAGTCAATACATACTGCTTCACACTGCATTCGCTTAATATTTTATGGTTGGTTCTTCTGCATTCTAGTTTATTTCTATATGATCACTGATAAAACTGTATGACATACTTAAATTGCAATATAATAGGGTAAACACCAATGTTATGGCACACATGCAGAGCTAACAGTCTGTGTGCCATTTGTTGTAAATCCAGCTAATTACAAGGCCCCCTCCTTTAAAAAAAAAAAAGAAAAGGCAGAAAAATACTCATTTTTTTCTTAAAAGTTTTCAGGTAAGGTCATTAAAGACTGAAAGAACAGTATAAACAGTACGATATTTATAGAACTCCAGAAACATTAAAGAGTGTATTTGTTGTTTTACCTCTTTTTTTCTATCAACACAACTGCTCTACAAAAAATTAACTGTCTTTTCTGTAAGGAAAGACTGCATTTTTCTGTTGTGCATTTTGATGACAAAATAGCAGCTCTTCTACACTGATTTATCAGACTTCTGAAAAGAACAAAGTAGCAGCTAGTTCTGACCTTTTTATGTCTAAAGTTTCCAAAGAGAAATACGTATTAGGTCCTTAACAAAAGAGCAGGGGAATGGGAATCTGTGAGCCTTGCTATATTGCTCTGTAACAACCCCAGTCACACCTTATGTTTAACTTTAGGCATCTCAAACTTGACTTAGAAAGATTTTGAACAGGAAATACTGTAGCATTGTGAATCATTGCATATGGAGCAATGCAATGCATGCCTGTTTAGAACTGAGTTCGCTCCCCTTACTACTGGTGATGGATGTGCTTTTACAGTCTATTATTTTCATAAAATTAAGATAGCTAAAAAAAAAAAAAAAAGCTAAGAAGAAAGGAGGATTCCCCTATAATAATAATAAAAAATTTATTATGCTTCATTCAATGGAGGGGTGTTTAGCCAGGCTCATACTGTAAACAGCGGCCTTTTGTACAGCACTGGTACATTCCATCACATTGTCTTAACAATGATCTGCTCTTTATGAATTCACATTGCAGCTAAACAGGTTTTACTTGCATTTGATCCAAGTACAAATTCTGTGAATTCAAATTCAGGGTTATCCATTTTAACATGTGATTAACTAGAACTACAGATGTCTATGTTTTGTGTTTATTTAGCACAGCACATGATTTCCAGGAAAGACTGGAAAGACTCAACTCATTCATAAAACTTGAGATATAAAAATGTTGCTCAGCTTAACTGCCAAACTACAGCTCCATTATTCCCCATCTACAGAACTAGCTGAGATAGCTTTGAATTTAGTAGCTGAGGTATCTTAATGCATCTTAAAGGACATTATGATATCAATGTAACATAAGGATATCATAATGGCCCATTTGGCTTAGAACATTCTTCCTCCTACCTTCGGTGTGCATCACTGCCACCCACCTGAAGGAACACAAATTCTTATCCATAAGCAAGGCAGACTCCCCAGAATGCTGAGATGTACAACTAACTGTTTGAAATAAAAGTCAAAAATGTTCCCTGGTGTTGGCGGGGTGTGTGCACAAATAGTCAAAGAAGCAACAGACAGAAGGGCTGGAGATGAAGCCCTGTTAAGGCAGCGCCACTACCGCACAAGATAAGGCCACCCTGAGGGCATACCCTACAGATGCTAACATAGGCAGTGGTCTGCATAGTGTTCTGTGTGCACTGAAATGACATTAAGATGCTATGAAGTGACGTTAGATTGCTGTGACCTAAAAATCTAGAAGAAAAAAAGTTTCGCAGCAGCACAGGAACCAAAGAATGGAAGTACATCATCTAGTCTAGTGACATAAACATGAAAGTGCTTGTTTATTTCCATCTTTAAGGGAAGAAATTCAAAGTGCTTGGAATTTGTCTCATTGTTAGTGAATGTTTTCTGTAATTAAAAAAACCTATGACTGATAAGGTCAAAGCTGCCATTTTTGAGCATTTTTGGCAGTTGAAGGGTAAGTAGTTTTGAGTTGGTAAAAATGCAAAATACAGCAAAACATATAGCTGTGATTTTCAAGTTTAAAGGTTTAAATGCCATCTTCTTTTTCAAATGTGTCTTTCAAACTCTGCCTCTGCAAAACAATTAAATGGACAAAGCAGAAAACTTGCAATCGTAACACTATGACTTTTGCTCCAAGTAGAGAAATACAGGAAAATGTACTTGCACTATGTTGAAATGTACCTTCTGCAGATAATTTTAAAGGTTGAAATAAGCATGTACTTATTTTTCTGGGGGAAACAGAATGCAGAGAAAAGTCTCCTTTTTTTTTGAAACTATGGGTATCCAACACCTAAAAGCAAAAGACCTCCTTATGCACCACATTTATAAGCAAGTATCACCTACAGAAAATATGCATAAAATATGTACAAAATTAAAAGGAAAAATCTCCATACTAAAGTCAATGCAGAATACACAATCTAATACATTATTTACCTCAGAAACTTATAGCAGAAAAAGAAGCACCGTTTCTTATTAATCAATAAGCTTTGTGGACATAGCCTATGATACACTTTTTTATTCTCCTTTATATCATCCTGTTTTCTGATTCTAGGTTAAGAACTTCCATATGATTTTTCCATAGTTGTAAATCAATTAAAAATACTGAAAAAGACACAACATACCACTTCATTTACAAGGTTCATTTAGTCACACACAATATTTGATTTCACTGTTGACTGATTAGCAAGTGGAATGAAGCAAAAGGCAGACTTGCCAGACTGATGAATTAAAACATATGAAACATTACAACCATATATACACTGACCAGAAGCTGTCTCTTTTAGCCATCTAAGTCTCAGGTGTAAGGTTATATGTAATAATTCATAACTTACAAAAAATCCCCATGCAAACATGATAATGCAAAAGCACATTTCTGCCTGTCAAGAAAATTTCTGGTAAAATTAATCAACCATTCATCCATTCAGGTTCTTTGCATATCCTTTTGTCAAAGAGGGAATACTAAGAGATTTCTTTCCTCTTCCACGCGCTCATTGCAATGGTTTGTAAAATCCATCAAGCCTGAGTTGATTTATTGAACTGTCTCTTTGCTCAGCAGTATAACTATAGCAAATGAACTGGTAACTTCCAAAAAAAAACCAGCAGTGATTCAAAAATATCTGGTTTATTTGATTTCTTTTAACTTCAGATTAGCAATTTCTTAAAGGTACTGACTTGCATTCTTTAGGAGTTCTACCTGAAATTTTCCACCAGCTTCTATTCCCCCCTTTTTTAATATATGCTTTGACATTTGACAAAGGCATTTTTGATTTACAACTGATGTTAGAATTTACCTAAGTCTTCACATCAACACACTAGCTAGTATGCTTCTACTGTTCTTCAATAGAGCTTTCAAATTTAAATATAATACTGCTGTGTACTGTTATATGAGCCATCTTACTAATTATGCTATGAATACTGAAAACTAATTACCCACTCAGAGTCCCCACCTATTTCTTTAATTACATAGACAACTTTGCATGCATATTCAACAATTTTTGTATTTGTCTATTCCCATCACTAGTAATGAGAATTGTTATAAAAAATAGTTAGGGCATAAAACCCAGAGATATGCCAAGCCACTTGAAACACTGTTTAAACATGGATTTTATCACTAAGCATCGTCCATTGAACCCCATGAAGCACATTTATCACTCACCAGCTTTGCATTTTTCTTCATAAAGATATATGACCTTTGCCTATTAGATTTCATTAGCAGGGCACCATACAAGGCTCCTCTGCAGATGACAGGATAGAAAGCTAAACAACCTCGCCTGAAGGATTTGTGAGAACAAGCCCATCCTCAATCTTTGTCCCTGGGAGGCACTTCTAACACCTGCCAACCGCAGCACTATCATCAGAAAAACATTTAGAGATTTATCTTCAGGCTGGTGATTACAAGAGATAATTTGTTTGGGGTATGGATAAAGTTGGTCTAGCATAAACAAACTACAAGCTCAAATTATACAACGAACCTCATTAACTATTGATTTAACCACTGCAAATCCATGAACAAATGTTGTATCAAAATGTTAATTCTTCATAAAGATATAATCAAAGAAAAAACAAAACACCAAGGCAGGATGGCAGGCTACTCTTATGTGCATTTTTAACGCTTGCAGTTTACACTGGAAATGGAAGCTTGCTTTGTCATAACAATGACATTATACTATTGCCACTTTCCCATAAATAGGAAGTTTTGTCCAGCAAAAAGCGCTGTACCTCTTTAGCTGCTGTCACTATAGAGGAATGAAATAATACTTTTTCTCCAATTCAGGAACACTTTATTTTGGAGACAGCAAGACTGGATGTACCATTAAAAATACTTTCAATAGCAAGAAGCTAGCAATATTGTAAATAGATACCATCACAGGCAGACAATCTGAAAAATTATATATACATTAATACCTTTTATATTATACATATCACACATATCCTCTGTGTCTGTAACAGGAAATAACTTGCTCCTAATCTTTGAAAATTACTTTCATTCAAGCTAATAATAAACCACCAGTCTTCATCCAGGAGCATACTTAGAAATAATACAGCTGCATTAGTCCTGAGGTCTTTTTTGGGGTAAGGCTGTTTGTGTTCTTTTCCTTCCTTTCTGATGGAAGCCAGCCCTGTCCCCTCTTTGGTAAAGGGGAGAAAAAACGTGCCACACTTCCTATTGCAATCCAAAGAGAAGAATCAGCAAATGTTTTCACCTGATGTTGTTGGGATATGGCCTAGCAAAGTTTCATTGCATCCCTGCCTCTGACAGAAAGCCTGTTCCTTAACATTATTACTGTGAGAAAAAGCTTACTTCTGTACAGAAAGCAGAAGGAAACCTGCAGTTCATCCTCCAGTGCAGAATTCTAAACAAATCATTCAGCGTGACTTGTACTGGAAAAAAAAAGGCAAACCAACAAAATCTGCTGAGGAATACAGTTTCTGTTTGATGGTTCAGTTAACAAAATTTTTAGCAATTTATAAGCTCTTAAATTCTCTAAGTTGTTTAAAACTTAAATGGCAACTTTAAATATTTTTATTATTTCCCCATCACATTTACTTTGTTAATTTATGGAAGCAGCTCACAATCTCACTTCAAGAATGAACAACAGTTACATAATTGTTAAAGCTATTTCACCCATATATATACATGGAGAAATGATGTTGCAAGATAATTGATACAAAACAAAAAAATCTTGCTTTGAAAATGATCAGCTGACAATAAATCAAAGAACCATTCGTGCAGGATTCAGATCTATCACTTTTAATATATTCTAAATTGTTAATATGTCAGTTTTGGATTGTCACATAAAATTTTAGTAACTGGTGAAGCCTTCTGCTTCATCTAGCTACATCTTCTTCTGTGTTTTTAGAAGGGCTGTTTGTTTCCTCTCTGTCTTTGAATTGTAAACCATTTTGCTCAAAAACTTTACATCTTCTATTCACTCTCCTGACTCCAAAATATTATTTACTCCTACAAGTTTTCTTCCTCCAGTGCTGCAAATTCTTGACTTACATAATTTTTTATTTGCCCTATTGTCATGAACTCTGTTACCAATTCCTCAATCTCCTTCCTATTACAATTAAATTATCAGCAAGAACCACTGATGCCACTCTACGAATTTATCTTTAGCTAGTCTTTTTCATTTGCCCCATATCTCTCTAATTGCAATTACAGTCTCCCATTGAGACAAAATGCTCTTTGACTGTACCTCAGTCTTTTTTATACTTTCACCCTTTGGTTCCCAATACATGTTCCCTTTCAGCACCACAGATCCATGGGTTTGAAATACCCCACTCTAAATGGGTTCTCTGCATATTGAAAAATACAAAAGTAATTATTACCTTGAAGTGTTCATTCTGCTAGCCTGAATGAATAGGCCAATACAGAATCACACAAACCAGAAGTTAATGGAAATCCTCTCGCTGACTTCAGAGAGCCTGGCATATGCCAGTAGTGTACATGTAAGTATTATCCAAGCAGTTCCATTACACACAAAATATTCACACTATTTCTTAGGCACTCAAGTTTCACAAAAGGCCCTTCTAGGAAGTAAAAGATTAAGTCAGTTTTGCACTGTATGCTAAATCACTGGGACTTTGCGTGACCACCGATAATGACTTGTCAATATGGAGTAACTTCCACCTGGAATACAACTGGAAATGAAAGAGAATTCATTTTCCATTCAGTCCGTTCATCTGTCTACTAGGAAAGCTGAACATCTTCCTCCAAGAGACATGAACAAACAAGGATCAACGTATTACCAATGGAACTGTCTTAATCTCACCTGCACTGGCTGTTTCTGAACTAGGAACTAGGAATTGGACAGAGATGGTCAAATGCTGTACACTAAACTTTGCCACCAAAAAAATCCCAGTCTTCTTAAAAATAAGAGTAGCAATTCAGTTTCTTGTAAATCATTTAAGTTTTCCTATGGATTCTTCTAATAAGCAGTTATGCAAACAAAATGCCTTTAGCAACTCGTTTATTAAACAGTTCTTTCCAAAGAGAGAACAGGAATCATTACCAACAGAAGTAAAAATAGGATAAAACAAAGTTCTTTGCAAATGCCTGTTAGGGGACACACACTTGGTTACACTGGGCCAAAGTTAGTTGTGGCACCCTTGTCTCTGCCTTACATGTACAGTAGCTAGGACAGCAGCTTCTACCATCGAGATGGTTCAAGTTTCTGAGAACCAAATACAAGCTGTATGTAAAGAAGATTTTGGATGGACAGGACGGAGTTCTCCAGAACACATGCTTTCTTCAGGTTGTATCCTTGAGAAAGTTGCACTTTGCTCTCCCACTACACAAGTAAAAGTGACAAATAAATTGCAAAGCAAGACAGTACCCTAAAAACAACGCAAGTTAATCACTCTGAGGCACAGGATCATTGCTCTGATGATGCTGGCATGTAAAGGCAGTTAAACAACCACAACACAAAAAACTTGGAATACATTTCATATTATTTTAGTATTACTTGATACTTACATGAAAACTTCAATATTTTAAAAAAATTATGACAGTATATGAAGAAAAAAATTTTTTTAAAACTAAAGAACAATAATACAGCAATTTTGTTGGGATCACTAAAAAAAAGTGTGCTCTAAGATTTAGCATTACAGGAAGAGTGGCATGCAAAAATCATTATTTCCCAAAATGTTTGGCACACAGGCCAATTAGTTTCCAAAAATTTCTATTGATTCTAATTATGTTAGGTCAGTACCATTCCTGAAGTGTAACACAGGTTTACCAGCTGCTGGCAATTCCACTGTGCGCACTAGTGACTCCAGCTAGCACCGTTACAGCTTTCTTCCGGGCACTTAAATCTTGAGCCATGCCTAAACATTTGTTTACTCTCTGCTTCATGAATGCAGACATTCACTGTGACTAAATCATCTTTCTAACACACTAAAGAAAGAAACAAGTAGTTCTCAGCAATGTGAAAGCAAAATTTCATCCAACAAAGCAAGAAGCTTATTTATTAAATTTGATAATTTGAGGTTTCAAAACTAAGATTTTGAATACAATTTTTTATCGTTTTGAATTTGTGTTGTCTAAACAGTGAAGGAAATGAAGATAAGTTGGTCAAACTACTACTATACTTCAGGCAAAATGTCCTTAAAATGTATTCAGATCTTACCCAACTCATAGTACGGAAGTAATTCATGGAAGTAAAAATAAACCTTATTAATTAGGCCTGTAGTTAAGGCTTTCTACCCTGCTGGCTCATTTTTAGAATTCTCTCACATCAACCTCTGTGAAATTGATGTCTTTTAATTCAGGGCCTCATTTATTTTCTGAAAATATCATTAGAAACATTAACATGTAAATGAGATAGCCAGGCTCCAAACAGCATCCAGTTTTCTTTGGAAACACTTAAAAAATCCATATGGAATGACACAAGGCCTTTACCTCTGCTACACTGTGTATTACAAGACCATCTATTGCTGAATGCTAGAGAGATGCATATAGTGGAATGCATAATATGAGAACCACATAGTAGCTGCTAAGTAGTAAAGTAAAGGCTCTTTTAACAACATGCATGTTAAATAGTGCATCTACTATTTAATCTAGTTTTAGCTTCTTGCAACTCTGTTAAGACAACACCAGAATAAACAGCAGTATCACAGACCTACAGCTCCTTTGATGGAGCTGTATCTTAATCCGTAACAAAGAGAAAACTAAACACCCAAATTGCAAAAGATAATGAGACACAATGGTCCAGAACTAAAAGAACATAAAGACACTGACATTTGTCTCTTTACACTAAACCACAAATGCTTCTATTTCTCTCTTTTACAAAGGGGAGCTGTACATTTCAGGAGAACAACATTTTACATGCAAGGTGTGGTTTACTTTGACCACTAAACGTCCACCAGGAATGAGAGGAGGAGTGACAAGAGGAAATAGTACAAGACAAGGCATCCTCTGCCACATAGCAAACAGCTGTTTACAGATATCAGTGAGGAGAAAGAGGATATGACAAAAAATTGAGAACAGATAAAAGGAGAGGGGAGAAAAGAGGTTACCCATAAAATTGGCAGAAGTTTATACCAAAATAATACTTACAAAGAATTCTCTGCTTTGTAGAGTTCATTGAATAATTGAATAAAACATTGAAAAACACAAGGTACAGGAAGAAACAGGAAACTGAGTATGTACAATAACAAGTATTATGTCATCTGCATGTGAACATTACAAAAAAAATCTTGATTAAGACATTTAAATCTGATTGCTCTACCAATCTTTATTGTTCACCCGCCAGATGGTGCCCTTGCAGCATCCACAAACAAGGTAAGCTCATCCCTGCTTCTGTCTAGACACAGACACATTACTCTGTGTGTTCTCATACCTGTTTCTGAAGGGACAGTTTAGCTTTATCACTGACACTTGAACTGTTCTTAGAAGCAGAGTTTTCAGACAGTTCTTGGCATATAGATTTTTCAAAATCTCATTAGAAGTCTCCCTAATTTTAGTAGCAGCATGACCTACATGCCATACCTACCCCTATGGCAGCTGGTATCCACTGTGGTATATGGATCTGTGAGCAGGAGAATGACAGTTTGGCATCAATTAGAAGAGCACACAAACTCTTAGAAAACACTAGAGATCTATTTTGTTGCCTGAAACATGGGTTTTAACCTGGAAATACTTCATCTCTGCAGAGCTGTGTATTTCTCCCACAGTGATGGAGAAAGCTTTGCAGCTGTTCAGGTTAATGTGTTTCTGTTTGCTGACATTTAAACTGGAGGATACACAACATTCTTCAAAGCTTGATTGGGACATGGAAGTAAAACATGTATTCAGTGTTAATCTCCTACTCTATTACTACTGTCTTTCATAATCTACATATATTTTACAAAATTGTTTAGAAAGAAGTGCTGTCAGAGCAAATGATGCATCAAATTCAAACAGGCCATCAAGATTGCTAATGGATTTTAATAGCAGCTATTACAGCATAATGGTATTTTCCCAACAGCTGTTTGTTTATAAAATTTTCAGTTTACAAGACCTTTATGTCCAATCCCAGGAGACATCCCTCAATTCATTTATAATCATTTGGTTCAACCTACTTATAAATGCTGTCTTATTCACATTGGACGTGACTGTATATGCGTATAAGACATGAGCAACTACCACAGCAATGAAAATTATGGGGAACTTTACAAGCTAAACTAATTAGCCTGTATCTTGTGATTCTAGCACCAAATAAGTGTTTTTCATGTTTCTTCTCTCTTCCCACTTTTGAATAGCTCATTGCAACTAAGAAACAGCTGCCTGGATTATATCCTATTTTATGTCTCAAATTGATACATGATTGTTTACTTCCATGTCTTCTGTGTTAAGACTTTAAAGCATAGTACATAACTGGGATAACTGGCCAGCGGGCAATGGCACAACGTGGCCCGTAGAAGTGGTGGAGAAGCATTAGAGGAAAAAGATCCTGAGAGGCTTGCAAAGTTTGATCTGATCTGGAAAAGCTACCAGACACAAAATCAAAACAGCATTTTTCCAGGTTTGTGGTAGCAATTTTTATGTTGGTATTTTGGTTGCTTTGTTGTGGGGTTGTTTTGGGGGTTTTTTGTTTGTTTTTTTGGTTGGTTGGTTGGGTTTGGAGTTTTTGTCTGTTTGTTGGTTTGCTTTGCTTTTTTAATGTGTAATTAAATATTTTTTGATATCTGTTAGATACAAAATCAGAAGAAATAGGAAACTAGGACCCTGGAATGCATTTTCCATTGAGTCATGTTCAGAGTTGAACTGTATGAAATGAGATTGCTTTTTTTTCTTTTTTTTTTAAATTATTGAGAAGATAACTAGTAATGGAAGCTAACTACAAACTTAGCAGAGACATTGTTAATTTTATTGAGTGACTTTTTTAGACCTTGCACACTTACAGATTGCTGTTTGTCCAGCTCTTTTCCTGATTCTCAAGCTGTCTATGTAATAAAAATTTTTGAAAAGCAGTTAATGCTGAAGCCTGGATGAATGCCTTTTAGTATATGCACTAATAGATAAGTTTTTTTCCAGAAACATCTAGACCTAAATAATTTTGCTTCCCTGTTATTAATAAATATTCTACTAACACAAGCACCGGAGAACTTTCGAGGAAAAAGGACATGAGAGAAAAAACACACACTTCACCTTAAGCAATGCCCTCGTCAGACAGCAGATGGCTCCAATTTTCAACAGAAGAAGGCTACCACTAAAATTCTCAGCCAAGACTGTCATTTTCATAGGGGAGTTGTTACACAGTAAGCAGGATATGGATAAAGAAGCTGTTAAGTGAATATTGTTTGTGAGCAGTGTTAGGTAGCCACCTAACAAACAGGCACCCTTCACCCATGCTGCAGATACTCGCCTGGGTAATTAGCTCACAGTAAATGTCAACTACAGCCAGGCTCTGTAGGTTCAGATTCCAGTTCTGTGCTTGCTAATCTCCGTAGTCTGATAAGCACTGACACATCTCAAGCAATCAGGAAAATCACTAAAAGAACAATTTTTATACTTTTTTCTTGGAATGTCTTGAAATTTATGGAGCTTTACATGGAGCTCTTCCCAGTCCTTTCATTACCATACTATGAGAAACTGCTCTGAATTTGAACTTCAAGAACTTACCCATTTGTCACATTTAATTTTGTTGGATGCCATAAAAATGAATCCTGCCTTAACTAGTCCGAGAAGCGCGCACTGTATGTGCAGGAACCTACATATTAGTATGCCGAAAGTTTCCCAATGCCTTATTTTTCCTTCATCTCATCTATGATTTTACCAGAAGGTTTGTTCAGTGTGCAGTAAGTTAGACATATTCTGAGATATCATCATAAGTGGTCTCTGCTTCAGAAAGTTAGTAAAGACTATAGAGTCCTCTGGCTTTCTTGTCTTGGTTGTCACAACTCTACAATGATTGGTGGATTTTCCACCTTTGGCCAAAAGGAAATTTCAGTCTCAGCTAAAAGCATGACAAAGAAAGCTTAAGAAATACAAAATTAGGCTGTGATGGGAGATGAAAGAAGATTAGTCCTCTCCATGAAGCTTTCTTTTAAAATTCTAATAGCTTTTAGAGAATAGCTGAGAAACTGAAAGCACAGTACTTAAAGAAGCCACCCAAAAGTTAGTATAGGCAACACTCAGACTTGAGGTCTTAACTTTTGTTTACTGATACAACCGCTTGTTGAACTAAAATTGTTTAAACAAATCTAATGTATAAGTATTTTTTACTGTATATGTACCAAATATTTCATATATACTGTATATAACCTGTATATATACTGAATTCCACACACAGATAGACTACTGCTTACACATTTCAATTCAAGTTGATCCAGTACTGCCAAACAGTAAGTAGTCAGAAAATTAAGACTTCACAAATACTGCAATTCAGAACACCATTTGTTCCAATAGTAGATACGTTAGTCAGCAAGTTTATTCAGATTAGAGATGTTACAATGAAATATTCTAAAAGGAAAGATAAGCAACAGAACACTAACTCATTTGAGCTCATTTTTAATTTTAAAAGTCTGGGTAAAGGATGACTAATTATATACTTTAGAGTTTAATGCTTCAAGCTCACCTGTTACGGGAAAATACAGCAGTGGCCATAGAAGTAAACATTATGTAGACATTCAAAGAAATTCAAAGCTAGATAAATTAGAGAATTTTTATAAAAATACACCTTTGGAGTTATGAAATACTTTCTTTACACTGACTTCTCACAAATTTATAATAAATTATTAGCTACATTCTCAGTTCTGGCAGAACTGTGTTAAACACAGCATGTGCATCTGTCTTTATAACAAGTATTCCGGTTGTTGTGCTTCACCCAGTGTTAAGGTCCCATAATCTGGGTTTTAAAGTACAGCCATGCTCTGACACAGCCACAGCAGAAACCAAGTACTGCTTGCAATAAAAACTGGTTTGCAACCTATTTTTGGGAGTTATAATACTGAGCCATCTCTAGTACTCCAAGAATTTTAGAAGACTTTTTCTTTTTTAGTTTAAATTGCTATTTAAAGAACTCAGAGTATTTAATTCTCACCCCTGTCACATGCTTCCCATAGTATCTCAAACATATCTTGCATTCTTCCCCCTGTGGACCATGCTGACTCATGGAAATTTCAGTTGAATGATAAAATTAGAGAGATTCCAAGAAGAAACTGAAGATACAAGGTATTTTACAGACTACTACTCAAAAGCAATTCTCAGCTCTTCAGTATGTATATACCACATCAGCTCACTCTCTAAGTAGTTTTCTGTACAATAAATGAAGGGGAGGGAGCGGGGAGCCAATACTCTTAAGAGTTTTTCTTGCATGTTCCTTGTACTTTCACTGTAGAACAGCAGAGTATGCAAATATATCATATTATTTATACGTAAAGGAATACTATCTTTTCCACATAGAATACGTATTATTAAATTTTATGTATTATATTTCCTTGTACTACTGAACAAATACTGTGTTTCTTGTTGACACTGATGAGTGAAATGAGAATTATGTGCATCAGATACTCATAGACGAGAAGATTAAAAGAATATTTTTTTCTCAATTCATAAATCATTATGTGATCTGTCAAGATTCATAATGATCCATAAGAATAACATTTCAAAGAAGTAGCACGAAAATTGTATATTATGTTATACTCCCCCAGAGTTTATATGTCATTCATACACATCTACTCAAATGTTTCGCCTCAATAGTAAGAAATTTGTCTCTTCCACAGTGGGAACTACATGTAAAATAAAATGTAAAGCAAAATTTCTAACACTGCCAAATGGATGCAAAGCTGGAGCTGAAAACATAACATATTACTTGCTATGGCCATGATAAAGTGGTAGCCTTTAGAAAGGCACAAACATCTTCAACATTTTTTATCACAAATCAAATATGTACCCTGTTTCCACCAATCACTTGGAAGTAAAATTCTTCTGTCTCACTGGCAAGAAAGCTAGTGCGTATTTCCATGTCTTGATTTCTGCTAAATTCTCATTTTTACTGAACAAATTATGTATTATTTATTTTGTTATTAGAAACTTCTCCTAAGTGTTCATAGAACTGTCTAATGAATGCAAGATAATCTACCAATGCTACTATCAAGTTAATAAATTTATCTGTCTAGTTTTATTGCACGAAGCATTATTTTAAGAGACACAAATACAGCTAACTTTAAAAACACCTGATAACACTCAATCCTCATCTTCACAGACCTTATAAATACTGAATAAACACGTTCTGCATTGTCTCTCAAGTAAGTCTACCTCCTGTGTTCTCACCAAAAATTACTCCCTTTTATGTATAAATGGCCTTTACAACATTGAATACCTGGCTATCTACTTACTAGATCAGATACTGATTTCAAGTATATCTGATAAGATGAGAAAAAACGGCTTCAGATGAGTTAATGAAAGTCACTGGAGACAACTTACATTGGAGTTATACCAATGCTACCAACTGGCATATAATGCCAATGCACTAAAGAGATACCAATATATCTAATCAAACACCTTTTCAGGTAGAATGAGTTTTGATGTCTTTCATGCTTCTCCTTTTTTTATTCTACATTATATGGAGAATTGTTAGTATAAATTTACTTCACATAAATCAATGCAGAAAATGTTTCTATAGCAAGATATTTCATCAGAGAATGCAAAACAATGCCTAGGATTCTAATAAATACCGTTATGTCTGAAATGAGTTATCTCAGTAGTGACTTGGGCTCAGATTTATTGTACAGTTCATCAACTTCTCAGCATGCTGGATAATGAATGTTTCATTTACATTGCTAATTGCCAAGCCATGGTTCCTTCAACCTTTAACCCTTACGCTTTATCACATTATCACCATATGTCAATATAATTGCATTCAACATTCCAAACAACTAACTTTTTCACGAGGTCAAGAGGTCCTCTTTTTTAAAGCTTTACCAGTGGGATATCTTTAAGACTACTAGGAAAACCAGTAGTATACAGATAGTGGGAAACAGGCAATTTTTTCTTCAGGGAAACAGCTTCTAACTTCTGACTCAAAATAAGCTCTTTTCTGTTAAAATCAGCATTTGCCCACTGTAACTAAATAATTTATATTTCTGAGCAGAGCTTTAACTTTACTGTTTGTAATTATGAAGCACTATTAACTAAGACCTAATATGAGATCTTTTCTGCATCTGCATGTGATTTTTGATCTGTGGAATTATGCCATTATTTCTACATCCTGATCTTCATTCTGTTTTGCCTGAAAAATTAAAATATTTTACTGCAGATAAAACAAGATGCTGTCTTGGGCTACGTCTCTGTTATAAAAGCACTGATACTCATCTGCTTACAATTACACTTGCCCTCAGCAGAAACTGGACTGTACCTTACCTCTAGAATACGTTAACTCACTCTGCACCCGAAAATCCCTCCCTTTCAGTTGACTTTTACCCATAATGCTTCTTCCATCTCTGAAATCTGCATTGTCAATAACAAAGTTTAGGCCAAATCACACACAGAATCTGTTCTGGAAAAGGACTGTACTACTGAGAATAACTGAGTCAGTTTTACTGCTTGCATATGGTCAAACTTAAGAGAGAAATGTGCTTCTGGCTGGTGACAGTACATCAGCAGCAACTCCGGCCTTTGTACATTTCTTTGGAACAAGAAACTTTGGCAAGGTTCCTTCTCAGAACAATTATGAAATTCAGAAAGATAGAAATTTATTTCTCATTATCTGACTCAGAAATCTAGATGCATGGTCACACACAGAATTAAGCACCAAATTTCATTAGAATAAAGAAAATGGGTAATAAAGATAAAACAGAGTGAGCCTAATTAATTTTCCATATACCAAGACTTGCACATTAAATGGCAGGTAGACAGCTTATATGTCTCAGATATGTGTGGTGCATATATACATAATATACACACAGGCATAAATGTACGGTACGCTTTCACATGGCAGAAACTTTGCCTGACTCTGTGCAGAGAGAGCTACAAAATAATAACCACACTTCAAAATGTTAAAGTATAAAGGAGTTGCAGGCATGAAATACCCAGCATATCTTATAAGGTTCATATATCCCTTCCTTGCAACTTTCAAGTTTTAGCACATACTGCTGTTAGCATGAGCCTCTTCCCAAGCTGTAGACAATTCCTCTTCAAGTCACCTGCAGTATCTACCTAGTAAACATCCATTTATCAATGCTCAACCAATCATCTTCCTGAATGTCACAGAAAAGGACTGTTCTGCTCCCTGCTAGCTTGGACAAGACACAACCTTCTGATTTACCTATACATAAAACATGAGAAAAGGCTGGAATCAGAACCATAAAACCCCTTTGAATAAGATTAGGATCAGAAATTTATGTGGTTTTTTTTGTTAAAAGTGTTTCAATCCATTAAAAAAACATTTTAAAAAATCAAATTCCATGTTACCACTGAGAAATGAATATTCCCTTAAGCACACCAACTGAGACACAAAATAAGTATTTCACTTAGAAGAATTCCTAAATATGAGGAACTTTTGGCAATATATGTGAAACCATGTGTTCCTAAAGGGATTTAAGTATATTGTGGTTATTCATTTCCAGCTGCTTCTGCAGAACAAAACTTTGTTTTTATGTTAACAGGTAACATTATTGTCCCATTTTGTGATGAATAGTGACATCAAGCACAGGTACATCACTGATGGTGAACAAGGACATTCAGATATATGCCTGTTTTTTGAGTCTTTCATATGGATCAAAACTACAGCCATCAACGTTGCTTTAAATGTATTCAGAATATGAGTTCATGATTACTGAGCGTACAGTACACAAAGGATCACTCCTCACTTAATTTACTTTAATCTCCCAACCACTCTGAGTTGACAGTAGACACTATAAAGTAACATTTTTCTAAAATAGCTGAAGTATAAAAACCAGAGAGTCCTAAATAGTCACTAGTGGCAATAGTAACTGACTTCAGCTGTTACTTGTAGAAATTGAAATGCATAAATAGGAATTAGTAAAATGACTACTTTCACGGTTCTGTCCACCTGGGCATCTTGAAAATCCTACTTTGACTTTTATTGTCTGCTGCTAGTGCCCAAAGTCCACAGTAAGTGAGGCTGACGTTGGACTTCTGAGCAAATACTGGTTTTATACAAAACACAACTTCACTACCTCATAGGATCTGTGTAAGTGTAACTGACTGGAACACTGTAAACAAATAAGCTAATGATATACATGAAGAAAGAATTCCTACTAAATGATAAAACAACCAATATTTTTTATTTATTCATCTACAAGTATTTACGGATTAGGTCGTGGAGAAGAACAACAAGATGTAGCACACAAGAGGAGTATAAAATACCCCATAACATGGAAAGAGACAAAATAGGCCCTATTCAAAAGACTGAAACAAGGGGAAATCAAACATAACTGCAAATACTTATATACAAGCTAAATATGAAACCTGTGGATCACACTGGTAGCCTGTGGCAACCATGCTGAGACAAACATTTTGCAGGATCCAATGAATGACGCTCATATTTATTTGAGCTAAATATCTGCAGGTGTTGTAAACTGAGTATTTCCTCTTGAAGACTTAGAAAAAATATTGCCTAAAGGAAATTATATCATGATTGTTCAATGCCAGACTATTGCACTTTCTTCTAAATCCACATCATGAACAGTTCTGAATTACCAGAGAATCACAGAATGGCATGAGTTGGAAGGGACCTTAAAGATCACCTAGTTCCAAGCCCCCTGCCATGAGCAGGGACACCTTCCACTAGACCAGGTTGCTCAGAGCTCCATCCAGCCTGGCCTTGAACAGTTTTAGGGATGGAACATTGCCAGTTCATGTCCAGCCTCTCATCCACCAGCCCCCCCAACTCCTTCTCACCTGAATCCAGATGTGGAATGGGAATGTGCAGGTTTCTTGCTAGGTACAGAAAGTACCCAGACAGAATGGAAAGTATATGCATTACAAAAGTTTAGTATATAACTCTAATGCAGAAGGCAGGATACAAACCACTGCTTTTTAAAAGCCTTTCCTTTTGTAGCCATTTCCTTTTGCAATTACAGTATCAACTGCACAATGGCAGCAATTTCTGTTATTCAGAACAATGCATTTGTTTATGCCATGGAGTTTGTTTTGATCAGATATGCCTGCTACTCATTGTAGAACAGATATTTTAGGGTATTTTTTAATGTAGCAATGCAGACCCACCTGTAAGAAAGATACAGTCTCTGAGTTGGAAGCACTAACTAAAGAGTGCTCACTTGGGTTGCTGATATATGCAAGGTGTGGGGATGACCAAGTTCTAAAGAGTCCTTGAAGGACAGTTAGGGCAGCAAAGTCCCTAAAGGAAGAAAGCAACCCACAGAGACAAAGAAAGAAAGAGTAAGCCCAAAGAACTTGTGGGAGATAGGAGATTTTCAAAATATTTATGCTGTGGATTTCCATAGTTGTGAGTCTTGAGAAAAATCCATACCATTTATTTTATATTCCTTTCTGTGCCTCATTCATATCGTAGCTGTGGCCCAGAAGATGAACACATTTATTTAGTTGGTGGTCTTCTTGTGGAGGGGCAGGGCAAAGCTAAAGCACCCCAAACCACAGGAAGAAAAGTAATGTCTTCACCAACTGCCCTTCATGGAGAAAGCACAGCCCTGGGGCAGCAGGCAGCATGCCAGGCTGGAGCAAGGAAGGTATAATTTACAAACTGCCGTGCAAGCTTCAACAAATCAGTCTCGTGGCAAGAAAAGTACAGCGTTTCAGTCTCCACAAACTCCCAGGAGAGTAGCAAATACATACATACTCAGCTAAATGCCACAACTATATGGGCTAAACCTGAATAAGTTCAGTTAGGTTTAAAAAAAAAATAGGCTGAGGGGAGAATATTAATATTTTCATTGCCCTTTTTTTCTGTTCACTCACTGTGTGTTTACCATAAATTAGACCTGCTGAGAGTGTGATGCTGAGCAACCCATATGGTAAACACTCAATTGAGAGATGTGAAAGGAAAATCACTTTTTTATTTCTGAATTATCTCTACCCTCTTTATTTAGAAAGTCTTGTTTAACAGCAAATGCCAAGCTACCCAGCTAAGATTATTTATATAGAGAAGATGAGATGAAAAACTTTTTAGACCAAAACAATACATTTTCAGTAGAATATGATTCAGATGACATCTGACCAAAAGAAATCACACTTAAATCAGTTCTCAGTTAAGACTTTTGGTTTTAAAACACAGTTACAGGAGTTCTTGGTTGTACAGTTGCTCACCCTCAAATCTTTCTTCTGATGAAAAAATCCACAGCTAGTGGAAGTCCATGGCATTCTACCAACCAAGGAGTTGACCTAACAGTTCCCATTTTAGGTACAAAATTGATCTATTCCAATCTTTTTCCTTTCTAGTCTTTGACAAACACTCTGAGAATGAAACAAGCATACACAGATGTCTGGCATCCATGAAATCTCAAAATAAATAAAAAAATCAAATTCTGGGTGTGGAATCCAGGCACAGCTTACTGACTGTATGTCTCTGGCAACCTTTCAGTGGGGAAAATAAAGAAGACTGGACTGAAGACAATTCCCTGTGGACCTTGTTTACTCTTACCTTTCTTTTTCTGAAAGTCTACATCTTTTTCTCCCTTCCCAAGAATGCAGGGAATTAATGTTTTATAAAAATTCTTTGAAAACGTGAGCAGCAGTAAGAGAGGAATGATGCAATGCAGTCAGTTACAATATATCTGGCAGTGACATTGGTCCTTCTGTAGAAAGTGCCAAAACCAGTAGATACCGATACATTTTGTTGGCAAAGGCAGAATTCAGGGAAAAAGAGATTTTTCTTTAACAGATTTTGTTGCTCATATTAAGGAAGAAGAAAAATCATCTGTAATTAAGACAGATAATTCTGCCAGGTTCTCTCTTTCATCTTCATTTTACCTGAGCCACAGAACCAAGCAACATGTACTCAGCTTTATTAATTCTTTCTTACAAAACAGATGTTAACATCCTCCCAAAGTGTGTGAGGGTTGTATATACACCTCAATTCCCCATCACTACAATACAAAAACTATGATTTTTCTTGTTTGGGGAAGATAAAAGAAGCAGATGCCACAGTTTTCCTCTGGCATAAACTTAGTGGCCTCAATAACTTTTCTCTTACCAGCACAAGTGGTTTGTTATGTTCTGTTCAGAAAGAACGGGGACTGTAAGAATCCTGGAAGACAGGTACCCAACAGGCATAAGAAATTCTGACGCATTGAGAGCTACATGATCATAGCTGAAGAAAGCACTCTGTTCTGCCCTTTTCTTTTTTTAAAAAACCTAAGCAGTAATGAAAACTCTGTGGATTTGTATAAAATCACAAGAATTATGGTAGCATGAGAAAAGAAAACCTCTCCATAGCTAAGTTTTCAGTCAAAGGATGATTTTGTTATTAACCATAGATCACAAATACGGAGAAAGTTATGAAACTCAAAATATTGAGATTTATTCTTCAGATAAAGTAATTTTAAAAAACCCACAGCAGATATGAAAACACAAAATGCTCTAACACTTTATACTCTTTTATTGTAATTAATAAATTCAATCTGTACTTAGCAACTTTGGTTAAAGACATTGTAATCATTTCAGAAATGCAGTAGTTTCAGGACTAAATTAATATATAGAGTTTCTTACGGAAAAAATAATACAAGTCTTTATCTCCAAAGCAATGCAGAAATACCTTGAAGGAATTTTCATTTCATACTTTATTTATCAAGTCTGTATGGAAAAAGAATAAAAGGTCCAAAAGTAAGATGTTAAAGTAATAATGAAATGGCCAGACTTCGCGAACGAAGAACCGGGGAAGGTCTTTACACCTTCC
>JAYRBT010000093.1:37935451-37946184 GCA_036023395.1 Myiotriccus ornatus | reverse complement strand
TCAGAGTCTGTTGATATCTATCAGCATGGGCAGCCATCTCAGGCTGATGGTCTGAATTTCTGTGACTGATTTCTGCAGATGGGTGAATAGAAAATGGTAAGAAAAGACCATGTGTCTGTGTGGACCTTGTGTATACCTGACATATCAAACAAAGAAATATCTAATTAATGTAATACTCGCTCTTTGGTAACAACTTGATAGCAAATGCCAGTAAAAAGATTTAAGAGTTCTTGCAACAATTGTCTTCAGGTTTTTAGAACATCCCCTCAAAAGCCTGCTGCAAAATTTGGGGTTCAAACATTTCCACTTTTATCACTGAATATTTTTATTTGATGTTTCTAGCAGAAGGAAAAAAAAAGAATTGCAATTTTCCCACTGCTTCCTTAATCTTAGTCGGGTGTCAAATTCACTTCATCTGTACTCAGCCCTTGGTAAAACTGGGAAGGATCTTCGAATAAAATCCACTTCCATACCATGTAGGCAGTTTCAGCACAATTCCTGCATGTGGGCTGACACATTAATTAATGCTAATGTTATCTGTAAAAGCAACACAAAATTATTAATGAGTTTAGTAGTTCCTCAACAGAAATCACAATTTCGTGACTCAGAATGTAAGCAACTTAATTTAAAATTAAATATAATGTATTTAACTGTCACTGAAGATAGCATGCTGCAACTATTTTCACCATACACACTAAGACAATATTCTGATACAGTTATATAAAAATATTTGTAAGAGGTCTGAAAAACAGAAGCAAGTTGCATTACCTTGTGCATTAAACTGAGTCTCCTGGAGTACAGAGATAATTTCCTCTCGTGGGGGAAGATCTGGAAACTTTTCCTCTAGGATTGACAGCACTTTCTCCTGCTGCTCTGTGATACTGTCAGCTTCCAAAGACATGCACTTGAAGAGAATGCTTCCTGAAACATTGAAAGACAAAAGCCAAAGCCTCCTGTAAATATCAGAGGTACTACAGAATCAAGAATGTTTACTATATTGCTATCCAAGCCCCTTCCTTATTGGAGGTTGTTTCCACTGATCTGTTCACTGAATTAGGTATTGAATTCACACAGAAACATCCTCCTAACATGAAACTTCTAAAATCTGAACTGGCTGGTCCCAGTGCTGCCATGGTGTGCAGCATGCTCCTGTACACCTACAGTTCTGCAGCATGACCAGCAGCAAGTGGTGGGACAACAGGGTTTATTCCTCTCTCTAAGCATTAGACCACGTGCTGGTATACTTTGAAACAGTAAATCCACACTGCCAACCCTTCTTCTACAGACATATTAATTAACTGCTATAATGGAAAAAAGGGAAGAAACACTTTACTGTGAGGGTGGTGAGATACTGGAACAGGTTGCCCAGAGAAGTGGTGGATACCACATCCTTGGAAGTTTTCAAGACCAAACTGGATGGGACTCTGAGCAACCTCACCTAGTAGAAGGTGTCCCTGCCTATGGCAGAGGAATGGTACTAGGTGATCTTTAATGTCCCTTCCAACCCAAACCATTCTACGATTTTAATTTCATTAACATAGCAAAGAAACACCTATTCAGTCAATTAAAATGATGCACTCAAAGTTTAAGAAAACCATGATCCAATAAATAACTTCAACTCTTACAATACAGAGGTGAGAGCAATGTCTTTTCAGACAACTATGTACTGCATTTATTCCATCCCGAATGTGAAACAGTCCTGATCATTCAGGGTGTAAAGTCACCCTTTCATTCCCTGGAGACTGGGATCTCATTTGTTAATATATACCCAAAGATAGTGTTCACTTCCAATTACTCACGGTAAATTAAGGATAATAAAATCTTACACTTCAGCATCGAAATTATTTATTACTCTACTGTGCACTGGGATTTCAAGCAAGTGTGTGATTTCATTGCATTGTGTTGGGTCAATGAACAAATCAGTACAATAATATAAGATAGTTACTGTAAACCAAAGTGTTCAGTCTTTAGCACAGAGAGAAGAGAGTAAAAGAAAGCCCTGGACATAGCCATCCTCAATCTCACTGCATGGGCTAGGACCCAAACATTTAGCATGCATGAGTTTTTCTCCTATACTGTTATCACATAAAATGACTAAAAGAATTTCTCTGAAATTCACAAAACACAACACAAAATAATTTTGCCATGCTAAGTAAACACCTCCTTATTAGACACATCCTGTGTGAATTAAATAATAAATAATGCTTAACAAGACAAAAGCTGTTTCCTGTCAGATATTAGTTTTTGGAAATTCAAATACATGAAGTTCCATTCTGTATTTCTGTTACAGATATTTTAACTGCCAATAATCTTTT
Source organism: Myiotriccus ornatus (assembly GCA_036023395.1). Taxonomy (NCBI): domain Eukaryota; kingdom Metazoa; phylum Chordata; class Aves; order Passeriformes; family Tyrannidae; genus Myiotriccus; species Myiotriccus ornatus. The sequence goes on along the minus strand of JAYRBT010000093.1, from coordinate 37,943,869 downwards.
AATTTGCAGCTGCTATTTCTTCATGTCAGTCCTACAATCACTAAGACAATGCTCCTGCTCTATTTGATAGTATTAAATAAATAAATATAGACTGCATGAAAATCACGCATACTGACTATCATTGACATCTGTAGATTTAGGTACACAAAATATACAGCAATACACAGCAAGCAGATTTCAGATTTCTACAGGTAAATAACTGATACATAAAGGACCTAGGATATCTAAACCCATTAGCAAAACCTCTTTTTGGTGCCTTTAATAGTAAGGAGGTTTCTCAATCATCAGCCTCCAGGATAATTCATCTAAAAATATCCCTTTGTTGTTCAGCCTCTTACCAGGTAACAGTGTCTGTGCTACATACTTGAGACCTGCTGCTGTCCATACGTTGGGAAGGGCGGTGACCAGAATGAGTTAGACACTCCACAGCACACTCCCAGTCAGCACAGAGCTGCATCTGGATAAATGGCACCTCAGTGACCAGGCTGCATGAATTATTTTAGCAAAAGCAATCTTCTGCTTTTTCAGCACCCCTTCTATCTTCCTCCAGGAGCGGAAAGGGAAATTGCTCATGCACTCACAAAGGAAATGGAGACTCCAGAAGAAAGTGCCGGATCTACAATGCATGCTCAAATTCATCATAGAATTACCTACTGGAGGCAGACTGCAGCATATCCCAAACAGCCCTCCAGCAGCACTAGGATGAATTAGGCAATCTATCCATCTGCATAGATTCTCAGATACGCAGAATGTAAAAACTTCTACCACAGTTGCATGTGCTCCAGGTAACGGAGTATTTGGGTAAGACCAAGAAGATAAAAATCTTAATACAAACATACAGGCAAATGCAGTAGAACAAGAGATGTGAGTTGTATATCCAACCAAGCTCAACATTTTGGAAGTCAACATGACTTCACTGTATCATAGGCAGAGGGCTGAGAAAGTTTTTTAAAAGACTTTTTTTCTCACTTGTCACAGCAATACTGTAGTGTTTGCAATTGCTAACTTCTCTACTAGGATGAAATCAAGAAAAGGATCCTTCTTAAATTACTAGGGTGCCTGCAAGCCCTAAGATGAACATTTGCTCATCCTTTAATACTATGATCATTCTTTAATACTGTGCTCATCAGCAGGAAAGAAAGGCACACCTCTTCTCTCCCAGGCATCCTCAGCATTCCTGTGAGGGTTAGTAGTTGGTAGTTTAGAAAAACAGTTCACTTAAGGTACTTTTGACCAAAGGTCAGTAGTCCATTTAGTCATGTGCTGTCTTATAAGTAACTGCTGTAAAAGCAATACACAGTCTCAGAAATCTCCTGCAGATTTTACTGAGTGCTTGTGCAACTCCCCCAGGGTTTCTGAAAGCATAATGGAGGCTGCTATTTGCTGACAAGCACAGAAAAAATATACAATAGGCAATACAAGATTCAATATTATTTCTTGTGTACATCACACCACTCTACATATGTTTTTTTCCGAACAAGAGGTCACTAGAAAATAGGTTAAGGCTCTTAAAAATGTGCTTTTTATCCTTTTTTTCGCAAAGCAGTTTGGAAGTGAAGCACTAGTTTTGCCAAAAGCAATTGCTGTGCATTAATATTAAACATGATCTAATGAAAGCAGAAGTCGTTTTGGGAAAACATTAAGAATAGCACAAGCATCTCCTGAATTATAAGTTTATGGCTGAGAGAAATAGTACAATGAAAATATAGGCATTTCTCCTGTCAAGGAAAAATAAAGGAAAGGGAAAAGGGGAAAACCAACAGTCCCGCATGGAAAGTAAATTTCAACACTCTGCACTCCCTCACAGCCCCCACAAACTCAAACTGTAAACAGATCCAAGCAAGTAACCTTTACTGTAATTAACAGGAAAAGCCATGAAGCTGGAATAAAATGTAATTTGGGGGAAGAGAGTAGGAGCACTGTCTCTAAGAAAACTGCTTCCACACATTAAAAAAAAAGGTATCTGTCCAAGTAAGTGAAGTGCTTGGTGCAGTTAAAAATGATCCTTTCTTTCTGGCATACATATATACTGAGGATGCACCAATTCAGAAAGATGTGAATCATCTGATCAATGTACAACACAGAAAAAAAAAATATTGGCATAATTCCTAGAGTCCTTACAAGGACATTTCTTAACATTTGTCTGGGTGGCTAGAATAACAAACTAATCTTCCCTAAAAAAAGTCAGACTGCCCCAACAGGGCATGAAAAGACCTCAACTATGCAGCTCATAACTAGCAAAAGCAGATACACACAAAAAGACTGCTGATGCTCTTGCTGTAAACGTCTGTATTTACACGTTGCAGTTTGCACCTTGTGGCACCCTTCAAGGCCTTATACAAATAAACATAAGGAGGTATTTTTGAGGGTGCACTGACCCAAGCTACCTGACAGTGAGTGCTTGGAATCACGTCCTTGCCAGCTGGCTGCAGCAGAGAATGTAATGATTCAGCAGTTTAATGGATCAGATTTTGGCAACAGTCCCCTTCTAAACATCTCTGGGGAAATAAAATAATACAGGCCCAAGACTCTGGTACGTTCCACAATTGTTTGCTTCTGGCACAAATCCAAGAACAGCACATGCTCTAACTATGGCTGTACCACACTGACTCTCTAAGCGGACTCTATTCAAAGCCCAAAAGTAGCATTAACTTATATCATGTCTGATGGGGAGACAAAGATACCAGAAAAGCACTCATCTGAAAAAAAAAAAAAAAATCCTTAAATATTAAAATGCCTGAATCAATAATGTTTGGTTCCACATGCAAAGTATTTTCTCTTGACCTTTTTTTTTTTTTTTCTAACACAGACAAGCAGATACAGCTTGTTCAAAGTTGAAATGTGGCAGGTTATAAATATCTGCCCTTGTTATTAAAATTTAAAAATTGCCAACAGACTTTGAGAAAAAAGAAGTTTTGAAAAGAGGCAATAAAGGAAGCTGTCATGGTCATTACACAATAATTATTAAAATTTTAGATACCTCTATTGTCTTACTCCCTGGAAAGCCAGAAAACGAAAGAGGATTTCCCAGCTCAGAGACTCAGATGATAGCATCTCTCAGCTGTTTTACAAAAACAAAATCCTAATCCTTAGCACTCTGACTTCTACTTTGGCCTTCTCTTCTGCACTTTGCCCAAAATTCAGACATACTAACTATAAATAGATTTACATTGGAAGTAACACAGTGAAGTGTGAAAAACACAGCAGAGCCTTTTCAGTGCCTCTAAGCCTCTGAAGTGCCCCCAGAGACAGGGGCATCCTGTGAGCCTCTACATACTCATTTGTCAGTAGTGAGAATGAAACAGCCACCCCTCCTTCTGAACCATGGTATTTGGTCCTTTATTTCCTGGGCTTACAGGTAAGAAGAATTTCAGAAGCTATACCTTATGATAGAAGGTCATAATATACACAGAGAAAAACAAAAGCTAGACCTCATAGCCTGTATTTGATCTTTTATTTTCAGACTGCTTATAATTTGATCTGCCATCTACATACATTTAGGTCTGATTTGTATTTTTTTACAAATCTTACCAAAACTAGTAACGGGGTTCACTGGCTTTTCTGAATTTGGCATGGAAGATTCTTAAGCACCAAAAACTTTTTCTATTTTAAGAGACCCAGAAGAGGACTTGCTGTATTGCTGGGAGAAGTAGAAAAGCATCAATCACAAGTGCAGCTGTGTTGTGTTCTCTAGGCTTTGCCAGTCACTTCTCATACTGTGCAAAAGAAGCTGTGCAGGGACTTCTGTATCCAATAAGCTCCCCAAACACAATAATGGAAATGCAGTTCCTAAATGTTAAAAGAAAAATTAGCTACTATCTCCTCCAAACTTGAAGTGCTATCTCTAACACAAACACTAATAAAAGCACTTCATTTTAATTTGGATACAGATTAGAGATACAAATCTTACATCCACTTACAGTACTTGAACACGTTCTTGAACATTATTCACAGCACTCCATCCTGACTCATTCAACCAATGAACAATCCTGAGATTACCCAAAAGCATTTTTTTTTTTGGTTCTGCCTCCAAAATCACTTATTATGCTTGGTCCTTTCTGTAGATTCCTGCAGGGCTACTCACAGAAATTTGGAGATTACAAAAATATTTCACGGTAGGTTTACTGAAGTTTGTGAGCATTGAAAGATACTATAAGAGCAGGCTAAATACTGTGTTACTGTTAATGCTTATTCTACAGAGCATTAAAAAAATTAATTAACTTTTGTAATTTCTCACAACATGCTCATTACATTATTTATCACAGTGATGACTACAATGACAAGCCGAGATTCCAGTAGCTTCTGAAATCTAAGTGTAGACAAGTTCTCATAATCCTCATTAAACATGCCCACACTAATTTCTTAAAAGGGTATTTAACAGTTGCACATCAATTAAAACCTAAAACTACAAAATTTATTAAACACTATTAAAATTCAGTAAATAACTTTAAAGCATTGATCAGTTCTTTTCAACCCTGGTTTTATTTTCAACTGAAGAGTTTTGATGCAGCAAACAAACCAAAAAAATTAATAAAACTAATGAGCTATGAAGACAGAGCAGAAAATACTTCTGCCTGCTCCCTCTTTGTACTCTACCGGGCATAGAATAAAAGAGAAAGGGAGAGCACAACAAAGATTTGGTAACAGTGTTTTTAAACAGTAGAAGTTTTGCATCATACTATTAAAATATTATTCCATAAAAAAAGTACCACCATCGGGAAGGAGAAGCTTTAGCATGTAAATATTAGATTCCAATCTGTATTGTTGTCCACAATGCTCCTGGAATCAACGAACTGCATAGCTTTTCCAGCTACCCAGCTGGTGTGTCGACAGCTCCATTTAATATTCTTGTCTAGTGATACAGCAAAGACCTCTCATGCCTATTTTTAAATGCACATTTTTAATATTCAATATAATGTTACTCTTTAACAAACTCTTTACTCCCTGCTTCTTTTATGAAGCTTCCCGTGGTCTTTAAAGGGATTGTTAACCAAAGAATGGATCACAGTCTTTCTGCATGAGCAGATTCAGAAACACTCCATTAAACCTTTCAGTATTTAATATAAAGAGTAATCTCTCACCTCTGAGGAGATAAGCCAGTTGCTGAGTGATTAACTCTGGTGCGTTTTGAAGAATCTCTTTTACGACTAAAGAGGAAGAACACGCTTGTAACTCCAGGCTCCTGTCACACTGCTCATCTGGATTGATGACTTTGACAACAGCTGATTCCAAACTTTTATCATCACTATCAAGCAAATTTAAAAGTTATATATATTTATCTTTCTAGCTGTTTAGACAACCCAGCAAAAAATGTGAAACACTTTTTTTAAATTCTGGACTACAGCACAATTCCTATTGCTAATTGAAGTCTGCTATAAAGCCAAACAGTGTCACAATGCACAGTTCTTTTATTGCCTGATACATCACTAAGACTTAAATGTTTATATTTCCTTCATCAAAATCTAAAAAAACTAGTAATTTGAAAAAAAAATATTTCTACATGTGCTGAAAATATCCCTCTTTAGGGATTAGATTTTGCATTTTCCCCATTGAATATTTTGAAAACTTACAAAAAACCTACAGGGTTTTTTTTGCATTTAGACACTTCACATTTCTGTTTACAACAGCAGTAACAAAGCCAAACTAAGTTTAATAATAAAATGCTAATCATAATTCTTTAGAAAATAGATGCACAGACAGGAACAGTAATAAACAAAAAGCAAATATTACAGACACTTTTTACTGCGAGAAGTGAATGACGCACTGAACTGACGGCTCCTAAAGAATCAAGAGCTGTACGATTTACATTATTCCTCTCTTCAGATTTCCCCTACTTTTATTCTAATCCACAAACCTCTCAGAATAGGATGGGGCCATATCACAACAGGATGCTACTTGTCTTCAATGAAATTCTAAAGCGAATTGGAAGTAAAAAGAATTCTTTACTCTTGGCAAGACAGGCAGACCATTTTAAAAAGGCTTTCTATAAAAGATTCACTATGAACTTGTAAATAGTCCCTCCTAAGAACAGATCTATGGACTATGGTCTCCCATAGAGCAACCCTGAGCCTCTGGCACTGATTTCGAAAAAAATGTCATAGTTGGTAAGGACTGTAATAATCCATCAGCCATCTTAAAAGCACATATGGAAGTGTCTGGGCATCTCCAAATCAATAGAAGAGTCTTAAAGGCAAATTAACTAAGAAGGAGTAAGAAAACTCTGATCTCTTATTTAATGATCACATGAAACTTCCAGATTATTTAAACTAAATTAAAATATCTAATCTAAGACGTGTGAAAATACAAGGTTCTTAAAAATGGAAGTTGCATTAGAAGTGATGGAAATACAAGTACTCAGCTTCTCACATTCACTGAACGTAAGGAGAGACAAAATATATCTTAACTTCCCTAGCATGTCAATATTAATAGCAGAATATCAATATTATAGCAATATAAATATTAATGTAGAAAAAAAAGTAATTTTTAAAACATCTTATTGTACATAAATCGCAATACCTTGTCAGCATGTTGCTGTTTACAAGTGTTAAAGACAACTTCCCTTCAGCGTTCAGCTGGTGCAAATTGATTTCATCTCGGAAGATATGGAATGACTCCGGGATATTCAGCTCTTCCAATATAAATTGTGTCTCAGTGAAATAGCTAAAGTCTCTTCTTGGTATGTTCAGTACAGGTAAGCAAAGAACATCTGGAGGACTGACCTGTAACACAGGTGTGCATTTGTCAGAATTGCATAAAATAAGACCCATTTTTTAATAGGAAGATATTTTAACTGAGCGACCTATCACAAACAGCCTGGATTTTCTTTTTGGGTTTTTCTTCACCTCTTTACTTAATTTAAATTTAAAAAAAAAAAAAGGCCTTTTTATTGTTTGCCTCCTACAGATTAAGTGGGAAAGCCAGAAGAGAGAAAGTTTAAAAAATGAAGTACAGGCCAAACACCACTTTTTTTTTGCTGCTATTTAATAAGCCACCTAATACCCACTTCTTTGTATGGAAAAAAATGTAGATTATTTATATTTTAAAAACTCACCTCTAATAATAACAAAACCATTGTTCAGGAAAAAATGTTTTTACAGTAAGTTTTAATTGACTTAACAATAAAATGTCTGTAACAACCTGGAACAAGTGAATTAAGAGCCCTCAGTCCAATTTTTCCATTACCTTGTCCAGAAAGTAGGCATAGGCCAGGGTAGAAATGAGTGAATCCAAATCACAGGGTTTATTCCCAAGAACAACATGGACTTTTTCCAGGCGTTTGCTCCTTTTCTGTAACACATTACGAGACAATTGCAATGAGTGACAATGATGAAAAAAAACAAAGCCAAATCGCCAAGACATTCAAAACACAAGTTAAATATCGGGTGTTCTCAGTTGTAGCACTTTTCAGCATGGGAAGGAATAGACTTACTGTGGGATCAGACACTCCTTGCTTTCACAGCTCCCAAGAAAGTCAAGAACTCTTAAGTTTCTTAAGAGACCACAGTTTAGAACCCAAATGAGGTCTGACATGACAGAAGTCCCTTTTGCAGCAAAGTAACAGATAAGCAGCAGCTTCACTAACATGTGGAAAAAGCTTTTCAAAACACCTCACAAATCTAGTATGAAAAGCAGTCCCAAAGAACATGGAAATACACACAGCAAAACACAAACAATATTTTCTTTACTCAGCTGAAATCAGTAAACAGACAAAGTAACCGGCTTTCACCCTGAACCTTCAGAAGCTGAACATAGCTGAAGTACCAAGGGTCTAAATTAGCAAAGGGAACTGAGTCTGCATTTAACAAAATCAGGAGCCTTCCAAACAACAGAAAAACAAAAGAGGGACCTACTGGGCGAAAGCAAAATATTTAAGGGAAGTTTCTAACTTTTCATAATTGCACACACAAAATATCAGGTGACAATGTTCTCTTGTGTACACCACTGCTGTCAAGCTAGCTGCACGGAAACATTACAGTTTATTTTTTTTCAGTGAGCTATGCTTCTTAACTGGAGAAACGTATTTGACTAGTGCTAAGGGGGATGTTTCAGAACCAAATATATGCAACTAATTATTTTTGTTGTTGTCATTTACAGGCTTATGTAGTTTTTGCTAACTTGAATTAGGATTCTGGATAGCAAATAAAATCTCAGTCTTCCAACAGAAACATATAATTGTTTTATTTTCCTCAGTAATTATAAATGTGTAATTTTTTTTAAACTAACCTTTTTTCTCTGTGTCTATCCTTAGCTCTACCTGGATATAAGGAATCAATTTAGTTCTCTTGTGTCTATCCTTAGCTCTACCTGGATATATGGATATAAGGAATCAGTTTAGTTCTCTTGTGTCTATCCTTAGCTCTACCTGGATATAAGGAATCAATTTAGTTCTCTTGTGTCTATCCTTAGCTCTACCTGGAT
>JAYRBT010000093.1:37910321-37928673 GCA_036023395.1 Myiotriccus ornatus | reverse complement strand
CCGATCTTGCATCCAAGTCATTTACGAAGATGTTGAAGCACACAGGGCCCGAGATGGAACCCTGTGGAACCCCACTAGTGACAGGTCACTAGTCTGATGTCACCCCATTCACTGTTACCCTCTGTGCTCGACCTGTGACCCAATTGCTCACCCACCACACGATGTGTTTACCCACCTGTGTTCTGGGCATTTTGTCCAGAAGGAACCTGGGAGAGACAGTATCAAAATGAAATCCAAAAATATTACATAAACTGGTTTCCCTTGATCTACTAGGTCATAATCCTTGTTATAGAAGGAAATCAGGTTTGATGAGCAGAACTTTCCTGTCATGAAGCCGTGCTGGCTGTGACCAATGACCGTGTTGTCTTTCAGGTATTTTTCAATATCTCCCAAAATAATCTTTTCCATAACTTCACCAGGCACTGAAGTGAGACTGACAGGCCTGTAGTTTCCAGGGTCCTCCTTCTCGGCCCTCTTGAAAATAACCATTTCCAACAATTCGTCATTTCCAGTCAGCTGGGACCTCTCCAGATTCCCAAAACTCCTTCTAGCATAAACAGGAACACCTACAGAATGCTCACTGTCTCAAGCCAAAAAAGTTATCCTCTTCCCTCTCCTTCAGACACATTGACTCCACAAACTAACATACCACAAATGCACACACAGCAGCCACACATAGCCTTGCTTTCTGAGCCACCACATGCTTTTTGCCTCTAATTTCACTAGTTCTTCTGTCCTTAAACTGCCATGAAATCACTTCATTTTAGTGCATGGGATGGGACAGTACTTGCCAAGCATAGCAATTCCTGAGGGAGTAATATGGCTCAACAGAAGCCTATTAAAAAGAAGTTGCAGACTCACATAATAATACAGTGTCAGATACAACACTGAAAGCTTTTCCAGCCTTGTGGCTGAAGCACTAATAAGGCAGAATAAGCTGCACAGACATACTTAGCTTTTCTGCAGGTGCACGAAGGAAAAGCCTATGATTTGGACAAAGGCCAGGATAGTAAAAAAATTGTGTTGCAATATTTAAAGTAATTTACTCACATGAGAGATGATTTTTGTACCTACTCAGTAGGTCTGGAATTCTAACTCCAAACTGGAGGTGCAATTTAATGAGTAGCCATTTTGGAGCGCACCTTGCATTTGTCTTGCCTACTACATTTGCAGTATTATACTTCCATTGGCCTGAGGATTATCCTCCTCTGTTGTCAAAGAAATGGCTTTATTCCAAGACAAAGTTAATTTGTCATCAAAAGTTCAAATTAGTTAAATATTTCAGAAGTTTTTTCAAAAGAAAGCTTTATACTGGCCTGGAAAATAAAAAAGGATGGTCTCTTATCCTGATAAGTCTTTGTTTTCCCCAATTTTTGAGAACAGACAAAAAACTATTACATTTCTTTGCCCCTGTAGTACCCCACTTATCATGTACAGTATAAAATATATAGCAATTTACAGTACTAGTTGTAAAATACCTGGTTACATAAGGATTATTCTCTAACACAATTCAGTGGCAAAAAAAAAATCAAGTGTGGCATATTTTAATCATTAGCTGTTGAATATATATTGTACAATATTGCTTTACTTACAAATAAGATGCAAAAAGGTGGAAGAATCAAGAACTCAATACCATTCTCAGAAATGGCTGGATAGGCATAAATATCACCTGATACTTTGTTTTGAATAAGATGTGATGATAAAAGACCATGACTAGTCTATAACAAAGATAAGGAAAAGAGCTTCACACCTTAGTCGCAAATACAGTACCTGGGCCCTAACTGATACGTACAATTTACCCAGTCTTATTTGCACTCCCCTCAACCACAGCAGGTTGAACATAGCCTTATGGTTATGTCTGTCTTCTGAAACTAATACTTCAAAAGCTATTTTAAGAGTCAAGTGCTTGATAAAAGGAGTTTTATTCAAAAATGTCACTTCCCAATTTCAGAGTATTCCACAGAATTATACTGTTCCTTCAAAGTTAATGATGGAAATGAGGTGGATTAACCATCCAGCATGCCAGACAGGCCAGAAGTCTTATCTCTAGATTGTTCCTGGAATTTCCACAGGACAGGAACTCTGTTTTCCAGGCATTTATAATCAAGATTTGGCACGGTCAACTACCACTGATGAGAATTCAGTTCAATATTTCTGCATTACCAATAGGCCCTGATTTGGCATTCTGCAGACAGATTAACTTAACACTGTTTATCTACAAACATTTACTCTCTTTTCACTTGCAAGTCTACTCCGTCTGGGTTTGAAATATGTTCTCTCTAACTTACCACATACATTTACTCACACTGCAAAAAAACACAGAAATGAACAATGATTTCTACATACAGTTTTCATTTGAAAAACAATAGTTGGAGTAATCAAATAATGCATAAATTCCATTTAAGTATAAAAAGAAGCACCACAGAATTCAGAACACAAATCAAAATCTTGTTGGCTTCTTTTAAAATTAGATTTATTCCATCAGTTAGATTGGCATTGATTTTTCATCATGTTTTATAAGCTTTCCATGTTCACACTCTTGCTTCTCCAAATTTTTGCCTTTAGGATCAACATTTCAGACACTACTTCTACTCAGTCATAGGGTATACGTATAGAGAATACCCGACGGTATGTGTTTTTCAAACCGAATCATACATGGGGTACACATACATGACCACAATCACACACGTTTTGGAAGCTTGACTTTGTCTCCACGTGTTTTGATTCCAACTTCGCTATTAAAATACGGTAAAAAAAATGCATTAAGTCAGACAGACATTAAATATGCTTTTTCTTAGAGAATTAAAGAAACATAAGTTTTTATGAGACAACATTAACAAAGTGATAAAAGGAAAGACTTATTTTAATGACCTTAGGCTCAGTAAAGATACATTACTCTTCCTGCCAAGACAAAACAGGATATACTCTGCTGTTGCTGAAAGAGGAAAATGTTCCCAGCAGAATGATTATTTAAGCTTGACTCAGCAGTACTTCAACAGCCTGTCAATAGGATTCTCTATCACAGAAGTTACTAAAGTAAAAATCAAAGTTCCCCTCTTCCTTTTACGCTGCATTAACTCATTTGTTGTTCAAATTAATGCATTCTGTGGAGGATTAGTGCTCTCACATACTGAGTATGAGCACTCCAGCATACAGCAATTCAACTCTGCAAAACAACAAGTTATATTCCTACTCCAGGTTACTTTTAGTGTCTAAAGCTAGTACCATCTTCGAATTTGCAGTTCAAGTTACATTACTTCTCTTCCAGAGGTGAGACCAAGATACCTATCTAGGTTACAGGCCTTGATAATATTCATCTCTTTTAGGAATTGTTTGGCTTACTGTAGGATCAAAGTGTTGTTTGATATATTACAAACAAATGACTTAAAAGTAAGGAGCATATTTACCTGAGGAGCAGAGTGATCCCACTGTATTAATTGTATCAGTTCTGTGTTATGTCAGGAGGTGACTGGTGGCAATAAACCCCTACATCATACACTCAAGAGCTGAATGAATTATAGAGAGCAAAGAGAAAGGGCACTGGAGAAAAAAAGGTGCGTTCGTTTTGGTGAAGATAAGGGAATGCAACTCAATGCAGTTAATTTACCTGCCTCTCACAGACTTAACATCTGACCTTGTGGTGTTTGAGAAGTTTAGCTTCTTCTTTAAAATGAAGGAAGCAACTTAGCAAATGAGAATAAGAGTCAAGAGGCACTTGAACACTGTATTGTACAGGAGTTTTTGTCCTTGAGCTTCATCTTTCTTACGTCAACGTAACCCTTGGTTACATTACAGTAGAAATATCATGAATGAGCAAGAAAATCATAGCTGGAGGAGATGATCAGGAGGCCAACGCCTCTTCCACTTTTGCCTTTCTTGTTCAACAGTTTTTATCATACTATAATTCTAAAATGGCTTACTCTCTGATAAGATTGATATAGAAATAACACCATTTTTTGGGGGGGTTGGGTGGGGTCTGCCTTCAAAATTATTTTAGTTGCTCTTTCTTCTTCCACACTAAAAATCAGAAATCAGTCAACAAGTACTACTCTGTAGAGTACAGCAGGCAGTATTGCTCTGTCTGTTAGAATACCACTCCCCAAAAACTCCTTTATCACTGGCAGCTTTTTCTTCCATGAAGGAATTCTACTACTGTTTTACTCCTGTTGTCCTAGTGCAGGATAGATGTTTGACTGATTTGCTGTAAAAGCTGAGCATAGATTAAAAATTGCAATATTGTGCTTGTTGGTAAAATGACAACACACTCAGAATGAAACTTGACTTTACAAAAACAACACTTTTTTTTTATTTGGGATGTTATGAGAAGAGAAACATATGCTTCATTATGAGAAGGCACTGCCTTTTTACTCATAGAGTAATGAGTTATGTCTATGCCGTTCATATCTCTGAACTGCCCTCACCATAATACTTATATCAGAGCCATAGACATATTGCGTATGAGCAAGAGAAAATCCATAATTACATTCCAGTATTAATTTTAACATGCATATGATTTCAGTGTTATGTCTAATAAAATCGTGTAGCTTTAATGTCTAATACTCTTTTTGACATAGATGATACTAAAGCAATAGAAATTTGGAAGTAATTTATTTAGTAAGTTAGGCTGGGTTCAGGCTAGGGACAGAGGGAATATGTTACCTCTTGAACACACATGCAAAGGATATAATCCATACACCAGAAGTCTCCACATACAGAGTATTCCTCTTTCTCTGATCATGAGGGCTGTGTCTGAGCATCCTGTCTGTTTCATGAAATCCAAACAGGTCATTAATACAATGACCCACTGAGCACTTCCTGGAACAGTGTGAAACCACCTTGGTCAATCTGCCTCAGCAAAAAATTCAATTCAGCCCTTCTCCACCATGACACACCTCCCCTCCAGCACAATCAAAAAGGCATACCCAACACCTATGCCAATATTGTTGAATTCAGACCTTAACACATGCTGATATGACTGGGATCTTCTCAATCACTCATGCTTCCTTTTGGATTGTCTGTCTTTTGCCACAGCAGAATCAGTGAAAAAACGTAGTGCTGATGTCTCCAAAGTCAGACACATGAAATTTAAGGGCTGGTGCTGCATTCCATTTCATCAGCTAATGCCAGTGCACTTCTTCAGAAGCCAGTAATCTAGACATATCATGTATTTTGCCTCTGCAGTGACATTCCTACATACTTTCCTCTTATGATGGCAAGAAGACTCCACAGAGCTTTCCAAAATGCTCTCAGGTCACAAAGTATGTTTCAGCATAAACATTAACCAAAACCTTTTCTGAATCAGACTTCCTCATCTATCCTTGAAGCATTAAGAAGGCATTCAAATATATTTCCTTGATACCATTTGGCTCACTGCAGATTTTTGCTGTGTTTTAAGCACACTATGACTGCATTAAATAACCTCATAATCACATTTAAAGGCTTAGTGATCTAGTGCCACCAATATACTAAAATATATGATAACAAATGCAGTCAGCGTTTTCCATACCATATGCTTGTAAATATTATTCTGCAGGGAACCAATTAAAACTATGGAAAATTTGGAACACAGGCATATGGAACAAAATAAAGCAACTTATCTTGTCACCATGGTGCTTGCTCAGTACATCAATTAGGGAATGGTGATATTATAGGACAAACAAATGTCACTTTAATTAAAGTGTGCTGAAAGGCAATATACAATAGCAATCTAAAACATTCATTTTTGCTGAGCTGATGTTAGTTTTTTTTCTAATGAGATACAACAGGTAAAACACACTCCTGTAAAAACAAAAAATCCACAAATATTCCTATTTGAAGAAATGCAACACTAGTCCTAATTTATTGAAAAAACTGTCTATATTAACATTCAATGAGAAAAGGGTAGGAAACTGAAATGGAGTGTTTGGGTTTCAAGGAAAACATTTAAAATACTGCTAAGGATATAAGATTCTTTCGGGGGAAAAACAGGTTTGAGCAGGGACTTAAATGTTTTTCTCCAAAAATGCAGTGCATCAGGGAAAACACTGAATATAGTCCTTGTATTTGTCCAGTGCAATTGACAATGTAAAAACAGTAAAAGAACTGGAAGAAATATCAATCACTTTAAAGCAAAAAGTTATCAAGAGGTGGAATCATGATTATCTGATCCTTGAGGCAAGCTGGGAAAGATCTGTAGGAGGAAAAATGCTCAAATTTGCATTTCCCATTCCTCCTTGTACTTCAGAGTTCAGCACTGCAGTAGTTAAAAGTCCCACAAAGCACCACAGTGCTCATCAGAAAGATTACTAAAAAGATTAAGAACCTAGAGGTTACATATTTTGGGTAAGACTCCTGCCTTATTACTCTTGTGTAGTGCCAATGACACCTTGAACTGACATACAGATGATGATACTGCAAACAATATTTATGATGATGAGAATTAGCTGTTCCTCTGACACACAACTCCATTCCATATTACCTTGTCTTGACATGGAATATGTGTGTAACCAAGCCATGTTTAATTTATTGCACTTGAACAACTGGTACAGAAAAAAAAAGAAAGGAACTAATTGCGTTGATTACGCTGGTCATCAAGTAACGTTACAGCACAGCCAAGATCTGTCAAGAATCACAATACAATAACTCATCTCTCTCATATAGAATTATAGCCAGATTGTCACTTGGTACTAAAAAAAACGTACCTTGAATGGAGGTGAAAACTTCGGTAATGGTAAAAAGCCTATTAATTGTACAAAACAGACTTTTATCTAATAAAGTAGTTCATTTCATATCATAAAAGATACATTATAGAGAGATGAACCATAGAATTAGAGAGTATAAAGTATTAGAAATCATCTTTATGGTAAGCATATCAACTATTGCTTTAAAAGTATGGAAAACATTAGACAAAATATTAAAAGTGTAATTACAAAGTAAATTCAAGCACTATTTGTACTATAAAACAATTTCTTTAAAGGTATCACATTAATTTCAGTTAAAAAAATTGGTAAGCACAAACAGAATATAAGAGCAACAAACACAACTAGTAGAGATTTTTTCATTTCAGATTTGGCTCAGTTTCACTCATTTTGATTAAAGTTATCACAATGAATTATTTCAAATTTTATTAAGAAGAATGAAACAGTAGATATAAATTGACAAATTTACATATGAAGAGACACTAATGACTGATTAAGACATCTTCCTCAATGACAGTTTTGCTGAATCCTCTCACTTAACACCAAAATGGGCAATTCATCATCCCTGCCAAATCTGCTGTCCTAGCGAATTCAAAAGACAAGAAATACTTTAGAAAAAGATATAGTTACAACAAGCAAAATAAATTACATTAACATTTCAACTTTACCTTTCAATATCTTCAAGTTCAATATTGAACACACTACGATGTATTTTTAATCTATGGATAACACAGGTAACTATGCCCTCCCCCACATAAGGACTTGCTAGATTTCCCCCAGTAGTAAAGGTCTTGGTTTCCAGTTAAAGAGCATACTGTTAGGAAAAGCAATGTTCATTGACTTCTATGCCTACTGTAGTAAAGAACAAAGAGTACAACAGTAAGGAGAGAGATGTAAGCTAGCATCTTACTTCCTTTACCTTACTTGCACTAAACCACAGAGCTCTAAACTTGCTTAAATTCTGATTCTGAGGGTAAAAAAAAAATCTAAGAGCACAAGATCTTTCCTAGGTCATAAATCTCTGGGGGTCATCTCAACCAATCAACCACAACAAAAACCACCAAAAAAAAAACCCCAAACCCAAATAAATAAAAAGGACATATACAAGCCAAAATATCTAATGCAGAAGGCTGATTACAGCAGCCAGACCCACACTTTCCTACTGGTAAAGTCTGAGAACACTGATAGGGCATCTAGAATTGTAATTCAACCCTACCTCGGCAGCTAGCGACACAACTTACTCTGCCACATGGACATACATTATGTGCCAATAAGACAATTCCTGTGTCTCCAATTACGAGGATGCCGCAACACGTGAACTACAATTTCTCTGCATTCTCAAGAAGTTCAAGTTGTTAAAGGGATTCATTGGCCTTGGAGATACTGACAAGAATCCAGATTAACACCTGTTACCACAGGAACAATGGTAACATTAGAAACTTTGATTTCATGGCTTTTCGGTGTAAGGTCATTCTCTGTTCTCAGTTTGGTATTTCTTTAGATTATTATTTCTGCTTAGTTAATTGCATAAATCTCAGCAGGTCAAAGGACCACTACACAGCATATTGTGAAATATAAGCATTTATCACTGAAAGAACAAAAGGAAAAAACTGTGTGGCTTTCTTTCCCTTATACGGGAAGCATGTACTGGCCTTGTACTGCTGTTGAAAGGGTATCTGTTCAGCACTAATGGAATTAGGAAAGTCTGTTAAAAATAAACACAGAGTAATTCTTTCCTTTCTTTTAGCAGCTAAGTAGAACAATAATTTTTCGTAGGATCGGTCAAAGAGGATATGGTGCAATGGCAACATAATTATACACAGTCATATCTGAACATTTAATCTCTAGCTGTAGATAGAGTTTTCATGTATAAGCACCAACATATACTTGCCACTCCCAAATAAAAAAAGCACATGATGTCTTAAAAAAATATAGTGCCTTAAGAGAGATTTGAGATTTTCCACTACGTGATTACTCAAACGTATTAGTAAGATGTTTAAATTTATACAAACCCACAGAGGCTCTGCGATTTGAGTCATCTATTATACACAGCAACATATGAGAAGCAAATTTTGTAATGACATCTACTTATAAAAATAGAGTGTGATGCCTGTCAGAGAAGATCCATGTATACTCGCTAAAATCACATGAATATTGCACTCCTGTGATTTAAAGACCAGCCTTACAAATACATTGTAATGATTTCCATCAATTTGGAGAAGAGGGATGCTAATAATTATGCTTGTTAGTGTCACAATTAGGATGAAAATAGAAAGTTTAAATTTTATTTAATTTTTTTCTTTAAAACCAATCTCACTTAACAGCAGATAGCAACATACATACATTTTAACAAAAAGCATGACTTAAATTAGCTGTTTTGTTATGAAGGGTATATTATGAAGCATTTGGGCTGAGCAACATGCTTAAGATAACATTAGCAAGAAAATCTGCAGTTCTTACTCTGCTGACAATCAGTCTGTGAAATCAATTAATGTGATATAAAGTGATAGTTGTACTTAACAATAAGACAAAATTCAACTTTAAGAGCCATTTAAAAACGTTCAGCATGGGGAAAGTTCGTAACACGTGAAATCTACATTTAACTGCTCATCATGAAGGAATTCTCTTTTCAGGAATGCTTTGCCATAACAACCAACATTCAGAGAATGTAGTAAAAATATTTAAATAAAAAGAATTTTTCATTAATATATAACATCTCGGAAAAATTTGCCATCCATTTTGGAAGCCTGAATACTTGGCGAGTAGCAGGACACAGGACACAGATACTACCACTGTCTAAGCACTTCCTTCATCCATCATCAGCCTAGGCTCATACCGATAGCATGACACTACCCAAAAATTAAACTAGCAGAGTCTCAGCATAAAGAGTCTGAGAGGAAAAGGAATGGGAAGGGGTAAAAGGGTATTTCAGAAATTCTGTCCTAAGCAAACATAGCAGTATGGTATTTTCCCAGATATAAAGTACTATTGTTCCCAGACACAAAAGTGCCTTTTTATACCTTATATATTTCCTCCTTACCTATTTCCTCCAAAATATCTTGGGTTTTGCCACACAGTGGCAAGCTCTATTAATGCTACTTACTTACTTAGTATAAGTTACCTTGCCCTTTTTTCAAGCTTTACTATACAAATTATAATGTAGCCAAGATCCCATCACTAAATTACCAAAAGTTTGACTTTATTTTTCACTCCTAAATGTCTTTCACTTTTTAAAAATACTTTTACATTTTATGTTTTTGGGGATTTATACATTTTTATGAAGAAACTAAATTTAAATGTCTATGATAGAATGAAGTTACAGTAACCTCTATGCAGCACAGTTTTACCGTCAAAAGAGTCTTAAATTATGGATACAGAAGTGCCCACAGGTATGAACTTTGGACACTTTACATGCTGGGAGTTGGTGTGTGCATGTACCTATTTATGTAGCATGCCAGCTATGTTCAGACTATCCTCCTATTTAATAACATCAAATGAGAGAACTACTTCTGTTTAAGTTTCTAAGACTTTAAAGATGAGGAATACCTGCTTAGGGATTAACACTCCACATAGAAGTTGTGTACAGAGAGGGATCTTGGTTTCCATCCCCACTTCAAAGTTTATATGGTCAGTCCTTTGCATCATTGCTCCAATCCCCTCACTACCTGTACTGCCTAACTAGAACTAGTTAGGCCCAACTCCGCTCTCACCCTTCTGCTGGTTTCCTGGCATAGCAGCTATGTGGGTCTGAGGACAGTGACAAAATAGGTATCATACCTGACTTACTGAGTACATTTACCTCACAGATTATCATAAGCTTAAAAAATCATATTGCACTTATGTTCTGTGTCTTCCTTTTTCTTCCCACTGACGGCAAGTTCAATTCAAGGATTTTTCATCAAAGAGTAGATGATAAGGAGCTAAAATCAGACCTGCTGATTCTCTCCTTCTAGAACACTTCAAAAGATGCACTTCCAAGGGATGTGTTTTAAGAAAAAGAGACTAGACAGCTTTAGTATTAGGCGCTGGATGACAGACCGCCCTGTCAAAAATAAGCCACACTGTGGCTTAACATGGCCTTCTTTGGAAAAAAAGAGAAAAAACTTTCGTCCCACAGACAATTTAGCAACTATAGAGGATCATTGAGCATCATAGAGAATAGGGAGGGGAAAAACCCATCTCTCTGTGACTGAAAACACCCCACAATTTCTGGCCAACATTTGATTCCCTTGATTTACACTGCTCTCTGGCCTCCCATACAACTATCCAATTTATACAGGTGTTTGTATAAGGGCTTATCAGAAAAAGACCTAGTTACTAAAGCTCAGAGAGTAGTTATTTTAAATTTTATGCATTGATTAATGCCAATTAAAGTCCCTCAGAAACACTTGGAATTATGTAAAGTTGGGCCACAAATTAATATCTAACAATAGTAACTTAACACTGCAGACAAATAAAGTGTAGAGAAAACAAAAGGTTTCAAGACTCAAGTCAAGCTTGCAAGTTTATTTAAACTTTCGATAGAACCTGGAACTAAATAGGACACTTCTGCATTCAGTAAATATTATCATTCTATTTTCAGTTTTCCCTTTTTTGAGATTTTGATTTGTTGGGGTTTTTTTTCAGTTGGTTGGTTTTTCCTTTTGTGGGATATTTTTACTAGGGTTTTCCTTGTTTGGTTTGGTGGGAGGTTTTTTATTTGGTTGGGTTTTGTTTGTTGAGGGGGGAGGGGTTGTGTGTGTGTGTATGATTCTCAGTCCCTGGCCTAGACCCTGTCTTACTCAGCAATCATGTCAAATAAGGTTCTATGTTTTCCAGCAAGCTATTCATAAATTAAATGCGTCATACCATAATCTTGTTCAAAATAGTTCTCAGTGTTAATGCGCAGGAAAAGAATGGGGCTTGCAAGTACCCAAGTATTTGTGTAAAGATGCAGAAAGTGCAAGAAAATTCCCTTGCCCGGGGTGTTACTACTTCTGTTCATTTTTCCTATTACAGAAGTGGTTTCTAACTCCCAGTGCAGACAACATGCTCTTCTGTCTAACATCAAATAATCACAAAAATTTGGTACTTCCTAAATATTCAGCAGTGTAATGTTACTCTTCAAAAAAAAAAAAAAAAAAACAACAACACCAAAACAGGCATATTTGAATTAGAAAACATGCCACTCCTTAGCTTCTCCGAACTGTCGTAGCAGTTTACTGTGATGGCAAAATCTTTCTAATGTGAAGATAAATGGTCTTTCAGCTGTAGCTGTGTACCATGTCAGTGATATCCAGTCACCTGTTATTTCTACAGCAGCTGTAGAAATGTAGAAATTCCTTTAAAATGACAGTGAAATTGACAATGAAAATACATGCAAGAACATGTCAAACAATGATCACATAGAAAACAGATCCATTTTAGACTTTGTAGAAAAGCTTGAGGAAAATTGTTTACCATACTTCCTTTTGTTTTAAAGGAAGAATTAAAAGCTCTTCATATTTTACAGAATCACAGAATCCCTGAATATCTCAAATTGGAAGGTATTCATAGAGATCATCCAGGCCAGCTCCCTGATCCTTGCAGGACTCAGCTAACACTAAACCTCAGAGCATCATGCAGACTCTCCTTGAACCCTGACAGGCTTGATGCTGTGACGATTTCCCTGAGAAGCCTGTTCCAGTGACTGACCACTCTCTCTCCCAGTGAAGAACCTTTTCTAACATCCAATCTGAACTTCCTCTAACGCAGATTTGTTCCGTTTCCTTATGTCCTATCACTGCTCACTAGAGAGGGATCATCAGCTCTCCTTCCACTGCCCCCTCGAGATCTCCCCTCAGCCTTCTCTTCTCCCAAGCTGAGCAAAATAAAATGACCTCAGATATTCCTTGGAAGTCTTGCCCTCAATGCATTCAAAATTTTCCTTAAAATCAATGTGGTGTTTTAACTTTATAAGGCTATTCACACATGTATTAAAAAAACATGCAGGAACCTGGCAGGGTAACACTTCCATGATTTCATATAGACCTAGGCACCCTCTTACAGACACAACACATCACATAAAGCTACTTATTCTAAGTGATGTGACCACCCAGGACACAGCTGAAGCAGATTTAAACTAAGTAAACACAGGCATTATCAAAAAATAGTAGTTAACTTTTCCAGCAAGTTAAACTATTACTGCACTGCATCTGACTCGGCTGTTATATAGTCAGGCCTGCAAATAACTTTGACTAAATGTTACATCCTCTATTAAGTCAAAGAAAGGCTGCAGAATCAATCAACTGATTATTTGCCAACTGTCTATATCTAGGACTGTCCCTCCAAATATTTAAAAGTTTACCATTTATCACTGCTTCAGAAAAAGTCAAATTACAAAGGGAGCAATACTGCTTCTCATCAAAAGGGAAGTTTCCTTCCTTCCTCTTATCCCACTGACTGCAAAACAGCATACAAGGATCACCAAGCAGTATATGTCTCTCTCTGCCAGCACTCCAGATTCTAAATTTCCACATATTTCCACGGGTTTTAAAAGTATGGTAGTAGCTGAAGAAACAAATCAGAATTTTCTTCTTCTCTAACAATTCATCTTTGATGAGGATTTTTCAATCATTATTTTTACAAGTGCAAAAAAGTATTTATTAAGAATGATAATTCTTATGCTCTGTATCACAGTGCAGCACAATAAGATTAACCATTAAGGAAAATGTCACTGCAGCCTGATGGTGTGTCACTCAGTCAAAGGCTGCTTTAGCAGCTAATTTGGTTATTTAGCACCAGAGACTGTATACAGAGTCACTTCCACACAGAAGACTAAATCAAAATCTAAACTGTGCCAATTACTAACAGACATGCACACAATTATTGCTATCAAAGCACAGCAAAATCAAAATTTCTTAAACAGGACTAAAGGGGTAAATCATTTCAGGTACACTGCAAAATCTCACTGTGCTCTAGACATAACTTTTAATAAGAAGGCTTAAGACTAATAAATTCAAGCTAGACGGCAATGTACCGAAGCAGGTTATGACTGTGCAAGATGGAACTTGGCCAGTGCATTAGGTCTACTACACATTATTCAGGTACTGTCAAATGATAAAGGAAACAAGGAAGGAGAACTATCTGACGTCATCCAGACATCATAATTTTCTAAAATGTTCCTAACCTTTTAACTGTCCGTCTTCTGTCCTTACTGTGCTGCAATCTATTTGCATCTCATTAGAACAAGTGGTATCCTTCCACTTATTAAGGACTGTGATTGGTTTTACTGTTGATGGCAACATGCTCCTTTTTGGAGAAAAAGAATATAACAGGAACGTTATGAAGTCAGTTAAACTCTAAGCCTCATCTCCCTCAGGGCTCCAGGCTGGTAAATGGGACTTTCATGCTGTTCCAATAAAATCCCACACCTATTCCACACCACCCCAGCATAAACACTTTATTACAGTCCAACTCAGTATGGCTAGAGCTGAGATTTTACTCCCTCTCCTTTTATTACACCTCTCTCTCTCACAGGAATATACATAACAGATACACAGGGATTAACAAAACTATCCTACATGCAGAGCCAGCCTGTAATCTTGGCATCACATTCAGTTTAGACACACACATCTTGCCTATTGCAAAGTCCTGAAGGCTTGTTTAGCTCATCAGCCTTTCCCATCTACTCTCACCTCAGAGCTAACACTCTATCATAACCTGATGTGATGTTTTAATCACATAAACATTATTTAGCTTCACCAGAAGTTAACACGGCAGCTTCCACAACAACCATGATGTGGGAAGCCTCGCCCTAGCTTGTGGCTCTGACTCTGCCATGTTGTCTCTGCCCATACAGACCTCTCTCTTCAAGCTCTTCTTCAGCCAACACGTGAAAGACAATGCCTAAACTACATTTTAAAACATTTTCAAACCTTTCTCTGCTTAATTTATCATTTCCTATTCAATAATGAAATGCTAACTTTTATCTCCAGCCAGTCAATAGCAGAGAAATGGAGCAGGTAATCAGATCATCTCATTTCCTCTGATGTTGCCCCTATGTTCAAAGATGTTTCCAAACCCCAGCATCTTCCTTTTTTCTGTTATTCCTACTCAAAACTGCCCTCTGCCACGATGCCTTTGAATTTTTAGGATTTTTAGCTTTTTGTAGACTTTAATGTAGCTGGATAGGCTTGATGATCTCAGAGGTCCTTTCCAACACGGCTGATTCTATGATTCAATGATTCTATGATTCTAAGGTATGTAGGTTATTGCTTAAAAAATGTTATTTCTGTTCTCCAAAATTATGAAAATACCTGGGGGGAAAGCATTTTAATTCTCACCTTGTGCTACATGTTTGGAGTCTGTATGGCTTTAGTGGAACTGTATGAGGTCATTAAATCCTTAGGTCATTAAATATTTTCCTTACAACTATAGGTTGCTTTTTAAAGTAGTTTTACATATGTTAATCCAATACAGGTTTTATTTTGGTTTCCTTATATGAAGAGGCTTCCTCTCCTTCACTGGCAAACTACCTTCCTAGCTAAGAGACTGAAGTATTCCACTTTAAACTGTGTAACAATGACAAAAAACAGACAGAGAAAGTCTACAGGTCATAACATTCCCTAATAAAGATGTGCACGCATGTGTGTGTGTGCATAAACTTATGAAGGTCTATTACTGTCTTGCTATGGGATATGAAATTTGTATCCCCAAATTGCATTTTTAAGACATCTTTCACCGTACATGCATGTCTTATTTGCATTAAAGTAGCACTTGCATCTATCTCCTTCTTCCTACTTCATGCTCTCTGTTTTTCTTCCACATATTGAATGTATATTTGGCATTGCTCTTCAACAGAATTTCACAAAAAATTTTTCTAATCATTTCAGTCAACTCCGTAAGCCCTATAATATTAGTGTAACTGCTCAGCATGTTTCACAACTACTCTTTGTTTACGTATTTACCTCAAAATTATATTGATGCAATGTTTACACTTTTCTCCACACTACTAATGAATGCTGACTCTACAGTTCATACTGCATGGTTTATTCTGACAGATTTAATTAACAAAAGGTTAATCAGCTCTAAGACTCTGATTCTGCAACATTTCTAGGTGTATGTACAACTTACTCATGTGAGTTTTCCAACTGAAATCAATATCATTACTCATACTCTTTATTTCTGTACATATTGTAAATGCCCTGCTAAGTGGAGTCAAGTCCCCTGTGTGCTGCTGGATTAATGCAAAGAAGATACATGAGAGAATAAGACTTGATTCCTTGTCTTAGTGCTTGAAAGCTTTTTTATTCATTGGCTTGGAGAGTTTAGCAATTTCTGGAAAATAACTTCTGCTTTGTTTCTGTAAGGTCACTCACTTCTCATAAAGCCACAACTTTATTCCAGCTAAATCAAACATTATTTTCAAAGCAACCACTGCCTATCATTGATAAGAAAACTCCACACAGGAAAATAAAAGGCAATATAAATAATTACCTATGTGACTTGTCCTGTTTTTAAACTGTGGTCACATAAATCGACTCATGTCATGCCGTCATCACTAACTGTTCTTTGAACTTCTTTGCCTCAAAAACAAACACAACATTCATTTTTCGTATCTATCAAAGCAATGCCTTGAAAGCATTCTCAAGGGCATCTCCCTGGTCGAGGGCCTCCCCCTCAATTTGGAAAAATGTCCAGTCACACAGTACAGTATTTCTCTGTCTAGGGGCTTAACTCCCCATTTGTCCAGTGTGTTATCCTGTCAGGTTTAACACTGGCCTAGAATTATAGTTTCTTTTCTTACATCAGCAAGGGATTAAAAGAACTTGAGTTTTAGGAAGTCTGGGTTCTTTTTTCCAAATGCTGTTAACTGCTAAAGATGACACAGCATTTAGAAAGATCATTTCCCCACCTAATCTGCTATTCTCTGCAGGAGGAGGACCATCTTCCAATTACTAGTTTGAAGCCATTTGCTGCAATATATGGATCAGTATTATCTGCACATTAATCCCTTCCCAGGGCTCATTCTGTTCTTTCTGACTTCCCTGAAGCCAGCATATGAAGCATTAGGCTCTCCATTAAGCACAGACCTAAAGCCAGGGAAAAGGCACGGTCTGGCAGCCCTTGGTCTCAGCATCTCTCAGGGGGAATTTTGAATTTTTTTTTTTTTTTAATTCCTACAGCTACTTTCTTCAGAGATTCCCCTGATTTAACTTCTCACAGTCATTCAGCCTCACTGCAACAGCCTGAAGAACATGAGATTACTTGAAAAATACTACCTCCTGTAGTACACAGTATTTCACAACAGCGAATTACTAGATTATCAGTCTGATAATCATTCTGAAGTTACACCACTGAAGCCTTAAACATTTGATTTGTTTTCTTAAAAAATTATATAAAATTATGTATTGACTGATCAGTCACTCTTCTCCAACTTCAGAGCTTAGTGGCACCTGAAAGAGTATAATCCAGAGAGATCAGTAACATAATACACTGGGGAAAACACAACCAGTGTTTGAGAAGTATGACATTTTTGGACAAAATTGTTTAAAGTTCATTAAAGTTCTTGAGTAATTCAACAAACTTGCAGAGAAGGACAAACAAGTCAATGCCCTCTATTTGGGTCTTCAAAAATACTACTAAAAAGTCTAGAGGCCAGTAAAGAAACTAAATCACTAAAGAAAAAAGGGGTGTAATCCTCTCATGACATAGTACAGAATTAAGTAAAAAAAGGACAGGAGTAAATGGTTAGTTTTTACAATGAAAAAAAAATAACAATGAAGGATTCTCCAAGAGGAAATGTGCTGGGATAAGTGCTGTACCTCATATCCATAAATAATAAATAATATCACTCCCAGTAGGAGAGGCAGGTAAATAATGAGGTGAAAAAAGCTGCAGACAATACCAGATTATTTAGGAGAGTCAAATCTAAAACTCACTACAAGAACTGCAGAAAGGACTTACAACACTGAGGAACTAGGTAATAAAATAGTGAACAGAAACAAGGGCCAAGAGGCATAGACGAGGGAAAATGTCAGAAAACAACACATCTCCCTTTTTTAACTGTATTGAGGTACTGTACACTGTCAGACAAGCTTTGAAATGGGAACTAAGCAGAGAAAACATTTTGTATTCATTTTACATGATACTCCAAAAGCATTAGAAAACTGCTTTCTGACAGTAAAACAGGGTAAGTACAATAGCTAGAATTCTCAAGAACATGCCAAAAAATGATACGTTGTTATACTACTGCCAGGCTCTTATGCTGTCATGACTTCAATCTGACAGGCAGTTCCGGGTTCCCCAACTTTCAAAGGGTTTACAGAATTATAAAATCTTCAGAGAGAGCCCACAAGGATGAGCAGAGTGATAGAATTAGGTTCATGTATGAAGGAGCAATTGAAAACCTTGGCTTGGAAATGTCAGAGAAGACAAGGAGGGAATGGTAATATTTAACTAGAAAGGAAATGAAGAAAAAATAACTCATTCAGGTAGAAGAATTGCAGAAGATATTCAAATTTTCAGGCAATTTAAAGCAAACAAACAAGGATGCTGGCCCACTCACACAGAGCACATGACAAAACTGCAAATCATAGAATCAACTGGGTTGGAAAGGACCTCCAAGATCATCAAGTTCAACCCTTGATCCAACCCCACTGTGATTACTAGATCATGGCACTCAGTGCCACATCCAGTCTCATCTTAAAAACCTC
>JAYRBT010000093.1:37894210-37910221 GCA_036023395.1 Myiotriccus ornatus | reverse complement strand
TGCAGCCAGGCTGGCCGTCTTCCCTGCTGGTTTGCCTTTCGGCACACTGGGACAGCCTACTCCTGTGCATTCAAGACTTCCTTCTTGAAGCATGTCCATTCCTCCTGGACCCCTTTGTTTTCAAGGGCTGTTTCCCAAGGTAACCTCTGAACCAGTCTTCTGAGTAGGCTGAAATCTGCCCTCCAGAAGTCTAGGATAAAAATTTTATTGAGGGCCGTCTTTGCATCCCTGAGTATTGAAAACTATATTATTTCATGGTGCCCCAGACGGTCTCTGACCACCACGTCTCCCACCAGCCCCTCTCTGTGAACAGCAGGCGTAGAAGGGCCCCATCCCTGATAGGTTCATTTACCAGCTGGAGCAGAAGATTATCCTCCATACACTCTAGGAATCTCCTAGACTGCCTCTTCTCTGCTCTGCTGAGTTTCCAGCAGACATTCAGCAGGTTCAAGTTGCCCACAAGAACAAGGATTAGCAATTTTGAGACATCCACTAGCTGCTTGTAGAATAATTCATCACCCTCACCATCCTGGTTCGATGGTCTGTAACAGGCTCCCACCAGGATATCAGCCATGTTGGCCTTCCCCCTGATTCTGATCCACAGGCACTCAACCTTACTGTTACTGAGTTAAAGTTCTACAGAGTCTAACATATAGAGCCACCTCCTCCATCTCTTCTACCTTGCCTGTCCCTTCTGAAGAGCTTCACCCATGGCAGCACTCCAGTTGTGTGAATCATCCCACCACGTTTCCATGATGGAGATTTCATCACAGCTTTCCTGCTGCACGATGGCTTCCAGCTCCTCCTGTTTGATACCCAGACTGAGTGCATTGGTGTATGTGCACTTCAGCTGGGTTGCTGGTTTCACTTCTAACTCTACCTTTCCACTCAGGCTCATCTCTGGAGAGCCTGATTTCAACCCTTCCCCCTTCAAACCTAGTTAAAAGCCCTCCTGATCAGCCCCGACAACTTATGGCCTAGAGTCCTTTTGCCCTTGCTAGACAGAAGAAGCCCATCTGACTCAAGCAGGTTAGTACCATAGAATTTGCCTCGTGATCAAAAAAACCAAAATTCCACTGGTGGCAATAATCGTTTGGTCACCTACTGATAAGAAGGGCTTTCCTAGTCCTCTCCTCATTCATCCCTGCTACTGCAGGAACTGAAGTGAACACGACCTGTCCTCCTGTGCCATTAACTAATTGACCCAGCAACTTGAAGGCCTTTTTAATTACCCTGGCACCTCTTTCATTAATATCACTGCCAGCCTAGACCACCAGCAGTGGATAATAATCAGAGGGCCAGATTAGCTCAGGGAGTCTCCTACTAATATCCCTCACCCAGGCCCCAGGAAGGCAGCAGAATTCCCTGTGGGATGGGTCCAGTTGGCACATAAGGCCTTCAGTTCCCTTCAGAAGGGAGTCACTGACTACAACTACCCTTCTGTTTTTCTTTACAGCTGTGATTATAACCCATCTGGTAGACAGGGTGCAACTGGGAAACCCTCCACACAGATCCTATTCTTGACTGCCCTCTGCCTGACTCTGTGGGTCCAAGGCCTCATACCTTTAAGGGCACCGTGGGAGGTGATGTGGGTCGGGAGGGGATTCTTTTACCTCTTCGAACAAGGACCTGTTTCCATTCCCCCCCACCTACTTCGTTTGTTCCATCTGCCTGATGGCAGGAGGGGTAGGGCTTCACCGTCTCCTGCTGGACTTCCTTTGGGGTTTAAAAGGTATGACTCCACCAGTTTATTTCCCTTTAACTCTCCCTAATGCTTCTTAGCCTCTCCACTTCTTCCTTGAGCTCTGACACCAAGCAAAAACACATAACACAGCCAAATATATGGAAGATGGTTCTAGCTGTGGCTAACATAGTAGTTCAGCTATACATTTTGAACCAAGCTTTCAGCACTTGTTCAGCGGGCCTGTGTATTCTACACCTTATAACCCCCCACTAGACAAGACAAAACACTCGTTTTGAAGTACCTGCGGCCTCATGTAATCTCATCTAATCTCACATTATTACTAGACTTAAGAAATAAATGGAGAAAAACCGGCAGGACTGAACCATACATGTCAAAAAATGTCTGTACGGCATCACTTACATTCTGTCATGTTTTTCCTTGTGACATTTTCCTTCCTTGGTTTTACATGGATTACATGTAACAATATTAAAGATTGTTACTGAAGATTGCTGAGGATGTTTTACCACTACAGGACAAGTCACAAAAGCAGAATTCATTTTTCTTTAAGAAAGAACAGTCTAGTGGAGACTTTATTATTAAAAAATAATATGCAGAGAATTTTCCTCTCTAACAATCAATGAAGGTACATAATACAAGAGTCTTAGACAACAACAAAAAAAAGTGCATGTCCTTTGTGCAGCACACTCCAAGGCTATAATTTGCTCCTTCCACAGCCTTGATTAATGTTGTGGCTGGATCCAGACCCAAACGAATGACGAAGCACTTACAGTAATAGGTTCTCCTGCACAGACTGAAGCAATTGTTCTTCTGGAGCTACTGTTCATGAGTAAAGAAAATTTTCCTTTACTCATGCTGAATAAGTAATTATGTAGTCAGTGCACTATTATCAGCTTAACCTAACAAAATTACCTATGGCATGAAATACTAGCACTGAAAGACTGGCATTATCAGGCCTCTGAGATACAACTGTAGGGGTTTTAGCATCTTCCACAGATACAGCTGCAGTAGCACAACACACAGCAGCTCGCTCATTTTGAGCAATTAACCCATCTGCCTGGGCAGCTTTACCTTCCATTAGTGGCAAAACAAAGCCTGTTGTTTGCCCTCAACTCAGTCTATGGCCACCTTGTATCAGCTGAGAAAGATTCCCCACAAAACACTTGACCAAGCCAGAAGGAAAACACATCATCAACCCTCCATGTAGCAGAATGCAAATCCTGAATTACTTTAGGTTATCATTTTCAGACTACTGTAGTACAAACTAAACAAGCAAACTGAAGTCAACCTCTAAGATTTATAGATCTGCTTTGAACTGAATACACCAGTGCTCAGATGCTTCTCCCCCAGCCAAGCTCAGCTGATGTGACCATACAACAAAACATCAGAGTCAGAAAGACACCTACCCCCACAATACTACTCCTGTAGAGGAGACCTGCTCCAAAACATAGCTTTTCCTCCAATGATTCAGAAGGTACAAAGAGAATTCTGCTCTTCTTTTGAAAACCCCCAATGCAGGAATTAAAAGGGCTACGCTTTTGTTGTGTGTTCAGTTAATCAATTAATTATTTAATAATTATCTAATAACTATTATCTAGTATTATCTAACATCCATTCTCCATGGGCCTTTTCAGATTAGTAGTTTTCTAGACAACTCCTTTTTGATTATCAACAGCTATTCAGAAAGATTAATGAAATACTTGCTTTTAGAGGCAAAATCAAGCTGTTTTTAATGCTTGGTACTTATTAGTGGGAACCACTATACGCATAAGTAATGTCTATTAAGTAAGAGCACCTACGGTGTACTTGAGCAGAAATTTTGTCAAAACGAAATCTCCAGTTCAAATTTCAAAATATATGAAATGCTGATGTAAAAATGTACTAAGTATTTGTAACTGCACTACGCAGTATCTTTTAAGAGGGCTACCAAAGTTCAGACTGTGTATATAAAAACATAAGGAAAATACATTATAAACTCCTAAAACTACATTGTATAGCAACTTAGTTGGCATGTGACCAGGAAGACATACCTCATGTCTACCCTTGGTATTTGCCAGTTAAATATTAAGGGAGCCACTAAGGGATTAATTTTCTCTTCTATTCTTCTAGTCCTCTGAAAAAAATATTTAATTCTCTGATTTCCAGCAATGCATGACAAAAAAAAGATAGGAAAACAAATCATCCTTTACAAATCATTACATATAGAGAATCACGTTAGTCAGAGAAAGAACTTCTTAGGTTTATGATTGCTTACCCTCCACAGACAGGTCTACAAAACTGGGAAGGGCCTACACTTTTAATTATCAACAATGAAGTTCACATTTAGTTATCTACAGCAACCCTCAAAAGGGTAGGGAGGCAACCCTGTAAGCACATAGGTCCCAAGAATCCAAAAATACAGGACAAAACTAGCAGCCATGGGATTTTATTTACAAACTCATTATTACTCCTATAATTGAACACAGAGTTGGGATAGCTAGCGGGAATGCGGGCTACACATGAAAGGTAAGAACTCGATAAAACTGAGTTTTGCAGAGAAAATCAGCCATCTTCATTGTAAACAAGCTGGCCTAAGACCAGTTTGTGTATAAGAGGAAAAAGAACACTTATTATTTGGGGCTTGATTATCAGGCAACGTAATAAAAACAAAAGCACTGCAGTTTTAGCTCAACGTGACCAACAAGTCCTTTGAGAACAGGATCTATGTATCTCCGTGATTCCTAACACAGTATTGAATACCTATGGCAGATGAGACACAAATATGAAGCTGGAGCTTGATAATCTTTCTGTTATCCTTAGTTATTTTATGTCTTGCTTATGCAAACCTATGCCCTATTACCAGTGAAATTTAGACCACACAAATAACAGACTGTCAGTGACTTCTAATGTAACTATTCCTCCATTCAACTACGCAACTTGATGCATCTGAAAGTCTCTACAAATGTGCAAATGATCCCAAAACGACATGCTGCCACCCTCTACGTGCCTGCTAGATATGGGTTCGTATATTAGCAGAGCAGAGCATTATTCAGCAATAACCAGACGCCAGAGAAGGTGTGAAAAGAAAACGCATCCCCAAAACACACCCCAGCCGATGCGAAGCTCACTAGCCCCAACTTCTCCCCACCCTCCGCCCGACGGGGACCAGAGCACAGCTGGAGCGCTCCCAGAAGTTTAGGGGAGCATCCGCGGGGCCGCAGCTACCGCAAGTCGGGCGAAGTTCCGCACCCGCTGCCCCGGCCGTGACTCACCAGCTTGGACTGGGCGCGCTGCAGGAACTCCTCCATGGCGCCGGAGGGCCGGCGGGCCGGCCAGCCGTGCGGGCGGCCGCGGTTCGGGCAGGGCACGGCAAGGCAGCCCCGCCGCCCCTCTCCGCTCCGCGCCTCCCGCGCCTCCCGCGCCTCCCGCGCCTCCGCTGCGGAGCGGCCGCGCCCCGCCCTGCCCGCGGGCCGTGACGTCAGGCCGTGCTGCAGGGGCCGCGCGGAGTCCCGCGGTGCGCGCGACAGCGGCTGTGCGCGTGCCTGAGGCCCGTGAAGGAGCGGTTTGCTCCGTGAGCGAAGTACAGGGCGTGCCGAGACCCGCCTCGGGGTCTCAAAGCAACAGGCAGCTCTTGGTGTCTGCTGGGGGACCTTGGGCTGCGATGGCTCAGTTTTCCATTTCACGTCTTCTAAAACTCAACGACGGAAAGCTCGAGGGCATCAGAGGCAGTGATCATTTTGGGGTCCCCTTCCCGTGGTGGCACAAGCTCTGGAGGGGACCAAGCAGTGAGTTCAAGTCGAGAAAGACTAGATTTAGTTTAAATAGTAGGGAAAAAACTCTGAAGTGTGAGGGTGGAGAGGCACTGGCACACATTGCACAAGGAACTTGTGGCTGACTCATCCCTGGAAGTGTTCAAGGCAAGGTTGGATGGGGCTCTGAGCACCCTGGTGTCCTGCCCATGGAAAGGAGGTTGAAACTAGATGATCTTTAAGGTCCCCTTCCAACTCAAACCATTCTGTGATAATTCCAAGATTCACAGTCAAGCCCACAGAAACCCTGCCCTCTACCTCAGACCTAGGATCCTTTCTAAATATAGTGCCCACAGTCACATTTCATTTATATTTTCAGTTGAAAATATAAACTCACAAAGGAGTTTCCCAGGCTATTTCTTTATAGAGAAATAGAGAAATTCCTATTTTATCTTTATAGAGATATTCCTATTTCTTTATAGAGAAATAAAGAGAAGTCTGGGAGTCTGGGACTATAGAAGTTAATGGAAAGTCATGTGGTGAGTGTAGAGTAGACCAGGAAATAAACTGGAGGATTTGCAGCTTCTCTGATGCTCTCACACCACCAGTATTCACCGGGGTGGGATTCCCCCCGCCCCCCACTGGATAGTACAGATTTATTATTCCAGTGAAGTTGTGCCTCACTGAGGAGCTAGTGACGGCTAATTGTTAATAAATTCAGTGCTGTGAAATCTGAGATTTTTCTCTCTTGTGTATTATTTTACAGCTCATTGAAGATATTACTATAAAAGCTAAAAGCTCTTGCTTCCTTATTAACAAACTTTTTCTTATGAGCATAATCTGCTCTCATTTGATTTGTTGATTCTTTCATGATGTCTTGCAGAACCTATTACTCTGTTTCCTGTCATGATCAGTTTGCTGTGCCTAGTCATATGTTCCTCTTCCAAATTGTTCTGGGGATCAGAAAAAAGAATCCTAGCTTGTATCATAACCATTTAAAACTGAAAGGTACATCTTCATTAAAATATTAGAGTGGAGAAATTACATTAAACAAAGGACAGTGTTCTACAGGAAAAAATAAAAAAGAATTCTCTTACATTTACTGGAACATTTCTTCTTCTGAAATACATTACTGTGTTGTTGTGTTTTAGTACTCTATCTGAATTTGGGTTTCCTGGTTGTTCTATAGAAAAGCATCTCTCTTGAAAGAGTATGGGTTTTGCACAACATATTCTAATATTTGTAACTTAAAATTGAAACTGAGGTATTACAATACAGAGATTGCTGTGTAATTTGAGATACAGAGTTAAGGTCTACTAAAAATGTATTGCTGAATAAGAGAAACATATGATCTCCAGAAAAAGGAGTAAAGTTTATATTTCACCTCAGTGAAGTTTGCAAAACAAGTAGAAAAAAAATCCAGCTTGCTACATGAGCTAAACTGAAGTTTGGGAAACTGATGCTCAAGGAGGTAATTTTTGCTGTAAATAAAGTGTATTGACTAATTACTTCTTTTTACATCGAATTAATAGGTCTGTGTGTGTGAATATATCCTTATATAATGTCCCCTTACCCTTACCCAAGCAGTCTTCCACTGAATATAGAACTACGTGGACTCTTCATGATCCACATGCTGGAATTCAAGAGATGGCCCCAGTACAGCTGCATTGGAAACAAAACAGAGTGCACCTGAGCTCCTGAAAACATGAGCAGTAGATAGCTTTTGAAACTTTTAAGTAACTTGTTTGCCTCCATAATTATTGTATGAGTTAG
Organism: Myiotriccus ornatus; assembly: GCA_036023395.1. Taxonomy (NCBI): domain Eukaryota; kingdom Metazoa; phylum Chordata; class Aves; order Passeriformes; family Tyrannidae; genus Myiotriccus; species Myiotriccus ornatus. The sequence continues at coordinate 37,903,018 of JAYRBT010000093.1, read as the reverse complement.
ATATTGAGGAATTAATTATTCACATCCTATTGGGTAAAACCATGAACAGATAACTAGTCTTTGTATCTGCTTAATATTTAATAGAAAGTTCTTAGCCTTATTCTCCTCTTTTCTACCCTGCTTATAGGCACTAAATTACTTTCACTTTACTGAAGTTTAAGTTAGAGATGAATCAGGACCCCAGTAATTTTTTTATCCATCTCTCTGAAGTACCTGAGCAAAAGCAGTTCACAGTGATCCAGGAGCTCTTCCTAAGCAATATTCTTCACGTGATGTGTACAACGTAGTTCCTTATGAAGTCAGTTGGAATCATGTATGTGTCCCAAAGTGAAAATTTGCTCCACAGCTCATTCATAGAATCAAATTATTAAAAAATAGAGTTGTTGAGCCTTGCTGATTTTTTTGCTTGTTCGTAAGCACTTTTGCAATACTTCTTGACACACTGAACAGATTTAGACTGTGAACTATGAGTTCTGATTTATATGTCTTTGTTGTTTGGAAAATATAAATACAAATAACGGCATACATCTGCAAGATAGTCTGGTTTGGATGTGAATGCTGCTCTATTGAAGCAACAAAGGAAAAGTTCATTTTTTAATTTCATTTATTATTCAAGTATATATGAATATATGATTATTTTTCTGTGTCTTTTTACTGTGTCCTAAGAAACCCTGTAACTCTACAATGAGAAGTGCTGAAATGCACTGAATGATGAAGAGAGAGAATGTCTTATCCTATAGGATCTTCCAAAACCTCTCTCATCTTCACTGTGGCCATCCAGGGAAAAGTTATTTGCATTATATACAAACTATCCTAGTAAAACCTTATATCCTCATGCACACTATGTGCTATCAAACAATGCACACTTTTGTGATATGCCATAGTTTCTGTGGTTCTCATCCATTTTTTTATTCTCCAGGAAGGGTGGTTGAGATTGTTTTATTCCATGTGATGGAGAAACAAAGCCAGAGATTACACGTCTTGGAATAATGCGGATCTGAACTCTGTGGCTCATCTTTACAATTTAGCAAGGAATTTGAATATCTGTCATGATACAGCTGCCCGGTGGTTTAGCTTTTCTGTCATAGTGGTGAGAGAATCTATTCACTTTGACAGAATATTAACTATCATTTTCCTGTTACATAAGGCTGGGGTTCTCATTGCAAGAATTGCTGTACTACCACAGTAAGAATAAAAAGAGTTTCTGACCCATAGAATGAGAATGTAACATAATCATTTCAATAAAATAATAAGAAAAAAGTTCACATCTGTTCACACTTTTAAGAGGATATTATTTAAAACTTTTAAAGGAAAAATTAGTGAAATCCTTTAGTCAGCCATCCAAAGAAACAAAAAATAAAGAAGCTGCATGTAGCAGCAGCAGATTGACAGGCATTGATTCTGACACTCAAGCTATTTTACCTTCTCTGTCTCTGCATGATATCCACATACACCTAAGAAAGCTACTGCTTTTTTCTTACAGGTTTTGCCAACAGGACATGTCCTTCGAGTCACCAGTTGCCCAGTCTTCTATACCAAGCATCTTCACTTCCTATGGGGAGCTTTTCCACAGTTTTGCATGTTTCAGTTACACTGGTCATAGAATCGTAGAATCATTTAGGTTGGAAAAGACCTCTACAATCATCAGTCCCAACCATTAATCCAACACCACTGTGTTCACCAAAAAACCATGTGCCTAACTGCCATATCCACTATGTCTTTTCTCCAGATTAAACAACCCCAGCTGCCTCAGCCACCACGGATAAGAGCTGTACTCCAGATCCTTCATCATCTCCATTGCCCTTCTATGGACACTCTTCCGCACCTCAGTGTCTTTCTTGTAGGGAGTGAGGGACCCAGAACTGAACACAGAGTTTGAGGTGAGGCCTCACCAGAGTACAGGGGAATGATCCCTTCTCTAGTCCTGCTGGCCACACTATTGTTGATACAGGCCCAGATGCCATCGGCCTTCTTGGCCACCTGGACACACTGCTGGCTCATGTTCAGCTGCTGTCAACCAGCATCCCCAGATCCTTTTCTGCCAGGCAGCTTTCCAGCCACTCTGTTAAAATCCTGTGACACTGCATGGGGTTTTTGTGATCCAAGGGCAGGACCTGTCACTTTGCCTTGTTGAACCTCATCACTCTGGCCTTTACCCGTGGATCCAGCCTGTTCAGATCCCTCTGCAGAGCTTTCCTTCCCTCCAGCAGATCAACAATCCCACCCAACTTGGTGTCATCTGCAAACTGACTGAGGGGGCACTCAATCACCTCATCCAGATCATTGATAAGATATTAAATGGGACTGGTCCCACTACTGAGCCCGGCGGAACACCACTTGTGATTGGTTGTTGGTCACCCTATAAGGACGGATAGAAATAAACCATTTCAAATATCAGAAGATTCTTCTCCTCAAAATGTGAGGACTGTCCATCAACAATGCATAAAACTTTTACACAGTGAATGCCTCATGTCTTTCTTCACAGAAGATGGGGATAAATTGAGTCAATAAACTCAGTGTCCCCGTTGGATTCCTGTTTTGCCTACTAAGGTCCTATTAAGAAATTATGTTCTTCAAGGGACCACTGTTGTTTGTTTGATTACTTATTCTCAACCATAAATTTCAAAGTGACATTTTGTAACAGTCCCTATTGCTTTTATGGAATATTAGATATGGAAGAATGTAATTGCTATTGCTTTTTCTGAGGGGTAGAGGAAGAGAAGGAGAAGCTGTGCCTCATTAAGAGATGACTTATAAAGGTCTTACACAAACATCTGTTGAGGTTTTCAAAGACTGAAAGCATTAGTCTCATTTTGGCTGTGAATAACACATAATTCCTGTGTTACAATAATTGTCTATTTTGTTGTTCCTCGCAAAACTGTCTGAGATACCAGAGTGCACATTTTTGAGCCAAAGCTAGCTACTAATTCAAAGCCAAAAAGCACCACTGACTCAATGCCAAATGTACTTGGAGGTATCCCAAACAATGGATGATTAATGACTTTCTCTGTGGGAAAGTGCAGACTGAAGGCAAACAATAGAGCTGCAGGTTTAGTCCCCTCCCAAACTCCAACTTGTACCGAATAAACATGAAATTAAGAATGTGAGAAGCCAGAACCAAAATTCATCTCCCATCAGCACTTTGTCCATGGAAACCAACTTCTCAGTTTGTTCATTAAATTTCAACACAATGAATTCTAAGGCAGGTCATTATAGAAGTTAACCTTCTTTGTTATGGCCTCTTTCTTATTCCACTTATGCTGAAAATTTAGGCAAATTACATGCCCCATGTGAATACATCCCCAACTGTACAAATGATCAGTCTACTAAGTGTCAGAGATGTTATTTCATTTGCACAGCTTGAATACATACTACTTGAATGAAACTAGTCCCAGGTCAAAGAAATAATTCTGGTAGATATGCTCAACTTTGCAAGTTTAAGCTGTTACCAAAACTCCTGTCAACCTACTCACTTGGAAGTTAGCTGAAGGAAATTTATTCCTGTTATCCTGCCCTGTACTAATATCATTTAAACCAAGCAGAAAGTATGTTTCCAAGGGATGGTAATCTCTATAAAAATACAGGGCTTAAGACGTTTATCTTAAATCATTAGCACTCTTTCCATCCCATGTACGTTAGTCAAAGTCCTTGAACTTGAGCTCTTTCTCAGCAATATCTAGTCTCATGCCCTTGACAGTAAGGTTTTATGCTGCAGTGAGCTCAAGGTATTTCCAAGTTAACTATAAGAAAATTATAGTAAACAGTACATAAAACTTGTTCTGTTTTATAAGTTACCATTCATCAACTACAAATAGTAAATTATTGGTTTTGGAGTTGTTTAGCAAAGGCGCACAAGGGAACATTCTTACAGATAAAAAAAGAAATAAAAACGAACCCCAAATTTCAAATTATAGAATGTAATTTGAACACAATATTGGCTGTGTGATAATAATTCTGAAACATATTGCGCTGAATAATATACTGGTTACTCTCTGAAATCCAAAGAGTAATACAAGAACTTCTCATTTTGCAAGCTGACCAGAGTATGCAATTACTCATAGTAGACCAGCTAAAAGTAATTTGTAAATTAGAAATTACTTAATTAGTAGAACACATAATTTTTAGACGAGTCTTTTCATTCCACAATCAAGTAACACGGCTACAGACACTTCCCCGAAATACCATATTTGTACATTGAGTACAGTTCTTACACTGACCTTTGAAATTCGTACATACTTAACAAACTCAACAAATTCATAGGGCCTCTGCCTTGCAGAAAACATTAAATGTTTAGTAGACATGCTGAGAACAAAATGAAGGCTTGTGGATGGTACGTTTCTTTATCCAGCCCATTGCAGGGGGGTTGGAATTAGATGATCTTTAAGGTTCCTTCCAACCCAAGCCATTCAATGATTCTATGATATTCTGAAGGTCCCTAATACAAGTAAAAATATTCTATGTGATTAATAAAGTACAATAAAGAACACTGTATCAATGACATTTCTGTGGTTTAAAGGGAGAAAGATGCTTATGGTGGGGAAAATTACCTCTTTTTTTTTTTTTTTTTTTAAAGGAAATACAGTTCTAATGGCACACAAATACAAGAACAGAATTACAAAAGCCATAGTGATCTGAAGGTGCAAGTGTACCGAATTCATGCATTGGTAATCATAGTTTAGATGAAAAAAAGATTATGCCAGAAGAGCACAGAACTTGCAAGACATGGGCGTTTGTTTAAGTCTGAATTATATTTGCTGATTCTGTATACCTGTCATACTTTTGGCCAGGACCCAAAAGTCATTATATGTCACCTCATGTCATTGCTAGCTCAGTCAGTAGAACATGAGACTCTCAATCCGAGAGTTGTTGGTTTGAGTCCCGCCTTGGGTGACGGATAAGGCTGTCATGGTTTCAGAATGGCACTCCCCAAGTCAGTGCCCCCACCGAGACTGTCCCAAACCAGACACTATGGAGCAACAGCAGCAGCAACAATACCAATAACAAAAGTGTACAGAGGAGAGAGTGATACACACCCAAAAAGGCTCAGTGCAGAGCTCCAAACAAGGAACACTGATGGATGGCTTCTCCCCTCTGGCCATGTGTTTTTCAACGAGAAGTCACACCCTTCTTCTCAGACTTGAGAGTCCCTCCCCCCAGGCCCCACAAAGAGAAGATGTGGTATAGAATAACCTCTGGGTCCTGGCCAAAACTAGGACAACACCTCAAACACTGTCTGATTTAAGTGCACCATATTTTACAGGTAAGTATTCTGGAACACTTACCCCCAGCTTTACTGTGTTATGATTACTCTGTGCAGAGCTTCAAAATAAGTAAAAAATTGCTGGCATTTAGACAACTCTTTTACACTAGGCACAGAAACACAAAGTATTACCCAAACAAGGCCAGGGAAGTGAAATTGCATACAGTTTATCAGCTATTTGAAAAATGAATGAAATATTCAGTCTAATGTTTCAAAAAGTAATTAAAATCTTCTGTATTGGCAAAGCAAATGTTTGTGCCAGATTAGCTGAGGACTGGCCTGTTCACAGGCTATGACAATGTACTGGTACTAAATGGTACTAAGATAACTCATTTAAAGGTAGAAACTTTGAAACTCATGAAAGAAGGTAACGTTTACAATTTACTCCTCTGTGCAGTGCCTACTAATGCTGCAAAAGACTGTTTTTACTAGGACTGTGGCTATTGATTTTTCTACTAACTCCTTCCTAAAACACTGCAGCACGTTTCCTCTTTTATATAGATACTCAAATAATAACTGTTTCTATGGAACTTAATTGTGTAATATTAAAATGTCCTCATTTTAGAACGGTATAAGGGTGTAACTACTGTGTGGCATATAAAGTAAGGTATGCATACTACGTTTAATTTAACCTTTACATTGGTGCTAAACTTCATCATGTCAATGGCAAATTTTGCTAAAAAAACCCAGAGAGCTTTAATATCATTAGATAAACTGTGGGTAAATGGAAGATATTGGCAACATTTCAATATGTGCTTCGCTCACAATACGTATGGTTGTTAGTTGAAAAAAAGGAGTATTCAACTGAAGTACATACAGAATATATGAAGATCATTCAAAAAGGATGTCATCAGCTTCTGAAGGTAATACTAAAGAAGACTTCTGAATCCACAGATCCCCATTCTAGATAGGTTGCGTTCTGTATGACTGTAACGCAGTGTAGATGTTGAAAATCATCACTGTTGAGGCATAGTGTTCCTAAACATATTTCAAGTCACTAGAGAATTCAGTTAACTTCTAAAGGGTTTCAACTGTTTACAGAGATAAATGGTCTCAAATATGTTTCATCATCTTTTTATCCTTTCCTATGGAGAGTCTTATTCATTTATTCCATCACACTTATAATTCCAATTATAAGTGAGAATAGGTCCTACAATACAGCTGCAAATACATTGCCTTCCCATAAGCTGACAGAAGGCAGTTTGTATGACAAAGCTGGAAGTCTTCTTACAGATTTATTACAACCCTCTCACTGATGGACTGATAAGCTGAAAAAAGACAGCAAACCTGGAAATGGTGATGTTTCTTCATGAGAGTCTGTGATTTTCTCTGTGTTGTGAGCACAGCACATTATGCATTATGTATACCTCTTGCAAAACAAAGCACAACCAATCTCACATAGCAGCAACAGTGTGCTGTACACACCTGTTCCTACTAGACACTTTAGGTGTCATTCTAATACTCCATGGCTGGATAATTTTGTTCATGAAAAAGGTCCAGAAAGTACACTGTTCCACAATTTTTTCATAAAGTATCTGTAAAACATTATCCAAAGAGAATCTTCTGTAATACACTTCATCTGTAGAATGCTGTGTATTTAATGATATTAATTGCATTTTAATGACCAAAGTATCTTTATATATTCAAGGGGAGGAATACAGAAAAAAGCAAATAACTCCATCAGCAGCACAGAGAAGCAGATCAACAAAGTGTCTTCTAAGAACAGGTATATTTCTTTTGGAGCATTTTCTGGTGTCTAAATTGGAACTCAGCACAATTTTGATGTCTGACATAATCTTTGTATTACCTTCTCAGTACATAATCTTACATTTAATCAAGAAAAATTCATCTCCAGCCTTTAATTCATCTCCCCAAGTTAAATATATTGAAAATTCTTTCAAATATGCTTGAAACTGATTAATACTGTAGAACTTATGGCTATAAAACAGTAACAGACCTGCTAGTAACCATTTTCAAGTGAAAAAATGTCTAAAACAGACATTGTTCTGCCGAAAGTGTTATTAAGGCCTGCAAATGCTTTAATCAGTAGCCCACAAGGGGGAAAAATGTCTACTTGTTATTATAGGTTTAAATGTCCAGCCCCAAGGAATGCATGCCACTGTTTATGACTGAGCTGTCTGAAGACAGCATTTAGTACAAATCTCTGGAAAACTGTCCCTTTTACTTGCACTACCTCAAGTCTGTATTGTTAAGGCTGAATAACATACCTTTGGGAAAGTATGAAACCTCTTCTTGTTCTTGCTGTATGTTGTTTAGAAACCTGAGAGAGCTGGAGCACAAAGGCAGCTAGGCTGCATAGAGTGAGTAAATATGGTTATATGGAATACAGCTGTGTCCACACAGCCTCCTATTACTTTTGTGTGAAAACCAAGGGAAAAAAAAGGTTTGGAGTATTTCCTGTTATTTCTGTCTTCTATTTTTGAGGATTATCTTAGACCAGTGATTAATGCCAAGGATTTGCATTTATTTTCTGTTTCAAAAATAGTAGGTCTTGTATTCAAGACTTAAGTTTTTCAACTAAGAATTCATACTGTAAAGATAACAGGCTTGGCCATTAATGATCATTAGTGTCACCACTAAGAAGAAATTCATGTTGGTCTTGTTTAATAAAGCAATCAAAATGTGCTATCGTATTCCTAATTATGATATGTATTCAAACTCCCCTACTTACCCACAGCATGAATACAGTGCAAGCAGTTGTTGTAGAAGCTTCCCTGTGCAGATCTGGAAATGAGTTTTTTTTCAACTAAGGACACTCCTGCTTTCAAAAAGAAAGAATAGAATAGATGTGGATCTTTGCATTGTGAGGCACACACTGGTGTTGGATGCATGAAATCGTATTAAGGATAAAAACTGCAGAAGCAGAGAAGTGACTAAGAACTGTTGCAGATCAAAAAAATGGTCTGTTCAAGCCTCTGCCTCTGGACAATTATATAATTAAAAAATTTTAAAAAAAAGCAATCAAACCAGCAAACAAAATTTTGTCACTTGTAATATAAATCAAGAAAAAAAACCCAATATTTAAAAATATTACAGAGGATTTTATTTATTTACTTCCCTTCAGGAGATAAAGAACACCAGTATCAGAATTTACAAGCAGAGATCCAGCTGGCGGCCGGTCACCAGTGGTGTCCCCCAGGGATCAGTGCTGGGCCCAGTCCTGTTTAACATCTTAATCGATGATTTAGATGAGGGGATTGAGTCCACCATTAGCAAATTCACAGATGACACCAAGCTGGGGGGGAGTGTCGACCTGCTGGAAGGCAGGAGGGCTCTGCAGAGAGATCTGGAGAGGCTGGAGAGCTGGGCTGATTCCAACGGGATGAGGTTCAACAAGGTCAAGTGCCGGATCCTGCACTTTGGCCACAACAACCTCTGCAGCGCTACAGGCTGGGCACAGAGTGGCTGGAGAGCAGCCAGGTGGAAAGGGATCTGGGGGTGCTGATTAACAGGAGGCTGAACATGAGCCAGCAGCGTGCCCAGGTGGCCAAGAAGGCCAATGGCATCCTGGCCTGGATCAGGAACAG
>JAYRBT010000093.1:37857159-37870604 GCA_036023395.1 Myiotriccus ornatus | reverse complement strand
CAGGGACCTGATTCGGCCCCGTAGCCCCTGAGGCTCCGCGTCCCGGGCAGCAGCTGTGTCTCCCGCAGGCAGCGGGGTGGCGAGGCAAGCTCATCCCGCGGGGCGAGGCTGCTGGAGGGAGCCGTGCGCGGAGCCCGCCGGCGGGCTGCGGGGCGGTCACGGTCGCCTGTGGCCCGGGGAGCTGGAGCCCAGGATGTAGAAACGGTGGCGGGGCAGAGCAGCGGCGTTCCCAGCATCCCGAGCCCGCCGTGGGCGGCACTGAGTGGTGCCCGGCGCGGCGCGGTGGGATCCTGTGGCCGCTGGAGGAGTGTGGCGGGACGGCAATGCCCAGGCCGGGGAAGAGTTCGTACAGCGACCAAAAGCCGCCCTACTCTTACATCTCCCTGACGGCCATGGCCATCCAGCACTCGGCCGAGAAGATGCTGCCTCTGAGCGACATCTACAAGTTCATTATGGAACGGTTCCCCTACTATCGGGAGCACACCCAGCGCTGGCAGAACTCCCTCCGGCACAACCTCTCCTTCAACGACTGCTTCATCAAGATCCCGCGGCGACCCGACCAGCCGGGCAAGGGCAGCTTCTGGGCGCTGCATCCGGACTGTGGGGACATGTTTGAGAACGGCAGCTTCCTCCGCCGCCGCAAGCGCTTCAAGGTCCTGCGTCCCGAGCATCACCTGCCCGGCGGCGGCGGCGGCTGCGGGGCGGGCGGTGGCGGTCCCGGCAAACCGCCGGCGCCCACTCCGCACATGGTGCACTACTTCCATCCGCACCCGCCGCCACCGCCGCCTCCCTCGGGCAAGGTGCCGGGGCTGGCGAGCTCCGACGCGGCCGTGGCCGCCGCCGCGGCCGCTGCCGCGGTGGGGAGGCTACCGCAGTTCTCGCCCTACGGGAGCAGCCAGCCTTCGGGCTTCAAGCATCCCTTCGCCATCGAGAACATCATCGGCAGAGATTACAAGGGTGTGCTGCAGGCCGGCGGGCTGCCGCTGGCCTCGGTGATGCACCACCTGGGCTACCCCGTTCCCAGCCAGCTCAGCGGTGTGGTGAGCTCCGTGTGGCCGCACGTGGGGGTGATGGACTCCGTGACCGGTGTGCCCGTGTCCCCTGACTACGGACCCTTCGGCGTGCCCATGAAGGCGCTCTGCCACCCGCCCGCACAGACCATGCCGGCTGTCCCGGTGCCCATCAAGCCGGCACCGGCGATGCCCGCTGCCTCGGCCATCCCTGCTCTGACGGTCTCTGCCTCGCAGATCTGCCCTGCTGCTTCCCCATCCGCTGCTTCGCTATTGGAACAGGCCGCGAGCAATAACCCCGAGGGCAAGGGCTCCCTCCACTCCGTCCTGGTGCACTCCTAAAGAGGAGGGGGTCTCGGGGGAGAGAGGCCCCCAGGCTCCCGGGGGAGAGGACGCGGGGGTCCAGGGCATGCATGCGGCATGGAAACCCGACCGATCTTACGACTATATTCCTGCTGGTGTCTGTATTTTTACCGTGTACAATCAGATTATTTGAGAACCAGGTCGCAGGTAAGAGCTTTTATCGTCCATCGTTAAATGTCATTAGTAGCTGAGAGGCGTTGTGAAAAATCACAGCTGAGGCCAGAGGAGTTGGCTCGGGCAGAGAGGGTAGGTCTCCCAGACACGCCGCCAGCCTCAAGCCGTGCAGCCTGGGCTCCCCATTGAGTCCCTCTCCCGGGGCGGCCGTCCCTGAAGTCCCACAAAATTCGTGCTCGGTGGGAGAGGGGCTGCAGTCTGCCGGCGGCTGGGGGGAGCAGAAGAATAAAGCCCTTGCTGAAATCTGCTTCTCCCTCTTCCACAACGGACGGGAGAACTCTGCCCCGCCGTCCTGTAGATCTTGCTCCGAAAGAGATGGACAAAGCCTTGGACCCTGGCGAGCTGCGGGGTCCAGGTCGTGTAATGCTCGCTTTTAAAGAGTAAGCTTTAAATAGCTCGACTAAGTAGCAGGAATTTAAGTGACAACGGCGCTGATGGCGAAAGGTTCCTTTAACTAATGATCAATTCCCCTTCCCCTTCACACTTCTATAGTCTATTCTATAGTACCTTAGAAGGGACTGAAGCGTGACCTGACCTCTCAAGATGTGTGTGAGTGTCCAAATTCCCTAGTATCTCATTAAAATAAAAACAACCCGGCGATTCGTAGATTGTGCTTTTCAGATCTTCTTTTACCGCTCACAAACACCACTATTTTATATGTGTTGCTTGGCGTTTCTTCCTTGTGAGTGTGAGCGCAAAAACTTGCGGGTGGAGGTGGAGGCAGAGAGTGAAGGAGGTGGGGGGAAGTGAAGGAAGAAAATGGGAAAATGCTTAAAATTATTTGGGCAAAGCACTTTAATGAAAACAACCTTCCAACACACGAGAGGTCTGTGCAAGCAGAGGCATCAGAAGTCAAAGAGCGACGCGCTAGCTGATGAGTCCCGGCTGGTTTGTCAGTGATTGCTGCCGTATCCTGTCTGCCCTTCTGTACACCAATGCTCATTAAAGCCAATTGCTTTTGCTGGTACTGCTATTCAAAATGCTTGCCTTTCACATTGGTTAAGAAACCTGCGTTCGTAGCACAAGTTTGTGCTCCGTCACAGCAAACTTACAGAACCACCCACAAGTTTTCTCCGCCGCAAGACAAAGGGAGGAAAGGGAAATAAAACTTTTACAGGTAAATCACCTGCTACAGAGGCACTTTGACTCGCCGCTGCCCGCAACTCACAGGCAAAACCCTGGCGCTCGGAATGAGGAGAGGGCACCAGCTCGGATCCCGGTATCAGGATGGCGAAGGCAGGTTAGTTTTGCCACTGGTTTCAATGGGTGCTGGATCCGATCCTCTTTCTGAGTATTATCTCCTCATGCCTTGCACCTACCGTGATCCGAGATGCCAGGTCGCTGTCCCCGCCCTTGGGGAAAGGTACTGTGTGACAGGCTGGCCCTTCTTACTGGACGTCTAGATAGAGAAACTTGCTACGAAAAGCAAACCTCTTTGGCCTCAAGTGCCGGCTCTCAAAGGTTTTCCCCACGTGCGTTCTTGGGGTATGTTTGACCACTTGAAATTCAACAACTGAATTTCCAGTTGTGCCCTCTGCTCTGGTAGGGGTATGGAGGGGGCGTCTTTTCACCTAAATTTCATAAATTACGGAATTCCTAGCACTGAAAAAATATTATTAATACTGTTGTGCTAATGAGACACGGGTCGGTATCATAGTTTGTGAATAGGTCTGGAGGGGGAATTGCCTCCAAAGTATTGCAACCAGATATACTGAGCCAAAACAAATTATTAAAAGGTAAGACAAAGGAAAAAGAAAAAGTACTTCACATTTTCTTTCTGTCTTCTGTCTTAGACAGGAATCCAAGTAGGTATTTCTGCTACTAAAAACAAGTTGCTTATAGAGAAAGCAGCCCTCCAAATACCGTGAATAACACAAGTTCTGTATTAGTTCTATACGTATCTAAACATATTCTACTGCTCTTGATGTGACTGCTCTGTAGTGCTCCAAGGAAGGAATCGGAGTTTTCCCCTCACATCGGTCTAATACGCAAAAGTGATGAAGAACCCGAAGCAGCAGAAGAAGTAATCCTCCTGGGAATTATTCAGAGGATTCTGGTTAGTTTTAAGATTCTGGATCGTCTAAATTTCATAGCGGGAAAACGTTTTTTTGGTGTGAGGTACCAGTCTGGGTATCTGGGTAACGCGGTGGGCTGTAACAGGAGGTCCCCGCCGCTTTTCGTCCCCGGTTTGGGGCGGGAGGCGGCCGGGCAGCAGGGGCAGGTGTCGTGACAACAACCCCTGGCGCAGGGGCTATCGCGACGGGAGAAGGTCTCTGGTGGGAGGCGAGGCAAGGCGGGGCTAAGGGCCGGGCCCTCGCCTGTCGCCCGGAGGGACGCACGGGGACGGTGAGGTACCCAGCGATTTGCTTATGCGGGCACTGTTTGCAGCAGGTTTTCCTCGCCGTAGGGGCTTTGGGGAGTGGGAGTTTAGGCCACAAGTCACTCGTCCAGAGGGCTTAGTGTGCCTCCCGAGTTAGTGGCCTACACTTTGTATGATCAAAAGACTGTGCTGTTTTCTGTAGCTAGTACAATGAAGATTACAGAGGGTTAGAACCTGCTAATTTGAGACTGTCGGAGGGGAAGGGAAACTTAACTATTTGACTAGAATTTTCTAACTTGTTTATACACCTATTTTTCTTTATTCTTAATTACTTCATCTCTAAAGATAGCCTTTGCAATGCTACACAAATTTTGCACCAATAACCAAAAATCCCAATATAAAACCAAATCCAATCCCAACGCTGTTTAAAACCAGATGATGGTAAAAGACGCAGAGAGATGAAGTAGTACCCTTTCCTCCAATCTGAAAACCGGGTGTAAACTGGTGAAGGGTAATATTTTTCACTTGTCAAATGAAACAGGACAACAGTCTTGTGGTAACTACTAGATTTTTGTCTGTCTGCTGTAACAGTACACCTCATGCAGAAACCTTTTGCCTTCAGATTAAAGTGCTCATGTGTTCTGCACAGAAAGAGCAGCTCAGTCTTTACTGAATGGATGCAGTCAGGGTGGTTGTAAACAGAAGAAATGGATGGAAGCAGGACAAGCAAGCTTACTCATCATATCATCACGCTACCAAAGGTAGTGAAGTAAAAGCTAGTGTTAGAGGAATGGAGGCCTAGAAAAGGCATAGATCCCACCCCACTCTGCTTCTGATTTATTTTGGCTAGGTAATATAGTGATTGTTATTTCTACTTATGGGAAACTATTCCTAAACAAAGCATTACTTTGCGTATTTTAAGCCTATAGAGTATGCAACTCAAGATAGAAAAGCAAATGCTGTAAGGCTCTTAAAATTAATGTGGTTTATGGTCTAAATGTGACAGTAATGTTTCAGTGGCTATGTTCTGATCTCAGTGATACCTGTTACAATATAACAACCAGTGTCATAACTGAAAATCTGGACTCCATTGATCCAATCCTGAAGTCTCTCTGGACAGAAATTGATATGGCAAATCTGCTTGGAATTTTGCTGCTGCTCCTGGGGATTGGATTTCCTTTCTATTTTAAGACTTTATTTTAAAACATCCTGTAAGAGCTTGAAATCTGTAATAGTTTTGGTTTGGGAAAGTAAAGTTTCACCTTGGCTTCTGGATTTTTTTTTTTTTTTGAATATATGATTAGATAAATGAGCTTTAGTTAGATAAACCAGGTTTAATTTTAGACATCTCATGCTAAAGACAAAAAAATTACTGCCTACAAGTCCGTATTCTGGACATACTTAAGTATGTAATTCTTTTGTTTAAAGAACTGGTGCTTATACAATGTGGTCACTGGCCCTGGCCATGGAGGAAAGCACTCTTCTCAGAACCTCTGAAGGAAACCTAAGTTCAAGATCACTTCAGCTCAAAAGGATTCGTACACATCTGTGTACGAAAATGGGTCAACTGCAAAATGGCACATGGAGAAAATTATGGTTTTTGGTTCTATAGAAAGCAGTGTACTAACAACAAATGCAGGGTTCATGAAGTGTCAAATAAGCCACAGGGCTTGGGTGTTTTTCTACGAAGGCAGAGTCCAAGAGTCATTAGAGAAAACACATAATGAATGGAGAGAGGGAAAGAAGGATAAATGGCAAATTTTCACATCAGAGAGCCACATGGGCTGTTGTTGGGTGTCCCAGAAATCATAATTGTGGTATGCAAATGGTGAGCTACAGTTGGGAAAATGACAAATGTTTGCTATTACAAAATTGTTCAGACTAATAAAAAAGAATAGCCAACAAACTGGGAATTTCTGAAAGATATCCACACTGAGTTACAAGATAATAAAATGGAAAGTGAAATCCACTGTTGATGTATGCAAACTGATATGCATATGTTTTATATATGTAACGATAGGTCCTGAACTTTGGATACTTATTAAATTATGGCAGATACCCCCAAGAAAATGTTGGCTTGTTAGTCATTAGCTGTGGAAAAAAAAAGAAAAATTACTAACAAAGGAACAGAGAACATAACAGAAAATACCATCTCCCTATTTAAATCCAAAGGAACCCGGAAGGCATCAGGAAGACCTGCAAGTATATAGAAATAGTATATGACACAAATTTACAAAACTGGGAGAGACCTGGAGAAGGAGGGTAAGGCACATCGATTCATTCTTTCTCTTAATACTGGAACTGGCAGTCATCAAAAACATTCAAAGGAAAGAGAAAGAGGGAATATTTCACACAACACATAATTAAATACTGAATTAATTGTTTCAGGATGTTGAGGGTGTTAAAATTTTACATGTATTTTAAGAACAAGTTGAAAATTCATGTAAGATAAATCCACTCATACCTGTTCCATAAAAAGTTTCTATCTCTTGCTCAGATTTGCTGTGCTAGTAATATATTTCTGAAAGTATCATGATGTATTTTTCATGTCCTACTCTTTCTAGAGCATCCATTATTTGCTTACTGTTGGAGACAGGACACTGGGCTGAGTGATATATGACAATTGTTCATGATCAGGGTTTGTGATTTTCATTTGTAGCCAAGTGTCCTGAATGAAAGCAAGTCTTTAATGTTATTTCATTGTACAATATATGAAAGCAGACATCATGAATGCTTTTAGGGATGCAGTTGAAAAGAATAAAGACTCCAAAGGCTAACTGCATATGTTTTATAAGAAAAATACTTTAAATGGCCCAGGAATGTACCAGTTCCTAATTTCAAGGAGAGTGCCACACTGATTGGAATAACTTGCTTATTTTCTGGTGAAATCAATTTTAACAGTCAGAAAGTTTATGCATGAGAGACTAGCCCCCTTTTTATATTATGACAGCATAACTGATGAAGCAAACTACATATAGGTACAGGTTTGAATTCTCTCTAATGCGGAGAAGAAACTCAGACTTCTGTGTCCTGGTACTATAATACTGGGCAAGTCTATGCCATGCATACCTGAAGCATCTATGATATTCTAGGCATTGGCAGAGGTGTCAATGCATTACTCTCGTCTATACCTCCTTCTCTGGTTACAGGACCAGTGAAAAGAAACTGCTTTTTGAAGGAGAAAATAAACAAGTTCTGACACATGGAAAAAACCCCAACTCTGGTGCTGAGGTTCACAGAGCTTTAGAAGATAAGTTTTACTGCTTTTGACATCCAGAACGTAACACAGTATCTCATATTTCCCTACACTTTACATGGATGCTTAGTCTACACTGGGAGAGATAGTAATTTTCAGTGAGATACAAAAATTTGTTTTTAAGGCAGAAGATGTGGGAGAAAG
Organism: Myiotriccus ornatus; assembly: GCA_036023395.1. Taxonomy (NCBI): domain Eukaryota; kingdom Metazoa; phylum Chordata; class Aves; order Passeriformes; family Tyrannidae; genus Myiotriccus; species Myiotriccus ornatus. The sequence continues at coordinate 37,863,337 of JAYRBT010000093.1, read as the reverse complement.
CTATAAGTTCACACTGTATGAACTGCTTTATTATACTCGTTAAAGTAGTCATTCAACAATTGGAATTAACAGTCCTTTGAACTACCATAGAGACCAATGTTGTCCCAGACTCTTAAACCAGAGAGTTATCTTAAAGCAGTCATTTGAAAAATTAAAAACAACTTGATATTCCTTATTAACTAATCATGCCCCTTATTGTTAAAAGGTAGGTTTTTGGCTGAATACCATGTTATCCAGTGAATAAATTACTAGGCAAAGAGTTCGTACACTGGTAAGGGCTGCTAATTATTATTATCTTCAATTTAACAAAATATAGGCTTTTAACTCTGTGAACTGTACAACAAAGTCCCAGTGTGGATCAGGTCTTCCTTTCATGATGGTCTGAATAATCAGAAGTTCAATCAATGATTAATACTGCATAGAAGTGCATAAAGAAAGAATGAAAATGCATTTTCATGTACTGCTTGCAACATAGAACTGCTACTGGAAAATAATAATCTGCTGAACAAGTGTAAAAGAAACTTTGTAATGTGATTGTAGAAGCTATTTGTGTTTTATTAACCTGTTATTTTATGTGGTATGTGTGATTTGGATTTATCTTCTCTTATGTCTTGAAATTAGGTTTTTCTTAATCCCTCTGTGATCTTTTGACTGTGGTTGGTATGAATTTGTACCATACAACATTAGTAAATATGCAAATTATTGTGATACTTCATATGCTCAATAAAATATATGGCTGTCACTGGTAGGTGCCTACATCTTGTTTAACTGATTATTACTGACTGCTCATGAAAAGCTTTCCTGCTACACAAGACTTTGGAAGAAAATGCAATGTAACATGCTACAATGCTAGCTGATCATTACAATATATGGTTTTTAAAGCTGAGTGGGTCTGTTGGGATGAGACTAGAAAGAGAATCAATTAATTTCTTCTTCAACTACTTGCAACAGAGATAAAGAAAAACAATAAAAGGATGAATATGATACCTCTTCAAAATGAAGTGGTACCAGTTACACCAATGAAACAGATAAAAAGTGAATTGAGATCCTTCCCAAGCCTCTTTCTCTTTGAACTATATCTGTTTATAGGATTTCTTAAAAATGTGAAATGTCTCAATTTATTTAACTTTCAACTTTGTTGAAAACAAACAAATGTGTTGAAAACATGAGCTTAAATTTGACAGATACAAGTAGCTCAGAAGATTCCATTTAGTAACAAACTGCAAGACCCTAGGTTATGCTAACCCACACAACTCAGCAAAATCCAACCCACCCAGTTTTAATTTACCCAAATATTAAGAAAGGAGACTAGGAGAGGAAGAAGTAAAGAAATATCTGGAAAAAGAGGAAATTATAGCTACCATGCCATATCCAGCGTAGATGCAGCTACAAGGAATCCAGGAAATGGCAGGACTGCAATCATGCAGTCTTTGTTTTTATCTGCTCTGGCTCCCTGTGGCCACCCTGCCAGGCAGGACTTCTGGCCCACTGACCACTCTGGGGCTGGACTGGGGCTCTGAGGTGGGGTGAGAGGCAGTGCTATCAGTGTGCCAGTGACTGACAGGTGCTCTGGGAGTGCCCAAAGAGGCTTGAAGGGGTTGGTGTACGGAGCAGGGCACTATTTCACCCTCCTCCACTCACACACACTTGAGTTGATCCAAGTCAACAATTAATATATTAATCCAGTGCCTTACACAAATAAGTAGAAAAGTCATTGAATATTCAAGAATATGAATAAAAGCCAAGGAAAAAATAGGAAGTTCTCATAACTCTTAATACCTTTAGCATACATACAGTACTCTTACTATCACCCTCATTATTTCCTTCCTTGCACAGTACATTTTACCACGCTGAGTTTTGTTCATTTCTGATTGTGATTCCAGCTCCGTAGTACCAAATTCAGAAGTGTCTACTCTACAATCCATGTTCTCCCAGTTTGACAGTGAATTCCTTCTAAGTTCTCCTGGAGTATGAAATTTCATGATCAAATCCCTATTTTTTGTGAGATGTTATGATTTTATGTAATTTTTTCAGCTACTGACACTCTACAATTTTTTAATGTGAAGAATTTCTGTTGGGAAATTAAGTATGCTGTCAATAGATTCAGTTTTCCTAATTGTGCCTAAGAAGCATCACAAACACGCATTTCTCCCAGGCAGGAATCAGAAAACTTTTGAACTCAACCTCACTCCTCTGATTTGCTGAAAATTAAAATTGTCACTGGAACTGTTCTCTGTTTAGATGGCCATGGAGAAGAATGTGAATCACACTAGTGGCAGTGAGTTGTAATCAGAGAGGCATCTTGTGACTCTCAGTGGTTTTCTGGAAGTTCTGAAATTGATGAATGAGGATTTTTTCGGACTTCATGGCAGAAGAAGGCAGGAAGGCATTGGTCACTACTGGCTATTAGGAGCATATCTTTCTGACACTGTCTGGTGAAGAGGATAGCTGCAAGACCTCTGCCAAAGTTTACTCTCTTCTTCTGCAGGAAATTTCCTCTTTTGAACAACAGTCTGAACTTTTTCATTCTGATGTCAATAATCCCTTCCTTGGGATTGCTGTGTGCCGGAAGACTAAGAGGAAGAGTAGATTCACACAGTTTCTATTCATATCTTGCTGGTGGATATAATGAAAGGAAGGATTCAATTCCTTTTTCCCAATACAGCTAGGACGTTCAGAGACTTCTCTATGAATACCAAAACTTGTTAATACTGCTGCTATGTGTTTAGGAACACTACTTTCTGGCCCACCAGGCCAAATGATGAAAATTATGCAGGATCTCCTTAGTGAAAGGCATCACCATAACAAAAGAATAGATAAACAAAAACCCAAACAAACCCAAACAAACAAACAAAAAACCAAAATCAAACAAATTTCTTGGGAAGCTGCAAGACAGAGAAGTGAAGTAGTACACACTCAGAGAATCAGGAGGTGTAGTAAAGTTTGAGTTGGATTTTTTTTCATGTCAGATAGAGATGCAGAACATAAAAAGGCACTACTACCATATTTTACAGACAGAAAACATAAAGAAAACCTAGCTTCGCTCAGGCAGCTGGTAACAGAGACAGAGTATGTATCTAAACCTCACAAATATTGGTTCAAGTCTCACCTGCGAGCTCCTCTTCTCTTTCATGGGAATAGCCTTTCATTTTGATACTTCCCTTTAAGTTCAATTCCCAGAAGGGGATAGATGAAATCAATAAATGGCTTTTGAAATACCACATTGTGTTCATAAAACTCTAGGGTAGTTGCCGGTACCTCTCCTATTTGGAAGAAAGCAATAATAAATATTCATCTGTACTCTCATGCAAATAAGCTTTGGTTCCAGCACTGCCTCAGAGACAGTCTGAATGTAGACAGATTTCCTCTTTCCTTTAAGTCTTATCTGAGCCAAATATTTGGCTAGCTAATCAGGTTTCCTTATCCCTCTGAGCTTTGTAGTTTCTAATTAGCAATATCCCTTTTTCAAGCACTATGGAGAATCAACTCCTTGGAAGAACTGCCTTGTTCTGCCTCAAGGTCCTGATGCTGGCAGATGGCAGAGTCCAGACCCAACTATGGATAGATGGATGGATGTCAGGATTTTGTTGCTTCACACCTAACCAATTAGGCAGCCACTTTCATCTCTAGCATGGACACTACCCAGTTCTTGGTTATGCAGCTTTTTATTCTCAATACTTTTGTTTACCAAACGTTTTCTGCTGTCATATCTAGCAGTGACAAAATACTGGAAAATGGACAGATGAAAGTTTCATAGAAGCCGTAAAGGACACTGCAAACTTGTTTAAATATTCTAGCAGGCCCTCATCCTGAGAATGTCCCTGAATTGCATTGTCATCCAAATGCTTTAGGGGGACCATAATGATCACAAAGGTTTCAGCTGGACCACCCAGAACTGCAAATGGGAAAAGAAGCCTCAAGGGGTTCTTGTAGGATTAAAGTTGCTCCCACTTTAACATCTTGACAATATTCTATGAGGGCCTTCCCATATCATCAAGTAATGAAAATCTGTTTTTGTACTTATCCAATCACTTTAGCATCACTGTCCTGCCTGAAAGCTAGACAGGAAGAAAATATTCACCTGTAAGACTGACCTGACAGAACTGTTACATCATAGCAGTACGACCATTGGAAAACACATTATAATGATTTATGTATCTTGGTATAATCTAAGTAATATGCTACCTGCCTATAAAATTAGCACTAATTTTTGTGTCCTGCATCATGAAGAAGTGTTCCTTGTCTGTCAGGAACTAAATTAACAGATTACTGATGGCCCCTTCATGAATCTTGAACTAATAAAGCTTCCATTCAAGAGGAGTATCCAAATTTAAAGCTTCTACAAATGAAAAGGGCAGGATGCATTTAATGACTTAAACTCAGTAGGAGAAAGGAGAAATGACCTCACAAAGTAACAGATACAGTTAGATAGGGAGTTGTACAATTGGCAGTATGCATACCTTAATACAATTATAAAAGAAACAAATTAAGCTACATTATAACCATCAAAATATGTAGCTACATGGTCTATATATATATAAAGAGTATAAAATCAGATTTTTGAATAATAGTATTCTATTTTCTATCATAATTCAAATTGAATGAAATATATTTAATCCTTCTATAATAACATAGCTATTTATCTGGAAACAGTTACGTAATGTAAATAAACAGTAATAATGTAATAGACACATTATTTTAAAGTCATCATAAGTACACCACTGAGAAATCTTCCCCCAGCATTGGAGCAGAATAGAATATAATCAAACTATTGCAAATTGTCCAGTGTTGGAATTGAGGCTGTAACGAATATCAGACATATGGTCTATTAATACCTTATTTTTAACATGGGTTGTTTCATCTGCTTGTCCATAGTTATGAAATGAAAACCTGCTATCTGTGTACCTCTTCTGCTAGTGAATATATGTAATAAGCAGAAAATTCAGGGCAAAGAGACAACCATATGGCAAGATCATAGATTGTACAAAAGGCAAATATTCTCACTAGTGTCTGCTGTTTCTAAAATTTCGCAGCAATTGGCTGGCATTTTAAGTTGAATGGACAGTAGCACTTGTTTTGGCCTGTTGAGAGACTGTTCAAGCCCGTGATAGTTGTTTCACTGTTCTAAGAGCAAGAATTTTAAGGACATGTTTTTGAGGTGTTCCATTGAAACAAAAGTCTTCTTTATGAAGCACTGAATCTGTATATTTTTATGAGATGAAACTTTCCATTGGTTTTTGACAATTTTTAGAGACTCAGAGAAGATAATTTCATCACATGAGAGAATATTTTATTGTAAGAAGACTCCCTCATTGAGAAGAACAAGTTTAAAAGTACAAAAAGCTCATCATTTTGCTTTATCTTCTAAATCCTTCTGTAAATTGTAGACAGTGTATCAAATATATCAGAAATTGAATGTTACATGCACAGACACTAATAACATATGATCACACTGTACTCTAAGATGACCTTGTGTTTCAGTATTCCCTTCTTGATTTCTCATATATAATGATGTAGAATTGCTTATAAGTGAAACAGCTTAAATTGTCTTTAAAGGCCAATCCAGTCACATGTATAATAGCATTCTTCAATTAAAAGAAAGACTTTATGAACTAATTGGCAGAACAAAACTTCCAAAGCCTCCATACAATCCTTCAGCACATTTAGGAAGATTATGGCTTAATGTAGAACTCTTTGGTTTTTCTGAAATATCCTCAGTGCCTTGCTGGAACCTTCCCCCCCTGCACCTGGACTCTAGCTCATTGTGCTATTTTGGCTTGGACAGAAGAGGACTTTTATGACTTCAAACATGGACATTAGATCAAGTTTTTATTTTCTCACATAATCCTGTCTTTGATGTCACCATACTGAGGCCTCTTAGAATAGAAAGAGAAAGCTGTGAAAAGAGGCCCATTTAATTTATACATTTAAGTGCTGCTGTTCTAATTCACCAGTGTAGCATTTTCATTGTTTTCTGCTTTGCATCCTAAAGGCAGGCTTATGCCAGGCAATTACAAATGGCTCTTCTGAACAAATAATTGAAATTCACTAACTGTGGATAGGTTAAGCAACACCAGAATTGTAGTTGCAAGGTCAAATATATTCCTATTGGTACTGCTGAAGTTACGGGCTACACTTTTCACTTGCCTTGAAGGATGAGTCTTTGTAACCACTTGTT
>JAYRBT010000093.1:37831041-37848501 GCA_036023395.1 Myiotriccus ornatus | reverse complement strand
TGTGCCAGACCCGCTCCATAATGTCTGTATCTTTTCTTAGCTAGGGAGCTCAGTTCGGCACCCAGAACTTCAGATGTACCTCTCAAAATACATCCTTTGCAGAAATTACTGGTCTTGGTGCCCTGAAGATGAATTACCAGTCTTAACTGCTTGTCCAGAAGATATTTGACAGAGATTCCCACACAAAATTTGTTTTAATTACCTTTATATAATTGAAAGAATAATTTAGCAAACGAGTTCTACATATTCAACAGACAGCTACTCACGTCTTCTCCAGGTAAATAATAATAACATTGTCCTGCAGTTACAAATAAAAACACACAGACTATAAATGTTTGGATTTTTTTGTCTAAATTGGAGGTAACTGCAAAAAGATGTTAAGATAATAAATCTACCGAACAAACATGTTCTCCTGGCACTCAGCAGGGGCTAGCTTGGGATCATTTATCTCCAGTTCATTATCTTGTCTGCATTATTCAGCAGCCTGGTTCATGCTCCATGGGCTTCAAACAACTTTTAACAGCTGAAGTCTTCTTCAGCTTTGACTTACTCTCTCACTTTATAATACAAATCTGAAAGTTGCTCAGATTGCTGTGGTGAATTAATGTCTAATGCCATAATGGAGTGTTCCTTATTCATATGGTAGTGTGCATGTTCAGCTTGGAATTAGCTACCAAACATGGCAAGTTTCCATTTAAGCAGTTAGATTCAGTTTCATATATGAGTAACAGTTGTTAATTCAAAAGACTTGTGCTGCATCCTCGAGATAGATAGATAGATACATAGATAGATAGACAGAAAGATGACTTATGGAATTATTATTGTCTTAACATTATAAAATATATACTACTATATTTTATAAATATTTATTTTATATACAAAGATCAACAAAACATGTTGGAATAAAACTCTGATCAACTAAATATTTATTTTCATATATTTAAAATTCACTGATATGTAAGAAAACTTAAAAATGCACAGACTTACGTATTCCTGAAATGTGACTGGGACACATTTCAATCTAAGGGTGTCAAAGGTATTCGTAATACTGTTTATTGGGTTTGCATGGCTAGTTCTGATACCAGGGGGCTGCACAGCTGGCTTCTGTGAGAAGATGCCAGAATGCTCCTTTATCTCCCACAGAGCCAGTGCCAGGAAGCTGCAAGGTGGACCTACCACTGGCCAAGGTCAAGCCCATTACCAGTGATTGTAGTGCCTCTGGGATGAATAATTTAAGAAGGGAGGAAAAAAAAAAACCTGCTGCATAAAAAGCAGCTGAAAGAGAGGAGTAAGAACATATAAGAGAAACAGACCTGCAGACACCAAGGTCAGTGAAGAAGAAGCCAGAGGAAGTCCTTCAGGTGCCAGAGCTGAGGTTCCCCAGCAGCCCATGGTGCAGACCATGGTGAGGCAGCTCTGCCCCTGCTGCCTATGGAGGTCTATAGTGGAGCAGATATCCACCTCTAGCCCATGGATGGAGCAGGGGGTTGTCTGAAGGAGGCTGTGACCCCATGGGAAGCCTGCACTGAAACAGGCTCATGGCAGAAACTGTAGTCTCATGGAGGCAGAAGACTACACTGGAGAAGGTTGTCTGGAAGAACTGGACCCCTTGAGGGACCCATGCTGGAGCAGACTGTTGCTGAGGGATTGCACCCTGGGAAAGAAACACACGCTGGAGTGGTTTGTGAAAAACTGCAGCCCATGGGAAGGAGAAGAACTCATGCTGGAGAAGTTTGCTGAGGACTATCTCCCATGCTAGAAGAGAGGAAAAGTGTGAGGAGGAAGGAGCAGCAGTGACAGCTTGTGATGGGTGTACATAGAGGGTCCACAACCCACATTCATTGTCCCCCTGTGCAACTGGGAGCGTGGAGGTAGAGCAAATCAGGAGTGAAGTTTAGCCTGTGAAGAAGGGAGGAGTGGTTGGAAGGTGTTTTAAGATTTGGTTTTACTTCTCACTACCCTACTTTGATTTGTTTGGTAGTAAAACAATTTCCCCGAATTAAGTCTGTTTTGCTTGTGACAGCAATTGGTGAGTGATCTCTCCCTGTTCTTATCTTGTCCTACGATCCTTTCATAGTATTTTTCTCTCCTTGTCAAGCAGCAGAGGGGGCATGATAGAGCAGCTTTGTGAGCACCTGGTGAACGGTTATGTGGCCAACTCACCACTTGCTGGTTTTCTCATTCTTGCAGTTCCGAAAACAGCTTCTTGACAATTGTGAGGTCATATTTTCAATTTCAGCATTAATTTGTGAAAGAGTTATGCCTGCTAAGTGAAAGCTTGTTGCAGGAAGGAAGGTAGGGGATTGTCATTATCTTCAGGCTAGAGGATACAGGTACATGCTATGATTCTGAATTTTTGAAAACACATCCTCTTTTTTTATTTTTTTTCCTTCCTAGAGAAAATAAATTTAAGCAAATCTGATTTTTTTTTTTTTTTAAGTGGAAATGCAACAAAATACATTCTTACATTTGACATAGCTGGCATCCACATAGATGAAACTCATACTTCAATACTTCCAAAGTAAATAACATTTCATGCATTTAGCACTAAAGTTGTGTCAGGAAAAAACCAAAACAACAAAAAAACAAATTACAATTTCAAGTTTCTTTTTAATATGTTTATTTATCACAGGTCTTAAAACAGGCAAGAGTTGTGTCAGACAACAATCATGTCCCTCCACATTGTTTAGCAGTTCCATCTACTGCCAGAACAAGCTTCAATCTGAGTCTTGGTGATATGATTTGCTAGGTACACAAAAGCAGCAGAGACTACATAACCTTCACAAGCCAAATAGCCATGCTACATGGAAGATCATAAACTAATACAAAAAAAAAAAAAAAGTCTTTTTTTCCTCTATCAGGTTAGATTATACAGTAACAGAACAGTTGAAACTTGGGCAAACTGAAGGGGTAACAAATATCCTTCCATATCTATATTAAATCTATTACATGTGTATCTCTGTGTGCTAATTTGTAAGGTTTCACCGCTAGGGAAGAACACTTTCTGCCATCTAAATGTATGCCAGCAAATGTATTTCAGCACCAACTGCTGCCAAGTTCATTAACTAGAGTTATAATTGAATATAAAAAAACCCCACAGAATTCTTTTGTAAGCAAAGTCATTGCAGGAACTGTCAAGAATGCAGGTAATCACAGAATGGGATGAAAAATTATTACAATGAAGAGCTAACAGAAGCAGCTGAGGCACCTAGCAAATGCCAATTATTTCACACTATCAATTTTTTGTAATTAGGCAGTAACCAAACACTTAACTACAGCGCCGGGATAACAGTGCTGACAAGTCTGAGAAGTAAAAGTGATACGAAAAAGAATGGATTTGCAAAGAATCAGGGCCTTACCCTTTTTCATTATGAATTTCCCATCAGCATGACTTCTCTGTCATTCAACAGTCTGACCACACTGCCATCGTCCTACAAAACTAATAGCTGAACACTCCACTTCCATTTCCTTGCTAAAAATACATGAAAATGAATGATCTAAAATAGTCTAAAGAATTTTTCTTTGGAAAGCAAGATGAGTCATAGCATTGTTTTTAACTTGGTTTCACATTTATCTGAAGACCAGTTACTGCAATTTGTAAGCTGTGCACTGGAGCAGCACTCCTCTGCTTTCAAAACCTTTACTGTTTAATAGCATACCAAGAGGAAACAACACCAACAAGATAAACAAAGAAAGATACTTGAAAAAGACACAAAGAGAGTGGAGGAAAACCTTGGGGAACCTGTAGCTATATAAGAGTTTTGTTGAGATGTGGGCAACAAAAATGTATTTAAAATGAAAAATGTGTATTATAAAAAACATGGAAAAAATAAGGCCAGGCTTTAAAACACATTTAGGCTGCAGACCTGAGATTTCTTCTGGAACTTGGCAAGCTGAGAAAAAAAAAGAAGGTAAAAAATGTGAATGTACATACAGTGGTACTGTTTCTTAAAGTGCACCTTCTTATTGTGATAAATTCGGTATCAAGAAAATACAGAAGAGTTTTATTATTGGCCAAAGGGGCTCTCTAGGTTTCTGGCACTTCTTCAGGCTCTGTGAAGACAAAAATCTTTTACCGTCTTTTCTAGTAGTGCAGCGAGAGATGATCGATTTATTTCAACACGACTGACATACATTTACTGGAACATCAGCAACTTAAACATCTTTAGAATTTATTCTCATATGTATAATATTCTCAGGTGGTAAAGCCAGTTTACTATGTAGGCATCTTTGAATAACAGAAGCTGTGATGCATTGCCTTGTAGCATTATCCCCCTACCAATTAAGTAATTCAGCAAGCAATTGTGATACTACAACAGCGAATCACTCTCCAGAGGCTTTATATTCCACTGTGTACTAAGAATTAATTTGAATGGGAATAGGAAAGACTGTGTAGAAGAGTACTAATGGTAATGATAGATATGGTAAACCAAAAATAGAAGAGACAAAAACTGTGAAATATTATTAGACATGAGAATTTATCACTCATACAGTTAAGAGATCAATCCAGATGTTCTCATGCTTCACTGATTTGAATTTATTATGTTTTTTTTTTCTTGTCAGAAAAACTACGCCTTCAAACTTGAGGTCTAACTTTATTTTTTCATTTCTGTAATTTTGCAGAGTTGTTCAGAAGCAAATACAACAGTGTTAATGTAGCTGTGGTATTTGTTGAGTCCTATCACTACATGCCCTCATGAAGAGTCCCTCTCCAGCTTTCTTGTATGCCCCCTTTAGGTACGGTAAGGTCTCCCTGAAGCCTTCTCTTCTCCTGGCTTCCCCAACTATTTCAGCTTGTCTTCATGGGAGAGGTGTTACAGCCCTGTGATCAACTTAATGGTTTTCCTCTGGAATCGTTCCAACAGATCCATGACTTTCTTGTGTTGGGGCCCCAGAGCTGGATGGAGTACTGGTGGGGTCTCATAAGAGCAGAGTGGAGGGGCAGAATCAATTCCCTCACCCTGCTGCCTATGCTTCTTTTGATGCAGCCCAGGATATGGCTGATTTCCTGGTCATTTCTGGTTCATACTGAGCTTTTTAAACACAAATACCCCCAAATCTTTCTCCTTGGGCTGGTCTCAACCCATTTTCCACTCAGCTTGTACTTGTGCTTGGGATTGCACTGGCTCAAGTGTAAGACCTTGCACTTTAGTTTGTTGAACTTCAAGAGATTTGCACGAGCCCACCGCTCAACCTGTCAAGGTCCCTCTGGATGGCATCTCTTCCCTTCAGTGTGTTGACCACGCTGCACAGCTTGGTGTGGACAGACTTGCTGAGGGAGCACTCAGTCCGTGTCCAAGTCACCAGGAAAGGTGTTAAAAAGCACCAGTCACGATACATGTTATCGAAGAACATATTCTTAGACCTGCATATTTATTTGGAGTATTTTATATGGGTTTATTTTATAATCATAGTTATAGCATTGTTATATTAGGAAACTAGAGAAGTTTCTCATGGATTCACCAATCACTCAGTGAATGAGAGAATCAAACCAATTGATTCAATTGATTAAACCAATTAACTGATCTAGCAGCAAAAATATATATAATTACTTCCTGTCTAAATCTTATTTCTACCTAACTTGTCTCTAAACCATAAAGGTGTTTAGAATCTTGCAGAATCAATTAAAAAGGTTAGGCTACTTCTTGTACTGAATTTAATTTTGGAAATAAATCATACCAAATTTTCAGTAGTGTTCAACAACTTATCTGTTATAGCAGGTAGGCATAACAATTCTTCGCTGTTCAATCTTACAATATTGATGGGTGATATTTTCATTTAAGACACTTGGATATGACCACTTTTCAAAGCACTAATGTTTTACTCTGTTTTTCTGCTAGCTGGATGACATTCAGCCCTCAGTTACTCTTACCAACATTCCCCCGACCAATGAAACACAGAATCTTTGTTACAGAAGCCTCTCCAACAAGCACGGTCTTTTTCCTTCTGATTCTTGTAAATTTATTACAGTCATCTACTTTACCTTGGAGTTCAGAAGATTTTCTATTTTTTTTTCTCTACCCATTGGGCAGAGGAAAAATAATAAAGTTTCACAGCTGTTCCATTTAGAAGTGAAGTCGATTTCTGAACATGCTGTTGCAACACACATACACACAAAATACTGTTATTTGTTCAACTGTTGCATTTTGGTTTCATTTTTTCATTTCCTTCCCTCACTGTACGGCTGTTGGACTACCAACAGGTACAGATAAGCAAGTCAAATGTTATGCTTTAATAGTAAAAGAGTATCAGGCAACATCATTATGTGACTGAATAAACCTCAATATACCGCTGTATAAAATCCACGGCTCACCTGCATCTTGAACAGGTAATGTGGAAGAAAAAAAAATCAAGACAATAGGGATAATCAAAGTTATAGGATCATTCGTTTGAGAAGAAACTTATTAAATTAACTTTCTTCAGTCTTATGAAGGCCAAGATGAAGCAAGATATGCAGCAGGCTTTTCAAATAATGAGTGGCTTCCAAGTCCTCTCCAATGATACGTAAACCTTACATCAAAATAGTTACACTGCAATTCATTAAATTTAAACCCTTTGAAAGATGTTTATATCCCAAAACTACTATTTAATGATGTGTGAGGTTCATTATGTTTTTCCCAGTTCCTCTCTGATCCACTTTAATTTATATTAAGATGGGAAGACCTTTTTTTCTCTTGAACTGTTGAGCTATCTACTCAAAGCTAGCTTCAGTGCATGGCGCAGTATGTGATTTCCAGAAAGGACTTAAAATCATGCCAATGAATTGCTCTGGCCAATGTAGTATTCTAATAAAACTGTGCAAAGAGTGCAGTCTGCGTTTATTCCCAACTTTCCACAAACTAACATTATATACAATACTCAAATTAAAATCCAGAAACTAAGCTATAAACCTCCTGCACCTCTACCTGCTGGTTTATTCCCATCCATCCCACCAAACTAGAAATGGGCTGATACTCTGAGAAGAATTAGACCTTGGTTTTATGTGTTCCCACCAAACTCCATGGAAGTACTACCCTGATTCTGGACAACACTGGAATCAACATATGAGGTATCTTCTATCATCATTAATACTTTCAGCTGCTGATGCCTATTCAGAAACATCTGTCTTCCAAACACATGATGCAAAAAGTTTCAGAGATGGCAGTGTGAAGGAAAAACCATCACTGTGCATATAGGTCTGTATTATCAGGGAGTACGTTGGACAGATCATTGCATTATTGCTTCGGTATATGCTCACCACCTTTCACAGCATTAGTCTTTTCAAATGGGTAAGTCTGTTTGAAATGGATTAGCCCTCTTACTTCCCTGTGCAAGAATAACAGTACTGATGCAAATGTAAATCAACTCTTTTCTGTTACACATCACATTCAAAGCAAATGCTTGCATTACAAAGGATATTGATTTGCTCTGAAGGTGTGAAGTGGTTTAGTGACACAAAATTCTAATCAACACTTGCTGCCATCTTCTGGTTTCATAAAAATCCACAAATGTATTTCAAAAGTTCTTCACTTTAAACGAAAATACTTCTTTGAGACAGACACAAAATTAAATACCACTCTTGAAAAAAATCTCCTATCCAATTCTATAGCAATTTTCCATTTGCAATTCTACATAAACATACGAAGTGCTGAGTTTTGACAACATAAAAAAGCGGAATTAGGGCAAAATAGTGATAATGCAGTCATGTTTTACATATGCTAAATATAAGATATTTTTATGACTGTTAAGTTCTCAGTGACAGATAAGTTTCATATGCTTTACTACATAATGCCATTTATGATACATGTGTATAGTCTTACTGATATCTATAGAAATTTTAAATTTGTAGAAAAACAAAATGATCAGCAACTATAACAAAAAAGTAAAATACAAAAAGTAAAGTACATTTTGGGCTTAAGCACTTTTGACACTTAGAGCACATTATGCTTTTGGACACTGAAGGTCAACCTTAATGCAGTACTTGGAGAAATGTAAGGGGAAATCTGGAGAATTATAGACAAACTTTCAAAGCCCAGATCAAGAAGAATTCAACAGAGGTTTGAAAAGGGAGACAAGGCCCTAAATTCTGAGGTTCAAAACAACAGAAGATGTGAGTTCAAGACAGTGGTCCAAGGGCTTGCAAGCTTACAAATAAGCTAGTCCTGCAAATGGACTAGGACCCTCATTTCTAGGAAAGAGGTGAATTACCCTGGACATACAACCAAGTTAATGGTTTGGTAATCCAAAATGCATGCACCATACCACACATGAACATATAATTTTCTTGAGCATGGTGATCACTTCAAGCCTACCCTTAGTTTGAAAACATTATTTTCAATAAATCATTTCTATGGTGGGATGAGTCCTGTGATTGGAGTGCCCCATTGGATGGTTACAGGCTCTTCAGGAGGGATAGGTGAGGCAGAAAAGGAGGGAGGTTGCACCGTATGCAATGGAAAGGGTAGAATGTATGGAGCTCACAGTTGACAATGGCACAGTTGAAGCCTCTGGGTAAGAATCAAGGGGCAAACAAATAATGTGGATGTCATTGTGGCAGTCTGCTATAGGCCCAGCCAGAACACTTACGCCAATTAATTATTTGTTGAGGAACTAAGGGAGACTTCTATGTCAACTGCCTTTGTCCTTAAAGAGGACTTCAGCTTGCCAGAAATTAACTGGGATCATCACACTGCTGGTACAACCCACACCAGAAAATTCCTAAAACACATGGATGACAACTTTATGAAATAGGTCCTAAGGGAACTGACTTAAAGTAAAGATGCCCTCCTTGATCTGCTGCTTGTCCACAGAGTGAATCTCGTGAGACAAGTGGAGACTGGTGGCTGTCTTGGCCACAGTGACCATGAAGTGATTGAGTTTAAAATCTTTGTTGACAGGAAGAAAAGTGCCAACAAAACTTGAACTCTGGACATGAGCAGAGCAGATTTCAGGCTGCTCAGGGAACTACTGAGTTAATTCCTCTGGGAAAATGCTTTTGCAGGTGCTGGAGTCCATCAGTATGGGTCACTTTTCAAACATCACTTCCTAAGGAGACAGAAGCAGGCAATTCCCAAATGTCAGAAGTCAAGCAGGCAGAACACCAGCTTGGCTTAACAAGGATCTTCTCTTGGAGATAAGGCAAAAAAGGAGGGTGTATGCTCAGTGGAAGCAAGGACAGGTGAAATGGGAAGAATACAAGAAGAATACTTACCACTGTAGGGAGAAAACTTTTCCAGCCAAAGCTCAACTGAGTTGAAGCTGGGCAGAAATCTGGGGGACAATAGGAAGAGTTTTTTCAAAAATGTCAATAGGCAGTACAGAAATACTATTGCAGGATGAGGATCGTCACCTCACAAACAGGGACAGACACAGGCAGAGATGTTTAGTGCTTTCTTTGCCTCTGTCTTCAACATGGATGATGGACAAAGAGGGTCTCAGTACCCTGAGTTGGAGGACCATGACTGTGAGAATGATCAGCTCCCCTTGACCCTGAACTTGAATGGGATCTTCTGCTTCAGCTGGATCCCTACAAATCTATGGGGCTTGATGGGATTCATCCCACCACACTCAAAGAGCTGGCTGATGTAATCACAAAATGCCTCTTGATGATTTTTGAGTGGTCTCGGAAATCTGGAGAGGTCCAAGCTGAGTGGAAGCTGGTGAATGTCACAGTTTTCAAGAAGGGAAAGAAGGACCCCAGAAACTATAGGCCCGTCAGTCTCACCTCAGTGCCTGGCAAAAGCATGGAAAAGATTATTCTGGGAAGCACTGAAAAACACCATCCAATCACTAGTGGTGTTCTGCAGGGCTCCATTGTTGGCCCAGTTGTCTTCAATGTCTTGGACATAAACAGCTTGGATACACAACTCAAAGGAATGCTAAGTAAGTTTGCTGATGACACTAGAGTGGGAGGAGTTGTCAAATCCCTCAGGGGTGGAGAGGCCCTGCAGACAAACCTTGATAAATTAGAGGACTGGGCAATCACCAACCAGATGAAGTTCAACATGGGCAAGATACGATTCTGCACCTGGGACATGGTAAGCTTGGCTGTGTGTATAGACTGGGGAATGACAGGCTGGAGAGAAGTATTGCTGAAAGGACCTGGGGATTCAGGTCGATGGCAAGTTGAATATGAGTCAGCAGTGCCCTGACAGCCAGGAGGTCCAACCGTGTCCAGGGGGGCATCAGGCAAAGCATCACCAGCTGGTTGAGGGAGGGGATTGTCCTGCTCTGCTCTCATCTTGAATATTGTGTGCAATTTTGGGCATCACACTATAAGAAAGATATTAAGTTTTTAGAGGGTGTCCAAAGGAGGGCAATGAAGACGGTGAAGGGCCTTAGGGGAAGCTGTATGAGGAGCGGCTGAGGGCACTTGGTGTGTTCAGCCTGGAGGAGACTGAGGGGAGGACTGATTGCAGTCACAACTTCCTTGTGAGGAGATGGTAGGTACTGACCAATTTACTTTCATGACCAGTGACACAACTTGAGGAAATGGCATGAAGCTGAGTTGGGGGAGGTTTAGGTTAAATTTTAGGAAAAATGTTCTTCATCCAGAGTGTGGTTGAGCACTAGAACACGCTCCTCAGGGAGGTGATCACAGCCCCAAGCCTGTGTTCAGGAAGCATTTGGACAGTGTTCTCGGGCACAAAGTGTGCTTCTTCGGGTGTCCTGTGTAGGGCCAGGAATTGGACTTGATGATCCTGATGGATCTGTTCCAACTCAGAATATTCTATGATTCTGTGATTTGGCTCAGTGCTTAAAGACTGTTAAGTCACCTCACCTATATGTGCAGAGACCTAAATGCCACAGAAATTCACAAAATTATTCTTATCCACTTACCTGAGCCATTAAAACTCTATGAATTCCCCACTGCAATGCAAGAAATTCCCTACTGTAGAAGTGGTTTAAATGTATTTCACTGGGAAGGCTCTGAAGCATGGCAGAGCTCTGCCTAGAGTGAGCTGCCTACCTTCAGCCAGCTTACTTATATGGTAAAACCCCAAGGTACATTTAAGTACCTGCCCTAGTACTTCAATTCCTATGCATCCCTTCCTTACTGCTACTCTTCTCCAAATAATGTATGGCCAGCTTGTTGCCATGTCTTGAGAAGGAGGACTTCAACAGGCATCAAGGCATGTAGATTAAGACTCAAAAATTGTACTTGGGCAACTTCAGGTACCTATGACAATCTAAGCCTTAGGCATTTTTAAGACTTATTCTTTCGACTATAGAGGATTGTCCAGTGGAAGTGAAACTGAGAAGAGATGTCGAAGAAGTTTCTCTACCCTAGGTAGGAAACGTAGCAGAGTGGTAGAGCAGTAGAAACAGCTGCGTACCTCTGGCAAGGAACCCAGAACAAAGATATCCCTGGGCCATTATACTCTTACAACCTACGCAATTTATGCATTTTTCACACAACTTTTGGTCTAATGGTGATTTTTGGTCTGGGGTCTTATTTGTTCCTTATTTGGCTTTTTTCCTCTGTCTCCCAAGCGGTATTGTTTCTTATCTGCATAGGTTACTTCTGTTGAAAGTCATGGTTACTTTCCAGTTTGCATTGGCCTCAGCATATCTAAGCAATAGTTCAAGTTAAGTGGGAGTTTGCAGCCTGTGGTCTAAGGCTTCAGCAACTTTAGTTATTCATGCTAAGCAAAACTACTCAAACAAAAGGATACAGTTGAAAAAGGTAAGTTATCTGAAACTTCACAATCAGATGACCATTATTTGAGTTCAGGTCCTCATAACAGAGACTTCATCCTCACTGAAAAAAAAGAATCTGTTTCAGGGTTCTGTAGATAGATAGCTTCAATTCAGTACAAGGAAAAATAAGTGAAGAAATAGCTAGATGGGGTTCTACATCATAGGATCAGGGAGAAACCTAGAAACGTCTGGTGAGAATCATCAGCCTGTTCTGTGAACAGTTTAACCAGATCTCTTTTAACAGTTTAATCAGAGCTCTTAAAAAACTTAAAAAAGAGAATAAACAGATAACAACACTTCCCACTATCTTCATTATTCAATATATGAAAAGCTGAAAGAAGTGATTCAGATTTACAGTGTTGATGAATCTACAGTTACTACTGATCAAGTAAACAGTACATATATTTTTCACATAATGATGCTATAATCAGAACTACATAATATTAGAAAGAATTTTAGAGTTATGTAAACAAACAGTGTTACCAACTTTACATTCATCATTTCATAAGGAAAAAAAAAGTCATCATTCTGAGTTTTCACTGTGATAACTAAAATCTTTCATGGTACAAATCAAGAGGAAAAATTATGCTAACAATACATAATGACTCACCACAATCAGACAGAAAAATTCATTGTATATAAAATTAAAGGACAACCTTAAAGTGGCTAACACCAGGCATTGCTTTGGAGCAGGCAAGTGGTTTTGGCTATCGTATCAAGTAGTAAGGGACAATACTCAAACAATATGTACATGCAAAATTTGTGCTTTGTAGGTGAGTAGGTGTCTGTTTCTCCGTGTTTCTTCCTATATTCCCCACATAGGCCTTCTATTTCTCATCAGCGATGACTTCAGGCCTCATTAACTGTTACTTGCCACAAGTTGCCAGCAGCTCTCGTGCAAGTTTTCACTCTAGTCCTTTTCTCACATGGTGATGAAAGTAACTGTGGACTTTAATTAGACTAGCTTGTCTAGGGGTTTTAAAATTAATTGAGCTCTAGTGCTATATAGATTTTATATAGTGTCACATGGATTTTAACTACAGTGGTCCATTACTCCTGTAACTGAAGTACAAGTGCCCATAAACCCATTTCCTATGAAAAAATTCATACAGGGGAGCTACTGGATTCAGATTTGCCATTTGAGCCATGGAGCCCAGGTGTCCTCAGTTAGAAGTGCAGAGTGAGTACCAGTGCAGAAAGATGAGGAAGCAAGACATAGCAATGATGGCTCCAGTCCTCTGAACTGAGCAGAAATGGCTAAGCTGACACCCCATTTCAGCAGGGGTAGTCATGGTTCACATCCAAACAATATTCCACAGACTACAATATCAATAAATTTTTAAAAAGGGACACAAATGTGACATTAATCCTTAGAACTTCTAGAAATTATTTTTAGTATCTACAGTGTCTTCCTTACCCTGTAGACAATGGTAAAAGCTGCAAGAATGTCTTTGTAGTAAGTTTTGTCTTCTGTTCTTGGCCTTTCACCTATGGTACCTAAGAATAATAATACAGGAAGATTGCATAGTCTTTCTCTAATTTCACATAGAACACATCCATTCATTGCTAATGATTACTGTGCTGACAAGAGTGCTTTCCAAAGGCCAGTTCCACTGCAACTACCCAAAGCCAACTCCAAAGGCAGCTATCTTTCTGTTCTGAGAATTTACACTTTACCTGTTCATTTAATTTAAAAAGGGACATAAAATAACTTCAAATTATTAATCTAAACTGTAATTATCTGTTGAATTTGTTGTAAACCTCAGAAAATGCATGAGCCCCTCAATCCAATACTATGCTCAGAAACCAGTGTGAGGCCACCAGATGGTGTCGTTTCCATCACTTAACAAAGACAGGTCTCTCACGCCAAGGGTCCTTCACGTTACTAGCTATATCCTCATTTGCTCTGACTCCTGCAAACTTGTGAGAAAAAAAGTCAGTTAAGAATGGGAGTAAGTTAGAGAAGACTCCATGATAACTTCTGGGATCAGCTGATAGGCTGAACCTGTCTCTTCCCCCATAGGAAAGGCTACTGGGTAAAAACTGTACTCTATGCACAGAGAATTATTATATTGAACTAGCTTTTGTTAGGGATTAGAACTTGTTAGTATGTTGCTTTGAAATAGTATATTGCTTTGAATATGTTTTTCCAGTCAGATACTATCACTGGCAATCCTTAACCTGTCCCAATTACATTAATAAAGATTGCCATTCTGTAAACTGTTGAGTCCTTCAAGGGCACTGATAGACTAATCAAATATTAAGGGTTTGAGAAAATCTCCCCTTTTTGTATGACAATGTGAACTAGACTAACTTTTTTTTTTTTTTTCCAGAGAGGTGGGTAAAGGTAAAATTGAAGCCATTTCAATATAATAACTTGTTTAAACAAAAAAATGGTTTTAAACTTTTTCAACATAGTAGGCATAAAGAATCAGAGGAATAAAAGACATTTTAATGTCAACAAGTCTATACTGATTTTAAAACCAACACAAGATTCTATAATGCAGGATATAAGCAAATATTTGCAACCTAGCTAGGCTTGTAACATACCTTCAATTGTGTGTTTATCTACTTTTCACACCACTATCAATACAAATGACATGCTACATGTGTATAGCTTATAAACCCCTACTTAACTGCAAGAAATATATGCAGTTTCATCCTAATACCCTGGTCCAAAATTAATCAGAACTGAGCCTACTAGAAACATACATAATCTACTTTACTTACATTCTACTCAAAAGGAAGACAGTGCTCTTTTACCAAGATTACATTTTTCCATCAACAGTAATTTCTCAGACAAGTCAATTGGTTTTGACTGAAATCCAGGCTTTATTTGTAACGCCATGTGTTTCCTGACAAGTATTTTCATGAGTCAAGGAAAAGGCAAGGACATGTAACAAAATATGCTCAGTGTCACACTTTAAATTTATCCTGCAACAGTACTTCCAGATGGCATGACAAATGTGCATTACTTTGCACATGCAAACATAGTATCTCCAATTTCGTTTTTCTTTCTATGTCGTTTTTCAGTGCTTATGAGTGACTTACCAAATTTAAAATGAAATGTAAATACATAAATCTGGTGTAAATTATATTTATTGATATGAAGTATAAAGTATTTATATGTTAAGTATAGTACTTCATAACTTCTTTTAAACAATTAGAAAATCTGTCAATATGCCAGAGAGACCTCTTTTGTCTACTGGTATGTTAGACTTCAATTCTGAATAAAATTTGAAGATCAGAGTTTTCTCAGTTGAAAGTGTTCAGGTGGCTATTGGACTCGTAAAATTTCTGTTTTGCCAAACTAGTGAATGAATTTCTTTGACAACAGCAGGAAGAATATAATTACTCTCTACTTTGTACCTTGAACTACAAGAACTGTCTTTCAAGTTTAGCTTTTTCTGTTTTATTGATAAGAACACCTTGAACTTTTTATTGCATAGCAAGAACAGATGGAAAATTCTGTAGTGGTTTTGTCTTTGGCTTTCAAAATATTTAAGTAGTTCAGGCTCAGTACTATGGATTTACTAGGATCACTACACTTTTGAGCAGTTACTACATTGTTGCATGTATAATTGAAGGTGTTTAGCACTTACACATATTTCACCCTGTCCTGAGGAAAAATTTGTATAAGCAGAGCAAACATTTCACCATGATTTGGCTGATTCTGAGGGAAATGAAAAACTTCATATCTCTGAAAGATTTAGAAATAAGGCAATGTGTGGTTTTGCTGCAGTTATATTCTCAAATACTCCAAGAAATAGTTCAAAAATTTTGATGGACTGATAAGATTGATACAATTCTGGTTTTGGGGGACATACTAATGAGGCTGATAGTTCATTCTGCTTTATTTACTGTACTTCATGCTTCTTTGAGTCAAAGCCATTTTGAGGCACTGTCTGCCACATGAAAGAAACAAGGATAAGAATTTTCAGTGCTCCAGTGTGGGTCCCCCATGGGCCACAGGTCACAACAAAAAAGCTGCTCCTGTGTGGGCATTCCATGGGCTGCAGCTTCCTTCAGGGCACAGTCATCTGCTGTGGGGTCTTCCTCAAGCTGCAGGTGGGCTTCTGTTCCACTGTGGTCATCCACAGGCTGCAGAGAAACAGCCTGCTCCAGCATGGTCTTCTTGGGCTGCAGGAGAATCTTGTGCTGCTTCTCCCATGTTTTTCTCACTTCTTCCACAGCAGCTCTACAGCATGTTTTACCCTTTTTCAAATAGGTTCTCAAGAGGTGACTGGATCACTGTTGAGGAGTTCAGCTGTGCCGTGTTGTGGCTCAGCTTGAAGCAGATAGAACTGGCTGTGCCCAGCACAGGGCAGCCCTTGGTCTCTTCTCAGGGAAGCAGCCCTCCATTCCTCCAAATTTTCCGTGGAAATCTAATACCCTGTGCTATAAAAAAAAATATATAAAATAATAAAATATAAAATACTTAACAATCATTTCAAACCCAATTATTGAAGTTCCAGGAACACGTTGGAGGGTAAGTCTATTCTTCCTGTTATCAGCAAAGAAAGCCTTGTGGCAGTGTGGCAGAGGAACCCGTGGAGCTATACAGGTTAGCAAGCTGCAGATTGAGCTCTGGGTGGGAGCCTGAGGCAAGAGGCCATAAACTGTCAACACTCTGACTAACAAAAGGCACGAAGTGGAATGTTTCCAGCCAGATGGACCGACACTAGGAGAGCCAGCAGGAGCTGAAGACTTGGGAGGACAAGCAAGACTTGTGTGCAGCTTGGACTGTGAGGGTATAAGAGCCCAGGGGTTCCTTGGCTGGGAAATCTCTCCTTCGAGGCACTCAGTTCAAGCTGTTTCTGTGTTACTGTGTGGGTAATAAATTGCTTTGTGGAACGGGACATCTGAGACTCTGCTATGGGAAACCTGGGGTCAAATCCCTATGGAAACCTGGTCTGACTGTGTGAGTATGAGGTGTACAGGGAGTCAAGCTGGAGCTGCCTGCTGTGAAGGGCCTTCAGTCCCAGCAGTGAAAGTCTCTGGTGCTGGGTCTGAGCACAGAGGGCCTCAGTACAACCACTCAGGGCAAATATGGCCCAGGTATTTCAGTGTGATTCAGCATCACCCAAGCCAGAAAACAGCCCGAGAGTCAAGCTCTTTGGAGACAGAAATTCAATTCAACTTGCTTTAGCCATTATGCCAGTAATAGCTCAGCCATTTTTGAACAGCTCAGAGATGCAGTAATTTCTACACTTGCCTAGGCTGGGGGAGAAAAATATCCAAGAAACCTTTATAGCTATCTCACATTTAAATCCCTTGGACAAACTAAGGGGTCCAGCCAAAGACAAAAAGATGATTAAGCAAGTGGAGCATCTCTCTTATGAAGAAAGGCTGAGGAAACTAGGCCTGTTCAGCCTGGAGAAGAGACGACTGAGAGGGGACCTCATCAGTGTCCATAAGTATCTGAAGGGAGGATGCACGGAGGAGGGAGCCAGGCTCTTCTCAGTGGTGCTGAGAAATAGGACGAGAGGCCACGGGCAGAAACTGATACACAGAAGTTCCACCTCAACAGAAGGAAGAACTTCCGTAGCGTGCAGGTGACTGTGCACTGGCATAGATTGTCCAGACAGGTTGTGGAGTCTCCCTCACTGGAGAAGAACCGCCTCCCTTCCAACCTGATAGATTCCGTGTTAACTCACACCTTAGAAGCAAACAAGAATAGCCAGCGCGGAACTCCCGCACTTCCCCTCAGAACCTCGGTACGTACGGAGAGCCCACGGCAAGGAGCGGGCGGATGCATGCCGCACACCGCGGCCCCCGCCG
>JAYRBT010000093.1:37771258-37830941 GCA_036023395.1 Myiotriccus ornatus | reverse complement strand
CCGGCCGCACACCGCGGCCCCCGCCGGCTCCCGTCCCCGCCCTGGCCGCGCCCCTCCCGGCGGGGCGCGGGGGCGGGGGCGGGGCAGCGCGGGGCCGGCCGCCGGGCGGGGCGGGGCGGGGCGGGCGGCCGGGCAGCGGCTGGAGCGGGGCGGGCGGCGCTGCTGCTGCTGCTGCTGCTGCGGCCGCTGCGGCCGGGCAGGATGGTGTTCGAGTCGCTGGTCGTGGACGTCCTGAACCGCTTCCTCGGCGACTACGTGGTGAACTTGGACAGCTCCCAGCTGAAGCTGGGCATCTGGGGAGGTACGGGCCTGCCCGCCTTCCCTGCCCGCCGCCGCGTCCCTTCCTGCCCGTCCGGGCTCGCCCTGCCGCCCGCAGGAGGGAGAGGCTGGGGCAGTGTCTCCGGGCGGTGTCCCTGGGCGGTGCCGAGCCAAGCCGGGCCGTGCCAAGCAGGGCCGTGCCAAGCCGTGCCGCACCGCCTGCCCGGCAGCTTAGCCGGCAGTCCACCTGCCTGCCGCTTAAAAATAGCCGTGGGGGCGGGCGGGCTGGAGGCGGTGTCCGCGGGGTCCGCCGGCTGCGGCAGCGGGGAGCGGGGAGGGGCTGCGGGAAAACAGCTGGTGGGGGGAAAGAGGAACCCGGGCGAGGTGCTGGGGAGTCATGGACAGCCCGTGCTCTCTGCTGATGGGCACGGACCTTGGCTGGCCGCCGTGCTTCTGGCGGTCGCGGAAAGTTTGGAAGGACTGGGCGGGCAGCTTGGAGCCGGGAGCCTGACCCGGCTCTGCGGGAATGTGAAACTGGCGTACGGGCTGTTTCCCCGCCCGGAAATAAACTGAGAATAAACACCAGGGGTTTGGATGGCGTTTTAGGGTCAGGGTCGTGCTCGCGGCGGTGCCTCTCTGCGAACGGCAGTGACATCCCGTCTCTTCTTGGTGCTGTCTTCTGTAGGTCTGTAGTATTTGTCACTTTTAGCCTTAAAACCCCGGGAGCAGAGACTGCCTTAGGTGTTTGCAGAGGCGATGACCAGCTGTACTAGGCGAAGTGGGCAGTGGTCTGTACAATTAAATTAATATGCCGGTTGTGAAGGCAAAGCAGGAGAGTGTTATGTTTGAATGTACTTTCTTGAGGTCCCTTTACTAAGTACAAAAAACCAGTGTCAAAGTGTGTCAGATACAGTTAACAGATACGTGTGCAGCGACGCAGCGACCATTTATGGCTCGATTTCCAGTGTACATTCCAGGTGTCTGCAGCCTCAGCAAAAGAAAACAGAGGTTCAGGGTTTTTTTACGGGTGCGTTCGTACATCTGTAGGTGTGAAGCACCCTCGAGGTATTCCCTACGTGCAATTCCATTCTTAGGTACTCATATACATTAATCAGATTTTGTAAGCTTCTCCTGGAGCTTTTTGCATCATGGACGTTTTTGTTGTCATGCCTCTGTTTTCTGAAATGGCATCCTTATTTGGTTTCATATATGCAGTATTTTTCCTTCAGTTAGTCAAGGCATTGGTAGTATCTTTGTAAAGCTCAGTCTCTATATGGAGTCTGAACACTGCAATATGAAATGTAAGTGCTGATAAGAAGGTAGTAAGGCTCAATATAGTGTATCGATTACTGATTAGATGAGTCTTATTGGAAAGGCTTGAGTTACTGTATCTTTCAGCAAAACTATGTCATACTAATTGTTTGATTTGTGCACTTAAGTTCTGAACTTGTCATAGTTTCTTTCAGTTGAGGGAACGAAGGCAGAATACTTAATGTAAAATATGGAACATTGTGTAAATGTTTTGGGCAATTTATACATTACAAAAAGGGAAAAGTTTATTTTTCCGGCTCTGTAGATTGCTGGTGGTTCCTCATGGCAGCTTATGGCTCTGAGAGGCAACTCTTAGGAGATTAGATGCACATTAACTGTCTCTCTTTTTTTTTTTTTTTTAATTAATTCCCAATAAATTTTACTTTGGAGTTTCAGCTGGGGTTTTTTTTTATTTTATGTACGTGTAACTTGCTTTTGCTTTTATTATTTCCTTTTCAAGTAGTTTTTATTTTTTAGAGGCTTTAGTATATTTTTCTTTAAATTAAATTTCTCATTTCTCAGTACAGTACTTATGTACTACAGCAAAACTTTTTTTTTTTTCTCTACACAGCCTGTTTACTTGCTTATTGTGAAAATGTATATGTGAAACTATCTGTATCTTGCTCTAAGAGGCTCAGAACTGCTGTGTAGCATTGGTGAAGCATCACTTGAGGAGTTTATTTTTTTCCTGTCTACTGCAGTATGCTTTTTTGCAGTTTAACTGTGTTTAATGACCTGTGCATCTGCAATATTTCTTTCACTCCAAATATCTCAAAGGACCTAGAAATTGCATTCTGCTAGCCAAAAGGCAGTAACTATTTGTAGTAATAGCAGTAGAGTACTGTTTTTATATGAAGTGCATCACTGGTTAGCAGATCTCAGCACTCACAGTGTATCTGAAGTCTACTGATAATTTTTTTGGCTCGCTAATTACTAAAATTCTGGAACTAAGGTTTGGGGTTTTTTTTAATGATACTATTTTTTGTCTTCATATTTTATGTACATTTAATAGTTTTCCATGCTTGCCTGCGTGCTCTGAAAGCATTTCCTTTACAGCTATATGTTTTCATGCGGAGTTTGTCTTTGTGTGTCATGATAAAGCTGCTAAAATTTACATAAATCATGTAGTATTGAAACTAAATTGTCTTAAATCCATTAAATATTCTAGTAGTGATTAAAAAAAGAGGCAAATTGTGTGTTTAGTTGTTTTTTTTTTCTCTTCTAACAAATAGCCACTGCTTTTTGATTGCTAGAGCATTGCACAAGTGCTATATATCTGTATCTTAAATTTTAAAAAGAATGCATTTTTTGGCCTCTGAATGATTTAATACCCAAGGGAGGTTTTTTTGTGTGTTGTTTTTTTTTTTTTTTTTTAATGCTGTAGCAAGCTGTGGTCTTGTGGTATTTTATAGATGGCCTGTTTAAATTAAGACTGGTAACCTGTTGATAGACTTTTAATATA
Source organism: Myiotriccus ornatus (assembly GCA_036023395.1). Taxonomy (NCBI): domain Eukaryota; kingdom Metazoa; phylum Chordata; class Aves; order Passeriformes; family Tyrannidae; genus Myiotriccus; species Myiotriccus ornatus. Next base: position 37,827,910 of record JAYRBT010000093.1, on the reverse strand, counting down.
TGTGTAACAGCTAATTTTACAAAGGTTTCAGCTTCTGTAAATTTGAGAGCTTAATTAATGAGTTTTTAATGAGCATGCTTAACATTAACTTTGGTGTCATTAAAGCTATTCAGATTCAATCTGTGTAGTAAAATTGTGTGATGTTAAAATAGTCTCTGCAGAGTAAGCGTTATCAGGGAATAAGTTTAGAATAGAATTGAACCTGGTGGTATATAAAACTGTAACCTTATTACCTACAAAGACTAGGTACTTACAGTTGCTAAAGTAGTTATAGTTGGGAATGCTGTCTTTGCCTGTGTATGTTTTTCTCTCTTCTTCCTGACAAGATGTATATATTGTAAGGCTTAAAAACCAGATATCACAAAATATCCTTCTGCATGTAGTATTTCTCTGGAAAGGCTGATGTCAGCATCGGTCATTGGTCACTGCCAGCACAGCTTCGTGAAAGGGAAGTCCTGCTTATCCTACCTGATTTCCTTTTATATAACTCACCTAGTTGATCAAGGGAAGCCAGTTGGTGTAATCTTTTTGGATTTCAGTAAAGCTTTGAATATTGTCTCTCACTGGATCCTCCTGGACAAAATGCCCAGCACACAGCTGGGTAAGCACATCATGCAGTGGGTGAGCAATTGGCTCATGGATCAAGCACAGAGGGTAGCAGTGAATGGAGTGACATCAGACTGGTGATCTGTCATTAGTGAGGTTCCACAGGGCTCCATCTTGGGCCCTGTGCTCTTCAGCATCTTCATAAATGATTGAATGCAGGACTTAAATGGATGCTAAGCAAGTCTGCAGATGACACAAAAGTGGGAGGAGCTGTTTATTCCCTTGAAGGCAGGGAGGCCCTGCAGAGAGACCTCAGCAAATTTGAGGACTGGGCAATCACCAACCAGATGAAGTTCAACAAGGGAAAGTGCTGGATTCTGCATTTGGGATGGGGCAACCTTGGATGTTTGTACAGACTGGGGAATGAGATGCTGGAAAACAGTCCTGTGGAAAGGGACATGGGGGTCCTTTATGATGGCAAGCTGAATATGAGTCAGCAGTGCCCTGGTAGCCAGGAGGGCCAACCGTGTCCTGGGGGGCATCAGGCAAAGCATCACCAGCCGTTCAAGGGAGGGGATTGTCCCACTCTGCTCTGCACTGGGGTGGCCTCACCTTGAATGTTGTGTGCAGTTTTGGGCAACACAACAGAAGAAAGATATTAAGCTCTTAGAGAGTGTCCAAAGGAGGGCAGTGAAGATGGTGAAGGGCCTTGAGGGGAAGCCGTATGAGGAGTGGCTGAGGGCACTTGGTCTGTTCATCCTGGAGAAGAGGAGACTGAGGGGAGACCTCATTGCAGTTACAACTTCCTCATGAGAGGCAGAGGAGGGGCAGGCACTGATCTCTTCTCTGTGATGGCCAGTGACAGAACTCAAGGGAATAGCTTGAAGTTGTGTCAGTGAAGGTTTAGGTTGGATATTAGAAAAATGTTCTTCACCCAGAACGTGGTTGGGCACTGGAACAGGCTCCCCAGGGAAGTGGTCACAGCACCAAGCCTGACAAAGGTCAAGAAGCATTTGGATGATGCTCTCAGGCACATGGTGTGACTCTTGAGGATGTTCCTATGTAGGGCCGGGAGTTGGACTTGCTGATCCTGATGGGTCCCTTCTAACTCGGCATATTTTGTGAATCAGTGATATGTCAGATGTATAGAATTCTACTGGAAAGTGATTATAAATTGTTGCAATGAAAAAATTAAAAACATTAAAAACTTCATAGTGTTTTGTGAATGCTACAAGATGGATGGATTGGTTTACTTGATCAGTTCCTCCAGAACTGTTCAACAGCTTGAGCCAACTCTTCTGATATGTTCATTTTTAAAAATTGGGTCCAATTTCTCAAAATTGGTGGTACTTTGAGCAGTTGTTTAACACCATTAGTACTATATAGCTGCAAGAATATTTCCTGCAGTTGGACCTCCCATTTCCCCTATGTTTTGCCGTGTCTAACATGCATCCCAAAAGAAAAACATTTTTAAGTCAATTAAATCTTTATTTGTAATCTCAAATTGTATTCCTTTCCTGGCCTGTAATCTGATTCTGGTTAACTGAATCTCACTGATGCCCCTGCTCAGCTATTATCAGGTGTCTATTCCATGTGCATTCATTAAAACTATACAATTAATTTTAAAGTAAGCATTTCAGAAGCTCCATTCATCTTGTAGAATTTGAAGAAGACATTGCTTCAGGCTATGTGCATGTTTTTTAAATTATGAGTTTTCTGGTGCCTTCCAGTGTTCCTTTGTTGTGACAAGTGTCTGATGTGAAGTATATTGTTAAAACCGATCTTGCAATTCAAATTTTCTGCATTCACAGTGTACTGAAGTTAATTTTTGTCCTAGGACATTTAAACATTATATTGCTGAAATGCTTCCTGTGACTTTTGGTAAGCTTATAAATAAGACTTGCAAATGTAAAATTTTCGAGAGCTAAAAATTCATGAACAATTAATTTTGCTGGATAAGTACAAGCATGGGAGGCAGACGGCTGAGGGAAAAGAAGCAAACTTTTAATTTCAAGGTGGGTCCTTACAAAAATGTTACAGTAATTTCCAACATTTTTACTTTGCAGAATCTCAGATTCTTTTTCATGAGTGTACAGGCACCATGAGAAATTCTCAGATACTATTTTGTAGCATGAATAAACAGTCTGGTCTTAATCATCTTCTGTGGATGTTTGAAGTGTAGGTTATGGATATCTTTCACAGCACAGAGTCTGAGACCACACGTCATGGACCACTGTGGCATCCCGCCAAAAGGGAAAGGGAGTACCCAAGATTTGTAGTTGCTCATGGTCAAAAAAGAACAACAAAAATCAGTGTCAGTAAAAAATTACAAAGTTCTGTTATTAAACTATGCACACAATATGGGAATTGTTACAAGTTAGTCCTTTGTAATATAAACACTGTGGTAGATTTTGAATAAGGGATAGGGTGAAAGAAAAGAAAGAGATTGAAAGAGAGGGTAAGAGAAAGAAAGGAAGAAAGATCACCAGTCCTGGCTCCAGTGTCAGTGTGGCTGATGGGATGTCCAGGGTCCTGGGGCACATGTGTGCCCAGGCTTTGGAGGAGTACCTTCTTAGAGTAAAGGTTTCCTCACCCTTGAGTTAAGTTTCTTATTTTCTATGCAAATGAGTTAACACGTGCAGTATGTTCTTCCAGACACTTCTGGAAACGGGTCAGAAAGCTTTGGGGATCTTTGGTGATCCCTACTTATAGACCTTTGGCTGACAGTCCATGCCCACTTCTTGACCTCATTCCCACGCTTGTGCTGTACTGTGTTGTACTCATCTCCAGGAGCCAGAACATGGACCTTTATCCCAGAAGACCTCTGTATGGCCCCCTTTTCCTTTCACTCCTGGTTTTACTCATGGTGTGTTCTTACCAACAATTCCTGATTGGCTTCATGGCTATCTGGCGATTGATGTTTAAGACATTAGCCCCTGTATTTTCTGGACTTCTATAAACCACTGATTCAGACTTTGGGATGTTTAGTATGCACCACTACTTTGCTTATTGCAGTTTTACTTACTGACTTCTTTTCTTTTAGGAGCTGTAGCACTGAACAATCTGGAAATAAAAGAAAATGCCTTGGTAAGCTAGTGAAAATGAAAATAAAACTTGAAAAAATTATTCATGAACAATGTTTTGGGTTTAGTGGGCATTTTTTAGTTCTTATATTACGATACACTGTCTTTTAAGTGGAAGCTTACTGGTTTCTTTTCTCCACATGGATTATCTGATTAATTTTAGACTAAATTTAAAGGTAAAAGTATATGCTTTTTTTTTTTACGTAAGAGAACTATCTGCAATTGCTAAAAGAATATGTTTAGGTCAAAAGCAGTACTGAAAGATATTTTTTTCCTATAGCTTGTGAACCTAGAAACTTGCTCTTGGGAATGTATTTAGCCTAGCATGGCTCAACAGTCTAAATGGGTAACCTAATGTTTGCTTATCTATTATATTGAATTTTGTTTTTCAAGTGGTTGAAAGGTAAATTTGTTGTTAAGTTATCATAATGTCTTTTCCTGCATTGCAACATTTCTCAAATTGCTGAATTGAGCTTAAATTTTCTGAACCACTTTCTTTCAGAGTCAGCTGGATGTGCCATTTAAAGTTAAAGTAGGACATATTGGTAAGTTACATTTTACCATGTACTCATGCAGGAGTTTCTAAACATAATGCATTTCCTTGCAAGTGACTCAGGCATCTTAAGCAAGTAATTTCCTTACTTTCCTTGATTTGCATACTTTGTATGCTCTGAAGTTTGTCTCTTCTAGAAAAAAAACCTGTCTGATGGCTTGTTTTCTGAGATGATGAAGTTAAAATATACTGGAGTCTTGTTTAATCGCTTCAATGTTAGTGAGAAAAGAGCCAAACACAGCAAAAATTAGCAATTGGGCAGGACTGGGTCTCATTCCTTGTCTTAGCAAGACTTTGTTTTTGCTAAAATGAAAAGTTTTCTCATTGCAAGTTGATTGTCTTGTAAAAGTTAGTGGTTTCTTAAAGCAAACTAAGTCTGAAGCTGTTATGCTTCCTTCAAATCTACCCTGGAAATATGTATTTCCCGGTGACTGATTTCACATTTTATTAAAATTGATGCTTGGGTGAAGAATGAGAGACACTGTAACCTCATGATCCCTGTGTTCACAAAGCGTAGTATTTAACTGACTGGCGATGTATGAGCTGCACATGTGCTTTTCTTGTTTCTGAGGATGGTGCAGTGGATTTGCAAGGAGGGAGAGGTTGTTACGAAGAGAGAATATAATTCCCATGAGTAGGAAGAGGATCTAGAGACTTGGTAGCTCTGCTCATGGAAAAACTTGCCTCATGTGTGTTGTGTAAAAAATAGTACAACCTGAAGGACATTTGCCTCAGATGCACTGTTTCTTTTTCTATCCAGTATAATAACTGTTCAAAGGTTTGTGTTTAATGTCAATTGTATTTCTAGTTTTTTTTCCCAGTCAGCTATTTAACTGTATACCTCAAACTTCTTCTTCTGTGTTTTTAGGTCAACTTAACCTACAGATTCCGTGGCAAAACCTTTATACTCAACCTGTTGAAGCAGTTCTTGATGGAGTTTATTTGCTTATTGTGCCCACAGCCAGTAAGTTAATGTAGAGAAAGAAGTGGATATAGATTGCTGGGATTTCATAAGTATCTGGAATTAGCTGATGATGTTTGAGGGAGCTTTATTCCTGGTAGATACTCCTAGCAAATCCAGTTAGATAATGGAATGGATACCTTGAATTAATTTGCATTTCATCACCTAATTTTGTGCTGTTATGTAACTGTTATGAAAATGTAAAAATGACTGCTTTTGAAACACCATCTTTAAGAAAATGTGTCAGGTTTTTTTGGTATCATGCCTTTTTGCATTGTGCATTTAGGCATAAAATATGATGCTGAAAAAGAAGCCAGGCAGTTCTTGGAAGCAAGACAAAGGGAATTGCAAAGGATAGAGGAAGCAAAGCAGAAGATAGCTAACCAAGGTAAGAGTCAGAAAATTAAGAAAGTGATGCTATTTCTTTTTTTATGTTAATCCAGAAAGAGGAAGACTTTTTGTCAAAGTGTTCTAGGTTCCTCTTTGGATACTTAAAACCCCATTAGTTACAATTTAGCTGTAACTGCAGTTAATACTGCAGAATTGGCATCCTGAAAATAAAAGGGTTCAAGCATTGACAAGGCCTAAGTGAGGCTTTTGAAATACTGCTTATTTGTGTCATATGTTGCCTGACATTTTGTTTCTTTTCTTTCATAAGAAACAATTTAACATTGTGTCCATTAGCAAAAATTGTTACAATTACAGCCTTTTAAACATTTTGTTTATATTGTTTTTTGATACATCTACTCTTTAAATTTGACTTTTGGTACTTTTAAGAAATTTTTATTGGCCACCTTGAGTATCGGTGGGTGCAAGGCGTACTTTTGAGCTACGTGATTCTTCATGCAGCAGGTAATAAAGCTGTGAAACCTTTTAGTCTGAGGATATAAATGTTTCAGATTATGATGAGTGAACATGTTTTTATACAACTAGAGTAGAATGGAATAGAAAATTCAGACATTTATCATGCAAACTATATTATGGTTTTGTCTAGTTTTAAAAATAATGTAAATTTCAAATTATTTTCCTTTAACTTAGATAAAGTAAAAGAGGAGAAACAAGACACTTTTGTGGAAAAACTAGTTACTCAGGTCATCAAAAATCTTCAGCTGAAAATTTCCAGCATCCATATTCGCTATGAAGATGATGTAAGTACTTTTGTATATCTTAGCATAAAGGGTTGTGCAGCATAACATGAAATTAGGAACCTGTCTGATTTCTTTTCTCCTAGTTGTTTTCCATGTTGAGAGATTCCTAGTAAAGTTGTGGAATTTTCATATTTAAAAAAAAAAAAAAAAAAGAAAAACTGATAAAAAGCTCAAATACATAAAAATGCTTAAATTATTAGTCAACTGTATCTTACAGATTATGAAATAATGCTTTTTTTGTATCTTCCTCCTGCTCTATTAGATCACAAATCGGAATAATCCCTTGTCATTTGGGATTTCACTTCAGAATCTAAGTTTGCAGGTAATTTTATTTTTCATTGTTTATCTAAAAAGCATGTTGATATATAGGTTATGTTTTTGTGTGTTGTGCTTTCTGGTAACATGCTGTCTAATGAAAGTATACCTATAATCATTAGCAATGCACAATGGTAACTACTTGATTTATCAAATTCAACATAAATATTGTGGGAAGGGTGCCATTAAAGTGCTATCATTACAATAGATTTTCAGGAGAAAATTCTTTTGCCTGCTGCACTTTGTAGTTGCCAATCCACTTTGTTGGATTTGGACCGTTCAGAATCTATGAATATTTTACTGAAGCTGCCTTGAGCTCCAAGAAAGGAAGTTAATTCTTTATAACAGGGAGCGGATTAAAAAAAGCCAAAAAAAAAGAGTATGACATCTTTTTTTCAAACTAGCTCAATTTTCAAACTGCGAGCTCTACTTTAAAGTGCTAAGAGTAGTCATCAGAGACTGTATGAATTTTTTTTTCCTGGAGGATTATGTAGTAGAAGCAATATGCTGATTGTGCTGAGTTGTTATGATTCAGTAGTTTTGCTGAGTAACTGATAATCTTAAAGAAAATATGTCTAAGTAAATGATGGGTGTCTCATGAATACTTGTTCCTAGAGTATTTGAGGGTTTTCTTTGGGCTCAAACTAAAATTAATTACTTCTAGAATTATAAAAGAATTCAAGCCCTTGTTTAGGTCTGTCCAAAGAGCCTGTCTAAAAGTGATATTGGTGTGAAGGAAAATAGTTTTCAGTACTGAAAACAGAATTTTGTAGTATCTTTGGTTCTTGTGTGCAGCGTGCACGTGCACATATGTATTTTTTTGAGGAAGTAGCCTTAAGTTTTCACTTAAAATAATGGATGAATTGCCTTGAATCAGAAGATGGTGTCCCATTATTTTCTGTGGCCTTTAATTATGATGATGGTTTGTTTCAGTTATGATAACATGTTGGTGAATTATAGATATTGGAGTAACTTGGTATAACTTGCGTTTCAGACCTCAGATAAGAATTGGAATCCATGTTTACATGATGAAACTGCCAAGTTGTTCTACAAGGTACAGTATAAACTGTACACTAAAAAAAGAAATGTCAGTAAAACAAGCTGCATTAGAGTTTCTTCCAGAGAATGTAAGATCAAGAAAACATGTAAATGTATAAGCTCTAAAATAAAAGTAGCATTCTGAATATTTTTATTCATCCAGACTTTGTGAAATCCAAATTATTAGTCTAAAATTTGTAGGTATTAATACGTATGTTCTGTTTTATTTTCAGCTTGTAAGACTGGATAACCTTTTTGCTTACTGGAATGTGAAATCAGAGATGTTTTACCATGGTGGTTTCGATGAATCATTGGTAAGTAAAGCATGACATAGTGTATCTAGTACTCTAGTTGAATCTGGGAAACCCAGGACATGCTTCACATTTAGTTCTGCTTCCATTTATGTTAGTGTTATAGAGAATTGTTTGTAGCTAAAAGCATTTCTAGCATTGTATATGGAAAGGCTTTTATGTGATGGAAGTATAACACCTGTCTGAGGAAGTTTAGAAAAAGAAAGTCTTTGGCCAGTTACAAAATTTACACAATATGTGGTCATACTACTATTCAGAGATTTTTGTTAACTAAAATTAGGTACTCTGTTTAAAAGATAGATAAGTATTTTGAACTTTATGATGTGTCAGAGGGATTATCTGAGAGCTGTAATAAATTGCTAACACTTTCTATTTTAAAACTTAATCTGGAAATAAAAATGCAACTTATTTTTACTCTACTGTTGTGTGTAGGTTAACTTAAAACAGGGAGTTGCCAGCCACAGTGTGATTCCAGAAGGTTATGATTTTGGTAAGTGGTATTTTATTTGTAATACAGGTGTCTAATTCTAATTTTTAGTGTCTCTCAGAGGTTTCTACTTTGGCTGTTACTTAAAAATCTTAGTAAGGAGTGCAATTTAGTCCTATTCTGACAGTGAATACTGTACCGTATCTGTAGCCTTAAAAAGGCCTTGATAAAAATGAGTCTTGAGTTATGTATTATTCAAATTGAATGTCATACAGAAATCTTCTATTGATTAATTCCTTTAATTAAGAAGTTTAGGAATAATATGTGTACCATGTAAGTTTTGTGAATCAAATTGGCTTGAGTATGTTTTTGAGGATCAGTTGTTGAAACAGATGAAAATATTGAACTAAACATGGCTTTGAATGGCTGATACTGCCAAAGTGTGGAACAGATAAAACACTTCCACTCTGAATCCACGTGTAGGATCCATACTGGGTTTTTTCCATGCTTATTTAGACATATGTAATGTTTGATTTTATCCACTGTTGCACATATGATTTATCAAACAGTAAATCATCAGTACACAAGAAAAAGTAATTCTTATGGAATATGAATAATGTATAGTGAAATAAATGCTATGTTTGAAACTGTCTTGTACTATGAATATATCATAGCCAAAAAAATTAGATTTTTTGCCAGTATAAACTAGTAATTGAAACATCTGCACGTAATACTGCATGCAGGAAAGTTTGTGATAATGTTTTGTAAACATTTGTTTCCCAAATGTTGCCGGAGTGAAACTGAAAATTGAGTATTGATTGTATTACATTTTAAGCTATTTTGGAGTTTTTCATGTTTTGAAGTCTAGCATTATGATTTATGATAGTCTTAAATAATTTAATTGCACTTTTTATATCAACTTGTGTTTTTTAGTATTCCGCCCAATTTCAGCTAGAGCCAAACTTCTTATGAATCCTCGATCTGATGTTGACTTTTCATCACCAAAAATGGATTTAGATGTAAACTTACAGGATATAACTGTTGAACTCAACAAGCCACAGGTATAAACTATATTTGTGAAGTTTTATGTAATGTGGTAAAGAAGTTAGTTTGCAAGAATAAGAAAAGCAGTCTGAAATTTTACAGTGGACATTCAGAATCTATTAACTTCTTAGTCTTGTTTTTCTTTGTAGCTGATTTGCTTTTGAAAGGGAGTCTTGATACATGTTGTTCTCATAAAGATAATAACTCTCAGTTTGAATTTGTTTGTTTGCTTAGTACTTCAGCGTTATGGAGCTTCTTGAATCTATTGATATGATGACTCGAAATCTGCCATATAGAAAGTACAGACCTGATGTTCCATTGCACAACAACGCCAAAACATGGTATGCAATCTCGGACTTTTAAAATAATTTGTTAGTTATTAATTTGAAATAATTTCCAAGGAATTGTTTCTTACTTAAGGGGGTTAGAAGTCATTTCCTTCTCAAAGGAAGTCTTCAAAAGGAAGTCTTCACTTTTGTTTTTACTTGTTTTTCTTAAGCTAGTACTATAAAAAATTGATGAGGACCTGAAACCAGAGCTGAGGACACAATGAGGCCTACGATTGGTGTCTTAAAGGCCATTATCAGGAACTTATATCTGACAGTATTTTAAAACCCTAACACTATTTTAATGAAGGCCTCCCCATTATATGTTAACAAAAGAAAATATATGTAAAAATAGGCCCAACTTTTTCAACGTAGATGACAGAAATTTGATTTCAGAGGATTCCTTACAAATATATTTTTATTATTTTCACACACACATGCACAGATATTTGAGTATTTTTCATACACAGTTATCTTTTAATTTTAGGAAACAGGAGTGTGTAAAGTTCTTAGGTTCCTCCACTGATCAGAGATGCAATATTAGACATGGGATTCCACTCTTCACGGCTTGGAGTTGTATTCATTAATAGTCTGTAAGGCTTTCGGAGTCCTTTCTGTGTACTCAAAGAAATGTAAGCTATACTTAATTTGTCTTTGCTTTCAGGTGGCAATATGTTATTTCTGGGATCCTTGAAGTAAATGTTCAACCTAAGCTCCAAATGTGGTCATGGGAACATATTCGACACCACAGGAAGCAAGTGAAAAGATATAAAGAGATGTATAAAACAAAGATAACATCAAAAAAACCTGATGAAGAAATCTTAAAATTGTTGGAGGTTAGTAATTTTCAATTGAAGAATGAAATAGTGTTCATCTTGGTATTTGTTTAAACTTAAATGTTTACATGTTCTTAGATCAGTTCTAATTTAAAATAAAATTTTCAGTGGTCATACCTCTATCTTCATCACTACTGTTTTCTATTAGTGATGTTAACAAACATATGAGGTAATTTTTTAAATTAGAAACTGCAGGAAAGAGGAACTCAAAGTGATGTGCTTTTCTTTTCCAGGTTTAAGTTTTCAGATTCAACAAAGTAACTTGCATAAATTGAATTGTTCACTGTAAAACTGAGCTGTGACATGTGACAAAAGGAAATTGTCAAAAAATAATTTCTCACCTCTTTTACAGGAATTCGAAAAGGCCTTGGATATTTTTAACATCACTCTAGCAAGGCAACAAGCAGAAGTTGAGGTAAAATTCCATCATTTAAATTAGTCCAAGAGTAACTGAAGCATGAAGTTGTGGACACTTCAGGCAGATGGATTTTGTATCTATTGATTGAATTGTGTATCATACAGTCTTTCAATTTTCCTTATGTTTCATGTTTTTAACTATAAGGCATAGTTACTTTCAGCTTGTAATTAAGCAAAAATTAAGTGACTCCTTCTTCAGAGTGACTGATCTGGACTAAATTTCTTTCCACATGTAATGAGGAAGATCTACTGTGGAAAATATGGTCCCAGCATGACAGAGGTCAAGTTGGAAGCAGTTATATCCAAGCTTCATGGTCCCTCCATCCCCCAACAGTAGATTATTTTTATTAGTTTATTCCTTTCCTTCATGATACCATATTATGGATACTGAACACCAGTTGTGTGTTGACTGTTTGCACTATTACTATTCAGAATACAACAAATGCAGAAAATATTTATGTAGACAATCACAATTAGGCAAGATGATATGACTTGAGTAGTTACACTTAATTTGTTAGCCTCAGTTTTCCTAGGTTAATGTACTACCTAGTTTTCAGTAGCGTATGAGTATCACTCTAGGATACTGAAGTGAAATCTTTATAAATTTTCTGAAATCTGTGGTCTTTCTACATTAAAAATCAAGGTGACTAAAAGTAAGTAGACTATAAAGTTTGCAATCTGAAAGTATTAATAATTAAACTTCATGAATTTCAGTTACTGCTTATGGCAGTGCTTGAAAGCAATTTGATTTTTTTTTTTGAGAGGTATGGAGTGTATTAAGTATGGTGTGAATGCAATTGCTGCAGGAATAGACGTTTGCACTTTTAACCCGAAACTCTAAAGATGAATCCATATATGTGATTTTTTCCTTCTAGTGTTATCATTATCCAGACTTTTACAGAATACACATTCATGACCCTCCCCTTCAGTTGTTTGGCTGAATTGGATTGATTTTTATGAGGAGGGTTTTTTTGTCTTCTCGTAGTTGTCATCTGATTTTGGAGTATTTTTATCGTGTACTGTATAGTTTCTTTTGGTTTATCTTTTTCCTCCAACTTTTTGCAAAGTGAGGGAGATCCTGAAGTATTTCCTATCTAGTTTTGTTCTTCTTTCCCCCAATGTGACTATGCTGCTTACAAAAGGTTATGTCATTGCATTCCTGACTACCTTCGAATCCTGTGATTTAAGATGGGTTTCTCTAATGCTTGGAAGTAGATTGCAAGCAAATGAGTTTTCAGTTGTTTGGGCTTTAAGGCTTGCATTTGAGAAGTGTTAAAGAGCATCTTAAAAGATCTGCTAGTTGATTATCTAAATATATTTCAAAGTACTGAAAATCAGGTCATGGTGATTCTACTGTGTTCTATCTTCATCTGTCTATCAGCACCCATCTGTGTTACTATTATCAGGTCATACCTCTGACACAGGATTCAAAGTACTTAAAAGAGGAAGATCTACTACTAGCTAGGTATCCTGACAGGTTGCCTTGAGTCTGCTAGGTATTTATTTGAAAGAGCACCCTTTAGATGTGGGTTGAGTAAAGCCAGATAAATGATCCTGCTGTTTGTGAAGCTTTTCTGTTTTTTAAAAACATACCTAAAGGTTGAATTTCAAGGGCTTTTACCTAGATCTTGAAATCAAGCTTGCCAGAAATCATATTCGTGATCACAATGCTCTCTGATTTTCTGGCAACTTTGAAGCAAGAACTTTATTTCCAAACCGTAGGCCACTTTTTGTTCTTATCGCTTATCACCAAACATTAGCTTCAGTGAGCCAAGCGTCAAGTCTCTATAACAGATAGCTTGAGAAATTTTATGCTTCCAATCTAGGGAAAACTTTATGGGTGATTCACCTAAATAAGAATACAGGATAGAATCATGGAACCATTTAGGTTAGAAAAGACCTTTAAGATCATCAAGTTCAACAGTTAACCAAACACTGCCAAGTCCACTAGTAAACCATGTGCCTAAGCTCCACATCTCCATGTCTTTCAAATACCTCCAGAGATGGTGACAACTATGTCCCTAGATAGCCTATTCCTGTCCTTGGGAATGCTTTCAATAAAGAAATTTTTCATAATATCCAGTATGAATCTCCCCTGGCATGACTTGAGGCTCTTTTCCTCATGTTCAGTCACTTGTTACTTGGAAGAAGAGACTGACCCCCACCTGGCTATGCCCTCCTTTTGGATAGTTCTCTCTCTTAGTCAGAACAGTTTACCTTGCTGATTAAGCTTGCCACTAATCTGTGACTGCATTCATTACTAAACCATTGTAAATGGATGACAGGGAAAGTTCAAGAGGAATTCTTCAGCAAATCTGTGTAGTTCCCATACTGCACAGATTTTTTTTCTTCATCTTTGCAGAAATACAGTTCCCCTGGCTGCTGTCTGTAGTGTTGCTTACCCCGGACTCCAGTGCCTGCTGCTGCCTGCTATGTGGAGCATCACAGCTTTAAACATCACTTCTTATTTACTATGGCAGTTGTCCTTCAATACAAACCCCTTGATGTCCCAGAAAGCTGTAATTTCACAGGTTTAACAGCCTTTTACCTAAGGCTCTTTCCATTTTTTCCTTGGACTGTTCACTCTGTAGTATCTACTTCATGACTTGGTGACCTTTATAAAGAGGAGTTTTGAGGACTTTGTTCAAACTTTTTGAGGCTTGATGTTGCTTAATTGGCATTCTGCATCATCTCTGTAAGGTGAATCAGTAGTATCAATTCAGAAGCCTCTGTGTTTTTGTGCTGAGTCCTACTTTCCATTGGCCTGTAGGTGTATAGATGTGACAAGTCCCTACATAGTTGTGATTTATAGTCAGCTGTTCTGCCTAATTGTATTGCAGAGATCTTGGGGGTTTGAATGCTGAGAAGGGGTCCCTGTCTCACTCGTTTTAGGTATTGCTTTCACTAGAGTACCTCTAAATTTAGAGCTTATCTGCAACTGTTTCTATCTTTTTGGATTGTATTAGTCATGAAGAAAGTTAGTTAGTGTATTACGCTACAGTTTTGAGAACTCCTCTGTCTCTTAGATCACTTGATAGTTGTTTGCCATTCCCATGCCAAACTTTCAGTGTATGTAGTGTGCACTTTCTGTGAGGACCAGTAGTAGAATCACTGCTGGTATCAGACAGGGCATCCCCTAGTTATGGAAATAATGAATGTGGGAGAAGGGATAGCTTCCTTACTGTTATACCTGTATGTATCAGATCCAGGAGTAGTTTTCTGTTTTTCTTAGAGTAAATACTGTATTACAAGAATAATTTTTTTTTAATTGCTTTTCACATCTATCTTGAAATAAAAAATATAGGGCTGATTTAAATTTTGGCTTGTGCTAGCTATTTAATTGCTTACATATGTATTTTAAATGATTGTTTATGGTGCCATTATTGTAATGTAGAGCGCTGTATGATGTTGTGGATTCTTTTATGGTGAAAGCTAGAGAGAAAATCTGCTATGTAAGAAACATTTATTGACCATTTGCATGCTCTTTTAATTCTTAAAGGTGCTTGTTATTATGCAAAATAGAATTGGTCTGATATTGCAGTGTATACTTGAAAAGTTACTGGAAGGAAAACTAAGGAATAACATATTGCCTTTATAATTGTTGTCTGATGATGTTTTGATGTGTTAGAACTGCCTGGGGTCTATATTTTACTTAAGAAAATGAAGAAGGAAGCATGAAGAAAATTACTTACCTGAGTATTTTTAAAATTTAAGGCGACTAAGGCTGGATTAAAAATCTACAGACCAGGAGTAAAACAAGATGATGAAAATTCTGGTGGCTGGTTTAGTTGGATATGGAGCTGGTCAGGTGAAAAGAAGGATGAAAAAAAGCAAGAAATCAAGGGTTCAAGTATGATTATATTTTTTTCTGTTATTAGAAATGATTTATAGAATAATAGATCCCTAGCAACAGAATAGAACTTTGTTTTTATTGTCACATTATTGCTGTTTACATTTTCTCTTAGCCTTTTTTTTGCTGATGAAGTTGTTAATTGCATGTGACAGAGATATCGTACAATTCCTTCAGAAGTTCCTTCTGAACTCTCTTCAATATGTGATTTTTTCTGCTACAGTTTTTGTATTTGCATGTGCAGTGTATGTGTATGGGTATTTGAAGGAAGTGCTAAAAAACAGTCGAAGTTAATGGAATGAAAATTATTTTACTTCCATTCATTTTAAAATTTGTCTATTTCATGCAATGTATTGGAGATCCCCTAATTACTTAAGTGTGGGGCACCTAGTAGAGGTTATGGAACATGGAAAGTGAATCAGAAAGGTTGCTTCTGTTGTTAGCAACCTAGGAAATAGAATAGGTCAGAATAAAAGTACAAGAGCATTTTAAAGCATGCTATAGGATACTCAACGCTTGGCTTTAAACCTCAGTAAAATTTGCTTTTACTAATTCAGGACAATGTTGACAGTACCTATTGTACATTGTAGAGCTACCAAGCTCTGGAAAGTATAACAGCATTTGCATTTTTCAGATACCTGTGCTGAGTTTAACTAACCTCTTGAAATGTGACAGGTCTTGAAGAATTGATGACACAGGAAGAGAAGGCTAAACTTTATGCAGCAATTGGATATAGTGAAACAGCTGTGGATCCATTTCTTCCAAAATCAGTAAGTCATGACTGACTATGATGCCAAAGCATTGGTAGTTTTATCTACTAATTAAAATCTAAACATAGGAAATCACTTTTCAAATTACTTGAAGCTCTGTCTTTACATTTGAATACTGTTCTGATACGTTTTAATTAAGTTCTGCGTGCTGGCTTTGTGCAGAAGAGGGCGACCTTAGATACAGCTTCAGGATACTAGTTGTAGAGCTTACTTTGGATGTTTTGAAATAGTTCACAATTAAATTTTGCTTGTTCTAGCTATCATAAAATCATGTATGTATAGTTCTTTAAATATTGAAGTGCTTCATAGATTGCCTTCAAATATTCGGAAGCTTCTTCACAAAATGCACTGAGGGATCTTAATAAGGAATAAGAAAATACACTGGGATCTAAAATATGAGTGATAGTAGAAGAGATAGAATAAGTGATTATGTAAGGAAAGAGGTGATTCAAGGACTGTAATGGGGAAGAGTAACATTTTGAACCATTCAGAAATAGTCTGATGTCATCTTGATGTGGAATACCAAGGACAATACAAATTAACTGTTTTTTCGCCTCTACATCATAGAGTCTTTCTCACAAAATGTTGTCTAGAGACATCAGACATACCTTTCTAAGTCTACTCTTTACTCTAGCTCTGCCTCTTCCTAATAACTGTATGATTTTTACACCAGCTATGATACAAGCTATTCGTAACATGAGAAAAATAGTTTTGAACTGTTATTTGTACCTTTCATCTCTTCATAAACTCTTTCAAAATGTGTAATAATGTATTTTATAATCCTGTATTGTTCTTTGGCATATATAGTATGAAGCCATGAAGTTCTCTGTGAAGTTACTAAGCATGTCTGTATCCATAAGAGAAAACAGGCAAACTCCTGAGCTGGTAGAATTTGCATTAACTGGCTTGAGTACAATATTTACACAACGACCAGGTGCACAAGCAATAAGGTGAGCTTTCTGTCGAACTGTACTTGCTCCTCATGAAATGCTGATGGTGGCTAATAAGCATTTTTAAGACTGTTATGGTATTTAAGCTCCATTTTTCACCATAATTTCTTGTGCAGTTTGGGAGTGGAATCATTTTACAATTAATGGATGAATCATGGATACTGTCTCCATGTCTGCATCTTCAGAGGTTTTTGTGCCAATACAGATTTACTCCTTTTTTTATAGCTTGTTATGTGCAAACAATCCAGTTGCTAACGTGTTACTTGCTTTTGAAAGTGGCTGTTACTTCTTTTGAAACTTAATCTGAGGAAGGTGATTTTGCAAATGCTTGTGTGTGGGCATATTAACATCTGAAAGTTAATCATAACTGAAAGTTAATCTTAACTTTCAGATTAGATTTTAGAAGAAAGCTATAACTGATGATTTTTGCTTTGTTTTGTGTTCTCACACTAGCAGATGAAAAGCATCTACTGAAATACTTTAATTTCATTTCAAATGTAATGACTTAAAAATTCTGGGGGAAGTA
The DNA here is from genome assembly GCA_036023395.1 of Myiotriccus ornatus. Taxonomy (NCBI): domain Eukaryota; kingdom Metazoa; phylum Chordata; class Aves; order Passeriformes; family Tyrannidae; genus Myiotriccus; species Myiotriccus ornatus. The sequence continues at coordinate 37,810,809 of JAYRBT010000093.1, read as the reverse complement.
GCCTTCCAGTTCTAAATCTTCTGCCCTCTATTTTGAGGCATATTAGTATAATGTATGTATGATATTAAGATACTATTGATCTTTTTTAAGTTTTGCTTGTGGCTTTTCTGTTTGTACTCTTGTGCATCTAAATGGCCCCAAGTTATTATACTAAGGAAAAGGAAGAAAATATTATATTTTTACAGTGAAACATTTTTCTTTGAGTGTTTGGAGATAAAGATCTTCAGGTGAGAGCTATTAAAGAGGTGGACAAGGCATTGAGAAGGTTAAAAATCCAAGACCTAAAATATATTTCCTGATAGTAATGAGACTGTTTACCTTTGTTTCTTCTGTTTCTCTGCCCTGGAAGTCATTCCTTTCTGATGTATGTCTGTTTCCTAGTATCAATTATACCATGTAATTCTTTAGCTCATACTGCAGAATTCCCATTTGTTTGTCTCCTCTCTGCCCTGACACCTGTCCTCATGAAAAGTGTATGAAGGGAATAACTTGGCTCTCATTTCTTTTTTAGTCAAGGGCAGCTAACAGAAAAAAAAGATAATGAAATGGAAAACAGTTAACACACAGATTATGTTTACTCCTTAGAGTAAACTATTTATGTTGAAGTTTGGGTAGAGATGTATTGGGTTTTTTTCAAGCTCATTTTATATACTCTTACTATCTAATTGTACCTAGCCAAACAGATATTACATCTGAGTAGACTGTTTACCTTTCTTTACAGATTTGAAACAGAAATTACCTCACTTGAAGTTACAGGCACGGCCCGAGATAAGTGTACTCCCTGTCTCCTATCTTCTCGAACAGCCTATTCGGATGAGAGTACCTCGCTTTTAAGCATAATGTTTGAGACTAATCCTTTGGATGAGAATGCAGATCAGAGGCTTAGAATAGAATCACAGCCTCTGGAAATAGTGTATGACGCAGTAAGTAAAGATTGGAATAAAGTATAAATCTTGGAAAATCTTAATAGTAAATTTGCCATGTTTTATTTTTCCTTTATTTTAACAGATGACAGTAAATAACTTAGTGGATTTCTTCAGGCCTCCAAAAGATGTACATTTAGAGCAACTGACATCAGCAACTCTGATGAAACTTGAAGAGTTCCGTGAAAAAACATCAACAGGCAAGTGCTGCATGCTCTTTTGATGGCACACTCAGACAAATTTTGCATTCTAGGAGTAAGACAACGTTGTATCCTTCCATATGGAGATGCATGTATCCCAAGTCATAGCTTTCTAACACAACACCTAAATAAGTTGAATTATTCAATCTCATTGCAATGCATTTATTCTAGGTATTGGGTAATTTTATGTGTGTATCTTTTTAAAATTCAGCTGTTTCTACTTCTTTGTAAAATATGCTGCTTGCCTGTAAGACAGTATTTCAGTATTTGTACTCCATACACAGTGTGTTACTTCTTCAGTTTTCTTCATCTGATATCTAAATGGCCTTAATTATTTTGTACTCCTTGAAAATTGATACTGAGATGTTAGTCCTCTAAAGTAACCCCTAAATCCTTTTCAGAGTTCTTGCTTTTCAGGATACTCTCTGCCTTTGTATGGGTGTTTTCCATTTTCTGTATTTCTCGGTGAATATTGATTTTGATTTGGACTAACTCAGTTCAAGTCACATAAACTATATTTATCTGCCTTCCAGTTGCTTGGCATTAAAACCATCCCTCTAGTTTTCATTTTATCTCTAGAGATCTTACATTTTAACACATTAATGAAAATGTTGAATACTTTGAAAGCTAACATTCAAATGTGTAGAATTAATGTGTTCCAGTAAGGATGTGTGAGGCTTTCTAGATCAGAGATGTGTCCAGCAGTGTCCTGTCTCTGTGGATTGGAGTGGATGCTAACGGGAGGCTTCATATATAAATTATTTTTTAAAAGCCAAAAAGCCGACCATCAAATGCTTTTTTTTAAACCTCATTTAATTTGTAATGTGTTAATATTTGAACTGTAAGTTTAAAAAAATCCGAATATTCAACTGATAAAGAATTTACAGAAAATTCAAGCCTAATGTATATTTAATTGATTGCTTTTATCAAGCTGATGTTGGCAGGGAAATTAGGCATCAACTGTATTTTTATTCATTAGGTCTTTGACTGGACTGTTAAATTAAGGACTAATATAGGATTAGCCAGTCAAAGTTTTGTGGATCAACTTGCTTATCTTTTCTTTCAAGTCAGCAATACTAAATATAATAATCCCACAATTCACTGCTCATTCCTGAGATGAATTTGTAAATTTGCTGGATTTAATGTGCTTGGTTCTCTGTTCATTACCACTAAATACACTGGTGTTGATCATAATGAAATTTTTTGTGGAAATATGGAATCATGCTGGGTGTTTATTACAGTTTCAGCATATCATTACTTTAGAGGTATACCTAATACTGTTCACACCCTCACAAGAATGCTGAGTTGCCTGTAGTAATCTAAAGGCTTGATCCAGTCAGAAACGAGAAATTTGATGGAATGTCTAAAAATACGTGGTGCATTTCTTGTAAAATCTTGTCCGAGACTTACAAAATTTCCAGGATATGGAGATTTGATCTGCAGAATATTCTGCTGTGGGGGAGACTACGCTAGTCTCAGAAGTAGAATGAGAAGAATGGGAATGCATGAATATAACTAGTATGGTCAGACTTGCAATCCTCAGGAATGAATTTTTAACACTTTTCTTTGAAGCAGCAGAAGACAGCTGGAAAATACAGGGGAACTGTGAACTGCAGAAGTGAGGGAACTTGCTACAAAGTAGTTATGATTTTCAGTACTCAAAGACATTACAAAAGCTTGGTTTACCAGAGGTCAATATATGGACTCTGCTACATTGTCTTCCCAAGTGAAGGAAAACAGAAAGTATTTGCTTGAACTTTCTACATCACTCAAATCCAGTTAGCAGTATCCCAAGTTGTTTTACCTTGCAAATCCTGAAATGTGGTTGTCACCTAGTTCTTCATGGATTAATAACTCTCCTGTGGCAGGACAACCTTTGATAATGTAACAGTTTTAATTGTTTTGTTACCATTGGATGTGCTGAGTGTCATGTTGTCATTTTCGTAATTTGTTATCTCTACTGGGGTTATCAGCTTGTTGCACATGGTAAATATCTAGTGGGTTGTGGCTGCAGCATAAGGCAGTTTTCAGTGCTAACTTGAAGCATGACCATTCCTTCCTCTACAGATGAGCAAAAAAGCAGAATTTGATCTCAAATGTTCTGACAGTATGAATTTCCCAATTAGTTGCATGATTTTTAAACATAATTTTTTTAAGATTACGTATTTTCTGATGTTCAGTGTCTGAAGATGGAAATGCTTGTCATCTCAGTGTTAACTTGCATATCTCAGTAGTAACACGAGCAGTTTGACCAGTGCAGCTGGATATTCCCAGTAAAAATTTCTAGAACAATTAAATTTTTGAATCTACAGAGCGCAGTGGGTTAACTCAGTAATTGCAAAGTTGCAGTTCACATTCCAATTCTTGTTTCATCTCTGCTGATTATGGAACTTTTCTGGATTTGCATATGTCATGTTGCTATCTCTGCTTGTCAGTTAGCATTGTTTGCTATCATTTCATTTACTTTGTGCTTCTTTGACTGCCTGTAATTATTTGTTCAGAAGAAATCTGAATATCATCTGTACCTTAGTTATCTAGCATTCATGATTCATTTCAAGTTAGACTTGATTTGTTTTTTATAGCTTTTTTTAAATGTTATAGCTTCTGTATGGATTACTTTGTTTATGCTTGCTTACTTATACTATTTTTCAGGTTTGATGTATGTTATTGAAACCCAGAAAGTTCTTGACCTCAAAATTAACCTCATGGCTTCATACATCATTGTTCCACAAAGAGGATTCTATGATAATACATCAAATTTACTACTTCTGGATCTTGGTAGTGTTAAGGTATGTATTTACTGAATGCAGTAATTTACTGAAAATTATAATTCAGCTTTTACATTGGTATTTTATGGTACAAATTAAGTAAAAGTACCACTTGCTGTTATTGTATTAGTTATTTATTTTAAACTGCTTTCCAGTCAAGGCAGAAATTACTGAACTCTTCTCAGTGCATTCTTTCAACCCAAAAGAATTGTTACAAAGTGATCAACCTGTAATAGGAAATGACTGTTGATGCTTTGAATTGTTACATGGAAAATGTCTAACTTTTTTTTTTTTGCCTTAGAATATAAAATGGTGAACTTCTTACTAACATGATTAAATGATATTCTTCTTAGATTATTTTTATTATTATTTAGCTTTGATCATTGGGTTTACTTTAAAATGAGAAAAGTAAACATACTGACAATTTTTAAAATAATTTGAGTAAAATTAGAGGTATGTTTGAGATTTGATGCAAGTGAAAATTCAAAAAGCTGATGATTTATGTATCAGTATGATTTTATCAGTATAAATGTATTTTTAGCAGTCTTCTCACTACTGAATTTATCAGGATACATGATCTTGTATGTATGTGGGCAATTGCTTTTTCTTTTACTTGTAGACTGGGTAAGATTGATTCTGCCACTTAATACCTGTTTAATTTGTGTCATCTGCTGAATGATTATTCTACTGATTACAAAGGGTTTGAGACTTCATACTTTGGAGTATGAGTCACTTGTTAAAGAAAATGGTTTTATACAAAATATATTGTCTAAAGCTTCATATATTTTCATTCACTTTTTATTTGGTTTCTTTCCTTGAAGAAGAAACAGAGTTTCATTCTCCTGTGCTGTGATAGTTGTAAGAGTCTGTGTCCTTGTAGTGAAGAATTAAATTTAATCTTTTATTGCAGTAGGAATAAGTGTTTTTAGAAGTTTTAGAATTAGTGCTTTGAATATTTTTGAAATTGATTTATTCTTTTTTTTTGTGACTGTCTTAAGATGACAAGCAAAAATCGTTCTGATTTGTCAGAACTCAAAGTAGGACAAAGCTCTATTGAAGATATAATGTCAAGAGCTTATGATAGTTTTGACATCCAACTCAGCAGTATACACTTACTGTACAGTAAACATGGTAAGTATTCATGAAAGTAATCTTTCTTTACATGAATTTTCTTATGTTTTTAACTGAAGCAGTGGAGAATCTTTGAAACGTACATCTTCAAACGTGTTCTAAACTCAATACTATGAACATGTTACGAACTTCCAAAACATACCTTTAGGGCTTTGATTACAATCTTAGCTTTTGCTAAATAAACAAATTTATTATAAAATCCCTTATATTTGAAGACATCTCCTTTATTTGTTGCGTAATAAATACAGGACTAATTAATTTCTCCATGGTATTTTCCTTCGGTGCCTTTTCTTTTCTTCTCCAAATTTAGAGCAGAATCCACAAGTAGTTGTAGGTTCGATCGTTTTGTGAAGGTAAAGAAAGAATCAAAATCAATTTACTTTGATAAGGCGTCGAAGGAAACTTTGACTAATAGTTTGGGAACTGGCGATATAGTGTCAGTCATAATCAGAGAAGTCATAAGCATTTAATTCTTAATCCTTCAGTTCCAGAGCCTCAATTCCCAGTACCATGCATGTTAAGAATCAGACTCTTAGAAGGCTCTAGCATAGATGGGTTAACTGTTTAGATGTGAATGGGAGAAATTATTCAATAGTCTTCTGTGTCTGAATTCAGATTTTCTATAGCATATGTCTGTTGATATGTAGAACTGTAAAAGAGATCAGGTCACCTGAATTTTTAGCAGTATGTACTAACATCAGATACTTTAATTCTGTAATATTTGTAATTAGAAAATCTCTTCCAGTGTTTAAAGTGTAGGTTTTCTTTGTTCTTATAGATGAGAACTGGCAAGAAGTTCGGAAGCTGAAAAATTCATCTCAATGTATCTTGCAGCCCTTGGATGTAAATATGGAATTTAGCAGGGCTATGGTTGTTACAGATGCAAGAATGCCCAAGTATGTGGTTTTCTCAATTCTGAAATTTTATAGTAAATTACTTTTTTTAGGGGAGGTGGGGGGGAGGGAAAAGTAACTATCTAGTTACTTAAATCTAGTTACCAGATTCCTGTGCTATTTTACATTGGCCAGGTGTGATTCTTGGAAGTAAAATACTTTTATGTAGAAAAATTATAATAAATTCAAGAAATTTTCAAATACTCAAAAGGTGATAGAATGTTATATGATTATAAAAGTAGTATGTAAAATATATTTAAAGATTTTTATTAAAGATATTATTGCCTGTTCTATTTGGGTTTTTCTAATAGCTACATTTCAATTCTCATTGGAAATACTGAGAAGCTAAAAATTCGAACTTAGACCCTCTTTTATAAACATCAAAAACTATTTTGAAAAATAATTCTGTCATACTCCCTCTCTTTGACTTAGATTATTCCTGTTGTTCGTTTACATACAAGGGATCACTTCTCAGGGAAACAGCTCTTAATGCATTGAGTTTGCACTTAGACTTACTTTACAAAATTCTGTTGGTTATGGAAATGTACTCAATTGGAAGAAAATGAATAGTACTGTTAATAATGATCAATGATTGCATGGTGTAATGCTGTCATCTTCTGGAAACCTGGGAGGCCAGAGTTTTGACGCTTGACTTTACAAAAGGTGTCTTATGCTTTCCCTCCTTACTTTTTGCCTGTTTGGTGAAGAAGGTCAAAAAAGGGAAATGCAACTCACAGGAATCTTTTTATGTTAGAAAATTAGATTTCATTTCTATGGTCATATAACAGAATGACTTAATTTTAATTTTAATGTGGGTTTTTAATTGACAGCTATCTAAGTTATGACAGTGTAACCTGGATTAAAGAGTGTCTGCTCTTAATGAGAATACCTGTTGCCATACTGTAATAATACTACCTGTCTGTCCTGGCTACCAGGCATGCTTCTCCTTTTTGCAGTTCGTGTCTCTATACTGATTCTGGAAAAATAGTGGATATTATTTCTGTATTCCAAAGTTTCATACAGCCACTCAATTAACAGTAAATAGTTTCTATCTGTGTCTAGAAATTACTGATTTTTCTTCCCCTGGGATAGGTCTGTTTCTTGGAGATAAGCTATCCTTCTTGCTTTATTCTCCACAACTGCTAAGAATGCCACAAACAGCAGTTTGGTACTATATAAATGTGTACCATAGTGAGCTAGTAATAAAAACTAATACTTTAACTTACACCAAGAGCAAGCAGCCATTTCAAGTCTAGCATGTTGATACCATGACTCAACAATAGCAGAACATTTTGTACCTTGGTTCAGTCTCCAAATGCTTTCAGAATGTATTCTGCGGTTGGTATTAAAATACTCCAGAGCGTTCTATCTATATAGATAGAATATATATAGATAGAATATATATAGATAGAATACATATATGTGTATATATGCATATATACATATGTATACAGACATACATATATGTATTTTATATATATGTATGTATATCAGTCTTGAAATAATACAGCAGCTTTTTACCTGATGGTGGGAATCAGACCTTTTTTATATCTCCCAAGTTAATTAAAACTGAAAATGCTCTGTTTTTTGGTCTAGCTTTGACTACTCAACCCCCCAACTTACCAGTATCAGCGTAACTTCAAATGCCAGATCTCTTTTTATCACTGCATAATCTGTTTTTAAGGAAGTTCTGTTGATGACTGTTTGTGTACAGATACTTATGATATTTATGATTCTGTGGTTTAGCCAATGTGATCTCTAAATGACATTGTGCACAAATAATAAAAGTTAACTGATAGCTTTTGTTTCAGCAAGAATCACCTAAGTTGTAAAGTTCAGTATTTATAATTAAATAGAGTATTATGCATCAGTATTGTTCACATCAGTTACATATATGTAAATCTATTTTTAGTATACATGTAGCTATTCCTTTATATTTCAATTTTTACAAGTATACTCTCATATAAAGCCAGCATTATATTTTTCCAGAGCTTTTCTTATTGAGATTTGGAACTGTCTGCATATAACAGCGTAGTTCTGTTGAGGAAAGTGAGTGGAAAGATGTTAGTTCCACAACAAAAACTAGTACCAGAATTATTTTGTTTAATGTCATAGATTTTTATGAACAAGTCCCTTAGTTTGGAGGGCACCTGTTTTACGTTTAGTTATCTAAAAAAGAGGTGATTGGGTGGCTGTAGTTTTTTATTCTTTAATGTTTGTAATTTTGTTTTTTAATGTAGAATACAAACATTCTATAATATTTGTATTCTTTAATGTTTTTATTCTTTAATGTTTGTACATCCTTGGGTCACCATTGAATTTAGCTGAATTTTTTGTGATATTGTTGTTCAAAACAGTAATGAATTTATGGGGGCTTTGTGCTGGCTTTCTTTAGGAACGCACATTTCTATATTGCTATCTTGAAGAAAATTTGATTTAGGTAATTTTATTTTAGTAATGACCACTGTATCAAGGACCTTTCACTGTTAACTTGTGTTTTCATCTACTCACGTTTTCTGATCCTTAAAATGGACTTTTACTTTGGCTGGATATGAATATCTGACTATATTTAATTTCTGGTAATGGGATACTCCTTATAGTTTCTGTCACTTCATATTTGGAAGCACCAATATGGTTCTGTAGTTTTCTAGCCTGTGTCAGGCTTTATTTTTTTTATGTTCGTTTTATTGTGTCATATGTTTCCCCTGTTTTCTGAAGGAGGTGTCTGAGAGTCTGTCATATGGTTTTTGAATGCAGTATTAAGATAGCAGTATTAAGAGCATCCTTTCATACAATAGCATTCATTAAAAACACAATAAAAATTCCGATGTGAATGAATGTATCTATTTGCAGCTTTGGCAGTGGCATTCTTAAGATTTCCTTCTCTCTAAATACAACCAGACTGAACTTGAAGGAAGTTTCTCAGATTTCCTCATCAATTGAAACACCTGTCTATGCCTCAGTCTCTACAGATGGGGCATAATTGTATTCCACTTCTGGATGTTTTCTGAGCCTTAAAAGCTTTTGTTTCAAGAGCAGTGTAGTGAACTGGGATTATTTGCAGTTATCTGCCTGGTATCTGCTAAGTGCATTCTGTGTAACTGTATGAGCTGTTGAAATTAAAAAATAAGTCAAAATGCCTGAAAAATATACATGAATATTTGAAGGGAGATTTAAGTGTAGTGTAGGTGAGAATTGCTAAGTGTCTTGAGTTGCTGGAGCACTTGAGCAGTAGAGGGAGAGGTCCTTTCAAACATGGTAGCCACTCGTTTACCCCAATCCTCTCTGTTATAATAAAAGAACAAAACACAACAAAGTCTAAATTTCTCTCTGATGGAACTGGAATTAAGAATAAAAGTCAAAACTAGCTGAGAATTAATCCTGTAAGAATTTAAGGATGTGAAGAAATTCATAAGTTGGAGAAAATTGTTTGCTTACTACCGCAGTTTACCGTGTACAAGTTTGTGGTTGGCTTGCTCAAGTATCAGGAGCAGTTTTTTCAGTTAATCTCATAGTCTCAAAATTAGTTGAGGATGATTGAAAACACAAGCGTTTTTTGTCCTCACATCTTCTCCAGTCATATATGTCCCTTTGAAGATTGAGTTACGAGTTTATCACATCAAAAGTGGGAGGAAATAGCTTGTCTTGTTTCTTACACCTTATGTGTTAAGCATCAACTGCTACCTGTGATTGGAGAAAGTTGACCTGTTGAACAAACCTCTTTATCTTTCTAACTGGAAGTTGTAATAGAAACATCATAATATTCTTTGAGCCAATTTTCTGCTTTCTTCTGTTACACTCACTTGTATGAGAAACTGAATTGAGATTTAGGTCTTCAACAAGTCAGAGTCTCTGCTTGAGGTGATTCTTTATGGCCAAAGCCTATTCAAATAGGCTGAACATTTGTTTTACTGCTTTCATTTTTAAAGACTTATTTTATTTTTTATATTCTATTTTGTTGTGCCATTTAGACTACTGCTAGAGTTAGCTTAAATATACATAACTTCTGGAAGTCACTTTTTTTGACAGTGACATTCCTCTGCAAAAAAAACCCTCAACTTTCTCTTCCATAAAATACTGTGTAGAGGCTTAGTAACGTGATTTTTTACAAGTAATTAGATTAAATACATAAACAAGAGGGAACAATTTCAGACTGGGAGGCAATTATGCTTTATGTAGCCAAATCACAAGTGGTTATTAGCACTATTTGTGTGTGTGTGTATATATGTATATGTTTGTATTGCGTGCAATGGTTAGATGTCTGATTTTCTGACCAGGAAGACTTTTGTGTTTCTCAGAAGAAAATTAACATGAAGTTTGAACAAAATAGTTTTAAGATTAATTGTTTTAACTTTGAAAGTTTTGACTTTGATTCTTTACAAAACAGGTTCAAACTCTCTGGACAGATGCCTTTACTTTCTATCCAAGTGTCAGATCAGAAGTTGACAAGTATCTTGGAGCTAATTGATAGTATTCCTAAGCCGAAAAGTGTGCCTACTACCAATTCTCCTCCAAAACCAGCTGAGGTAAGGTTTTTAAAAGATATTTCAAAAACAGTGATTAGCAAAATACCTTCTTGATATTAGCATTGCATTAGCAATTAGCATTGCATTAGCATTAGCATTTTGAAAGGAGTACAGGAAAGTGAAGAGCAAGCGTTTTCCATCTTGGAAAAGTTAGCTCATTCTTTAGGCAATAACTATGAAATAGTTGTCCAGTGGCTGGATTTAAAATAACTGCCCCCCGAGTTTTACTGCTGTGGGAAATCATTCATAGTTCATATTAATCTTGATTAATAAATGTGCTCACTTCTGTTGAGGTTTAGCTTAATGGTACCTTCAAATTTACACATATATCAGAGTTCCGCAGAGTTTGGGTTCATCTATTTTATGTAATGAAGAAAACGTTGAAATACTGGAATTTTTGAAGTTCGAATCATAGATGAGAGTTTAAGTTTCAAAAATAAATAAACAAAATATTCACTACCTGTGGCTAATGTTTCATAAACAGTGCCTGCCAGCAAAAGTGGCAGCTTTTTTTCAGCTGACTTCAGTGCTTTTCCCATCTTTCTTTTTATTCAGTAACACAATATAACTTAGTGGGTAGAAGTTCTGCCTTACACTTGTAGTGTTTAGGAGTTCGGAGTGTGTTCTCTCCTTCCTTCCCAACCCGTTTCCCTTAGTGACAGTGATTTGGGTCACTGTTTTATGCTTTCTTCAGAACGGAAGTTTGCCTCTTTGTATTTTTCCTAAAAAGTTTTTTTCAGGTTTTGAGCTGTTTTTAGCAAAACTAGGAAATGAACTTCCAGGTCCTAATTTTTATCATTAATCTAGTCTGCGTGATCTGGTTGTATTTTCTGTATGTTGAAAGCAGTCCTATCATTAGAACATATGTGAAATCTCAAGGTCAAAGACAAAATTTGGCTGTTGTTTTTTTTGTCATTTGTAAATACTTCCAACATTCTGTTATTTAATCTTCTGTATACTTGATCCTAAAGGACTAGTGGTCATCTTTGTGTTAGCTTTTTTTTAAAGATTATTTGATAATTGCCTTTCCATGTTTGTAAAAGTTATTCTGTTCATGAAGGTTGTTGATGCAGTTTGGCATTTTCTGTGGGTTATGTTAGATTAATAGTAACTGTAAATGCAACAGGTAGACATGCATACTAATTGAAAGTATATACAGTGAAGACTGTTTCACTTTGACACTTGGTTCTTGCCATCTCTTCAGAGGTGCCATTAAAATTTTTACTAATTCTGACCTGCTCTTTCACTCTTCATGTACTACTAGTATACTCAGCCAAAAAACTACCCTAGTCTCTGTTGTTTTGTGCAACTAATCATAGACAAACTTTCTTTGAGGATAAGTAATGGGACTTTACATAATTCTAATACATAAATAGAATCTGCACATGTAAGATGATTATTTTGTGCTTTATCATATTTACTATATTGAATTTAATTACGGAGTTCAACTATTACATCTAAAACATTTTAAGTGATCTTGATCTGGTTAGTATTACCTGTACATTAGTTGGGATTTACAAGATGAGATGAGGAAAGACTGTGGAGCAAGTGTGAATATATTTGCATTATATGTAGAACCCATATTAAAACCTGTGCTTAAACCTGTCTGCTCAATCTTCCATCTACCACAGAGCTTGACAGACTTTAATTGCTGGTATTAAGTTCAGTTGAATTGAGTGGATTTTCTGCTTTGGTCGTGGCAAATATACTCCCTACATCCCTACAGCTGAAATTCTTCTGAACTTTGTTAGCCTCACTCCACTTCTGAACTGAAAAGGACGTGATATTCTTTTTCAGAGCACTGTATGTGAACTTTGTTGTTTACGTTTTGAATTAGTGGAGGAAGCATTCTTGGGCTGTGAAAACAGAAGACGTTTTGAAACAGCTCCTTCTACATTTTTGCATTCTGCACTTGTGCTTTAGCACAATACTAGCATGGAAGGCTATTATTTGGTACTATGAAGTCAAATGTCACAGTTTCTTCTTGTCTTCTTAGAATGTAGAAGTGTTACAGATGAGATGCTTTGACAAGTTACAAGACTCTTATATAGTTGATATACTCATTACTCATGGACACAGGTATATTCAGAAAGGTCAAATTATGTAGACTGGAGGCTGAGAGACTGTTGAAATGTTAAGAGGGAGATGAAAAATGTAGCCTTGCAAAGTGTTCAAAGATGAATGTTTCTTGTTGCCATAATGTTTAGATTTCTGTAAGATACTTTAATTCTGTGTCTAGTTGTCTGACGCTAAACTTTGAAATGTGCAATAACAAGGGTGGAGGGAGGGTGTGGTAGTGCAGGGAAAGAGCTGTTGACTGTGCAGTCCAGAGCCAAAGGCACTCCAGAAAAAGGGCACACAGACAGTGCACAGCTCTCTTCTTACTTTAGTACTTCAGTACTTTAGTACTTCAGTACTTTAGTGCTTTAGTACTTTAATGCTTTAGTACTTTAGTGCTTCAGTACTTTAGTGCTTTAGTACTTTAATGCTTTAGTACTTTAGTGCTTCAGTACTTTAGTGCTTCAGTACTTTATTGCTTTAGTACTTTAGTACTTTAGTACTTTAGTACTTTGTGCAAGGCACATGTATACTACATATGCAGCTGGAACTTGCAGATAAAAATTCTTTACAAACTCAGATCACCAAGACTACTTTCTGAGACCTGATGGTGAATAAAGCATTTGGTTACCTGTACTAAAAGAACTTAATTCTATCATATGTGAAACCAGGTGGAGTGGAGGATTCCTGTACTTTTGTGCATTCTAGTGGCATTTCACATATTTTCAGTTACTTCTCTGGGTTGTGAATAACTACATCGCACAATTCAAGACTCTTAGAATCATAGAATATGCTGAGTTGAAAGGGATCCACAAGGATCATCGAAGTCCAACTCCTTGCCCTGGGTAGAAACACCCCAAGAGTCACCCATGTGTCTGAGAGCATTGTCCAAATACTTGAACTCTTGAACTTCTTGAACTCTGTCAGGCTTGGTGCTGTGACTACTTCCCTGGGAATCCTACTTCAATACCCAGCCACCGTCTGGGTGATAATACCCAACTTAAACTTCCTCTGACACAGCTTAAGACTGTTCCCTTGGGTCCTGTCACTGGTCACCAGAGAGAAGAGATCAGTGTTTGCCCCTCTGCTTCACTTTGTGAGGAAGCTGTAGACTGCTGTGAGGTCTCCCCTCAGTTCTCTACTAGTGTTTGATTCTTCATATACATGAAGAAGTGAGATTAAAGATGGCTAAGTGCTTGGTCCTAGGTTTGGCATAACAACCCCATGCAGTGCATCAGACTTGGGTCAGACTGGCTGAAAATTGCCCATCAGAAAAGGACTTGGGGATGCTGATAAACAGCAGCTGAATGTGAGCCAGCAGTGTGCCCAGGTGGCCAAGAAGGCCAGTAGCATCCTGGCCTATATTGGAAATAGTGTGGCCAACAGGACTAGGGCAGTGATCATCAACCTGTCCTTGACACTGGTGAGGCCACACCTTGAATCCTGTGTTCAGTTTTGGGTCCCTCACTGCAAGAAAGACTGATGTTGGTCTTTTTTTCCCAAGGAAAAAGCAATGGGACAAGAGTAAATGGACTCAGGTCGCTCCAGGGGAGGTTTAGGTTGGATATTAGGAGAAGTTCCCTTACCAAAAGTATTGTCAAACATTGGAACAACCTGCCCAGGGATGTGGATGAGTCACCACCCCCAAGCTATTTAAAAGACTTGCAGATGCGGCTCTTAATTCTGCCACCACTAAACCATGTCCCTGGCAGTGCTAGGTTTAGTGATAGTTGGACTTGGTGATCTTGAAGGGTCTTTTCCAACCTAAATGTTTCTATGATTCTATGAAGTCAAGAAACAATTTTGTCTGCTCTAATGTTTTGTCTAACTCTTTTTTCCCGTCTGGCACTTGTATTGTGTGATTTTTATTTAAAAAACTGTTGATCTTTATTGTTCTCTGAAGTTGCCATACTGTAGTCCTTTCAGGGAATAGGTTTTCTCTTCTCCTGATTTTTCATATGATGTGCCATTTCTGTCCCTCTTTTGATCTGTGGAGTTGTGTGTTTGAACCTCTTAAATGTCTTTCCTGATGTGCTCTCTCTGTAATTAGATGAAAATGGAATACCTGCTGCTTCTATCTAGTTTAGGTCTCATTTCTCCCCATGCTGGTAATTTCAGTAATGTGTTTAATTGTAATGATTTGCATTTAAACTTAGACGAGTTTCCCTAAGTTGTAAAACTTTCACACAGCATATGTGCATGCAATAGCATGATCAATAGCAAGCTAAAAATTTTATGGTACTTCCTGTTTCAGCCTGGAATATCCCCTGTACTTTCAGCACCACATTTATCACAAGGCATGTTTCCTGTTCTGGATCTTCACTCATTTCCTGAGTCAGGTAATATAATCTAATTTAAAATTTAGCTTAATAAATAGATCAAATCAAGGAGTTTTTGAGTTCATTGAGTGAATTTATTACTCTTGCTGTAAGCAACCACTTGTGGCTTTGTTTCAAATTCTTGAAGGTTGAATAATGTTGTATTGTGTGTAGCTTATTATAATTCATACTGTATAAAGTATTTGTGGATTTTCTCATAACAGTAAACTTTTGTATGCTTGTTTTTGCCATTTCCTTTCTGAAGGTAAAACAGTAACATGCTTGTTTGGTATGGTGGGTTTATTTTTGTATTAACATATGTTGTTGCAAGTCTCTATTCAGAGCATCTGAAATAATATTTATGACATTTAGTATGTACTTAGTTCTGTGATGACGGTTTAGATTATTTTCTTCTTGTAAAGGATTTATCTCCTATTTAGCTGATTTATTTAAATTATAAACCCCTGAAACGATGATTGTTAGAAACTACTCTGTTTTTATAAACAAACATTTTGAATGAATTTTTCAATTCAAAACAGAAGATTGGCTGTGGAGAAATCACTTGTGTTTAGTACTGTTTTGCTGTTCAAACAGCTTAGCTAGATCCTAACATTTCATCTAGTAGTTATATTTGAAAAATAAGCACATATATCAGTATTATTTCAGTGTCAATTTTGTTTGTGGTGCCAAAACACTCAACTGGAGAAAAGAGAACAATACCACTTCTCCTTTCTCAAGGTAATGATATATGTGGTTTGCAAACACTAGCAAATTATCACCAAAGTTAATTTTTGTATCTACGTTATAGCTTTAAACTCAGTGTGCATGTGCAGTATATATAGAAATATGTATCTGTGTATCTTAATCTATTTTTTTGTATGAGTTCCTTTAAGTGTCCAAAGGAAGTGTCTTTCAACTCTTAAAAATAAGGATGAAATGAGGATGAATACTGGCAAAAAGTAATTTGAGAAAGTAATAACTAGATTTAGATTGAATAAAGTCTGGTTTTTAATCTATACATGCAGCTGTGCAGTCTTTTTAAGTGATTCATGTTATTTCTTGATCTTCACCCTCCAAACTCAGGGATGCATTCAAGCCTTAGAAAATAGCTCTTCATATGATTTCTTGGGTTTTGTCAGAAGGATACTTCTTCCACAGTTACCTTATGCATCAGTCTTTATGATTTTTAGGTAACTGAGCTTTACAAAACAATGCAATCTATTTGTCTTTCTTATATTTCCATAGTAATGTCAGATGGATTAAAAGCTTGATAGTCCTTAGGAGTCTCTTCTGAAGTGGGAGATCTATAGCAGGGAGAGATCTGAAGTAGGGCCACTGATACTGAAGCAGAGGCTGCAGCCATCAGCAGCAGTCAGGCCAGCAGGAGAGGTAATCTATTAATATGCACCGAAGGCAAGATGAGCCACAGTTAGTGCTGTCTTTTGCACAACCAGTAGTGAGAGAATGCTGACAAGGGAATTAGCTGATGAGAACTGAAATTTAAGATGACATGATAGCTGTAGGTGTAGTGTAAAGTTGTGGAGGCAGGAGTGGAGGTAATTATAGAAACAGACTTTGTTGGTTGCTAATTATGAGCTAGATACTTGGATATTTAAGCTTTTATAGATGTAAGCATAAAAATTCTAAGTCATAGTACTGTAAAATATTTGCTGTCTAAACTGTATATGTAATGTTGTTGTGAATTAATCCATAGAATCAGAAGAAGAATTTTATGATGCACTAAGCAGTCCTATGGAAGAAGTGAAATTTTTTGAAAGCCCATCTGGTTCCCTCAAGCAAGCTGCCAGTAGTATGAGGCAAAAAAGACTACGTAAACAGGAATCTTTAAAAAATATGACAGAATTCCAGCTAAGGTTTGAAGTCGCTGAGGTAAAGCTATTTGGTTTTTTAAAAATTTCTCTGAAGCACATCAGTATTGTAATTTTTTCCTATTTGTTGTGTTCATAAATCCATGCCTGAAGAAGTATTCATTACTGACATTTGCTGAAACTATTCTGCAGTTTTTTTCCAAGTCACAGTTGTGTTTCTACATCATTTTCATCACTGAAATACTTTGATTTATCCAGTTTTGTCACTGAATTTTCTTTACCTATCACTTAAAAATCAAATTATGTATTTGTTTTAGCTAAATATGTAGGTTTTGACATGTTTTTTTCTAGATACAGCTGTATTCACTGAGAAAACTTCATTAATGTGTCCTCTCGTAACAAGAACCATATTTTTCTGCTCCAGTTTTTTTCAGATCTTGTTATCTGTACACCTAAATCTAACATCTTCGTTATGCTGAGTTTTCTGTGGTGTTCTTGCTGTTTCAGACATAGGGGGGAAAAAAGAGTATTTTACCCAAATGTAAGACGACTGTTTCTGACTATATCAGCTAGTCTAGTAAAAAAGGTGGCCTAACACTGTCATTACCTGTTGCAGTAGTTCACCTTTATCATTAGACCATCAGTGTTATTGCTGCTAATCACCGTATTTTACTTTACGTTTATTTTACAATTAAATCATACAAATTCAGTTAACTTTACAAGGGCTTACTCTCTTCAACACATCTTAGCCAGCTTGCAACATACTATATACTAAACCTTTACTACAAATAAAACTGAAATGAGCTGTTCTTTGTGTGATGACAAGACCTTGTTTAAGAACTACTAGTCTAAAGATAGATGTTGTATTTTACACTATTCTCTAATGGAAACTATCTTACAATCTGTAAGAAAAAAGTACTGTTGTAAATCTATTAGAAATCACCTCTCTGTTTGTTGGCTTTGTAGTTTGAAATGACTTACTGGGTTAGGTTTTGATTTTCCTTATTTGTAGACAGCATTACATGGAAAGGAAGTGTACATATCTTTGTTTTGCTTTGGTTGTGAAGTTCAGATACAACAGTTCAGCTAGGTATTTAATAATATTGTTGTCATGCATGGTTACAAAAGTAGTAAATACTCCTGCCTAACATTTATCTTGGGAATCTAACTCATAGCATGAGGGTTTGGAGAAATTCCAATGAAAGCAGTAAACACTGTATGCTGACTGAAAATCTAGTTTTGACTATGTTGAACATTACTAAATGGTGTTACAGAATTGTTTTTAAAAATTATTTAATTTGTGTAACTGTTACTTTGGTATTACATGTGTGCATGTTTGAAGTTTTTGTTAAAATAACAGCAAACAAATGGAGCAATTTTACTTGATGGATTGTTTATTTTTTCCAAGGTGTTTGCTGTATGTATTAATGTATTAAGTGGTCAATACTCAAATACACATTAACAGTAGAATGTATGTAAATATTTTATCCTATATAAAAACTAAGAGGATAATGCCCTACTGGTTGTGGGGGTGTGTCTTTTTTTATAGGTCTTAATTAAATTATGCCGTCTTACCAATAATACTGAGATGCCTGTGCTGCAGCTTGATATTTTGGGCTTAGGCACAGAACTTAAATTAAGAACATTTGACATGACTGCAAATGCTTTCCTTTGTGAAGTTTGTCTGCTGTGCCCAGAGTATATAGGTAAGTGTTTATAGTCTGATCAAAAAATTATTCACAAATAACACTTTGAATTTGTCTTCAAAAAGCTCGTAGGACTTTTGTCAGCTAAGGAAGATTTGCTTTCTAAATTAAATACGGGAGGGAGGAAAGTAGGAGCTCATTCTCTTGTTAGTGCTTTGGTAAATATGTTCTGGTGCTGATGATTTTAGAGAGACATCTAAATAGTTTAGATATGCAAAGGAGGTTTTGTGATTAAACAGTAACGACAGTTAGTAGCCTATTTTGTAGTATATAGATTCAGAAAGTTGTACCTTTTTTTTTTATTTAAAAAAAGTAATCTTTTGTTATTCTTTTGTGTTTTTTTTTTAAGATGATAATGACAAGCCAGTTTACATAATTACTACATTGGATAATGTAGAAGAGGATCTTCTCACTCTAGAGTACATAAAGGTGAGAAAAGAGCAGACTTTGCACGTGACACTCAAGATGCTAAAGGCATAAATAAGAAGAACCTTCAGCAATTGCTCTGTAATATTCTACTATTTGTGATAGGCTTACAGTTCAAAAGCAAAGTCTGTCTGCTCCCTAAACAGAATAACTTGTACATCTTAAGTTGTAGTGGTTTTGAAAATAAGTTCTCTCTAATGAAATATCCAAACTTCTCCCATTTTGTTTGTTTGTTTTTTGTGCGCTTCTGATGGAATAGACTGATATTAATGGACCAGAACTCAAAACTACCTATCAGAATGTTCTACAGAAAATAAAGGTATGATATCTTTTTTTAACACAGTTTTCTCAGAGTGGGAAGGGAGGCATATTGGATAAACAAAAGTTGTTCTTCTAGGTGAACTTTTCATCTTTAGATGTTCATTTGCATACTGAAGCTCTGCTGAATGCTATGAACTATCTGAATAATCTTCTACCCAAACAAGAAACTAAAGTTGCAGAAGTCCCTGAAAAAATAGAGGAGAAGAAGGATGTTCTTAAGAAATTAAGTAAGTTTCTTTATTATATTTTTCCTCTTTTCATTGCTTTCTCTTCACTTAAGTAAGAAGAAAATAAACATATTTTCCATTTTTGTAAACCTGTCAATGACTTTATATGAGAAATTTTGCTTGGGGTTTATATGCTTATCCCTGTGTAGTTTTCTGACATAGAAATAGAGACATACATACCTTTGCTGTGTATTTGAGGCACTGAGTAGATGCAAATACATAATCCATAAATTGTAATTTTAAAATTTTTTTTCCTGGTATGAATTAAGACTTTTGATGGCATTACAGTTATTTTGTTACCTTATGCTTGAGGAGCACCAGTCTCCTCTTTTACGTGCTGTACAGTTCAAATGGACACTAAAATATTAAATCTCTACTTTGAAAACCTGTAACATTTATTATTCTGTGTTTCCCACAGCATCAAAAAAAATGAAGTATGAAGATGTTATTGACCTCAATATCTGTGCAGATTTATCATGTTTGAGTATCTTTATTAGAGAGAAAAAACATAGAATAGCTGAAATTCACATTAAAGGTAGGAAAAAAACTTAAGTCACAAAGATACAAAACTTTGTAACGAGAACAGTCTATAGATTTTTGTGTATCTTGTTTTTGGAGGTTTGGATAGCCAAGTGATCATGAAGAAAACAGCAACCGAAGTGACTGCAAAATTGAAGAACATTGTTATTTTGGATTCTGATGAGACAGCATTGTATAAAAAGGTATGCATTTGCATGTATCATTGACTTTTTTGAGTGGAATATTGATACTAAATTGAACTTACTTGTGGACTCAACGCTCTGTGTGGCTTTTTTCAGTCATATTTTATGTATTTGGTGGGAGCAGTGTTCTCTATAGGCAGATTGATTTTGCTCCCACAACCAGTAATTATTAGGCTGACATTAATTTGTGCAACTGTGATACCCAGTAATACCCAGCTGCTCATTATGTCTCTTGTTCTGTTGACTTTAATGAACAGAATTATTCAAGCTGAGATTCCAACTGAATATTTCAACGGACTTTTTAAATTTGATTTTTTTTCATTTATTGTTGAGATATTTGAAGTAAAAATGTCATAGAAGTGTGAGGTATTACATTTATTTTGGAGTTAAGTTTCTTCAGCATGTAAGTTTTTAGAGTAGAGATACTATATTTTTGTCTTCCTAAGGCTCTTTACATCACAGAAAAAGAAGTCTTCAACTTAAGAATGATATCATATGTGAATGCTACAGATGGCGTTGCGTATTCAAATATGGATGTTGTTGACAATCGTATTTACCTAACTGTTGGGTGTATTCAAGTACTTTTTGTCAACAAATTTGTTTCATCTATTTTGGTAAGTTAAATTTCCCAGATGCTGTTTCTTAGCATTCAAGTAACATTGTCAGAATAAGACAAGGATTCCATATGGAGTGATCATTGCTCTTACAAAATATAATTATAATTTTCCAGATATTTAGTGTGTGTGTGTGTGTGTGTGTATATGTATATATTCATATATATATGCATAGTTTATCGTATTTCAGGAAAGATTATCCTATTAAAGAATTTGGAAGAAGTGTGTAGCAAAAACAATCTCTTAAGAATAATTATGATTCTTAATGTTTTTGAAGTAGTGCGGTTCTTAGTAATTAATTTCCAAGATCTGTTTTCTTTCCCTAGGCTTTTATAAATAACTTTCAAGCTGCCAAGGAAGCTCTTACTGAGGCAACTGTTCAAGCAGCAGAGAAAGCAGCTACAGGTGTAAAAGAGCGTAGTTCCCGTTTGGCACTAGATATTAACATTAAAGCACCTCTTGTAATAATTCCACAATCAGCAATGTCTGAGAATGTTCTGGTGGCTGATCTTGGTCTAATCACTGTGAAGAACCAATTCTTTATCGCTAAAACAGGAACGTGGTGTAATCTTCCACCTGTTATTGACTCCATGACGGTGAAATTGAGCGAACTAAAGTTATACAGGTAATGTAATGTCAGTGTTTTTAAAATTTGTTAAATCTTTCTGGAATTCTTCTTCAGATAGAGAGCTTTGAGGGGTTGCTAAGTAGTTAGTTAAAGGTTAATGGCTGACAGATTCACTGTTATCTAGAAATATAATGGAAAACCAGTATTTTTTAAAAGGAATAAAATTCTATGGTTTAGGAAGAATAGCAATCTACATTTTCTTAAATAGAAGCAAATATTTTTATAGGCAAAATTGTTTAGTAGCATAGACTTATCTATAATTCATTACTTTGGGACAGATTATGCCTATTTGTAACTGGCTATTTTGATGGGATTTTCAAGCTCTGCACAGCAGGAAAGGTACTAAGTCAGATAGCCATAAAAAACTGTTTGAAAATGGCTGTTGGTGCAGGGATTGGTGAGTGGACATGGAAGGGGGAAGGGGCTTTTCAAACACAGGTGAAGAGTACTGAAGAAAGAAGGAATTGTTCTCCACTAGAGATCAGGTAAGATGTCCTAACTTGCAAGAGTTTGTGGTGTGTGCCTGGTATGTGCCTGATGTCTCTTCCTTGCCAAAGAAAGATGTCTAGTTGGTGGAGTAAGGTTTTAACTAGAGCTTCTAAGAGTAGCATAAAGACAGTTTCATAGCACTGTTTAAAAACATGAGGGAAAGACAGAAATGTGGTTGTTAGAATGTGTAAATGTAATATGCAAAGCAGGTAGTATTTTGTTTCTGTTCACAGATCCTGCTATGAGCAAGGTTCTTTGCAAACGGAAGTACAGTTGCTGCAGCCGGTCAATCTGGAAGTAGCTGTTGAACGAAATTTAGCTGCTGCGTGGTATAATGAAGTTCCTGATATTGAAATATCTGGCCGACTCAAGCCTATGAATGTAAGCACTCATTTCTGAAGGCAGCTGTTGGAGAAAAATGAATTTATTTTTCTCTCCTTAAAAGTCCAAGCTCATTTGTTAGGGTATTGTTTGATTTCAAGACATAGATGTAGAGTAGATTTTGTTGTTTGATAGTGGAAAAGGAAGTGAATAGCTTTATTTTCTAATCTAAATTCTATGTTTCATCTGTGATACTGCAGGCAGACTTTGTACTATAAATTACTGTTATTAGTTAAAAATGTTTATGCTGTTGTAGCCTTCCTTTGCCTGTCAGTATCTTTCAAAGAAGGATTGGAAAAAGTTGGGGTTTATTGGTTTGTTTGATAGCAGCCATGATCGCCTGCTGAATTCATACCCATGACAAGCCTGTATATGAGTTAATGCATGTGCTCATTTAAATTTAACATTAAAAAATAGAAAGGTTGTCAGATGTATGAGGGAAAACAATTTGTCAGATTTTGAAATAGAGCTCATAACTATTAACGTAAACTACCTTGTGACTAAATGCGGATAATAATTTTGGCCTACTGGAAGTCCGACTGCATGTGTACATCTAACATTCTAGTTTCTAAATTGTAAGTTGATAAAGAAATTTTGTGGATGAAAACAAAATAATGTGTGACTGACTTCTCATTTCTAGAAATTACCATAAGGGGTTTTGTGAATTTGAGAAAAACATTTTACTTGGTCTTTAGTGTCCTAAACAAAGACTCAGATGAGATTAATTTAATTTATCTGTTTACTTGTAAACTCACATTTTAGTTATGGAAAGTTACGTGAACTGAGTTGTAATTCTGATTTTAATTCCAATCTTTTTTAAAGCTAATACTCAGTCAGGAAGACATTACCACAATACTGAGGACACTAAATGAAAATACAGGGGAAAGCTCTGGTGCCTCAACATCTTTTCCAGAACCGAAAGATTCAACTAGACATTGTAGTGAGATGCACAGTACTTCACAGCACTCTGCAGGTAATATTTTCTAAAATTACATAGTCTGGCACTTTTGGGTAATATTATCAGTTTATTACATTTGTTGGAATTGCATTTGTAAAAGGATGGCAGATTCAGTTGTGTTTAACAATACTGTAAAATCACAGAATCATTAAAGTTGGAAAAGACCTCGAAGATCATTAAATCCAACCTTTGAGTGAACACCACTGTATCAACTAAACCACAGCTCTAAGTGCCACATCCATGTCATTTTTTGAACACTTCCAGGAACAGTGATTCCACTATATCCAGTGAGCAGAAATTCTTCCTGATGTCCAACCTGAACCTCACCTGGCTCAGCTTGAGGCCTGTGTCATCTTGTCCTATCACTAGTTGCCTGTCAAAAGAGACCAACCCCCATCTTGCTACAACTTCCTTTCAGGTAGTTGCAGGGAGTGACAAAAGGTACCCTTGAGTTTCCTGTTCTCCAGATTAAACCACCTCAGCTCCCTCAGCTGCTCATCATAAGACTTGCCCTCCAGACCCTTCCTTCACCAAGTCTGTTGCCCTTTTCTGGACATGCTGGGGCACCTCAATGTCTTTGTTGTTGTTGTTAGGAGCCAGAACTTGACACAGGATTCAAGGTACAGCCTCTCCTTGAGTGCTTGCTGAGTACAGAGGAATGATCAATTCCCTGGTCCTGCTGACCATAGTATTTTTGATCACAGCCAGGATGCCACTGGCCTTCATGGACACACTTCTGGCTCATATTCAACCACTGTCCACCAGCACCTCCACATCTTTTTCCACTGAAAAAAATCACTCTTTCTAGTCACTCTTCCCCCCAGCCTGTAGCATGGCATGTGATTGCTGTGACCCAGGGTCAGGACCCACTATGTGTGTTTTTTGAACCTCATTCCGTTGGCCTTCACCCATCAATTCAGCTCTCCAAATCTTTCTGCAGAGCCTTCCTATCCTCCAGCAGATCATCAGCTCCCACCCAACTTAGTGTCATCTGTGAACTGACTGAGGGGTTACTTGATCACCTTGTCTAAATCATCAGTAAAGATGCTGAGGAGAACTGGTCCCAGTGCTGAGCCCTGGGGAACTCCACTGATAATCAGCCACCAATTGGATATAATTCCATATTTGAGGATACCATGGCTTTTATGGTCACCAAGGCACCCTGCTGGCTCTTAGACAGCTCATAGTCCACCAAGATCCCCATGTCCTTCTCCACAGAGCTGCTTTCCAGCATGTTGGCCTCCAGCCTGTACTGGTGTCTGGGGTTATTCCCCAGAAACAGGACCCTGCACTTGTCTTTGAGCTTCAGACAGTTCTCTCCCATCTCTCCAACCTGTCAAGCTACTCCTGAAGGAATACACAGCACTCTGCGGCATCAACCACTCCTTCCAGCCTTGTGCCACCAGTGAACTCACTGAGGAGGCATCTGCCCCTCCAAGTCACTGATGGAGAAGTTAAATAATACTGGCCCCAGTATTGAACCTTGGAGAACACCACTAGTGACAGGCCTCCAACTTGACCCTGTGCCACTGATTATGACCCTCTGGGATCTGCTGCTCAGCCAGTTCTCAATCCTCCTCACTGTCCACTCATCCAGGCCTCACTTCCTGAGTTAGCCTATGAGGATGTTGTGAGAGACAGTGTCAAAGGTCTTGCTGAAGCTGAGCAGTATCCACTGCTCTCCCCTCATCCATCAAGGTAGTTATTTTATTGTAGAAGGCAAGCAGGTTGGTCAAGCATCATTTCCCTTTAGTGCATCCATGCTGACTACTCCTGATCACTATCCTGTAATTCATGCAGACAGAGATGGCCTCCAGAATGCAGCTCTCCATCACCTGGCCATAATGCAAGACAGCACTTACAAGTCTGTCAGTTGAATGTGGTAACATCCCAACTTTAGAAAGCTGCCATGTTACTCTTCTTCTTATGTATGCTGGTTCCATTGCTGTTCAGATTTAGATGTGTTTGTCTTGTCATAGTGATGACATCCCTAAAAGTTCTTCAGTACATGTCATCGCCCATATACTGTTCAGCACATACTAAATAAAAAGGCAAATAAAGTTAAGAAAAGCAGCTTTTGTTGAATTCCTGTATTAAATGTGAAAACCAGCAAAAACGTGGCAGATGAACAAATGAAGATGAAAGTAAGTTTGTGTTCTTTGTAATATTCTGGCACAGAGTACCATACTACACTAAGGGAAATTGTACATTTATGTCTTAAATGTGGTAAAAATCACATGTAGAATATGTAAGGGCAGTGTTTTATATTCTCAAATGTTGTGTGATTTTGCCAAAAGTAATTACAGAAAGCCTGATAAACACATTCTAAGTGAGGATGGATTTACATGTGGAAGGGAGATTGTTGTCTTTATGGTCATTAGTGAGGATGTTTTGTTTTGTTTTGGCTTTTTCCTTATTTGCAGTCAGGTAATTTTCTTTAGTATTAACTGTTTTTCTGATTTCTGAAAGGTGTAACTGTTGTGACATCAGCTGTTGTGGAATTGCATTCACCTGTGCAAATAAAGACAACCCTAAAACTGGACTTCAAATTCGACTCTCTGACTTTAGTGTTGTATAGTCCAAATTCAAAACAGGTAAATATAATTTTGATTACTAAGAGAAAGCAACAGCTTTAAGGTTGCTGGAGTCCTGAAAATTCTGAACAAGAATAGTTTAATTTATGAGCAGAGAAAGTGTTTTGTAGCAATAGTAAAAAATGTGATGGAAATGATAAACAGCTATTTTAGCTAAATCATTTCACAGATACTACAGGAAAGAGAATAACCGGCATAGTACCTGGTGTCTTCTGTGATCTGACTAAAAATTTGATGGAAATTTATCTTAGTTCAAAATACAGTTTGGGAAGAAAAAAATTAAGAGGAACGCAACCTATTCGTTAGTTACACATACACTTGAACATAGACACACAAACAAATAAAATTGTGGAGACAGATTTTCAATTTGTATTTACAGTGGAAATGCATTTATATTCATCTTGGTTTAAATTTACAAAAGTTGTCAGCAGATTTCTGACCAAAAAAAATATTTTATTGTAGACTTACTGGATGTTATTTTACATTACAAACAATTTTCCAGTATCTGGTTAAACACTGCATAGTCATAAGAGACAAAATTTAATTTCTTATTTGGCATCTTTGCATATACTATGTGTTTTTACATACAAAGAAACCAAAATTGCATTACTTTCTTGTAAACGTCTCTCACTAATATAAGCTTGCTTTAGAAAGATGATAGGAGGATAAAGCTTTCTTTAAGTTTTCTCTGTATGTTATTCATTGTGGTTGTCTTTTGAATTAGTAGTAAATTTATTTTTTTTTTTTTTTGGAAATTTTATTAGAATAAAACTGAATATCACACCTGTATGTTATTTTTACTACCTGTAACCAAATCAATAAACATTTGATTTAAACAGGTTACCACTGTGGATCAGAGAGATGACCTTTTGAAGCTTGCAGAGTTTAAATTAGTTTTGATGTCAGCTGCTCTGAAAATGTTATCAGACGGGTCAATGAATGCTTCAGTCAAATTGACAAACTGTACATTAGATGATAAAAGACAGTCAATCCAGAAGGCTACACCAAGGTCTGTAATTTGACATAAATTACTGTTTACTGAAGTTTGACAAATAGTTCAAAATGTTTCATTTTATTAGTATTCTGTTAAAATTGCTATTGTTTTAGTGTAGGGAGCTCTTAAAGTACATGTTACTGTAGACTTACATGTCTTACTGGCTTTTTGTTCTATATATCTTTGTAAGAGACCAATATAAATGCTAATAAATGAATAAATGAAATAAACCGAACTATAAACATGAAATTAATAAGTATACATAGAGAAAATTTTGCTTTCTACTTTAGTAAACTGTTAATGTTAAGTAAGACTAGGATTATTTTTCATGAGCAGTAATAAATGTCAGTGTAGTAGTTTTGATTTGTAAACGAGGAATTATGATGGTTTGGCTTGTTAAAGATAGCAACACCTTTAGTTATCAGTGCATGGGAGTCCAGTTAAAGTTATATAAAATTTATGTTAATGCCACTTAATTGTCTTTCAGAATGGTGGAAATGAAACATGGATTTGAAAAGAAAGTTATGGTGGATATAAGCTACAAACAGGGGAGAGATGGCACTGTTCTTGATGTGATTGTTCAAGAGATATACCTTTGTGCAAGCATGGAGTTTCTACTTACTGTAGCAGATATATTTCTAAGCGCTAATGCAGAAAGTGCTGCTGCACAGAGAAATCTCAAACAGTCGTTACCTTTAAAGGACCAAGGTATATACTGGGAATAGTTTAAAATCTGAATTTAAATATCCATTTAATTTTGACCTTGTCATACTATTTAAAAAAATACAATACTCCTTTTATGCTATTTCCCATGTTTATGTGTATGGAACAGCTTCTTGTAACCATGTTGCTTTCTTTGCATCATGGAAATAGGTTCATTAGTCTTTATTTCCAAATGAAGCCTTGTCTTACCAGACAAGGGAAATACTTAAAGGTGTATGTTTAAAATGAAATAAAATAAAATGGGAAAGGACAGTTGCAGCTGGCATTCTCTACGCTTGTTTTGTTTATAAGGATGATTATCACTGTCATCATTTTCATCCTTCTGAAGAGTGATGGAGCATATTATATTATGCTTACACATGAAATCAGCCTACCTGGTATCGCTGCCTAGAAAGGTCATTTCACTTGTCCACTCCAATGCACATTTCTCCCTGCACTGGAAAACAGGCTTTTAGGTTGAGTACCTGACATCAAAAATTGGTCCGTTAGAGCATCAGAGGAGAAACTAGGCTTTTTATGCTTCCAGGTCTCAGGTAGTTTGCGTCAGGTGGGCCAAACAAGTCCCTGGGTTTTTTTGGTTTTGTTTTACTGTGCCCTAAATATCTTACTTCTGTCCAACTCAGCCAGGCTTATTGTGATTATTTGATGATGATGAAAATCTAAATAGGTAAAGAAGTTTTATATGAAAGTATATTGTTATTGCAAATGGCTACATCAAGCATCGGTAAATGCTGCATTATTGTCCAATGGAAAATGTGGTTTTCCTGCTCCAGAAAGTAAAAAAATCTTCTCAGCACTTTCATAACCTGTCATAGTTAGCTGATGTAGGTATTGAGTAAAGCTGATAACATTTTCTAATGTCAGAGATAGTAACACTGCTGATACTGTTAAAATCCTTTTGATTTTGACAAAGAAGTTTTGTGGAATCTTTTTCTGTATCTGAAAGTAACTAGGTCTTTAATGGTTTTGTGCCTCCAGCAGAGAGCTTAGAAATCCTAGCAAGTTGCAGGGATCTACAGATTTGCTGACGCTGGATATCCTAAATCTTATCACTAAATCTTTGAAACTTATATATAAGTTAAAAAGAGATGCAAATAATTAAATTTTAATCTTTGAACAATTACACTAATGTAATTTATGTTTTTGAAGCATCTGTGCAGCCTGTATCTGCAATGGAAATGAACATTGTTGTTAAAAATCCAGAGATTGTGTTTGTGGCTGATTTAACAAGAAGTGATGCTCCTGCATTGGTAGCTACAGCACAGTGTGAGGTCTTCATTAAAAATAGCCCTGAAAGGTACAACATGACAGCTGCTATTAAAGACATACAAATGAAAGCATGCCCATTTCTTCCAGAAAAAAGGAATGGGAACATTACTACGGTGAGTTTACAAACATCCAGTATGTATCTAAAAGGTGCTGTGTAACTTATACAAGCTAAAATACAAGTTATTTCTGAAACTTTCATTGTTAAAATGTATATCACAGATAGATGAGTAAAATTTTGTGGCTGATGTTTTGTTGATTTTATTCTGTTTTTTTTTCTGATATACCTAAAACATCATCTTCATCTTGTGGTATTGATGTTTGCTTTATATGACAAGTTAAAATGAAGAGCCTCAAGGAGTAAAATGTTAATTATATCTCATATCCTGTGTAAGCCAAATAAATAGGATTTTATAAGTTTGCACTATTTCAAATGCAGTATAGTAAATCTGGAATACTTTCAGTCTTTCAGTCTGAAAGTTTGCATCAAGTAGTTATGAAAGAGAATGACAGGGTCACAGACTGAATAGGAAATACATATTATGAAATAGTTTAATGACGATATGCTGTTCATAAATTCCTTTTATTAAGTTCTGTTATATTGAAGCTGCCTGTTTACATTTTGGCAACAGAATGAGACTTGTTACTGTACCTGTTAGTTACTGACCAGGTGGAATTGCATTGACTCCTGGAGCTTCTTACAGCTTTTCTTCCTGTACAGCTGAATGTACTTCAGTTAACTCTCTAATGATATTGTTGCATCAGAGAAAAAATTAAAATTGACAGTATATCCAACTGTTACCCATGAATCAGACCACTGATAAATTTGTAAGTCTTTTCAGCACTCTGTTAATGCTTTCTTACTTATGGAGTTAACATCAGAAAGACCAAAGCTGTAAGTACAGAGGACTGGGACTCATTTTCAGGTAAAATCTTAGCAGCTCAGTTAACTCCGTAGGTAAGAAGTCTTTAATTGCACTGATGTGTTAATCTAGTCATTGAGAAAGATGCACTTCCGTTGATAGCAACAACACAACACCAAGTCGCTTGACTTCCATTTCCATAGCTGGCAAATGTGGCATAAATGTGGCTTTCTTTGTAGAAAGCAATTGGAAGGCTTCACACCAAGCTTTCCCTCTTACAGAGTATCTTCTGCCACAATCTCTTATCTCAGACTGTAGAAACAGAGAAGAAGACCTGTATCTGACAGGATACTTTTGCTATAGATAGGGAAAAAACTTTAGAGGACACTAGTTTAAATACTTAAACAGTACCTTCCTTGAAAGATTCAGAATGTTCTTGAGCGGAGTAGTAAAAAAAAACAAAACAAAACAAAAAAAACCCATGAAACTTCCACTGCAGGTAGCCACATAACCATCCTTTTGAAAACATGCATGTAAGCAAACCTCTGAACTCAGTTTTTCTGTAAACAATCCAGTTTCAGTTTGGGAAAGTAATCGGAGTATTAGAGAGTCCATGGCTGCCTTTGGTCAAGAAAGGAAAGCAACAAAGTGATTTTAGGTTATGTGAAGATTACAAGATTGCTGAAGGGTGGTGTTAGTAAGTGATAGTGGTGGTGATAGTAAGATTTTATATTGCCTATACTTAGTGAAAACATCAGCTTGGATGAATTCATCCTTCTGATAACGGAATCATCAAGGTTGGAAGAGACCTTCAAGATCATCTAGTCCAACCATCAACCCAGCACCACCATAGTCACCCTTAAACCATATCCCCTAGTGCCACATCCAGATGCCAAATAGGTTTCCCCAGATAGCCTTTGGATATAGAATAGGACAAGTGATGAGATTGTTTCTATACGTTTCTTACACATGCGTTGCTCTAAAGAGGATATGTTATTTTTCATTCCTGTCTGTAACATAGATTAAGAAAAAACGTAATTAAAAAATGTAATTTGAGCAAAGGAGTATAAAATAGTACTATGGACAACAAATTGTGTTAGATCAGACTCACTTGGGAAAAGTGTGGGAAAACTGATTCAGGGAGTTTCTACACCACCAGCACCTGATTCAGATACAGATTGACATGTCAAGGAAGACTGCAAAAATCAATATGGTTTGAAATTACGGTTTTTGAAAGACTTACCTTCTCAGGTAGGGATTTGAGAGTGAATTTTCATGTCAATACAGTGTCAGAGTGTAACTATATCTGAGTGCTCTGTTAATCACATAGCACTGTGATTTTGTTTATAGAGTTGCCTTAGATTTGGCAGATGTTGGCAAGTGAAAGCATGCAGGGACTGATTGCAAAATAAAGCAGGATTTGAATTACTGGTATTCAAACAGTTATATTGTTATCCAGGAATACTGTATCTGTGTTGTTGATGTGTTGCCCTTAACTGAAAATCTGGTTCTCCTCCAAAATCAGAGGCATGATGGTGCAGTGTATTTGAAGACATCTGCAGACAGTACCTAAAGAGTGGAATTACTGAAGTATAATGCATTTTCCTGTAGCTGACATTTGAACTTTTAATGATTGAGAATGGCTGAGGTGATGCTTCTGGATACTTTTTTTTTTTTCCTTTTTTTTTAATGTTGTAATGTTTAGATTGCTTTTAATTTTGAAGAACCAAATAATGGTAACTTTTCCTTTCAATACTTATGTGTATTATTTTTAAAGTATATGTTTTTTTGAAATTTTTTTTCTCTATTTAACATGTGTTTTTACTCTTTTGTATAGGTATTACAGCCTTGTGACTTCTTCTTTGAAATGAAACAGTCAGGTACTAATCCACAGACAGCTGATCTAATGATTAAATCTCTAACATTAAAAGTAGGTAGACCTTTATTGTGATTTTAGTTTTCTGCTATTTTCTGCTCAGCAGCCTGTAAAGTTGCTTTTGACATATGTTTCTTAAAAAATGTAAAATCAGGAATGACTGATGTGGGAAATTCTTTCTGTTCTTCATCAGGTTTCTGTTCTTCATCACCTGTTTAGCATGCCAAAACAAAATTGAAATTGAATAATTGTGTTACTGTGCTTTGCAGTTGGAATCTATGTTTTATAAAATGGTCTGGTGTGGTGATACACATTTTGAAGGATGACACAGTTTAGAAAGCTTCCATCTAGAAATAAGGCAGGAGTTGATAGTCTGAACAGACTGAACTATAGCTCATGGAAGGGAATGCATTTTCAAACAAAAGAGTCATGTAGAAAATGGAAGTGTTTTGTTAGTGTAACATATTCATGAAACTTTTGTGTCTAGAAGTAGCTGTTTCTTTACTAGCTTCTTATTTCCAATTATTCCAATGTTTTTGTAGGTTTCACCAATAATCATAAACACAGTAATTACTATTACATCAGCCCTTTCTCAAACTGCAGAAACAACAGAAGAAGAGATTAGTGAAATTCCTCCAGACTTGTGGAATAAGAAAGATATAAAAAATCTAAACATGTGGTTTCTTGAAGAGACAAAGGAAAGTGAACATAAAAATCCAACCGCTGAACTGGTTCCCAGAGGAGAGTCATTGAAAATTAATATAGAATCTGTTTTTCTAACACTTGAAGCTGGAGTTGGGCACAGAACTGTACCAATGCTTCTAGCCAACTCCTCATTTGTTGGAGAAGTCAAGAACTGGAGTACTCTAATCAACCTACGTTCTCGTCTTGAGCTAGAGGTGAGGAATCCTACAATAAAAAAAAGGTTTCCTAAGATGCTAAACCCTATTATCTAAATGTTATATACATGTTATTTAGACAAGAAAATAAAAATAACCCATATATTGGATGACTAAATTCCTGCAGGTAAGGGTTGTGGGAGCATGATGGGAATGAGTTGTTAGGGTAGTTAAATTAAAATGAAAATCTAATGCATTAGGTGTAATGCATTAATGGCACACTAAGTGGTGTTATACCATCTCACATTTACAGTTTTTACAAGTTCTCAAAGATCTGTTGCATCAGTACTACATGTTGGAGTAACAGCTGGCTAAAACTCCCTGATAATCATTGATTAAGATTACAGTAGAATATATTCTTGTGTAATTTCTGGAGTCGTACCAGTATTCTTCATAAAACATCCAAACTGTCTCATATTTGGAAATGAGTGACGTAAAGTCCAGTGATTGTTGTACGTAGGTTCTTCCTTATTTACAGTGCTTTTGACTTAGAGCGCCTGCAGTTATTATACTCGAAGTGACACACCTTTTATTTGGAACTGGGTTTTTGCAGTAGAGACTTAGCTGCCTCATTTATTTCTCTAATGCATTTGTTTCAGATTATGGTGAGAGCTGAAAGTGCACTCTGATTATGAATCTTGTATGTTACCAAAATAATTAGTATATTTGTAAATAAGAATTTTTGTTTAGAGAGTAGTATGTAAATTGCTAATTGATTTCTGCATTTTGATAGGTACACTATTTTAACGAGATGTTTGGGGTGTGGGAACCTTTGCTTGAACCATTAGAAGTTGAGAAGACTGATTTATTCAAGCCATGGATTCTTGAAATCAAGGTATAGTTTTCAAAGCTGAACTCAGATCTTTCATTTCAATACCTCAGAAAAAACAAATACTCTGTGCCTTTCATTGCTGAGACTAATGTAACAATTTTGTTCCTTCTTGTTGGTTACTTGGACTTTTTTTCCTGATTAGTGAATGAAACCAACAAAGGAAGATCCAGACTCACATATCTGTTAAATATTGTCTTTCAGGTGGTAAGATTTGATTCCAGTTGCACTAGATAATCATAATGACTGGCTTGTCTGCTAGGCCATATGCAAATGATGCATTAAGGGACCTTGGAAAGACAAACCATTCCTCTTGTTCCACGGTAGTACGTGTAGCAGAAATGTATTTGAAGAATTGATGCCTGTTGACTAGTATAAGGTGTATTATGGGAGTAGTGCACTTACCACTTCATTTTTATCTTTCATGAAAATAGTTTCTGGATTCAAAATAGATCTGTCCTTTATCTAAGGACAGAAGGTATCTCTTGTTTTTCTTCCTTCTTTCTTAACTGTTTAATTTCATTGTTTTCTGATTTTTTTCAAAACCTTTCAAGTATTTTTAACCTGTGAGGTTGCTTAGACTGGAAAGTCCACCCTTTTCCTAGGACTGTCATCATCAAACAAATTTCTGCAGTAATTGCCTCAAAAGGATAAAGATTATGGACTGAGATGTTGCGTTTAAGAAATTGCTATTAAAAATATTCCCAAGAATTTTCCAGGAAGATATGAGACCTAGTGCAGGAGAAAGGTAGAAGATAGTGACTCAAACCTCATGTTTTCTTGCCCAGATATGAAATATAACATTTGGAAACATGTAATTTCCAGAAGCATGGAAGGCTAGAAAAATTAGATTTTTATTTTTTCCTTCAACTAAAGGAAAACATACAAAAGGTATTTGATTTAGAAACATATAAAGACTAAATTTGGGGTTATTGTTTTAAGACAAGGAAATAAATTGTGTAAGGTTTTACACTGTGTTATTCAATATAAGTTCAGTGTTATCACACAGTATTTACTGGATACATTAGTAGTTAGTATTTAAGTGTATTTTCTTTAATTTTGAATAATCATAAATGTAGCTACTATTACTGAAATTTTGTTGACATCCAGAATGTATCTTTTGTCTCTTGTCTTATTTATTCTCCCCCTCTTTTGTTTTTATTTTAAATAAAAACATGAACAAAAAACAAAAAACAACCAAAACCCAAAACAAACAAAAAACCAAAAAAAAAAAAAAAAAAGGAGGGGGAAGAAAAAAAAGAGAGAGAGAGAACCATGACAGGACATAGAAATGGCAAAGGGAGAGATAGAGAGAGTTGAGATGCAACTTGCTTCTATAGAATGAGTGGTCAAATAAGAATTCTTTAAAAATATCCTTTCAGATGAAGAAGGCAAAAAAAGTGCTGCTTGAATCAGATGATGAAGATGAAGAAAACTACAAAGTTCCAGAATATAAAACAGTAATAAATGTTTCTTCAAAAGACCAGCTCAACATTACACTATCTAAGTGTGGACTGGAAATGTTGAGTAACTTGGGCATGGTAAGAAAGATTTCTTAACTATGCCATGTTAGAATTGCTAAATGAATGTTTTCAGAGATCATCTTGGTGAAGTCTTATTCAGTGTGTTTGTTTTGTATCTATTTTTTGCTTTCTAGGCGTTTGCTGAAGCAGCTAGTCAAACTTCAGACATTTTCAAAAAAGACCGAGCACCATTTGTAATAATAAATTCTTTAGGACTTCCCATCATGGTCTTGCCTAGTGATGCCTTTAGTGTCCTAAATGTTGAATTTGGAGCAAAAATATTTCATTTAAAAGATGGAGAGAACTTAAATATGGAATTTGTCAGAACTAAAAATGAGAGTGACCAGTTCACAGCGATGACAACACTGAGTAGCAAGAGATTTTACATTCAAATCTGTAAGTTCCAAAGTTCATACATCATCTGGTTTTGTAAACACTTCATCATGCATAATACTGTGTCTTATACAGGTCAATAAATATTGGAGGACTCCATGTGAAAGGAGTCTTTCTTTGGATTCTAGATGTGTGGCAGTATTTGAAATCTTAATTTAGTCTTTGCAGTTAGAAGTTATATGTATCATGCATGTTAATTTTTGCCGCTTAAGTTTTCTACTGTGCTAAATAATTTAGGTAACTAACCTTTATTGCAGTCAAATATTTTTGTTTGCATTTATTTATTATTGCAGAATTAAGCTGCTCAAAATAATTTATTTTTTTTTTAAAATTATGAGAATTATTGAAGTTGCTCTTAAGGGGGATGTTCTTAAGAAAAGATTGTTTTACACAGTTTTAAGCAAACCAGAATTATAGCTAAAATTAAAATTTAGCTATTTTTAATGGTGTATGTGTTAACAATTTAAATTGATTTATTGTAACAACTAACAGTTTTTCAAAGTTGATGTGTTAGTTGAATTGTTTTTGCAATATAAGAGGTGTACCTTGTTAATAAGCCATTATGTCTTGTAATCATTTCTTGTGAAGCACTAGCTCTATTTGCAATAGCAAAACCCACTTAAATATTTGAGTGATGGACTCGTTTACTCTTTTTTTTACTATGGTAAAAAAAAGAATCTTTGTTGTTTCCTTACTAACACTGCAAGATCAGCATATTAAGAGTGGTGATTGTATTTTTTCATCTGTTTTTTTTCTTGTTAGTTCAAGTGACATAGAGAATTCTGTTGAATGCACGTTTTTGTCCTTCAAGTGTATTTTTATGCTCCTTTTGAGTGTTTCACGTCTCATTTTATAAATTCTAGGTCCACATAATCATTCTACTGTGGAAAAGATTCCACTGACAAAAGTGGGTCGATGTATTTACAGAGTGAGACACGAGGAATCTGGTGTTGAAAGGTCCATTGTCTGCCAAATTGACACTGTTGAAGGAAGCAGAATGATAACTATACGTTCTCCTATTCAGGTTATTATATATCCATACATTTTAAATTCACTATTACTTTAATTTTTTAATGAATGAAAATGATCCTGTAGTCTTTAAATGAAAATTAACAGATTTAAAAATTATTTTAAAAAATGTACCTGGACGGTCCATTTAACTTTGGTTTGTATATTATAAGGTAGTTTAGAAGAGATTTTC
The DNA here is from genome assembly GCA_036023395.1 of Myiotriccus ornatus. NCBI lineage: Eukaryota > Metazoa > Chordata > Aves > Passeriformes > Tyrannidae > Myiotriccus > Myiotriccus ornatus. The sequence goes on along the minus strand of JAYRBT010000093.1, from coordinate 37,774,530 downwards.
ATGAAAAAAACTTTTTCAAAGTGACAGGGTTTGAATGGGGGTGGAAATCAAGCAGATTTTGAATGAGGGTACTTCATCAGTATTGTTTTCTAATACTGACTCTAATTTCAGTCTTATGTGAAATGATCAACTTCTTTTAACCTTATCATAGTTCCACAAGGTTATCCTTCAATCAGGTTTTGTTTTTTTCATCCTGTACCATTGATACATTAATTTTAAATTTCGTATGTTGTCAGCTGAAAAGCAAGACCTTTGAGCATGTTGAATAGTATTTTTTGATAGACATTATATGGCTTCCAGGTACAGGGATGATTCAGATATAACTGTTCTCTAGGGAAGGTGTTCCTGTTATATTTCAGTTGCTTTTTTTGCTTGAAGTGGTTTGTAACTTAATTCATGACCAGATTTACTGTTGGATTCTTCCCTTATTTTTTTTCTAAGAGCTAAAAATGCCATTAAATTAACCCTGGAATGAAAAAATAATGATGTTTGCAAAGAAGACAATTACATGCCCCCAAATCATAATTGACATTGATATGTTTTCTGCCATACGGATTTTTTTTTAGCCCACATGCCTTTGTATCTATTTCTGTTACATTTTTAGGAGACTGTTTTTTGGAAAGGTATCACATAGTTCAGATTTACTTGTCTTTGGTTTCTCAGGCTCTTATATTTCTTCTTGAAAAGCATTTTACAGTTATTATATTTATTTCAAAAATAAAATATAGAATTAAAATGCACAACTAGATAATTTAAAAATATTTGCTGTTTTCAGAGAGTTCTTTTGAAATATGTGACCTTGAATGGTAAATGGGTAAGATGGAAAAGTGGGAGAGCTCTCATTCTGTGCTTTTTTAAGCTCAATATAGTTTATCTTTCCTAATATATATTGCTGGATTTCCATTTCACACAGATAAGGAATCATTTTTCAATCCCCTTAAATGTTTTTGAGGAAGGAAAATGCTTAGGGACTGCTTCACCAGGAAATGAATTCAACATACCTTTTTCCTCTTACAGGTACTTTATTTCATTGTTCCTTTATCAGCAAATGCGTTTATACATTGTTGATTGAATCCATAGAATTACACTAAAAAAATTGTTTCCGTTTCCTTCCTAATACTGGAATAATAATGTGCTATCATTATTGGGTAGGATCTTCTCAGGGCATCTCATCTGAGTTAAAAAGAATGTTATTTCATAGTTGAATTGGAAGTATTCGAAATCCATTTCTCTGAACAAGTTAAATTAGCTAAGTTACTTCAAGAATCTGAGCTCAGGTACTTCTGGATTGAATCACTTTATGATTGTTATCCACACGGTACAAATTTTCTTCTTAGTCAGGTGATGTCTAGTGAAGTAGTACAGCTTTTTTGTGTTTTTTTTTTTTTCTGAAAAATCTTCTTTTGATTTTGTGATTCTGAAGTGAAATATTGAAACTAATATACTTAAACTCTATCAAAGTTGTAGAGAAATATTTGTCAACCTTAGAAAAACTTAGCTTACAGCATAGCTATACTATTAGCACATCCATTAACAACTTAAAACAGCAGTGTGTTTTCATTTACATTTTAACGGAACTGTTACCAAGTTTTAGGTAGGTAGGTTTACTTTGATGCAGTTGTTTTTTTATGATCACAGAGACTTTACCCTTCTGTTTTCCTGCAAATGCTCTCCTTTTTTTTTTTGCAGCAAAAACCAGGTATCTTTTAGAGTACTTAAGTTACACTTTACAAATTCATTAATTTGTTAGTATTTCTAACTATCTGTATTTCATTTAATAAGATTTAGTGACAATCTGATTCATTGCACAGATGAGTTCCACTAGGCAGTCAGGAAGTGTGTCCTAACAAAAAATCTTCAGTCAAGGAGCAGCTGTATTAGATTAAAGCTGTTGCCTTAAAAAAGCCATGTGTGTAAATAATCCATAAACTTGATGCTTTATGTGACTGAAAAGAAAAGCACTTTCTGCACATCTGTTACAAGAGCAAGTTGTTTATCCAGACCTTTTGCTTGGAACAGGAATAGAGAAGCACTTGTAAAGATATTCAGTAGCTTCTTCATAAGAATCTCCAACATGCCTTTCTTTGTAAGGGAAGCATTTGGTTGTATGGGACAAAAAACCCTAAGTGTTACAATAACATGGACTTCTGCCATCCAGTCCACCTTTTGATTCCTCCTTTAATCAAGATAAAGGCAGGGAATGAATTACTGCTAGAAATCTTCCAAATAATACTAAAATGTTCTTGTTTCATAGTACTTTTTTATAATTGAAAAATTCAATCTCATACTGAGTGTTTAAAAATGTTTTCATTTACAGATCCATACTGAGTTTGCAACCACTAGCCAATGAAAATGAAGTGGATGGAGAATATGATATGTGTGAAGGAATTACATTTGATGACATTATAAAAAATGTTGACAGTTTGTTACAGAGGAAATGCCAGTCTGTGAGGTCAACTAACCACTCTCTTATCATCAATATTGTTCCTGTAAAAGATTCATTGACATCTTCATTATGTGCAGAAGATCAGTGGGATTTTCCATACGTTGTTCATTTATGGCCTTCAGTTCTTCTCCACAATCTGCTTCCTTATGTAATAACTTTTTCTGTAGAGGTAATTACTTAATGCTTGAAATTTTTATGATGTTTCCCACCTATGAGATGAAAGCTGATCAGCTGGGTGAAATGGGGATTAAAAGAAAGGGCTTCTGTTAGAGTATTTGTGAAGGAAGTTCAGAGATCTGATAAGGGAAAGTCTTTCTGCAGAAAGGAAATATTACAAGAGTGTGAAATATAGTGGTATTAACTCATACTTTAGTTATACATGCAAAGTGAAACTTCACATTGTATAGGTTTGGGTCTGCGAGAGAGTCACACTGTTGTACAAGTGGAACTTCAGCCTAATTAAACAGTGTCGTTTTTCCTGTGAATTATGACTGCCTCAGGTAACATAAATGGATCAGCCTATTGGTAGCATTTTATGTGCTATCACTGACTTTCAGCAGTTAGCATGCTTTTAACAAATTCTCACAGGCCTGCCTTTTTGCCAGGCTTTGGCTAATGCCATACTTTAAATTCTTTCCAGATGAAATTAAACAATTAGATGCACTCTGACTCTTAGTAGGCATTCATTCCAGTGCCAGATGAGAGCCAGTCTTGAGTAAAATGCTTAAAATGTGCAGCATAGACATTGATTCCTCAACACTAAACATTTCATTCTGTGGATTCTGCCCGTGTCCCACTCCTTACTGATGCAGACTCAGGGTGACAG
>JAYRBT010000093.1:37741042-37766228 GCA_036023395.1 Myiotriccus ornatus | reverse complement strand
TTAATTTTTCAGTTCTCTGTGGTGGATTCTATAGTAGCTTGTTTAACCAATTCTTTATACATATTTTGGTTTTGATTTTAAACTTTTATTTGCTTTTGACCATTTCTCCTTGAATTTCCACTAGGCTCCCTTAATTCCTTGTTGAGACTTACTTGCTGGGTTTTATGCTAGTTTACAGCACAATTGTAATTTCCTTTGTCTGTGGGATACACACTGATGTAAATAAAACACCGTCAATCTTGCCGTTTAACTATATTTTTTTCCTTTGTCTTTCTGCTTCCTGTGGTGTGAGAAACAATGGGAAAGGGAACTTAGTGGCATGGTAAGTTGGTGAACTAGTCTTTCACCACTGAAGATTTAGTTCCAGGATTCAGATGCAATTGAATATGAATATCTCATTTCTTAAGCTACGTTGGAGAAAGATGCTTCTGAAATTTTGGATGCTGCAGGTCAACAGTTTGAAATACAGGAAGACTGGTCTATCTGTACAGACTTTGGCTCTTGCTGGTTGTGGGTTACTGTTAGTCATGTCTTCTTCCCATGGCAGGACTCTGTTAATGAGTTGGAAACTTTGCATTAGCTACAACTAAAATTTTGTCTCCTCTGTCTTGTGGTCTTCTCCATTTAGTGAGTAAACTGTTGAAGAGAGATTGTCTGTGAGATTGTTAAATCCATAATTGCAGTGGTTTCTGTTGTGAATGTGAATAGCAAAACATGCTCTCTGTTTAGCTACTTAATACTTCATATTTATACATATTTTAAACCCACGTATTTATGTGTGTATATGTACTTTTAAATATATGTGAAGCATTTTCAGAAGAACAGATAGTAGCTGATGTCCTGTGTACTCAGGTTACTGTGGGGTGGTATTTATGCTGATACCCATTTTTGGCATTTGTTGTCAATGGAAAAACAGTTTTACAGTTTTGTCATTTTTTTGTCCTTTTTTGTCTTTTTTTGTCTTTTTTTTTTTTTTTTTTGGATGAGCTTGGCATTTTCACTGTTGTAGCCATTTTATACTCTGAATTTTATATACATACTCTATCGATTTGAAATGTACTTCATGTGGTTATGAAGACTTACTGTTTCTACTTTTAGCTCCTTAACACCTCACTTTCTTCACTGTAGTCTGAATTATTTCATGACTTCCTTTTAATTTATTGTGTTCAGATAAGTAATTACTTTTAGGGGTTTTACTGTAGTTTCTGGTCCAAATTAATACACTTTTGGGTAAAATTTTAGTAGATGAACTTTGGGCTAAAGTGAATGCCATTTAACATGTAGTTTGTTTTCCCACTTTAAAATTTCTGGATTTTTTTGTAGTGCATTCCTTTCTGGCCTGAAAATGATGCCAACAAACTGCTTGTTCGAGTGGAAAATTCTGATCTCCCACCAAAGAAGATAAATTTTGATCAGCAAGAAAACTGTCTCCTACTGCATTTAGACAACAAGGTAAAAACAGTTGCCTTTGTGACTTAGGTAAAACTGTATAAATCACGGTTTCATTTCTATTCTCAAAACTTTTTCTCATACAATCAAGTATTGCAAAACCTTATCTGAGAAAAAGGTTATGTTTATGTAAATGTATTCTCATGCTCTCTTTCCTGTGTGTGTACACACAGATATAAATAGGTATTCTGTTTAAGTTCTTCTCTGGGAAGTAGTTCTATAGAAGCTGAAACAAAGATTGTTTTGCAAGTATTGTCTGTCTAGAAATATTATATTAGTTCTAAAGTAACACTAAGTTACTTTGAAAAGTAACTTTGACTCTACTAAATTTGCTTTTATGTTGCAGGTAGCCTCATCTAGCAGTAGCTTTTAAATATGTGAGTGATTTTAGTAATAGGATGTTTTTGAGGGCATTAATGCGTATGATTCTATAAAGAAGTTTTCTCTACTGCTAACCTAAATTTTTACAGTACAGAACTTCTGCCGTTTTGATTACTAAGTGTAATACTTGTTAACTAGTAGTTAGATCAAGGGAATATTTTGAAGATAAGGTAAAATGGCTTGTTTGTTTTACTATTTGATGGTTTTATCTCACGAGAATAAAAGTTTTTCAAAACTTTTAAATTACATTTGCTTTGCTAGAAATTCATTCCATTGTTACTTACCTAGTAATTTTTAAAACTGATAGCTTGGAGGAATTACAGTGGATGTTAACCTGACTGAACACTCTACGGTGATTACCTTTTCTGATTATCATGATGGTGCAGCTCCATTTCTGTTGATAAACCATACTAATGATGAAATTATTGAGTATGGACAAAGGTATGTATGAAGAGTTTTAGTGTGGATGTCTGCATGGAGACATTTGAATTGTAATTTCATGTATTGTCAGCATGCCCATCTCTTAAGAAACCTATTTTTAAAAGAATGGCTGTCTAATTTTGTCAGAGCACCCAAAAATCTCTTTCTTGTTAACTTGAAGATAATGTATTGTTAGCAGTGTTAAGTTTTGCTAGGTAGTTCTACAAGTAAATAAACTTCTGTTACCTGAAGAAGCTCTCTGATGCCTTTTTGAATTCTGTGGCCTTGCTTTCTACATTCCTGGTGAGAGCAAACGATATGCTTGGCTTTACTGGACCTGTGTGGGTGCTAACTGTGCAGATTAAGTAACAAATGAGTTATGAATGCAGTCCTGACAAGTATAAGCATACCTACAGCATTCTTAAACTGTTTCTTTTTAAAAGCCAAACAGTCTCTAGCTTTTTTCCCTTTCAATTAGTCAGGGCAGTGTTGTTTAAAGATTTTTACTTGGAAAGTGGAAGAGCTGCTGGTCAAATCCTGTTTGTTTCCTGTTTGTCTGAAAAATATGATTGTTTACTTTGGCTTTTATCTGTAAAGACTAGTAATTTTTATCTTCTTAGCTGAAATTTGGGCATCCTTATCATAAATTTCATGAGAATAGAGTAGCATATCTTAATAGCATGTAGTTCGAAGGGGCCTGCCATGGTCATGGTCCAGCTGCCTGATTGCTTCAGGGCTGACCGAAAGTAAAAGAATGTTATTAAGAGCTTTGGGACTTTGATGGACTTGGGCCATTGACTGACTCTCAAGGAGGCATGTTCTTGTGTGTTTGACCATTCTTACAGTAAAGAAAAACTTCCTAATGTCCAGTCTAAACCTCCTGTGGCACATATTTGAACCATTCCCATGTGTCCAATCGCTGGATCCCAGCAAGAATTGATCAGCACCTTTCCACTACCTCTCCTGGGGTAGCCCCCTTTTAGAGATGAGTAGAAGACAAGTCTGCCAGTTTTTGACTGTATATAAGGGGAAATGGAGTTAAAAATACATTTGTCTGAAAATATCCAGATACTAAACACTCCACTTCTTTCTCTTCAGTAAATCATAGGGGAAAACCTTTCCTAAACAATGAATTTTGGACCCACATTTCTTCTCTTGAAATAATAATGCTAGACAACACAAATCCTGAGTTTTCCTTTCAGCATTTAAACTCTACTGTCTGGAATTTTTTCCTACTTTATTTTTCCCTGTTAATCACAAGTGGGAAAGAAAATTAGTATTTAAAGACTACTCTTTATATTTTTGAAGTATATGTATGTATTTTGAAGTATAAATACATGTTTTTATAACTGTCCCAAGCATGGGTTTGTGCATGTTTTTCCAAGCATAATGCTATTTTTAGTTTTCATTTTCTTTATTTGAAAATATAAGTAAAATGTTCTTGTTGAAATGCTAGATGCAAAGGTCATTAACACAAAATATGCATTGACATCTGAATTTAAAATGACTTTGGTTTAGCTCCCTCAGTGAATTGGAAGACTTCCTTCAGCCAAATAAGGCTGTACTGTATACCTGGGCAGACCCAACAGGATCTAGGAAACTGAAATGGAAATGTGGAAATAGAACGGAGGAAATTTCCCCAAAAGAGGTATGCTTATTAACAAAATCTCCTTTTAGTGGTGTCTAATGTGTTGTCGCGTTCATCAGTGTATGTATTAAACTTCATATTTAATAAGTATAGTCAGGAGTCTCATGTTTGAGTTTCAGACACAGTAACACTGTATTTGCCAGAGCTTGAGCCAGTAAGCATTGTCTTCAGTTGAAAAGCATGTGTTTGTGTGAGTCTCTTGTAAAATGTCACAGTTAATATTTTCCTGCCCCTTAAATATGTCTTCTATTATTGCTTATGTTGCTAAGACTTACGCATTCGTTTGTGGAGTAGAATGATAAATAGAGTTCTAAAAACATTTCTTCCCTCGTTTGTAGGACAAAATGGAAATACTCAGAGTGGATTGCAGAAAAGCTGTCTATTTAATGTCATTTTATGAAGGGTTGCAGCGTATTGTCCTGATCACTGAAGATGAGAATGTATTTAAATTGACATATGAAAGTGTAAAAGCAGAACTAGCAGAACAAGAAATCGTTCTGTCTTTGCAAGATGTTGGAATTTCACTGGTTGATAATTACTTAAAACAAGAGGTGTCCTACATTGGAATTACAAGGTAACTTACTTTGTGTGCAGTGGTTTAAAGTATTTAACTTCAGGTATTTTCACTCTGTGAGTTTTATTTTGGATTGTGATGGAAGAGGAACAAAAGATTTAGATTAAGGGTATTTAGAACTGAATCACTATATTTTCCTGGTCAAGAGAAATGTTTTCACTGTTTTAAATTAATGCATATGCTTTCTGTATCTGTGTATTTTTGGAATATGTATTTGTAACTCTGTGTGGCAAACTTCTTGATACATTGAACAGAATTATTTCCTGTCCATGTAGTTTGGCAAGTGATAATAGAGTTTCAAGCTGTAAGGTCCGTGGGTAGTTTGTATCAGTGGATTTTTCTGTCTTCACTACAGGAGCAGTTGCTGAATTCTGTGTTGGAAATCTTGATGCAATAGCAGCTTATAGGTCTCTTTAGTTTTGGTTGATAAATTATGGTGATCCAGAGCACTAATACTTAGATTTCCTAATGAAACATTTCAGAGGGAAGCAGAAAAGAAATTATATAATGTTTAAGAAATGTGTGCTATCATGTATTCAAAAAGGGGCTCTTTAGAATATTAAGGGATACTTACATATCTTTGCTATAATCTAGACATTTCTGTATATTCACAGTCATGAGATTGCAAGAGTGAGAGTTGTTTTTCCTTGATTAATTCTTTGCACTGCACTGTAAAATAAACAGGCAAAAACTTCTTATATGCGTATACTTCACATAGTCGTATCTGTCATTTACAAAGGAAGTTCCAGTCTGTGCCCTCACCTGAGAAACTGTGCTCTGATATCTAAACAGTGGAAACACTCCATTAAAACCAACATCTGATTGCCTAGATTTATAGTAGTGTTGAGATTTTGTTGATGTTGGTGTTTTTGGAAGCAGTCATACATAGTTAGTGGTTTAGCAATGCTTATAGTTGTTATTGTTTTCTTGTCAAATCCTGAGTGGATATCAAACTCCAGGAAAATGGATGGTGGTACTGAAATTGAGCTTCACTTTGTAGGAGGAACAAAAAGAAAAAAAAGACACGGGAGAAAAAGAAAAAAGAGGGGGGGAACTCCCAGCAACTTCAAGGCAGTACTCTGTTTTGTAGCTGTTGTTTTGGATTTTAGGTCACTTTTTTATTTTGGTGGTTCTGCCATTGATGTGTCTGAACACAGATGTAGCTAAAAGGGGTTAGGGGTCTGGCTGGAAAGCTATGTATTTGTGGAAAGTGGAAATACCCTCCACCTGCCTGGTAATGTTGACTTCTGCCCTGTTTTGTGCCTTAAGTTTGGCTTAAGTAAGATGAAATTAGACACAAGAGCTTCTCATAGAAGCAGTGGAAAAGAGTCCAATGCCCTTTAGTTGACTAATTATTTGTATTAATAAAACTGAGAGACAAAAGAAAAGAATTGATTTAGAGATAACATTTTTTGAAAAAAGCAAATAAGCAACAAAAGCACCTCCCCCCCCCCCAAAAATCTCAAGTAGAGGAATCATAAAATCAGTAGAGGAAACATGTAAACCAAAATCACCAACAATTGATTTAGATGGAACAAGTGAAGAAACAAGCTATCAAAAATAAGAGGCAGTTCAGGAGGTGTTTTGTCTTGACTTAAATTTCTCAATTTGTAGTAAATTCAAAATACCAAAATACATGCAGAAGTATAAGCAGAAAAATGCATTAAAATTGTAAAATGATGGATGGCAGTGCTGTTGAAACTGAGCTTCCTTAAGTATCATTACATACCTGTCTTCATTGAAGTATGGGAATTACACAGACCCATTAACTTCTCTTTTTTACATCATATTGGAGAGACTGGCTTCTGCTTAGTGCCAAGAAGGGTGTGGGTGATTTGGGTCCCTTTTATTTACTACAGTAGTTCTTTATGATACCGTTTTTCATTCCCTAGTTACAATCTGTTAAAAGTCATGCTGCAGTAGCTAAAACTTGTTTGAAATAGCTCATACATCTCTTTTGGTCTTTTATTTTCAAAGTTCTGATGTGGTTTGGGAGACAAAACCCAAGAAGAAGTCAAGATGGAGACCAATGAGTGTAAAGCAAATTGATAAATTAGAACAAGAATTCAAAGACTACAGTGAGCTAAGTCCTTCAGAAAATAAGATTATTGAGTTGGAATCGAATGTTCTGGTAATACTGATAGTTCTCTAATTCTATTGTTTATATGTATACACTAGAAAAAGATAATATATCAATTTGGCAGACTTCCAGTGAAATTTGAGATGATTAATTTACCAAATCTATTTGAAAACCCTTTTTCATCTCTGTCTTCAAAAAAATTTGGAAGGAAATCCACAAATATTTGAAAGCTTGCTATTGTTAGCCTCTAACTTTGAAATTGAGATATAACATTTTTGCAGGTCTCTATACTAAATATACATAAAACTACAGTAAGGAAGCTTTGCATTTAGTTCATGTGTTATACCAGTAAATGTATTAGTTTGGGGTTAGTTTGTTTTAGCATAAAATCTTCTATTTTTATGATGGCTTATTATGGGATAATTCAACTGTCATTCAACCACATATAATTGAAAAATAATTTCAGAAATTATTCTGGAGTGTTGAAACACATTATACTCCAAATGCTCAGTCCTCTTCTATAGAAGAGTTCTAGATACTCCTCAGAAATGTGTTATAGGAAAGTAGACATGTATAAGTAAAGCCAATTTTTATCTCGGTCATAGACCATTATACTACTCAGCTTTTCTTCCAGAAAGCTGTGTATTAAATGCTAGTAACTCCCAAATAATGCAGTATTTTTAATTTTATTTCTATTGAAATTTGTGAAAAAATTTTTAAGTATGTTGTAAAAAGCGGTATTTTAAAACACTCAGCATACCAAATTTTCTATAATATTACAATAGGTATGTTTAACTCCTAATGGAATGGACATGAAAATTCAACAACCAAATGAGATTCCTATCAGAAGGAATTATCTGCCAGCTTTAAAAGTGGAATACAGTTCATCTGCACATCAGAAGTCTTTCAGAATTCAAATTTACAGGATACAGGTGGGTTGTCAGAAAGTAGTAAGTAATTTATTAAAAAAAAACGCAACTTCTATAGAAACTTGGATTCATTTTTAGAATTGTTTTGATTTTTCATGTTTTCAATTTATTTGTAATCATTGGCTTTTACATCAGTGATTCTCAGTCTTTGGAATACTACTTAAATGCCTCTAGGAAAAAGAAGAAAGATGACTGTTTAGAAAAAAACATTTGCCATTCATCTTCCATGCTTTTTCTTGGAGCTTTTCTTTGTAACCAGCAAAAAGATATGTGCAGTTTTTTTTCTTGTTACACTCAAGTTTTTGAAAACAAATCCTTTGTAAAAATTTTGTCAACCGTGTATTACCACCAACTTAAAGAGGCTTTTCTAAACTTTTAAATTGGATTATTGAATTTTTAAAATGGATATATTTGGAAGCACAATAGTGGCTTTCTTTCTGATTTTGGTTTGGTGGAAGGCTGCAGGTAATGTTCATAATTCTTGTGTTTTGTCCTGATTTTGAAGTATTTCACTATTGAAAAGCTAACATGCTGCACCTTGTCCTGTCCTTACCCCTCTACTAGATACAAAACCAGATTCCTGGAGCCATATTTCCCTTTGTGTTCTATCCTATTAAACCTCCAAAGTCCATCACCTTGGATTCAGGTTTGTTGTTCTAGTTTAACATAATCCTTCCATCTAAAAAGACAAGATAACTTGTTTGTACTGAAGTTAACCATGTCACTTTTATCAGATGAAGTCTGTATGAGCTTTCTGACTACAGATAACAACACAAATTCTAATGCTGGATATAAGGAAGCAGTTGTGTCTACAAAGAAGATGCACAGAAAACCATTTCAATGGTTAAAAGTCAAAAGAAAAGAAAATTTCCTTTGTCCATCAATATCATACCTTTTAAGCACATCTTTTTCACACATTAATTCATTGCTTTTGGAGAGCATAAGCATGAAAGTTGTGCTTGAATCAGGCTTAAAATGAGGTTTTGGTAGTTGCATTCAGACCATAGCAAAAACTTAATGCTGACTAATATATGAGAAGAGTTGTCTGCTGAAAATAAGATAGAATTCTTGTTAATCTTGATGATAATGAATCTGGTGCACTGTTTCTGTATTGCTTGTGTTTGGAGTTCTGGGGCAGTGAGGTTTGACTTTAGTGAAACTTTGGTCTTCCGTTATTTCCCTACTGCTCCTATATCTTAGTCATACAGTACATGACCTAGTGACCTATATGAAATAACCTTAAGTAATATAAAAAGAAATGGCTAAACTCAGAATGTGAGGTGCCATTTATAAGCTCTGGAGATAGAAAATTGTATTTTGTCTGTTTTGCATTTAGCCTTCAGACTCCTCCGTTGCTTGGAGCATAGTGACATTGCTTGCAGTGTCATACTATGTGATGAACTGAAGTCTTTCGTTAAGTTTTTCATACCAAATTCACTTGAAAGATCTGAGGAATATCAAAGGGATTGTGGATTGAGACAAAAGTATTGCTTTAATTTTTTACAGAAGCTAATGGGATGTAGGTTGTTCATTCTCAATATTATCAGTTTCAAGCTGCAGTGCATAAATCTGCAGAATTTTTTGTTTTGTTTTGGTTTTTTCTTGGGATTTTTTTGGATGGTGGTGTTGTTTAGTGTGTATTTTTTATTATTCCAATCAACCATTGGAAAATCTTATTTCATAACTAAGAAAATTATGTAAATCTAAGATTATATCAGTATTAACTTGCTTTTAAATGAAAATGGTGCATTTTAAGGGGTCAGTCAAATAGCAATTTGATGTTCCATTTCATCTTTGCCTTCCCATTCCTTTCTGTTCCTGCTCTTTTCCCTGACTTAGTTGTTTGCCAGTCATATTCATTGTGTAATCCTGCTTTACAGCACTGAGAAAAGCCTGAATGTATGTGACACTTTCATGTTAAAACTATATAGTTATGTATATCGTATGGCAGTTTGTGCTGATCTCTTTTTATTTTACAACTTTGTAGCACCAAAACCATTTACTGATGTCAGTATTGTCATGAGAACTGCGGGACATTCACAAATATCTCATATTAAGTAAGTATTTTGACATATTCCATCTCTTCTGCTATTGATTATGTTTACTCAAGCTTTAAAATTAAAATTATTATAGAGGCAAACATAATGAAAGGTAATTTTAGCACCAACTCATTCTTGGAAAGATCAGAGCACTTTAAGAGAGAGGAAAGCTCAGTGCCCTTTACTATCCACATAATTGCAGAGCAAAGCAAGGATTTTTAGGTTTTTTTTAATGCAGATTTTAGTCTTCTTTAATTTAGAAAAAAGATCTGTTTAGTGTTGGTATATACCAACTACACTACATGATTAAAATGGTTCTGTTTACCAGAAATGTGTTTATCTTACACCTCTATGGGAAGCCTTCTTTTCACCAGTAATGATGAATCCCTAAAAAAAACCCAAACCAAAACAAAAAAGAAGACAACAACAACAACAACAAAATGCTACAAAAAAGCCCCCAACAAACCCCCCCTCACAAAACCTATACCTGAAAGTAATACATAAGTGACCTAAATACCCAGTATTAAGTTTTAAGTGTTACATGTTTTTGTAGAATCCTTAATTTTTTGTTTTTATTTTTATTTGTAGGTATTTTAAGGTCCTGATTCAAGAGATGGGTCTCAGATTAGATCTTGGCTTCCTGTATGCACTTGTTGCATTGTTCACACGGACTGGTTTGTCAAGTGAGCAAGAGGTAGAGACCTTTTTGTTGTTTGAAGAGAAATATATTTTGAAGTTGTGATCAGTCAAATTATATATTAAAAAAAAAAAAAAAAAAAAAGTTTTCTGTGTCCATAACAATGGTTAATTGCTGTGTGTCTGGGACTAATATGAGGCTGTGAGGTTTTTAATTACTGTTGCGTGAGGCAGATAGTAAGGTCTTTCCTTTATCTTCATCTTGAATGCTATGGAAAGAAGGCTTCAAAACCTTACAGTACAGGGTAAATGAGAGGAATTTGTACATAGGAGAGTATAAGCAGTATTAATCAATGTATTGTATCTCAGTGACAAATACATGGTAGTTTTATATATTCCAATCTTAGAGGTAATATTCTTTTGAAATGCATTTACAGTTAGAACAGTTTAAAAAGGATGTTGAATCTCTTCAAGAAGAACTGATGAGTGTGTCGTCGATGGATACATCACAAATCAGCTTGTATGAATACTTTCATATCTCTCCAATTAAGGTATTCCTTTTTCACATTACAGTCTGAGTTTGCTCTTTGAAGATTTTTTTGTCTCCTGCAGGATAATAGATACTGGAAATGAAGACAGATAGAGGTGATCAAAACAAAAAGTCCCAGGAAAGTGCTTTCATTGTTACCACTATCTCACTATTTCATTCCTATCCATGACTTCCTTTACAATGAGTAATTATTTTTCTTTTTATTATGTAAAATTTCCCTGCAAAGTGCTCTAGTTTGTGTGCAGACAGTGTGTTGTGGAATGGAGATTTAAGTAATTTCTAAATAACCTGTGCAGCCAGGGTAGCAAATTAATGTGTACATTCACATTGTTAAAGCTGTGATAGTATTTTATAGGCTCTATAACGGTACTTAAGAGAATCTCATCTCCATCCCATAGGAAATAGATCAAAGAATGATTTCAGTTTCACCTCTTTGCAGTATCTGGTGAGATGTTAGAAATTATATTTGACAAGAAAAATTGCATACAGGAAATAGGATGGAATAAACGGGCTTTGGGTTCAAATAAAACATTAGTCTTTAATGGTTATGAATTAAATGACAGTGATTCTCCAAGGTGAGCTGTGTATCATTGAAAGAGCTATAGTTAAGCTCTGTTATAACATAAATTAATGAATGACACATGATACTGCCTTCAGAGAATCAGAAACAGACATAACTTCTTTTAATCTGATTTTGAACACTTCTGAATACATTTGTGCATTTTAGAGCCATTTGAGCAATTTTCCTAAATGTTTTTGTTTTGAGTCTGTTGCCTTAATTTCTGTGAAACAAATGATTTGATTATTTCAGGTGTGCCCAGGTACATGCATATTTGTGTTTATCTAGCACCTGTAAAACTTGTGTTAGTAATTATTTGTTTTCAGGCTTTTGTTTTACGTTTCTGCTTGCACATCATGCTGTGTTATCATTTTCTGTCTGCTTTGATATTTGATATAACTTACAGAAGTGTAATGTTTTGAAAACAAGCTAAAAACCTAAATTATAGCTAAAAGAATCTGGAGACCTTCTCTGAAAACATGAATAAGCAGTTTCAAGTGTGTGTTTGCTTAAAGGCAATTTAAATTACTCAGACTTTTTGTCAGTGGAGTGTTTTTGGCCTACATGATGTTTTTATGTAATCCGTTACAAAAGTCAGACTGCTTTTAGTCAAGACTAGGAATGTCTTAACTCAATTTTTAAATAATCTAAAATGTTATAAAGGTAGATATATAATATTTCTGATAACCAACCTTGTTATTTCCCCATCTCATTTTTATCCTTTAGTTACACTTAAGCTTTTCACTCAGTACGGGTGGAGAAGATAGTAACAAAGAAGAAAGAAAGAATGAATTGATACCACTTCAGTCCTTGAATCTCCTGCTGAAGAGTATAGGGGCCACCCTCACAGATGTACAAGATATTGTTTTTAAGTAGGTTAAAAATGTGATTGTAAAGAATCACTCCCAAAGATTATACCAGTATTACATATGTTAGATTTTATGTTGCTCTGCATAATAAGGATTTACTTTTTGTTTTGTTTTGGTTTTTTTGGTTGGTTTTTTAGGTTGGCATTCTTTGAACTCAGGTATCACTTCTGTACTACACAACAGCTCCAATCAGCAGTTGTAAGACATTATTCGAAACAGGTTAGAATACTCCAGTAAATTTATATTTTGCAAGTGCTACTGAGTGTTTTCGTTCTGTGAAACTAAGTATGATTACTTATATGTATGTACAAAGCTAAAATAAACATATATGAAACAATTACTTATTTAAATTTTACTTCATGCTGGGGAGAAGTGGCATGGAAAACAGTGCAGCTTGCTGGAATGGATAGGGGAAGCAAACACAATGCAGCTCTAATGGAACATAATTAGCATGAAAATATTAATGCTTTTGGTTGGACATTAACAGCATATGAATTTTGCTTCCTTTTTGGCTTTTGTATATTGTTGAAGTCTTGTCATCCAGTGAATAGAATCCCACACACACACTTTTGCATAAAAGAATTTATCCTCTTCTGTCCATCCACCACAGATAATAAGGGATTCTTGGGACATTTTAATTTAGTGCTCTGTCCATCTTTAAAGCAGAAAAAACCAATACAGGATTTTAACTGGGGGAATGAGTTATCTTTTGTTCTCTTTCCCTTCCTTTTCCCAGAGGGAAAATTTGGCATTTAGATGTGCAACCTTTTTTTTAAAATCAAATTACACTTCATATAGATGAAATTACACCATTTTGCGGGGACTATCAACAAAATTTTCTTAGCATATGCAAACAGACCACAGTTTATCCTGTAGTATGAGAGAAATCTAGGTGATATGTTGACTTTGTGAAATCTCAGCAACTTTAAAGACAGTTACTACTGAAATGCTTTTAACTACTATTGTTTCTTTGACACTTTGATTTAGTGTGGTTTACTCACTGATTTTGTCACCTTTTAGTACAGCTACTACTTTTCCAACTAATTTTGAGGGTTTTATATTAAACTGATGTTTCTTTCACTGTTTCTGATCTGAGGTAGTACACTGTTTGCCTTTGTTTTAGTGTAATTTAGGAAATACTTAACTAAAACCCTCTTTATTTTAGGCTATTAAACAGATGTATGTTCTTATTCTTGGCCTTGATGTCTTGGGTAATCCCTTTGGATTCATAAGAGGCTTGTCTGAAGGAGTAGAAGCATTCTTCTATGAACCATACCAGGTAAAAAGCTCTACTGCTCTTTTATGAAATGTAGTGTACAAGTAAATAGATAGGAATTGTATTGAAAATCTATATTAATACCTGTTCAGGTTTTAAATTTAGATTTAGAATTGAAAATTTCAAGTGCAAGTGCTTGGAACACTCAAGTGAGATGAAGAGAGAGAAGTCCATTTAACTTAACTCACAAAAGACCGTTACTTATGGTTCTGACTTCAAAATAAATCTGATCTTTTTTCCATTCACCTTAAAATAAGCAGAATTCAGGGAATTAATTAGTATTCTAAAATAGTCTCTTTCTCTCACAGGGGCTTTTGTGGGCACTTCCACACTTTATTGCTGGTCTTATCTTCTTGTTCTCTTGGCTACATATAAATCCCAATTAAAAAGTAAGGTTTAAAAATATATATTGTATACTCTTTGAAGCTTATCATAAATGTGTCCCTTTTTTTTTCATAGGGAGCCATCCAGGGTCCTGAGGAATTTATAGAAGGAATGGCATTAGGACTTAAAGCACTAGTAGGGGGAGCTGTTGGTAAGTTTCAGCAGTGTGATGGTAGTTTGCTTAATAGTCAGCAATAAAGTTATTTGTAAATTGCGTTGGAATTTTAATTTGATTTGTATTCCGATAGGTGGATTAGCAGGTGCCGCCTCGAGAATCACAGGTGCTGTGGCAAAAGGAGTAGCTGCAATAACTATGGATGAGGATTACCAGCAAAAAAGGAGAGAAGCCATGAATAAACAGCCTGCTGGTCTGAGAGAGGGTATCACTCGTGGTGGAAAAGGATTAGTTTCTGTAAGGAGGAAAAAAAATAAAAAATTCTATGCAGGCAAAAGTAATAAGGGGCTTGTTGTAGTCACCAGAGTGGTTAGTTTTGAAATTTTTTAGTTAGGTAGGATTTTGTTACGTTTTTAATTTTTTTTATTTTAATTGTGGTGTTGCAAATACATAGCCTCAATTGAGTGATAAAGAAAAGAGAGTAAGAGAGAAGGTAGAAATTGTGGAGCATGTGCCTCTAATTCTGTTAGCTTGGAGTGAATTTTAGAATACTCCCAACACATGCACTTTGAGGCTATTTAACAATAAAGTAGAAAGAAAAATGCTAAAAGTGAAAAATATTACCTGGAAGCCTTTTTGTAATGTCTGTTTTGTTTATCTTGATAGGGTTTTGTCAGTGGCATAACAGGAATAGTGACAAAACCAATAAGAGGTAAGTTTCAGTCTTGATTCATTAACTGTTCACATCATGGTAAATTCTTGGTATTTGATGAGATATTGTAAATCTGAGATATAAAACTCTTTATCAAGATTTTATATTCCTGGGGACTTACAGTTTAAAATGTTGTTTATATGAACTTTGGGTGGAGACTATGTAGTTGTATATCAAATAAGAGTTGTAATTAAATGGTAATAAAGTTTGCTACAATTTTAAGAAAAACTCAGTGTCTTATAATGATTTATTGGTCTTAATGCTTTTAGGAGCTCAGGAAGAAGGAGCAGCTGGTTTTTTCAAAGGTGTCGGAAAAGGCTTAGTGGGAGCAGTAGCTAGGCCTACTGGTGGAATCATAGACATGGCAAGCAGCACATTTCAGGGTATTAAAAAGTAAGTAAAAAAGTGTACAGAATAACATACGGCATGAAACAGTAGTACATTATATCTTCCTATCACTTCTGTGTTATTCACAAAATAAATAGGTGGCTCTTTAACATAATTCACAGTTGATAGCATTTAAAAAACAATCACAAATCTCAAAAAAAATCTGAAAAAAATAGTTTTAGAAGCCTTCATGATCAGATTTCCTTTGATTGCTGATTTTTAACTTCTACTCCAAATAAGAAGGAAAGAAAGACTTCTCAGATGAATCAAAAGTTATTTTATATATTATTACTATTGTATGAGATGAGTTCCAAGACCACTAGATTGTGCTAGGATCTGCGCTGGTCATCCAGACTGAGAACTGTCTTAAGGCTGCATTTGAATACTGTGGTATTCCCACTTTAATGAATTCGCTGTTGAAGATTATCTTACACTGTAATGTGTAAAGAAGCAGGAGACAGTTTTGAGGAGGCATTTAGTAACTTTGTCTGAATGCAACAGTTCTGTTCTTAGTGAGTTAGATCACTTTTGCTACGATAAGATTGCCGGTCTCTTTTCTTTTCCAGTTTAAACTCTTTAGCAGGGAAATGCAAGAAACATATCAAAAGTGGAAGTTCTGTATTTTACAGTTGTCTTTAATTTTGAAGTTTTGAAGTACAGTGCTTAGACAGTAATTAAGTATTGCAGGCATGTGCTGCCCTGTGCCATCTAATTTGCTGATAATGATTCTCTGGAACAGATTTCTGAGTCTGTTACTGTTTCGTGGAATGTCTACTTCTATGCAAAAGTACATCTATAGATAACAACAGTTGCTGTACTAGGACTTGATTTTAATTTGTGTACAAAATAACCTGGAGCCTTAGCTAAATATTATAATTGAGAAGAGATACTGATACATATCTGAAGTGATCTGTTCTATTGTCAGAGTTGCAGATTCATCAGAAGATGTGATAAGCCTGCGCCCACCTCGCTTCTTTGGTGAAGATGGAGTTATTAGACCTTACAGATTAAGAGATGGAACTGGAAGTCAAATGTTACAGGTGAAGGAAAAATGAAAGATACACTGACATACATTTAAACTCACATTAAAATAAGTATTTCAGAATTTCCGATTTCTTGAATTCCCTATCTGTCCATGCCTAGTAACTCAGTCAAGAAGTTTCATTTAATTTCTTAGGCGTATGACCACTTTAGGGATTTGGCTGCTCTGATACAACTCTTGAGGAAGACACCATGGTGTCTATCAGTATATCTATAGCAGTTTGTGCAAGATACAGAGCATTTTGAAAGAAGAACAAAGTTTAAATGGGCAATTAAAAATTTTTATGCCTTTAAATTTCATTTTTTATAAACAGTGATGATAAATACAGATACTTTTTCAGTAATTTTACAATACATATTTTAAACAGTGACTTTTAAATCTCAATTTTATGTAAAACAGCATTTCAAAGAACCTAGGAATAGCTGTACTTTTGTCATACTAAAGCCATGAAAGAACCTAAACAGTTCTGAAGTGGAATACTGTTTGCATGAAGAACATGCTAAGCAGCAATTATTCTTTAATGATTTATGTGCCTCTTATGGGAATTTGAGAAATAATTTCAATTGTGACATGCACAGCGTACGGAGTTTGTTTTTTTCTCTGTTAGAAATACACCTGCTTTTTATAAATGTTCAGGCATAAGAAATAAAGCAGTAATTATTGATTGCCTGAATCTAAATAGAATTTTAAAAATACACATAAAAGAATTCACAGTGTGCCACAAAAATGTCATACAGAAATAACAGTTTAGGAGAAGTAGGTAAGAATGAAGTAGCCTTTGGGAGAGCATTTTGACTCATTTTGATTATTGCCATAACTGTTTGTTTCATGTCAAGTTCCACTCTTGTTTTTGTTTCTTCTGCATTTCATCAGTTGGTCTTTCGTTTGTGGTAGAAGAGGATTGCCCTATTTGGAGCACCTTAGCTCTGTTCACTGTACCATTCACTGGTGATCTAGTTCAGCAGACTATGAAAGGTCTTTGATAATATGTCTCTGCCTTTCTTCTAAGGAGATAGCTTTAACTTGTGCTCTCCAATTTAGAGCTAGTGCCATAAAGCAGTTTTGCCTTAACTAGAGGATGGTTAGAAGCTACTACTGATGAACAGCATAAATTTGTTACTAATCTTTCTGGTTTTGGTAAGAAGATAAATTTCAAAGCATCCCCTTTTCTGTTTTAAAGTGCACCACTAAAACAAAGGCTTGCAAACAACAGTCAACTCTAATATGCAGACTTGTCTAATTACTGTACACTGCTTTTGCTTCTTAAATTTGTACATGTTTGTATTTTGGTTTTTTTCCTGAGAAGCTTTTACAAAATTTTGCAATATAACACACAATTCTAATTTTTCAGTGTAGTACAGTCGAGTACAGTACCACCACCTTCCATTATCCAACTTACAAAAACATTAAAGTGTGGCCTTGTGTGATGTCTTTCATATTTTGTGATGGCAGCCACCATTTGAAAATAACTAAACTTGAAAAATTGTTGTTTCATATCAGTTTTCACTTGTAGTGGTTCTAAGGCAGAACTGCACTTGAAGCAATGTTTTCACAGTGCCAAGCAGGGTTATAGTTCTCCCTGTAGACAGTCAAATTAGAAAGTAGTATTCTTTTCTCCCACACGTTAAATTCTGCTATAGGATGTTTGGTGTCTTAATCTTAATTGAACTCTAAATGTTTTTGGTTTCTAATGTTTGTGGTTCTAGAGCTGTTACTTTGTTTTGTGTGGAACTCAGTGGATTGCATATTCCCTATTTGAAACAGTTTGAATAGAGTAGCATTTTCCTATGAGGAAAAAGATTATTCTCCCCTTTTGCGTTGTTTCTTTGTGTACAGGTCTGGTGACTGGTCCTTTTTCATTCACTATATTGTAGCCTTTCAACAGATTACAGGGTTAGGTTGGAATAAAACTTCTTTTAGCAATTTAGAGATTGAATATCCTGATTAAAGAAAATAGGATATAGGTTATTTCATGCACTCATACTGCATCCTAAACTAGGATGTTACTTCAGAATTTCTTTGTGTTCTGGGGTTTTATTTTGCTTTGATTAACAAACTTTCCAGACAAATCAGTACTTCTAAACTAATACTTCTGCTTTCTTCTTCCCCTACCATGCTTTCAGAAAAGGCAGGCCTACAAAGCGTGGACTATGACTCACAGTAGTAGTGATGATGATGACAGTTAGGATAATGTGGATGTGGATTGTAACAGATATACATGGCCTTTGTCACATTCTTTTGACCTTTAACATTTAAATGTTGCTGCTATAATTCCCACAGAGATGTTGGGATCCTGTGCTACTAAATTCTTATTTTTAAAACTGTGAATAAAAATGTGGGGATAATAAACTGTATGGTGATGAGTGCTAGGCAAAGGAGCAAAGAATGTAATAAAAACAGTCTTACAGATGAAACTGGACATTAGGTAAAACAGTATTGAATAATATGAAGAAATAAGTGATATCGAGACTTAGGAGTTTATTTCCAGATGTATTTCTATCAACTGTGTTTGATGTTTTTGCATTTAAATAAGTGTTTGACAGGGTTTATTTATAATTTAGTAGTTGGATTGCTTTTAAATGTGTTTAGTAAAACTTTACTGAGTTGTGCAGTCATTATTGGTGTTTAAATGCTGTTTTACTGTTTTATTCAAATATTTCAAAAGTATTTTGTCTGCTTTTCTTCTTAAAAATAAACATATCTGAAATATATCTAAAGTGGATTCATCTGTTCTGTTCCAACATTGTTTTTCATGTTTCCTGGAATTAGATAATGTGAAAACACTAAATGGCTTATGAAGGTATTTAAAAGATGAAATACATACATTTTGCAGGGAACTTTTAACATAAAACTTTAATTTTTCATTTACCATTTGTTTTACCATGATTTTTAAATATTTTGTTTATGTTGTGGTACTCTTAAATGTGTGAAATAATGTTATTTAGTTATTTTTTTATTCTGACTGTAAGTTACTTGGTTCTTAAAACAATATTTTTGTTTTTGTAGCAATGAAAAGGTACAAAATCCACTCCAGAACTAAACACCATGTAAAAATCAGACAGATGGAAAAAAAAGCCAGTATTTTTACAAGACTTTGTGTAGTAAAACATATATTACATGCAAAAGTATTTCATTTTTTATTTACCTAGATATGGGAGGTGGCAGGGAACACTGATCCACTACAATTCTGTATTATAAATTCTACAAAATACCTTTACAAGTTACTTGTTTCTTTTAAAAATTATTTATTCTGTATTCACTGGAATGCTTACACAGTTTTCTCATTCTTTTTTTGTGGTTTGTTACTAAATTTAGACTTGTGTTGCTCTTCAAAGACAACTGGCAATAGATATTTCTGTATCATTAAGTATTGTAGTGATAATTAATTCTTCTGCCAACATCTGAACAGTTAGAATTGCTCTAAAGCAATAAGAACTTCTGAAATGTTGGCATATTTACCAAAGTAATGTCATTTCCTTCGTTGTCTGTTGGCCTCCAGTTGTCAAAATTCTGAGGGAAGAACCATTAAAAAGCATTAAGACTGATTATTCTGGCTCTATGCATTCAAAGTACCCTAAAGGCTGATCTCTTGGGCAATTACCCTTTGCCTTTAATCTCATAGATGAAAGAGGGGACAACTAAATTTGACAGCTGGTTTTAGCTGAAATTACTGATGTTTGTGATTGCTACAGGCCATGTGTTTCTATTTGTTCTGTAATACTGTCACCTCAAAAGAATGCCTTGCAGAAATAGATGGAAGACTGTATTGCAATGTGTTACTGCCTGAAACGTAGTGGGAAGGATTTTGAACGTTTTGGGTACAAGTGGATCTCCCGCATTTCTTTGAAGAACGTAGGAAATAATTTTGATCTTCAATCCTGACAAAAGACACATCATGTCTAAAAGTTGAGGAAATTGTTAGGTAAAGCTTTATGGAAAGGTTACCATGACATTTTATTAACTTTACTGGGGTTTGAGAATTTGGAATAATGTTACCTAACATTTTCCTTCTCTTTTGTGCTGTTTTAGCTTTTTTATCCTATAAAATTGTTTTTCTTCTATAATAGCCAGTCTTACTAGACAATGCATGTCAATTTTATTAAAAAAGTGTTTCTTCCTTGTTCTAAAACAGCTTTAGAAATGTAATAATTTTAATAATTTTTTTGGCTAAAAGTTAACTTACCTTTTAAATTTTTTTTGTCTTAAAGTTCTACTAATTTTTGCAGAATGTGGAAGTAAAATTTAGCACGAATGGTTGTACTCCCAGGTCAAGTATTGCTAATTCAAGTTACACTGCAATATAACTGAAGAGTTCCTTCTTTACTCAGTAGATCAAAAGGTTGTAGAATGCTAACTAAAAAAAAAAAAAAATTTTTAATAAAAAAAATTTCATTTTGTACAAGTATTTCATTTGTTTCTCTCTTGAGTCTAGAATTCTCTGAATATACATTGAAAAAATAAATAATTTGGATTTGGGATAACAAAAACTTATATAACCTGGGATATTAGTATTTAATTTCTCTCTAGGTCATGGAATAAAAAGCTGTGAAAACTAATAGCTAAACCAACTCAAAACCAAACCAACTAAATGAACAAAAAAACATGTGGAGATTATTTTCATTAGAGATTTAAAGTAACAGCAAAAAATAGAGACCATTTTTTCAATTTTGGTTCTTTACTTCAGTTTAATGTGTTTTCACAATTTAACTTCTGACTGCGTGATTTCCCCACCCACCCCTTTTTCACTGCTGAATTGAGTTTGAAGTCCATTACTGTGCCATTGTTTTGTCTCACATTGCTAAATTTGCTGCTCTTGGCTGCAACAGTTGCCAAAAGAACAAGTTGACAATTCAGCTTTTCTCAAGAGTTCAGTTTTTCTCTTTTAGTGACTTATATAACAGTAGCTGAAATGAATATATTTCCTACTTGCTGAGGTGAATAATTATCTCTGCTCTTTATCTTTGATATTATCCCGTACATCCCTTTTGATCAGTGTTCTATGGTGGTCTTATTTTTTCAAGAGGATCTGTAGACTTAAGCCAGTTCAAGGGGATATTTTAGATCATTTGTGATCATTTAATGTGCATTTGCTGTTATTAGTCATTTACAAAAGCTATAGACCTGCCAGGGGATAAAGCTGAAAGACTAGTTTTGTGCTTATGAAGATAAGTCATTAACCACTGCACCTTGAAATCAGTGGTTCTCTGTGTCACAGCTTCATGTCTACCCAAAACCAAAATAAATTTAAAATATTTCTAATTTGCTTTTATAGTGTGTGAGTTTGTGAGGACACTTCCACTGTGTTGTGTGAGGTTGCTGTGTAAGCTTGTAGAGAAGACAGTCCTTCAAAGCTGTGCTCCAGTACCATGTCCTATTGTATTGGAGATCTTCAGCTTTTGGTTTAGTGATCCTTTTTTGGTCATGAGCTTCAGATGAGGTGGTGGTAGAATGTTGAAGTGATTTGAATAGACCCTTGTCCCCCAGTATTCAGACTTTAGTCTGCTAGGAAGAACATCTGAGGAGTAGGAAAATGTGTAATACTATTCCTTCCTCTCCTTCCCTCACTTATCTTGAGCTTGGGTTCAAATCAAAACATAAACATCCATGAAGTACCCTAAAATTGGGGTTTCATTTCATAAAATTATTGGGAGAAATTGTTTCTAAAGTTCAAAGTAAATTCATTTTTATTTGACGTTGTCCTGACTCTTGCCAGGTATTCATGCATGCCATCTAGGTTTCTACTCCCTTAACTGAGTCACAGCTGTCATCCGTCCTGCTTTGGAAAACCTGCTCTGTCTAGTTCAAAGGAGGAAGCAGGATCCTCACCACCTAAATGCACAGTATTTGGATACTATTACATAGCCATTGCGCAACCCAAATAGAAGACACATATATTTCCAGGAAGCTGCCTGAAACCAGCTAACACCAATTGTTTCAGAAGAATATGAAAGCTTGCATGACTCAGTTTCATTTGAGCTTGATTGTGATGGAAGCATAAATGCAACATTGTTCCATTTTCCTTTTGATGCAGTAATCATGCTTCAAATGCTACAAATCAAAGAAGTTTGATTATATTGGCAGGAAACAGAACCTTTAGGTGCTGTCATCAGAATGAAAGTGTGGATCAGTATGGTTTCTCTAATCAGCTTATCAAAGTCTCTTGTGTATTTGGATCAAAAATTGACCAAGATAATTCTGCCAGTCAGGTTAGGCAACTTTTATTTCTACTGTGAAGTAGGAATTTTGTGTACTGAAAGAAAGCTGCTGTCCTACTTTTTATTTTCCCACATACTGTGACCTTAGATTTAAATGTTAATCTTGACTGCAAATTTCTGTTGATTTTAATAAAACCATGTTGGTTTCAGAGTTGCTGTTCAACATGGCTGAATGGAATCTTGAATTCAGACATCATTCAGACTAACACATCATGCACGAAAGCTTTGCTTTTTGTGGAATGACATTGCATATTGGGATAACTGGAATGAGGAAATATGTCAGTTCTTATTCATAAAGGATGAGGAGATAATTTTTTATGGCAGAAAAAAAGAATGTTTTACATGTCACTTTTTCTTTCCATAATGTTTTTTCCCCTTTATTCACATACATTCAAGCTACATCTAACAAGTCATCTGGGAACTGCTTAGAACTATTAAACATTTCTGTGGGGAAGACTGGATATGTAATTATGGCAAGTTAGCCTGCTGAAATCAGCAATTCTACAGCTTTTGAAGAAGTTACCTTAGGATTTGAGGCTGAAAGATGCATTCAGGTTTTGAGTTTCTAGCAACAACAGTGGATTGCCTTCAGAACTCACACATTTATACCGTAGCCAGTTCATAAGGAAATAAGAAAAATGGCAATATATAACTCAGTTGAAACCTTCAAGTTAACCTGAACATACAGAACAGCAGATTTCTAACCACTTTTAGGGAGTAACAACCTTTGCACTATTTTTGTATATCCTGTTTCAGTTGAGTTCAAGAAGAATATCAAGCATTCAGACTTTAGTATCAACGTAACACTAGTATTTTTTAGAGCTATTAACAGAAGGATCATAGATTTTAAATTTTGTCTCCACTGCTTAACACTCTGCTCTGTTTCATTTCTAACTTTGCCAAAGCCCACTATGCTTGTTTCTCATGAAATTAAGAGCATGTGGTGTCATTAGGAATCTCTCCAAATGCAGGGGTGTCACTTAAGACATTAAACATATTTGCATATCCATCCATAAATGATCACATTTGCTGTTAGATTATTGCAGTGACATCCAAGCAGTTATACTACAGGTAAGAATTTGCAAAGGAGGGGATCTGTGCTTGTGTTACTTCACACATAACAGCTACTAGAGTGTCTTTTTTTTTTTTTTCCCCCAGTAGCTTCATATATACTCTTAATCAGGTTATTACAATGCTTTTAATTTGAAATACAAATATTGTTTTAAAAAAATGGTGTTAGGGTTTTTTCCAGTGGTGAAACTAATAGTGAACAAAGAATGACTGATCAGTGTTAACTTTATAGTTTTGCATCACCAAACAGTGGTCCAAGTTGCTGTCTTTCTCCAAACATTAGCTAAATACCATAACATTTTTAAAAACTATTTATGCACCTGTATTGAAGGATCAATTATATATCCTTTTATGTTTGAGCTGTATAAGGCACCTTGTTAACAGAGTGCAGTCATGACGTTGCTATGAGAATTATCAGCAGAAACTTCATGTATCCCTCTGTGATGCATTTCCCAATGAATGGGTGTAAGTCTAATGCTTAAAGGGATAAAGATTTTAAGTGAAGGGTAGAAAAATCCAAAGGCAGAAAATTTAGAAGTAGTTACTGCTCTGCATTGCCATAGATATAAGTGTTCCCTTTGCAAATAGCCTGTGCAATATTTTCTTGTGCTTTATTTCCCAATTAACTTCTTTTGCCTACAAAACCATAGAACACAAATAAACTGAGCTTATGATCTTTGACTCATAGATAACAATGAGGAGTAGTTGGCTCATGCCAACAATGTTTTTTGTGCTCCACGAATCACACGTTTGGGAATGTTAGTAGAAGGAAACTCTTTTTGTGGATTTTGATGGACATTTAAATAGCTTTTGCTTAGGATTGTCACCTGTGTGGTAGTTAAATACTGTACTTCCATAGTGATTTTCAGAATTCTCAGTTCATTATCAGTAAGCTAAGTAAGTTACAGCAGGTTAACATGATTTGTTGAAAATTACCTAACAAGCTAACAAAGGACAAAAAGAAGTAACACCCCTTTCCGAAGTCCTACTTAGTATTTAGATTGAGAGACTTACCTCAATGCTATACAAAGCACAAGAAAGTTACCTTCTTGAACAGGGCATATCCCCTCCATCCCAGTAAGGCTAAGTTGCTAAATGCTTCTACCCTATACTTGTTTCTAATAGAAGAGAGATATTGGTCATGCTGTGCAATATTTATGTGTTTGGTCAGTAAGAGAAATTGATGTCATTGTCACAATGTCTTGCAGTTAAACTCAATTGTGTATTTTTCATCTTTGCTGGAGCAGCCTTGCTCTTTCCACACGTTATTTCATTACATTCCTGTCAGCTTTCTCCTCTGGTTTGCTGTTGCTAGACCACTAGAAAATTGCTAGACCTAAAAACTTGCTAGACCAGTAACAAGTGATCTACAGCCATCAGGACATAGACCGAGACCCGTAGCCTGGTATCTGGATCAGATATCCTATCCATGCTGTCTGTCCATACAACCTCCTCTGTCTTCTAATCATCCAATGTGTTGTGTGCAGAAATATGTGAGGTTACTTTAGAGAGGATTTTTTGGTTATTTACTTATTAGATAGAGAAGCTTGGACCTAAATATGAAAGGCAGAGAGAGACTTAGTTCAGAGGCATAGCAACCCCTAGATAAAGCTTGAGTAATGAGTTTCCAAAAACATAACAAAAAAATAACCAATTTCCAAGCCCTTAGTTCCTTATTTGTTATACCATTCTTCTTGCTGAATTCACCCTGCACCTGACACTAACTCTTGCAGAAATAAAGACAAATGGTGACTTATGTAAGTAGGCACATGATCAATAGGGGTGATTTTTGTGGCCCAGCAGAGTTGGGGAAAGAGAAATTATTTGAGCTTTCTAAGAGCTTTCTGGAA
>JAYRBT010000093.1:37726572-37740942 GCA_036023395.1 Myiotriccus ornatus | reverse complement strand
CTAAGAGCTTTCTGGAAAGCTCTCTTCTGGGGAACCTCTTATTCAAATATTCATGCATTTTAGTCACTAAAGAATCAGCATATTTGGGGAAGACATCATTTTCAAAATATATGTTTCGGCAAGTGGAATTATCCATGAAGCCAAATTTGAAGGGTAGACCTAAGTAAATGCCTTTATCATTTTACTGTGTTGATGAACACTTACTAAATGGTTTTGCTATTTTAACTGCTTTGAGAACTAAGCTACATGGTTATAAATATTAACATACGTATCTGAAGGAATATGCATGTAGTTAGGACTTTAATGACCCACACTGGTTTATACTAATCTAGTTTTTCTTGCAAGTTGTAACAGATGGGAAGTATGTAAGCAGTCGTGTTGTTATTCCCAACTAAGATGCAGCAATATTAATTAAACCACTAATTTAATCACTCATAGCTCAGAAAAAGCAGAAATCCAATGTTTGCCAAGTCATGTTAGAGTTACAGGGAGCATCTGTTTTTATAAAATAATCTGCTGTCATCAATATTTAAAATTTATTACCCATTACAAAGTATTCTGCTGCAGTATTTACAGCAGTTGTAGGAAAATGTTAAGTTCACATAGAAACAAATGCACATGGAGGAATGCTAAGCATTACCTCAAGTGCATTAATATAAGTTCTGCTGTCTACGTGATAGTGGGGTTTATATAAGTTAAGCATAGATTTATTCTCAGAGTTAATTACTCAATGTTTTGGAAGTGATTTGACATAAATTAGTAAAGGAATCCTTATCATGTGTTGTCTCACAACTGTATTAGTTAGTAGAAGTTCAGAGTATATTAAAAATACTTTAAAAAATGAGTTCTGAAATGTTTTGAGAAATTATATTGTTCTTTGCCAGTTTTGGTTAGGATTGATTCTTATTTGCATAGCTGTATTATTAACAAGAAACATGTAATTCTATATGATTTTGACTATAAGCTGCCACAGATCTATTAGTTATATTCTGACTGTGTGAAAGTAGCCTTTTATTTAAAAGTATGTCCATTGTATTTTGTTATAATTTATACTTCTGGAGCATAAATACATTTTAAGCACAAAATTAGTACATTAATTTACTAGCATATTCAAAGTTATAAAACTTTTATCTCTTCTAGAAAATTGAAAATGGAAGATTTGCAAAACTCAGATATATTGCCCATGCTATGGTCAACAGTACAGATCTGTTAATGGTAACCAAAAGGTAAACAGTTTTAACTCTGAATGATATGTACTTAAAACAATCATCTAAATGTACATGCCTTGATAATTGCTGATCAGTAACAGCACTGTCATCATTTATGTAGATAAAATAATTGCTTAATATGCTGTTAATTAACTATCGTCAGCTGTGGCATTGTACTGCAGGAAAGTGTTGAGTGTCATTTTTCTCCTATTTAAGAAGGGAATTTTAGTTTTAAGATTTCTTTAGCTGAGAAGGATTTGTTATAAATCTGGTTAGGGTGAAGTCATCTGAACTGTGGGGTTCACTTATAAAAATTGGCATAATGAAGGAAAAAAGGATAATACAAAAGCAGAGTCAATGTCTAATAGTGGAGTATCAGATATTCTTCTAAAAAAAAAAAAGTACAACTTTTTGTAAAAATGCAGATTGAAGTAGTGTTACAGTTTTACTATGAAAGACAGTATTTTAGATAAATTAGAGGAAGGTTCAAAAACTGACTCTTTTGGAAAGTGTGCTGTATAGTTGTTATAGATCGTTGCATGAGAACTGTTTTGCAACAACAAGTGAGTTCACTAGAGCAAGGGTAACATGATAACTTTTCAGTATTTTTACATTAATTTTTAAATCATTACTTTTCTGTTGCCTAGTGGTGTGTTATTTGTGACAAAAGGGACGTTTGGACAGCTGATATGTGAATGGCAATACACTTACGATGAATTTACCAAAGAACCATTCATCGTTGATGGTCGGAGACTGCGCATTGAAGCCAAGGTACGTTGACCTTGCTATGTTTTGTTGTCTTTTTGTGTCAACTACTTTGAATTTCTGCTCTCTCTCCTTTGAATTCTTGATGTCTTTTGTAGTTGAGATACACTCAGAGAAGGGAGCTGAAATTTGACATGGGCAAACTCAGATAACTAGCTTCTGATTCTTCTAAGCAGGATGGTGACTTGGTGTTTGCAGATGAAATTCCTTGAGCCCTGGGAATTTTTTGTTGGTATGGACCAGTTCATGATGTATTCATAGTTTGGAAAATGGTGATGCGACAAAAGGCTCAGAAGATTGCAGAATATTTTTACTGTGCTCTCTGACACTGTGGAAATATGCCAATATGTGGACTTCTACCTTGTTGCAATCCTATTCAAATATAACAGAGCAATAGCTAGCATGTGCTAGCTTCAAAGTTTTTGGTTTTTTTTCGTTTGCTAGTAATCAAATTCTTCAAAAGTACAGTAAGGTTTTCATATCTTAAAAAAACCCATAATGACAAATATTTATCCCTTTCAATACAAGTTGAAGAATGTTGCTCTTAGTTTCAATTTTTGCTTTGAAAAAAATCCTTAGATTTTCTTTCCCTGATAGAATTGCAAAAGATAAAAGGAGAAAGATGACCACCGATGACTGAGTGTACTTACATAGGCAATTCCTTAACAATATTTCTTAAATTCTTGTTGAAATGGTAACTGAATTTATTGTCAATCAATAAATTTACCTGACAGTGGTTTGTTTCTGTTTTTAATAAGCTTCATGTGTGTAATTACACATATTGGTTGTCAGGACAGTCTTGACAGTGTATGAAGTAATTCAGTTTTTCACTCAGATTATTTGTTTCTATTGCAGAGAGCATGAAAGGCAGAGCCATATTGGTTTGGAATCCTCCAAACTGGATTTCTGACTGCAAGTGAACTTTTACAGGATGAAATAATTCTTAGCATTTCTGCCATTTCAGACAATGCTGAATAACATATCCATCTTTAGCCCTACACAGCAGTCATTTCAGAATCCATTCATATGTCTGCAGTATGCTCTTTTCTGAAACCTGTGGTTGAAAACTGTATTTTGCAGATAACTCCTTATGTTTTTCTTTATGAAGCCAAAGTTGCTATTTTCACTATCTAAGACCTCTACTTCCAAGTCAATATTGGTGGAATGTCCACTGCAGTAATGACTTAGAAAGAATGAAAAATTAAAACCTTAGGGAGTAATGGATTTTGTTACCGCACATACTCCATTACCTGCCTTCCATTCCTATGCACTTTTATAGTCCCGTCTCCAGGGACTCCATGGTAAAAAGGGAAGTCTGTTACTGCTGGAGTGCTCCACTCCACTGTGCTTTCATGCAGAAAATGATGTTTCTCAGGGTATGTGCATGCGATGCGAACATACTCAGGTTAGTGTAATGGGTACACGTGGCTGTCTGAACCATCATATCTGTCTTAATAGTAAATAACTTCTTAGTCTTAAAATCTGAAGAAACTTAACTTCAGTTCTGAATTACTGTTTTGGGTGTTTTATTTTTTTTAGGAACGAGTTAAGTCAGTGTTCCATGCCAAAGAATTTGGAAAAATTATTAATTTTAGAAGTCCAGAGGATGCTAAGGTAAAGTCAAAATATTATTAAAATTATACTGTGCTAAATTTGGCTTAAAAAGTAAAACAAATATTCTTAACCTGAAACTACTATATATATCTAAAATTCAGTATTTCCACATATGCATTATAGAAATGGAAATAGCAATGACCTTTTCAGTACCGAATGTCAAAAATACTCAATTTCAACATCAAACTTGTACCTACGTAAATCTTTGAAATTATAACTGTCTGTCTAAAGACTGATTTAACAGTAATGCTAACAGAAACTAAACAATCTAGGATGTGAATTAAAATAGTACATTGTAATAAAACCAAAATATTTGTGAATTACTCTTAGTTTTATTACACGGGTTGGGAAGGGGTGGGATGTTATTGCTCTGTTCCTCAAAATGTGGTTTTGGTTGAAGAATGAGGAAAATCCTTAATAAAAATACAACTTCTCTATTTGATGTATGATACTGCTGCTATTATTGTACACATTTTCTCTTCATTTTGACATCATTAGTTATGACTACAGTGGAGAAATAGGAGTGTTTCAGGTCTGCTATCAGAATTATGAGGTAGCTGAGTTGTGAAGGACCTGCCTTGCTTTTATTAGTGCAGCTAATAATTTTCACAAACAATAAATTAGTGCTGTATATATTCCAGTGGGATATGGTTCCCTGGGATCATGATATGAAACAGGTTGTGGAAGTTGCATCCTGTCATTAGTTTAAGATGCTTTTGCGTCTTCTCATCAATTTAAGTTGCCTTTGTCTTCATGGAGGTAGTTTCTAACCACATCTAAGTGATAGCATTTGACTCTTACTTCAGAAAGGTAGAAGCCTCATGTTGAATTTTACTTGCTTGTAATATTTGGATTTTTTTTTTTTTTGGCTGTGGTGGAACAGGGGGAGGCAGTGTTGAGGTCCAGTAGTCTTTCTGGGAAGAGGATTCTGTCTATGCCCCAGCTAAATCAAGAACAATTCTAAAAGTCAAATTAGCACATCATATCATGTATGCCATAAGTCTTAAGTAAGAAATAGAAAGCTGAAAAAACTTAGTACACTTTTCATAACAATGCTAGTTTGTGTATTTTCCTGGAAAGGCTCAGGAACCTAACAAAACGAACCAACTGGTCTGTCAATAGGAGGAGGTAGAATCTGATCCAGTAACAGAATCTGATTTGTAATAATCCACTCATCTTCCTGCAAAACAGTATGCACACTTCTTATGGCAGCTCCTTTGTATAACTACATGTCCTACTCTAGATTTCCATCTCACTGTTTTTTACCATAGAAGGACTTCTATTGTTTCTTTTTCTCCACACAGTGGATACTTTCTAAACTGGAAGAAGTGAGAGAGAATCAGCCAAAATTGTAATGAATGGAAAAACACCAAGATATGAAGAACACTGAACAACTACCTTTTAATTCCTCTTTAACAAGCAGAACTTTTTGAATATCAGCAACAAAAGCAAAAACAAGAAGGAAGGAAGATTTATCAAATTGTTTATTATGGTCACAGCAATCTATGGCTAAATCACAGAACCAGATGATGTTAAGTTAAAAAAATACCTAATGATGAAAAAAGATTCTGCCAAGTTTGCGCTTGATTTTCTGTGGTTTTTTTATATAAGATTCCAGATTTCATTTTTTATATAAGCAGCATAACGTGAATTTGTCTTAACCTTTGATATTGAAATTGGAATAATTCTTATGGTACTATTCAGAGCATATGTTTCAGTTTTGATTTGATTCTGAAAATCATTACTTAGTTTATGTCTTGGTTTTAATGTGACTTGAGGCTGTGTTGAAATACAAATTTCTTTGTCAAAGGAAATGTTAATTATTAGTGTTACAACTCAAAATATAGGAAGGAGGCTACCGATCAGAGAAATTGAATTTAGGTGATCATAGGAGGGGCTGCTTGTTTGACAATATTGTTTTCTTTTTGTAAATGAATGGACCAGGTCATGATTGATTTACAATGCAGTACTGCTTTTAGTGTAAACTTTTTTATATTCTACTTAAGATAATGTTGCAGCACCTCTGTCTGTACTCACAGAAAATATAACAGTTTACAAAAATGTGTAATGGGGAGAATTAATATTTCTCTGCACTAAAAAATATTCATAAAAGCCTATTATTTTAAATAGAAGTTACTTACAATCTTGCAAATCAAGGAGGAGTTGATGGGGTTATAAGTGCACTGTTGCATACCAAAAATAAATGCCTTGAATTACGCAATATTGTGTGCTAAGCAAGTGACTAATGAAGTCAGGTTTATATTAAATAATAAATATAATATGTCACAGTTGCTTTTATCAACTTTTCTTACCCAATGAAACTGTTTTGTTTCATACCCAGACAGCAGAATTTTGATAGTTTGAATGTCTACAATTCTATTTGCTTCTTAGATGTAGTAGTCGTAGTATTGTTGAATGGCTGTTTACTGCCATTGATACAGAAAGTACATGAAGCAGTACAGTGTTACATGAAGGCTCCCATAAATTCCAATATCAAAGTCTGCAAAACATCTGGTACATATAGAAAGTACCTGCTGCCAAAGTATGATTTCTAAACAATACTTTAGAATATTTATAGCTACAGGATAGAATTCTGACGTTGCTGGTGATGCTTGAGATATCCAAATGGTTCAGTTTTTGTAAAATCTTAAACAATTAACATGCTAACCTATAGTTGCAGATTATTAATTTACTGTAAGTCTTGCCATTGGTGTTGAATAACCATTTAGTGAGTTACGAAATACATGTAATTTTGCAATTTTCCCTGTAAATTGTAAATTGAAACAAAATATGAGAATTCCAAAATATTACAGTGATTGTGTTACTCCACTTGTTTGTACACCAAGCATGTACCAAGAATATGAACTCAGGTTATCATGCCAAAATTGCATACTTTACCTTAGATAAGTAGTGGTTTTAAATGCCCTGAGTACCATTCTCTATCTGTCATTTGGTTTTATTCTGTCATTTTCATCTTATGCATGATAGTTCAATTAATAGCCTTATTATTTTCTTGATTAGTTTGTGGTCTCTTCTCTATCGTCAACATTTAAAGAGTATCTGCTGCAACTTTCACTTACAATACCTCTTGTTTTCATTTGTTTAGCTTTTCAATTTAACTGATTCTATGTATTTTCTTCTGTCTCTGTTTTTAATTATTTCTTACATTTATTTTGTCAACAAACACTGATTCTCAAATCTCATCTGCCTCTTCAATAATACTGGAGCAATTTAATCATTAATGTTGAAAGATTTATTTTAAATATGCATATTTGTGGTTAAGCAGCCCATGTTTTGGAAAAAATAAGAATACCCCCCAAATTGCATTTTCATTGTAGAGTATAAAACATTTTGATCTTCTCTGCTTACTGAAAGCCTTAACGCAAAAGCTGAAATGTTCAAAAGTCATTGTGGGACCTTTCTACCACCTCCCTTGTTGTCTCCACTTGTAACGACAGCATGATTTTCTGTAGTTCCCTGTTCTAGTCAGGATATTTTCTGTATTTCCCGATTCTAGTCAGTAAATTGCTTTTTTTCCTTAAACTTTCTCCATGCAGTCGTGAATGGATTTCACCATTTCTTAGCAAACACCAGTTGTCTCTTTTAACTATATATCACCACAGGGCAAAGAGAAGGGTATTCAGACTTGTGCCATTGTGTAATTTTCTGGATTACTGCAGGTTGTTTGAGATATCCACTCTGCTGTGCCTCATTCCTTATTGCAGTATGCGTATTTTTTTCAACAAGAAGGCAGAATAGGTACATTAATTTTTATTGAAAGTGTATATGCAATTACAAAAGGGGATCTCAATAAATCTTAAAATGTAGGCATAAAGTTCTGTCCACTGTGGTGTTTAAAGTGTTATCACGGCCTTTACCGAAACGCTGAAGAACGGTTTCTCTTCTAGATGACTGTTACTTAAATTTAATAAATTTGGAAAATGTCACTTGGGTTCTCAATTTGCTAAGGGTTAGAATTACCTTTAAGAAACTGCTGAAACTTTCTTAAGTCTAGTTGTTGAATCTCTTTTTGTTCAGCTGCATGGCTTTCATGGCATGGCTCTCTTGGTTTCCACGCTGCCTTCCCCCCCTCAACCTCCTCTTCATCTTGAATAAAGTGAAACTGAATTTTATTTTACTGAAATGTGATTATTATTTGTTTTCTATATATACTGCTTTAATTAACAAGTAATACCATTACTCAGAATTTTGTAGGTCAAGTCAAATCCTGTCTCTGAGAACTAATGATCAAACTTCTGTTGTAGCCATCTTAGTAAAAGTAGAATTATCAACTTTAGCATTTATGTTTGGCTTATTGTGAAGGCAAGCTTTTAATAACTGGATTAACATGTATAAGCTTCTTTTAACATTGTTTTGTTGTTGCTGGTTTTTTCTTCTGTTGCTGCGTTGAGGAAACAAAGATGATGTTGTCAGATTATAGAAGCGTAGACTGTCCCTGCTGTGTGCAGGGACACCAAACACTAGCCAGGTGCTTAAAGCCCTGTCCAACCTGGCCTTAAACAACTCCAGGGAAGGGGCATCAATACCTACTCTGGCCTACTCCAGTGCCTCACCACCCTCACAGGAAAGAACTTCTTTCTAGAATCTAATCGGAACCTACCCTCCTTCACTTTGAAGCCATTCCCCCTTGTCCTGTCACTACATACCCTTAATAATCCTTTCCCAGCTCTCTTACTTTCCAGTACCCCCTTACGTGCTGGAAGGTGCTAGAAGATCTCCCTTGAGCCTTCTTTTCTCCAGGCTGAACCTCCCCAACTCTGTCTTCATAGGAGAGCAGCTCCACCTCACAGACATGGCCTTCCTCTGGACAATCTCCAATTCCATCCAGTAGGACAACTCTTCAATTCGGGACCCGAGAGCTGGATGCAGTGCTCCAGGTGGGGTCTCACCAGGATGGAGTAGAGGGGCAGAGTCACCTCCCTCACCTTGCTGGCCACACTGCTTTTGGTGCAGCCCAGGATACAACTGGCTTTCTGGGCTGCAAGCGCACACTGCTGGCTCATGTTCAGCCTCTCATACACCAACATCTTCAAGTCTTTATCAGACATGCTCTCACTGCATACTCCTCCCAGCCTGTATCTGTGCTTCAGATAACCAAATTCTTATGTAATCTTTCTTTGTTGTTGTTGGGGTTTTTTGTTTTATTTTTGGTTTTGTTTTGTTATTTTCCCCACACATAAGATTCTGTATGTATGCCATTAGCTATTTATTTTCTTGAGCATTTCACAGAAATTTTCTTACAAATGGATTTAAGAATTTTCTGACCAGTATGCCAGAAAATCTATCCAATACATCTATCTATCACCTAGGAGCCTAAATTTTATTTGATCTATGCAAGTGTGATCTTGGTCACAATTTTTGCTTTTGTGACTTCAAGAATCTAAAGCTCACTAACATAATATTTTTGTAAAGAGATGCTGATTGTCTTCAAGGTAAATCTGGACCAAGAATTTAAATATTATTTTAATACTTCAAGGGAGGAGTAAATTTGTTTTAAGTCTCCTCCTACAAGGTGTAAAAGAATGTTCTTGGAATTTTTTAACTCAGCACCTCTTGATAGATACATCAAAAGCTGAAGAAAATATGATTGCTGAAGCAGGCGTGATGAGATAGGACACTAATAGGAAAAAAGCGAAAAAACCCTCAATTCTTTTTTTGCTAAATGTCTCCAAGTTTTTTTATCTTTGTGCATTTTCACTCCTTGTTTCATCAAACAGATTGAAAACTACGTGCAGAAGTTCATCTTGGTACCTACCCTCATGAAGGTTTTTTATTATTGATTGTGAAGTGTGAAAGAAAAACATTCCTGTGCTGCAAAACCCTGTCTCACCATCTGCAAAGCTTGTGCTCCAGCAAAGGCAGGCTTCAATATTTATGGTGCCAATGTGCTATTCACATAGACAGCAAACCTTGACTCAAGATACGAAACCTCTAAGAGTTTAAATGCATTTTTCCGGAAGTTCCCAAGGAGCTCAAACTGGATCAAGCAGTTTGAGCATTTGGGCATTTCATGTGCTTTCTTATGTTAAATCTGCTGTCCTAGAAAGAGTATTTCTGTTGATGTCCTGTTCGTGTGGCTGGAACTTCTTAAGTAAAACTCCAATATCTGCAGATTTTTTGACAAGAAATTACTTAGAATTGTTTTTTGAGGAGCAATGATTGATTTAGGACAGCAGGTTTAAGGACATATCGTGACATCAGGACTGCTAGAGGAAGGTAGAGGTGACATGTTCAGAGCGTGGACAATATTCTTACAAGGTGTGCTGTTTTATTCTTGCCTTCTGTCACCCTCCCTTGACTGCTTCTCATTCAGCAAGTGGCACTGTACCCTGTACCTCATCCCAGGACGTACTGCACTGTTCCCTCAGTGTGGAGTACTGCCATCCACTCTAGTATAGACACGGTGTTAAAGGTCAATGTCTTTCCCTCACAGAAAACATTAAAGCATTGTAAGAACAGGCTTCTACTGCTTGTTCCAACAATAAAGAAAGGGCAGGTAACTCAAATGTTAGACTGTTTTCTCCTGGACACACTATTTTTTCTGTGCTGCTGGGAAAAAAAGGGGTCTGTACTGTTTAATGTGCGAAATGGCAAGCATTTTTTATGGGCAGTGAAAGGTCAGGGTATGCTTTTCACAGGACTGAGCTGTGAAAACTGTCACCTGGCTGAATACACAAAAGCACTGCTCAAGCTGAAAAATCAGTAGAACTTTTTTCCGTGCTGCACAGAAGTTACTATTTTATCCTGATGGTAAAATCTATTGATATAGTATTTCCTCTTAGAAAAATGACATTTTCATTTATTTGAGTACAGAATCTCAGCACATCTTTTTAGTTTAATTGCTAGTGTTAACAGGCTGTTCTGCTAAAATGGTCTCCTGACCAGTGCTGCCAGGTTAGCTGATTAAGTGCCAGTGACTACCACAAATTTTACATACTTAAGATTGCCCTCATGTCTTTATTAATTTTGTCTAGAATGTTTGACCCTGTGAAGGAGAACTGTCAGTGCTATTAGTGGTGCTGGCATTTTAGTGGAGTGATTTGTAGTTGGGCAGGGAGGGATGGAGATGGGAAAATGTCTGGAAATCATCTAAAGGAGAGCCTTACTGCTCTCTAATCCATGGAAAACTACCCATGAAGCTTAATGACAGCAAAATGCAAAGTGCAAAAAGCAAGTTTGTTAGTAACGTAGAGGAATTTAAGGCCTAGTTTATTGCAGACAACTGTGGCTGATCTCTCAGTGAATGCTGAGAATGTTTGTTAAATGCCTTGTGTTTGAGAAATATTATTGTAAGGCATTTGAACAAAAAGGCAGTGATATGCAAGAGTCACCAATATTTAATTTTTTGTAATTTGTTAAAAACTGGGGGTTAAGGAAGAAAAATGTGGGCAGTATCTAAACAAACCGATTTCATATTTAAATGTCAAATCACCATAGAGGTATAGTCTCTTGATGGCATTTTCTCATTCATATATTAGTGGAACAAAAGCTATTATAACACTGTTTTTTAAAATGTGTGGAGTATGCTTTTTTCAGTGGTACATCTTTCAGGTCAAAGTAAATTTTTACAAAAACCTATTGAAATTATCCAGCATGTATTAATAACTTGCCACATTATTGTCAAATAGTGTCAAATACCATGCGAGATTGTTTTCCAAAACACAGACAGTAAGCAAGGTTCTCTTTGGCCAAGAGGGGGACATGTATTTTCTTTGTAGCTATTGAATTATTGTAATGCTTTTAATTATTGATTGTAGGAGTTAATGTAGAATCATAGAATCATTTAGGTTAAAAGAAACCTCCCAGGACAGTGAATCCAACCTTTGATTGATAACCACCTTGTGAACTAGACCGTAGCACTAAGTGCCACATCCAATCGTTTCTTGGAACACCTCCAGGGATGGTGACTCCCCCAACTCCCTGGGCAGCCTCTTCCTGAATCTCCACTGGCACAGCTTGAGGCTTGATATATGTCTTGCAGAACAATACTGTACTGAGTAATAGAATACATCTGTGATAATTTTTGTAGTCTTTTTGGTGACATTAAGCATCAGTAACATTTGCTAGGGGAACTTATTCAGGCTGCTTTTGTAACTTTGAGCTTTTATATAGATAACAAGTTATAAAAATGAATGCAAAGCTATACTATGGGTTTTTACTATATAAAGAGTTGGATTAATAGCCATGTTCCCCAAGTTCCCCCTTTATCTTTCTCTTACGATGAAAGATGAAAAAGGTGCTCCTTCTCATTAATAAATTGTGATTGTGAGACTCTAATGGTAATGCAGTGGCTGCAAGAAATCACTTAAGACCATGTCCACAATGCTCCAGTAAAAACCCAAAGTTTCAGTAAAACTAGGTAACTTAAGTTTATATTTTAAAGGATACTGTAGACAACTTACATACCAAATATATTGCATAATTCTGATTTCTGTGTTCAATGAGCAAAACCTAACTGGTTTAAATAGAACTTTTAGGCTTTGTGAAGATAGTGTGGGATAAATGCATACCTGTGTAACTAGAAAATAACTAATTAGATGGACATACATGGTTTTCTCTTCTGAATCTTTTTAATTTAAGAACAAAGTGACTGAAGTACTCGGAAACTAGGGGTATGTAATGACGGTTTCAAGTAAGACCTTTCTTTCTTCAGTTCTACAACAAGAATTAGTATGAAGCTGCACTCTCTAGACAGAAGCACACACAGATCACATTAGCCAAAGATCAGAAAGGTTTTTTTGAAATATTTTAGAATAATAATACTTCTATTAAGTATAATTTCAGTGCACTGTCTGATCATATTCTTCATGTTCTACACCCTCTTATTCTCTGGGTTTTGGAACACCATTCTGAATGACATGATGGCATGTGGAATCAATGTAAGGCTTAATAATAGAAATTTATTGAGTTCCTGTAAGGGGTAGTGAGTACCCATGGACTTCTGCTCTATGAAAGGCTCTTCTGACCTCACAGAGAAAGCTGAAGCAGAATGTATCCATTGAAATATCTGATATTAATCTACAATAACACAGCTAAGGGACAAGAGCATGCATACTCATCAATACTAGTAATAAAGTCTGTCCATTTCAAGAAGGATCTGAAGTACATCACATTCAGACATTGTTGTTTGAAATTCCTGGGCGTTGTGATGGAAGTCACCTTATTATTTATTTCCTAATGTCCAAAGTGAGAAAATGTTCAAGATAGTGAAAGGAAAAGTATTGAAGTTGTTCCTGCATTGAAAACTCTTAAAACTCTACTTCAGCTACAGTGGTAATTGTGATATTTCAGCAAGTGAATTATACTTTTCATGGTTTAAACGTGTCTTGAGAAATGGATTTGTAAGGGATTTAGGACTTCAGAGTTCAGACTATAAGCATTTTTTAAGGAC
Source organism: Myiotriccus ornatus (assembly GCA_036023395.1). Classification (NCBI taxonomy): domain Eukaryota; kingdom Metazoa; phylum Chordata; class Aves; order Passeriformes; family Tyrannidae; genus Myiotriccus; species Myiotriccus ornatus. The sequence goes on along the minus strand of JAYRBT010000093.1, from coordinate 37,727,943 downwards.
AGTTGAAGGAATCCTTGTACTGCAGGATGTTAAGAAACCACTATGAAAAGTAATGCAGTTCTTCTAAGATGTTTTTCCCTAATTGCCTACTGTTTTATTTTTTTGCAGCCTCCTCTACAACATCCGGATGCCCAAAACCCATTGTAGTCATATCTTGCTATAAAAAACTATCAAAATTCTTACAAATATCTTAGTTCCACTTTAAATTTCTATGATTTTGCACAGTTAAGTCCTTCAAATTTCAACCAGGATGAAGTGTTGCCTAGAAAATTTCATTTTCCAGGTAAACAAACAAACAAATAACAAAATCAGTTAGACTAATTGGACCGTGTGTTACCAGAGTGAATTCTTCTCCTATGTTGTAACTGCAGGCAGTCAGGTGTTTGTTAATGATGAAAGGGGTCGTTTGGTGTGAAAACACCTATAATCATGCTGGTGTGGATTCTGTAATTTCAAAATTAAAAAAATGCTTTCCCTTAGAATAGCAGTAACCCCACTTATTGCAATAGCTTGTCTAAGAGCAGATAATTTTAAGGTGCTTCTCAGACTTCTTCAATTACATTTGTTTCTCTCAATTCCAATGAACATAATTTTTCTTCTAATTATTTCTATTAAATTGCAGAAAGAAGTATCTACTGTTGTGACCCTCCACTTATTTATTTTTTTTACGTCCTCTTTGCCTCAGTGTCTCCAGCACCCTTCCATAGCTTTAGATAACTGAAACTTGTAAACACATTTCAGGACTTGAGTGTATCTACTAGGACCCTCTCTTCCAAACAGTTACAGTTAGCTCTAAATGGAATTAAACTTCATTCCAGTACAAGCACTCATGTTGCTACAAATAAAAAAAAGGATGCACCATCACCCCCCATCCAGGGCTTCTAATTAAACTGATAGTTCAGCATACACAGTAATTGGGCTGCTTGAATTAGAAAGCTCTTTTCACGTAATGTAAATTTCAAGAGAAGTGTTTCGAAACACCAGTTACTGTGTTAACTTTGGAGACTTAAAGGGATGGAAACACATACATACAGCACTCACTGAATGCAAAAGCCTAAAGAACCATAGAGGTAAAGCTGCAGCTTTCTTTCTTAATCATAATAATCTTAATACTGAATCATTTAGCAGGCCATTTTACCTAAATAGAATATTTTCTAAATCAAAAGGGTACTCGGTGATTTCTGTATTTGGCACTCATACTCCAAGAATGTCTTGCCAAGCTGGCACAAATGAGAGCACAGCAATATGTCAAAGTCAGTAAAATAACTGAAAAGTTAACAGAAACAAAATGAATGTGCTATCATAAATTAATCACTCAGACTTAAACACAAAGTACTAAACAGCAGTCACAGACATGTTCCCTCAAAAGCA
>JAYRBT010000093.1:37708404-37726489 GCA_036023395.1 Myiotriccus ornatus | reverse complement strand
CAAAAGCACCTACACAGAAATTCAGTTGTGCTTGGCTTTAGTCCAATTGTTGCAGGCGTAAAACAATAAAACCCTTTAACTTGTATTTGAATAGTCTTTGCTATTGCCCCAAAATAAACATAGGGATTAAGATCTGAACACAAACATAAATATCAGTCCTACTACAATGTTTACCAACAGTACTCTATCTGCTGTCTCTTCATCTGCACACAAAAGTGAAAGGCTGCAGACATGAATGCTCCAAACTTAGATATTTTTAATATAAAAGATGATGCATTTAACTTCTCATCTGACTAATGCAGTTATTCTTAACTTTACCCTCCTTAGTTTCATAAGACTCTTGTGTTTTTCATGACTGGGTTTAAATTCCAGGATGGCATTACTGTGCCTCTAAAAATGAGCCGTGGAAGCAGGACACACAAGATCGAACGGCTGGGTGTTCCCTCTCTGCAGTCTGTCTTCCCACCGCCAGACGGCAACGTTAGATCATCCAAAATCCTAACAAAGCACACAGAAAGTGGAATGTACACCATGGTTGTACCACAAGCCTTCCTTTATTTAAACGGCGCTTTCCCACACCCTTTTGCTTTGGTGGGAGTGTATCAGTGTACTCTTGCCTTGTTGCCTGAGCATCCCTCACATTTGGACTCCAGAATCAAAAATACTTAAAATATTGTCACTTACTCAGAAAAGTTCTCTCTGAAAAATAAAAAAAATTCCTCCTCTCCAGTAGTGTAGCAAATCACTGTCGAGCTCTCAATTGTAAGTAAAAGGAAGATTTAACAAAATTAAATGACATCCTTCTTCTTCTTCAATGTATGATTATTTAATAAACATGCAGACAAACACATAACAAGAATGATAATGTTTGACACGCAGGAGCAGATTGCCTGTGTGTAACCATTCTAAATCAAATTTTACCATAAATCCCTAATCTAAATATTTTGTGCTGAAATTTAACCCTGAGCTTTGGCAGAAATAAAAATGTAAATTTTCTGTTATCATGAAACAAGCTTTTTTTCTATTATTTGGAAACCGGGGGAGAGACTTACCTGCATTCTTATTTATGTTTGAAACTTTTCATGTAACTGAACTGTTTGACCTGCCTGCTTGCTGTCAATATATTTTGTAGAGCTGTTTTTCATGATTTTCCCCAAGGGAAACTCAGTTATGTGCCATCTGTGTTAACCTCAGAACTGGGAGGAATTATATTTCCTGTATGTTCAGAAAGCCTAACATTAGTTTATTTCATCACTCCAGCTTAAGATTTGTTGTGCACCACAGGCCATCATAGACACAGGTATAAATAATAAAATTGGAGTGAAACCATCTCTTCATTATGAGCCATCGATGTGCTCAAGTGGCCAATAAGGCCAATGACATCCTGACTTGTATCAGAAATGGTGTGGCCAGCAGGACCAGGGAAGGGATCATCCCCTCTGGCCAGCACTAGTGAGGCCGCACCTTGAATCCTGTGTTCATTTTTTGGGCCTCTCATGACAAGAAAGACATTGAGGTGCTGGAAGGAGTCCAGAGAAGGGCAACAGAGCTGGTGAAGGGTCTGGAGCACAAGCCCTACCAGAAATGTCGAGTGCCACATGTAAGCACGTTTTGTATCAAATAGTCTGACTGTTGTGACAGGAAAGCTGCGGTTAAAAGAGGTGGAGGTGGGTCAGCGCTCTTCTGAGCCATCTTCCTTTTATGCCTTGAGAATCCTGCTCAGTCCATTCCCCTGCCGCTGATTCACCTCTTGGAGGAAGGCTCTAAAGGGCTGGCAGTGCATGTGTGAATAAAATGGCGCAAAAATCTGGTTTGCATAAGAGGTGTGCACCACACAGCCAGTCACTCACTCCCCCATCAGTAGGACCAGGGAAAGAATCAGAAAGGCAAAAGCCAGAAAACTCGTGGGTTGAGATAAAACCAGTTTAATAGGGGAAGTAAAAGCTGTGCACACAAGCCAAGCAAAATGAGGAATTCATTCACCACTTCCAGTGGGCTGGCAAGTGTTGGACTGGATGATCCTTGGGGGTGCCTTCCAACTCAGAATATTCTGTGAACTCTGTGGACTCTGTTCAGCCATCTCTAGGAGACCAGGGCCTCATCACACATAACAGTTCCTCTAGAAGACAAACGCCAAAAAAGTTCCCTGACACTTGGTCTGGTGTCTTGGTTCAGACTGATGAGAATTTACAACAAACATCATGCCACGTACTGATGGGTCATGGCAAGCTCTGAACTCAAAAACATTAATACTGACAGACGTGTTAATTTAGACACTCAAAAAGATCATTCAGAAAACAGGCTCTTTATAGTTATGAGATCTTCAAGTTACTATGGGCAGCTGCAAAACTGTGCAACATAGAGACTAACGCCTCAAAAGTGATTTCTTCTTGCTCAGTTTGTATTAATTTAAAATATTTAAGTCTCTAAATATTGTGAATATACTACTCTTTGGGTTGTCACATTAAAGACTAAAGTACAGACACAATGCCTGGAAAATTCTCCATTGTTGGAATTATTTTTGATTTTACAGGTATTCTGTTGCGCAAAACCAAATTATAAGTATTATGATTTTATTAAAACTGTGCTTTTTTAATAGTACCTGAAAGCTTTATACATACTATTATAAATAGTGCTACACCAACAATTGTTAATCAATTTAAAATAGTTTAAAATACATTGTGACATAAACATTCCTATTAGTGTTTCTTGTAGATTCATTACAGATATAATATAATCCATATTGCTTTTTTTACCTCAATTTTACACAGCAAAACTATGTTAATTAGACAGGCAATATTGCCTATTGAATAAATATTTCTGTTCTGCAACTGTTATTGCAAATGTTCATGCTGATTTAAAACACTGTAGGAAGCGGTTCACCTATGATTTATACTTTATTTGGGGACTGAATATGAGGCAAGGATGCAACTTGGCATTTTCTTTGAATTTACTAAAGTCACAGGACAAATATCCTCTTCTGGAGAAACTAAAGGGCACTGACATGCAAATGCACAACACAGGATTATAACTGGGTTTGACTCTGGCTTTGTTCCATTCTAGAACTGTGTGTATCCAAGGGTATTTCGTGTAATTGTAGCTGCAAAACCATCTTTGTAATCAGGGTCCTCTGAAAAGAATTATGTCATAAGTGCCTGCATCTGCTAACCTTAGTCCCCTTATGGGGTCAAGTGCCATGAGACATCAGGGTTACCTTTCAATTTCATAGTATATAACAAATTGAGTTTGACACTGGCAACTAGTCTGACGCTCATAATTCAAAGAAAAGTCCTACAATGAAGTGAGAATTTACCTAAAGCATGAAGTGATTATAGTATAAATGCAGTGGGTACATCTTTCTCATTCTCTGTAAACACAGAGTTACTAATAAAAAATGACTTTGGTGTGGATTATAGGTGTATGACATGACATAATCAGTGCCGATAGAAAGGGACCTGGGGGTCCTGGCGGATGGCAAGGAATCTGAGTCAGCAGTGCCCTGGCAGCCAGGAGGGCCAACTCTGTCCTGGGGGGCATCAGGCAAAGCATCGCCAGCCAGAGGATTGTCCCGCTCTGCTCTGCACTGGGGTGGCCTCACCTTGAATATCATGTGCAGTTTTTGGGCACCACAACAGAAGAAAGATATTAAGCTCTTAGAGAGTGGCCAAAGGAGGCCAATGAAGACGATGAAGGACCTTGAGGGGGAGCCGTATAAGGAGTGGCTAAGGGCACTTGGTCTGTTCAGCCTGGAGAAGAGGAGACTGAGGGGAGACCTCACTGCAGTCTACAAGTTGTTTGTGAGGGGAAGAGGAGGGGCAAGCACTGATCTCTTCTCTGTGGTGACCAGTGACAGGACCCAAGGCCTGAAGTTGTGTCAGTGAAGGTTTAGGTTGGATATTAGAAAAATGTCCTTCACGCAGAGGGTGGTTGGGCACTGGAACAGGGAAGTGGTCACAGCACCAAGCCTGGCAGAGTTCAAGAAGTGTTTGGATAATACTCTCGGGCACATGTTGTGACTCTCAGGGTGGTCCTCTGCAGGGCTAAGAGCTGGACAAAATGATCCTTGTGGGTTCTTTCCAACTTGTCATATTCTTTGATTCTGTGATTCTGTCAAAACAAGATACAGGAAATTTCACTTTTCTTATAATACAGTGTTCAGGATAAATGAGTAATGATAATCTTAGGAGACAGAATGCAGTAATTCATCCAGGATTTGATGAAAGAGGGGATTAAACTTGAAATGTACTCTAAAATGTCCTTAGAAGAAGCAGAAAGTCCTTGAACCCAGGCAGCAGGAGAGTCCTGTATTTTTTTATACTGGGGAATATCAGCATTTTAACCAAAAGTGTCATGGTGTTTTGTTCGAGTGCATGTGCATGTGTGCGTGTTCCCGTGACTGAGTTTGACAATTTGTTATTAAGACCAGAATAGTGCCAACTATTTCAGCTTGACTACTGTAATGATTGAGTAAATTATTTTTCTAGAAGTTTTTTTGGCATGCTAGAAAACATAATTGAAAATGGATTGTTTGTTTTACACTCAGTTTTAAAATAATAGTGATTGTAAGGCTTTTGGTATAAGCTATAACTGTGTTGCATTCATGGTCAGCATAAATATTAATTGCAAATGCGAGCTATGGGAAAATTAAGTAAGTGCCAAAGCTCTGTTCACAGGTCCTCCAGTACTTAAGAACCAGGTTTTTCTTAAATTGTTGAATCTAACACATTGAAGGACTTTTGAGGATTATTGCAAATAAGTGGACTTCGAATCTGTAGCACCAGCTATTGCTCTATCTATAGCTCTAGATCTTTAAGCTAGAGTGACATCTGATAAAATGCTTAAATGTCCTTTCTTTTCCCCTCTGGTTAAACACTTTAAAGGATAACTGAATGACATAAGATGCCCTACAAGGCTCAGAGGGCTTGTATTTTGCAGCAGAATCCCAATACTAAGAAGTCTAGAAAAGCGTTATTAAATCTTATCAACACCTGGTAATAAGTCTGCGTTTCAACAAACATCTTTTGGCATTTCCAATGGTGTATCACAAAAGGAGTTTAAATAACATGAAAATTTATAGCAAGATTGGAATTTTATGTAAGTCTCACCACCAACATGTTGGCCCAAGAGACATTATGGAAACATGCAGAACTGTAAATACATGAGAAGGAGCTGCTGTACAGAAAGAACAGAAAGAGTCCTAAACAAACCTATAATTATTAGAGACCCAACCAAAGAACAAAGAGGGAAAATGTGAAACAGCGCAAACAGACGTTAATGTCATTTACTGGTAGAAACTTTTGTTAATGAAATATAAGCAACAAATGAGTTTTCAGAATTCACTCTTAACTAAAGTAAGTATAGCACATCATTATTTCTCTGAACACAATACAAGCAGTAACAGAAAAAGTTACATTTAAAGTGCTATAAAATTTTTGTATTCAAAATCTCTATGCCAAAGTTGCCTTACTTCAGGCTGATTTTTTTTTAAAGTTGACTTCTACTCCTCCACGACTTGGTGCAAGTAGAGAAGAGAATATAGATGATAAAATAAGGGTGAGTAGTTTTGCATACCACGGAAGTCGAAGAATATACTTGTTCCATTAAAAAATAAAAGAACCATCAAAAACAAAACAAAAACCCTAAAATTTACAGTCAGGAAAGAGAACTGATCATGCATAATAAAGACTGGAAAAATCATTTGGTAAATAAATTCAAAACCTTCTATATTCTATAGAATAAAATAATGTATTAATCTCTGTTACATTATTCTCCTCTGGAATTCAAATTTAATTTTGCAATTAGAGGGCAACACTTCAAGGTTCAGTTGTTAATCTGTTTTCATCAAAAATTACACAAAAAAGGAACAAAAACATATGTAGTATTTTTTTTCCGCTTCACACAATAAAACTCCTAGGTAAAAGCAGCTTTCTCATCTTTTGTTAAAGTGCCAGGCAACATGCAGCAGTTCCAGGTGAATGACTATAATATCAAACACATCCTGTAGTAAGAACAAGTCTTTGCCAGGAAACTAATGGATAACACAAGTGAAAAAACACCTTTTTTTTAGATATACGAATAAATTTTATCTCCAGCTGTTACATGTAATGCTATGATTTCAGTAAAGTTTCCCTTATGGATGGTCTGAATCTCCATGTTTGGAGAGAAAAATTGTCTTTGATTCGATTGGTGAGGCCACACCTCAAATCCTGTGATCTGTTTTGGAGCCCTCCCAAGAAAGATATTGAGGTTCTGGAGCTTGTCCAGAGAAGGACAATGATGCTGATGAAGCATCTGGAGCACAAGTCCTATGAGAAGTGGCTGAGGGAGCTGGGTTGTTTAGCCTGGAGAAAAGGAGGCTTAGAGGAGACCTTATCGCTCTGTGCAACGACTTGAGGTTGTGACAAGACAGGAGTTGTTCTCTTCTCCTGAGTGAAAAATGACAGGATAAGGCAAAATGGCCTTAAATTGCACTGGAGGTTTAGATTGGCTATCAGGAAAAATTTCTTCACAGGGTCATCAGGGCACAGGCTGCCCAGGAGAGTGGTTGAGTCATCATCCCTGGAGGTATTTATAAGGTGTGTAGACATGGCACTTAGGCACTTGTGTGCAGCCTCATTGTCTTCTTTAGCGCCCATAAACAAAGAGTTCGATTTTGAGACATCTCCACTGACACTTTTCAGTGTTCCCCTTTTATTCATATTCTCCCGTAAACGGCACTCGGTGTTTTTCTCTTAGTCAACTGGAATTCCCAGGATCGTGCCAAACCAGTGCCCTGATCCCCCACATTGGCACTCACATCATGTGGTGACTGTGTTCAGCCATGAGAGAGAAACCCACGCTATCACGCAGTCTGTTTAAAGTGGTTTTCCACTCTGAGAAATAGCATTCTCTCTCTCAAAGCACTTAGCCAAGGTCAATCCTCCTTTTTCATTCTGATTGGCTAAATGCAGGTGCAGAGTAACTCAGCTTGTTCCCACATTGTTTAGTGGTGGACTTGACAGTACTGGGTTAGTGTTTGGACTTGAGGATCTTAAAGGTCTTTTCCAGCCTAAGTGATTGTGTATTATGTGAGAAATGCATTTGACAAATTCTATTCCCGTGTTTTCAGTGATGTAGGTGTGCATGGAGAAGATCTCTCAGAAACATTAAATAAGGACTAATGGGGGATGTTTATATTTTGAATAAAGAGATCAGCCCATTGTAAATAACCTAGAAATTAGGACAATAAATCACAAAAATTAAAATATACTGAGGAGGAGTTTGTTTATTTCTCTTGGTTACGTTTTTCTTCCTAAAAGAATTCTTTGCTTACATGTCAGTTATTTCCTCTGAAAGCATACATATTTACCTAGGCCTGACTTCTCGTCACAGGTAACAACAGCCATCATTTTACTGCTGATGCACGTAATTTCAGCTTGATACGTTACTTCTATATATGAGTTACTGATTCTTTTAGGATATACTTAAAGTGATAGAGAAGACATCAGTGAGGTCAAAGCAGTTCAGTTTTGTTCTTCCAGTAGGACAAAATTATTGCATTTCCTCACTCAGTGTATAACAACCATCATACACATAGGGTATGCATTATATAATTAGATCAATCCTTCAGAACTTTTTTTAATTCCTGTGTTAGTAGCAGAATCTCAAGAAAACTTTCTGTAGCAGCATGACAGTTCAGATGACCATTTAATAAGGTAATATCCTCTCTCTGTTGCTTGTGTTTCCCCTCATTGTAGATACAAATATGAGATATCTCTGTTACAGTAAAATCATATTCATCTGTTTAATCATGTTCAACCAGTTATCTACTCTTATTTCTAATTCTTTTTTTAAGTATTGTCAGATCAACATTTTTTTTGCTAAATACAGCCTATCATATTTATTGAAGTAAAACCAAAACTGTTTAAATGAGCCTATTTTGGAAAAGGTTACGTGTCATTCAATATGTCATTATTTTAACCCCAGGAATCTGAGTACTGACGTATCAAATAGATTTCTGAACCATTCATTCAATCTTTGATACACGCTATATACCAAAACAGCCCATTTTTCCTTTCTTTTAGTCAACTAGTCTCTCTAACCTATTATGTGGCCTCATGGGTTTGCTCACTGTGCTTCTTCATGGAGAACCTGGAGGGTTTTATTTCTTCAGAAATAACACTTGACTCTGTGCAATTCCTCAGCCTGCCTTTAACGAATCTCAGTTCTCTTGGGTTTCTATAATTTTCTGGTCTAATCAGCATTACTTCCAACAGTACTGAAACAACACAAAAAGATTGTTTCCTATCATTCACCAATGTCAAACACTGACATTCTCACGAGATATTCTCCTTGAGTCAGTTTAGTTTTACTCTGCGGCTGTGTTGCTGCAATAGTGAAAATGTGGAGATATCAAGTGTAAATCTGACTACACATCAGTTAATTATATTTCAACATTGTTAAATTAGCATATTTTTAAAAAATTATTCCCTCTTTGATACAGAACTGATAAGAAGTAATCACCAGATTATCTGAGAGAGAAATGTACAAAAGATAGGATCACAGAATGAAAGAATGTAACAAATTGGAAAGGACCCATGAAGATCATGATGTCCAACTCCTGGCCCTACATAGGACCACCCCTGAGAGTCACACCATGTGCCTGAGAGTATCATCCAAACGCTTCCTGAACTCTGTCAGGCTTGATGCTGTGACCACTTACCTGGGGAGCCTGTTCCAGTGCCCAACCACTCTGGGTGAAGAACATCTTTCTAATATCCAACCTAAACCTCCCTGACACAACTTCAGGCCATTCCCTTGAGTTCTGTCCCTGGTCACCACAGAGAAGAGATCAGTGCCTGCCCCTCCTCTTCCCCTCACGAGGAAGTTGTGACTGCAATGAGGTCTCCCCTCAGTCTCTCCTTCTCCAGGCTGAACACACCAAGTGCCCTCAGCCGCTCCTCATATGGCTTCCCCTCAAGGCCCTTCACCATCCTCGTTGCCCTCCTTTGGCCACTCTCTAAGAGCTTAATGTCTTATATTGCAGTGCCCAAAACTGCACAGAATATTCAAGGTGAGGCCACCACAGTGCAGAGCAGAGCAGGACAATCCCCTCCTTCCACCAGCTGGCGATGCTTTGCCTGATGCCCCCCTGGATTTGGGGGGGACTGGATTGTCCCTTCTGGCTGCCAGGGCACTGCTGACTTATTTCAACCTGCCGTCAACCGGGACCCCGAGGTCCCTTTCTGTGGGGCTGCTCTCCACCACCTCTTTCCCCTTGGTCCATACATCCAGGGTTGCCCCATCCCAGGTGCAAAACCTGATAGGTATCATTCATTTGATAATACCATATCTTTTTCAAGAGGATTCAGCTTTTACAAGGAGTGAAAAAGAGAAGACGTGTACAATGCCATTGTATTTTCACATACGGGTAATGTGTTAATACAGTTGGTTCATACTGGACATGAATACTTGAGAAATTTTCTGCATAGTGTTTACCTTCACAGACTTCTCTGACACCCCTAGACAGTCTGCTCTCTGATTCCAACTACTTCTTTTTTCGATGATTTTAAGTAGAGATTATGTCAAGAAAATGTCAGCTCTTTGAGGGGGTTTTGTTCAGGAAAATTTATGTACTTGTCTGTCATGCCAAAACCTATAGTTTAATTCAACCACTTACAATAAAATAAAAAAAAGGGAAAAAAGAGAAAAAGAAGATAAAAACAAACAAATTCTTCAACTTCTCGAACTTCTGATTGTCTGAAAACTAACTCAAAAAGATATTACATGCAATTGGGAAATGTTTTAAATCCCTCTTTTTTGTTAATCTGGGTGGTAGTTACGTTTGACCTAGCAAAGGATAGTCAGAAGTAATTTTCAGTGAATAACTTGTAACGAAATCATAAAATAAGTACAGGTAGTTCCCTCTTTCTTCTGCTTGCACCTTGTTGTTCTTCAAGAGCAGAGGCGTACACAGTCATGTACTTCTCTCCACTCTCTTCCACTGATCAGGTTTTCGTTGTTGTGATTCATAATCACAATGTTGCGAACATAATCTTCAAATCAGGAAGGTACCTACTAAAAAGACCAAGAAATAGTGCTCTGTAGAAACCAGGAAGAGAGTGGATATTTTGGGATTGAGGAGAGGTAGGAAGTGGAAGGAAACTTTCAGGTGTTTCATAGCCTTGTATTTTATGATGTGCTTTACATGCTTTACATGGAAGTAATTGGTTGAATAAAAACAGTGACGAGTATAGGAGTGGGGTAGATGATGCTTTAGAAAAAAACATGAGCAAAATTGTATCAACATAGGTTCAACAGGGAAGTAACTTTTTTTATGTTTTTAAATGTTTGGGGGTTTTTTTGATGGCTCAGAGTGGCTTTTGGGGTATTGCTGACATGGAGATATAACTTAAAGACAGAACACTTGATAGCAATAATACTGCAGTTTCACTCCTAAATTACACAAACAGTTTCTTGACTATTTCCAGCTAAGAATATGTTCTTAACTACTAAGACTGAGAGCGGTGGTAGAAAAGCATAAGAAATCCTACTGTCATTCACTCAAGCAGTACTAAAAAATGGAAAATCTTTTATTCTTTTATGGGCTCTCATAGAGCGTGGTCATTTTAACCCATGAAAAATGGACGTGGGATTTTTATTTGGCAGTAGTTTATATCCTGTTCTTAGTAGTTTATATCACTTTTCTTAGGAGCAAACAGCTATGTAAGATACAGACATTCAAAAAGAAGCAGACTCTAAATGTTATGCATATCTAAAAATTAGGAGATTAAAATAAACTCAATTTTGCACTAACAGCCATGCATGGCTTTCTCTTTAGGGTGGTTAGTTTAGTTTCTGTTTGTTTTGCTATTCTATTGTTTTGCTCTTTTACACTGTGATAAAGTTTTACTTTAGCTGACTTTTTAATTTTCTTTCCTACTTTGTGTACTTTGTGCACGTCATTGCTCAGTAACTCACCGTAGCTGCACTCCTTAAAAGGAATAGACTCAGAGAAACTTTCTTACTGGCCCAAACTAGTCTGACAGGTTCAATGACCCCAAATACTGGTGCCGTGAAAAATATCTCATATTCAACCACCTTCCAAGTACATTTTATTTAACATACTCTTACCCTTCAGCAGAAATGCCTGGGTTAAAGGACATGAATTAAAAGTAACACTCAGAATGTGAATGATTAATTGGATGAAAATCGCAAACCAGTCCAATCCTCAAAAGGCAGAACTGGCCCTTGCAGTAAGAATGCTTTGAAAACAGCCAGCAGCAGCACAGCTTTCTTTCTAACAGATGTCTGAGACTTGTCATAGCCGAATTTTGCAAATTTACTTGCACGGCAGGCTAATCTCATCTGGCAGGGTGAAGTTACCCACCATCCTAACACTGCAAACAAACAAAAAATGATGAGAGTGAAACAAAACGGCTCGTGTACCTTATCGCCTAAGAGAAATAAAAAATACGTCACAGATGACCAAATCAGGAAGCAAGTGAATTTTCATAGTATCATTCGTGTAAGTGGAAAGATAAGACAGGAACTTCTCTCTTAAATCCTAAAGGTTTGACCACATAGGAAAATTCTTCCAAGTAACTCCTCACATGCGTGCTGCCGGTAAGATATACTAATGCTCTGTTTTGTAAAGGTGTACTTGAGTAAAGGAGCCAATGCACATTAACTACAAATCCACAGTCCTGATGTACGAAGAAAGAATTCCCATATTTTACCTTTTAAACTCCCTAATTAGGATTAATGTTACACAAATATTTCAGTATCTACAGATAAATTAAAACCACTCTCTCCTGTTTAAGCAGTCTTCTGTCAGTTTTTTTGCATATTTTGAGATGCTGGTGAAAACAAATTAAATAATGGCAGGTTCAAAGAGGGACTTTTAGAAACATATTGGATTAAAAATTTGGGGAAAAATTACACATTTCTGTTGCTGGCAAATACAATGAAGTTTTACATACTTTTATTGGGTAGTCTAAATTTCACTAAGAATAATGCATTACCTCCCACAAAAGCCTGTTTGGATGGGCTGGTTTTACTCCCTGCACTCCACTGATTCTTTAGAAGGTAGGAGAGTGATTCCACAGGATCACATCACAGCTATGGAAGAACGGGAACAGGAAGCCTGAGTATAATCACTGTTCTTCAGCTTATCATAAAGCACTCAGTAACATTCAAGCAAATGTTTTTGAAAATTTATCAGGGTGTTTATTCATGCTGACTGGTGGCAGTGTTTAATTAATTAAACTAGAGCTGATAGTAGCACAACGGCAGCACTGTTCTAGTCTTCTGGTGTTTCTCTCGGAGTTTATGGTTTATTAAAATTTCACATCAAACAGAACAAGACCTATTTGGAATTTTTGGCTGTAGGTTATCTGTGTCTGTTTTAATTTCTACTGAATATTATTCACCATTATCCCTAGTGACTAGGAGATTAGCAAGTATTTAATCACACTCATTTGACAGCACCTTGTTATATTCCCTTCAGACATATACCAGATGTGGTATCCTATCTGCAATGCCTGCTTCCTAATTTTTTCATATTTATGCTTTACCATTTGGGTAAAACCATGTAGGGCCTATAACATTGCTAATATTATTCTAATGTACTTGAAAATATCTGTGTCTTTTTCGTGCTACATTATCCTTAAGACCTGTTGGTATTTAAACTTCCCTTTAACAGTTTTTGTGCTCCACACCTTTAAATTCCAATGATCTATTACTAGATTTTTTTTTTCTGTATGTTCTATTTCCTTTCTCTTCCCTTTGCTACTGAGTAAAGATGAACTTACAGCAATACCTGTCTTGTTACTGAATCTTCATTATTGATCTAATAAACGTCTTAAAAGTTGTGGTCTTTCTTTGCTGAACTCTGTGCTTCCTTTTGTTCCATATCTGACTTAAAATTTTCCCAAGCTTTCATAAATTGGCACTTTCATAGTATCAGGTACATAGATAACTTCCAGGAACTCTTCTCTCTTGCCAGTAATGAATACCAGGTACTGAGATTGTTCAATTTGGAGACAAGGAGGCTCAGGGGAGACCTTACCACTCTTTAAAAACTAACTGAGAGGAGATTGTGGTGCATTGGGGGTGAGTCTCTTCTCCCAGGTAACAGGCAATAGGACAAGAGTAAATGACTTCAAGTTGTGCCAGGGGAGGTTAAGAGTGGATATTAGGGAAAATTTCCTCACTGGAACAGACTGCCCATTGAAGTGGTTGAGTCACTATCCCTAGAGACAGGGATAGTTGTGTAGACATGGCACTGATGGATGCAGATTAGTGGTGGATCCGGCAGTTGGATTCGATGGTTGAGTTTGATGATATTAAGGGTCTTTTCCAACCTAAATGATTATGATTCTAAATGGTATGAATTTTCTTAGGAGATACATACAGAAGTGTGTATGTACCTAGTTTATAGCTAATGTTTACTGTGTAGTCATGGTTAAGTAAGCACGACTGAAGGACCCAGCTCACTGCAACAAGGAGAGACCCCAGCAGGAGAAATAAAGGACAGGTACCTGGCAGCAGCAGGAGGAGCAAAAGTTTGCCGGAGGGGAAGAAGCAGGCAGAAAAGGGCAGAGGCATGTGAGGGGCTGCGGAGGTCGCGTGTGGCTGCAGCTGAGGCAGGTGGGGCTGGTGGGGCTGGGCCTGTGCGAGGGGAGAGGGGCTGGTGCGCAGGGAGGGTGGGCTGGCAGTGTGTGGCGGCAGAGCAGAGCCTGTGTAAGGCAGAGTCGGGTCCTGCGGAGCATGGGAGGTTGTGCTGGACCGAAAAGCCCAGTTTCAATCCCCACTGTCACCTGAGGACCTCCCCCACCTGCCCATGTCTCTGGCCAACACCTCGCCCCCAGGGGCAGCTCTGGCTTTCCCCATCAGCCTGTCAGGAGCCTGAGCCGAGAGGCTTTGGGTCTACTTTCTCTTGCCTCCCGTTCCCACGGGAGAGGGCATTCACAAGTTGCTTCTGGTCTCTCAACCACAGGATTTATGATTTTCTTATAATCCTTGCAGCCTGTGAAATCTAATACCCTTCCGGGAGTAGAAAGCCATAGGTGTACTTAGGCATAAGATATCAAAAAAGTCAGGCTCTTGTAGAAAACACCTTTAAAATAAACTTGTTTAATTGAAATTGAACGAAAAAAAAAATCAAAATACAACTTGTAGTTTTCATTAACATCTATGAAATTACAATTGTTTTACAATATCTTTCTGATACGGCACCCTCAGATACCACAAAATGCCTGATGTGCTTGCTATGCCAATAGAAATGTGCATGTACATATAGAAAAATATCCTTAAAAGTGTTTGCACCTGTCTCTGATGAAAGACGTAAAATTGTGTGGCCTGGCACTGGCTTTGCGTTAAATTCTTTATGTCACTATCTATATATACCATTTTCTAAGTGCCACAGCTCCTGAATTTATAGCTAGGTAGCATATGCACAGATATATTCTCAATTTGTATTCTTGTTAATGACAACCTTGAAGTCTTGGCAAAATGCCTCAGACATCACCATTTTTATTGTCAAAGGAATTTTTAATAAGTCATGTGATGTATTCCCCATTGCTGTTTTCCCAGTGTACTTTTGGCCTAAGCGTAAGTCCAGTAGTTTTCTACAAAGTCCCCTCATCCAGCAACAGTAACTTCAGTGTGTACTTCACAGTCCAGTGTCCTCTTGTTCTCACAGTAGACCTTGGTACATAGTTAATGCCCATTCTACCATCACGTATTTCTTTTGTCACTACTTGAGAAATCTTAAATTTGGAAATGACTTTTACAGTGTACAAGGTCTTTTAGGAAAGTATCTTCCTGAAGAACAAGTAGGATCTACATATCAAATCCCCCTTGACATTATAAGCTTGACATAATTAAAGGCCCAAAGTCAACAGCCAATGGTCATATTCATAAACCTACTGGGCATTTGTAGGCTCTAACAGTTATGACTAAAAACTATTGTCTGGAATGTGAGTGTACAGTGTCATTAGTATTTCTGGTTCCTTTGGGAGGGTGTTGTTTGGGTTTTTGTCCAGTAAAAATGAGTGGGAGAAGAAAAAAAAAAAAACAGAAAGTAAAAAAGGTAGCTCTATAGCAGAGAAATTATTTTGCACTAAAGCAAAAAAAGCTCTTGCTCTTGCTTTGATTGCAGAAACATCAGACTCCCAAGACTTTCTGTTAGAATTTCCACTCTTTAGGACCCTTGGTTCACAGCATTCCACAGTGACAGGTGTGCATCAAATAGGAATTTCCACGTACCCATAACCATTTTAAATAATGCCACATTGGCCTGAGTCAATCTGCTCAAGACAGACTGCTGTCAGTGATGGAAACAAACACTTTCTTTAAACTAATGTTTGAACTTCTGTCACAACTTCAACTAGCAAGTTGTGTTTGGAAATTTTGGATGATCAGTTTCAAAAGAAGCCTCCTCTGAGAAGCAGACTTCTTTTTCAGAAATGTCAGTGGAGTCGAATGGTTACTCAAAAGTAAATACAGGGAATTTTCTTTCTCCATCTATTTTTCTTTTCCTAAAATGTGCTCGTCACAGAATCAGTGAAAGCAAAGACTAAAACAGCATGAATAGATTGCAGAAAATGAAGTCTGTAACAGCTAAACTTGTCTCCCTTTTCATTCATTTCTTGTGGCAAATACCTGTCTTTTTGCTTGCTGTGCAACAGAAGACTAAATGAAGGTCACACTTGTGGCTCTCTAAGAGAGCAAATCAGGACATTTAGTGATGAAGATTTGGGGAAGGATTTAATTTTCTGATTTTGTAGCCTAGGGTAACACAACTATTCTTTCCTATTTCCATTAGAACAACTGAAGAGTGAAGAACTAGAAAGACTATCTGCTAAGATACTGAAGCCACAATATAATTTTCTACTTAGAAGAGAAACCAAATAACTAAATTACCCATATTTTACAGGTAAACTAGCAAAATTAGTTTCACTTGCATGACTGGGTATGTAAGGTTTGCCTTCCATGCCTTGCAGCATTACACTATTTCCCCCTGTTGCAATCTGGAGGTGTCCATTTTGAGCCCTCTGCAATTAAGATGTATTATTCAACTCTTGAACATCAGAGTAGGGGAGAAAGAACTTTTAACCTGCATTACTTTGTAATGCAAAATGTTTAAAGAAGTCTCAGAGTTATGCTAACAAAGTATCTCAAACCCAGGTTTGTTTTTTTTTTTCCTCTTAACCTTGAACAAGTAAACAGACACCCAACAACTCACAAATGGTTTCTCAATTTATGTAAGCTTTTCTACGCTTAGGAAATTTGTTGTGCTCATTTACACTCTAAACCATCATCTAGGATGAGCCCTATATTTACCTTCTAGCTGTATAATGCTTTGCTTTTCTGTTGTTTTTTTTTAACTGAGGATTACATTTTGCTACCTACGGTGGAGTTGCTTTTGTTTCATATTAGCAGAAATTAAATCTGCATGTATGAATGTGAATATATATCAAAAGAGAATTGTTTAATCCATAACCACAGAAGTCTTCCACTTGTAGCACCATTTCTAAAATTTCTTACAAGAGATTCAGTTTCTAGATCATATTAAATAATACCAGAAATCCATTAAGCTGTTTTTACAGATACTACTCATAACATTATTTGAACACTTCCAAAATCTTGTAAAGGAAAACTGGTTTCTTCTTAGGACTATCACAGCCTGTTGCAATTTAAGACAAATACCTTCATCAACTACATTATAATCATATTATTGATTAATGTGTTAAAAGATTGTTATGCAAGGGAAATATCAAATTTGACTATGTTTATATCTATATCTTCTGCCTCAATTACAATCAGGTTGCTTAATTTTGGCACAGTGAGATAAATGAGTGAAGTTCTAAAGCACTTGAAGAAAAACCCTGACAATGGATATCACATCAGTTTTTCCAAATAAAATAAATCAGGTTCTCCTAAGACATGCTGAGAAAAGTAGACACCAAGATGGTCATAAAAACATTATTCTGCCTTTCCAAAATCAGCATTTATAATAAACCAAGTATTTTGCAGCATATGGTAACAAATGAACTAACCACTAGTATAAAATAATCATACTTGAGTGCACAATAACTGCCAGTTGTTAAGAGACTCCAGATACTTCATTGTGAGATAAATGGAATTTTATTTCTAGGGAGTGATTCCTCTTTATAATAAATGTATAAAAGTGCAATATCTTAAATATTTACTGCATGCAAGTAATCTTTTCTTCTTGTTGTTAGCATCATATAAAGTAATCTTATGCAATAATCTCTGCAAGAATACATTTGAACTTATAGTCAAATTAAAGCATCTCTTCAGTCGAGTGCCAGTGTAATTGTTGCATTAACCACCTCATACAGGACTGTAGGGAAAAAAAAGCAAATTTTCAGTAACATCCTGGCAAACAGTTCTCTATTGACAATGCAAAATGACATACTAAAATGGCTTAATTTGGCTCACATTTGCCTACTACATCCTTCAGCTTACTATATTCCAACTACAGTGTTACAGTTTTGTTTTCTGAAATGCCTGTCCAAACGGCTAACTGGATCTGCCCCAGATTACAGGAACCTTCTGAAGGTGTTTTTATTCATAATTTGTCTTTAATGCAGCCGGTAAAACCAATTCTGTAATGACTACCAGAATTGAATCTGGCACATCAAGCAACCTTCTCTTTATGGCAAACAGGATAAAAGAAATATACAGAAAAATAATCAGAACAAAATGGCAGGAGGAACACAAAACAAGATTAAGCAGAAATTGTGTTCCTCTTCAGCTGTATTACACATCATCATTTGTTGAATTCTATCAGACCAATTTACATTTAATTCACAAGGATCATAAAGTATTCCAGAGTGTACATAAAGCAATACTGTAGAAGTATTTCGTTTTGATGGCAGGAAGCAATTAATCAGTGTGATAGACGAATGTGAATGGAGAAAGAAGGAGTGCAGTGGACAAGGACACAGCAAACCTTGAATGTCATGCACAGCATTTTAAATAAGATAGAAAACTTTCTTTTTTTAAAGATCTTACTGGAAATAAACTATTTTTTCTTCCTTTTTTTTTTTTTTGTTTTTCTCCCCATGGGATGAAA
>JAYRBT010000093.1:37660056-37708358 GCA_036023395.1 Myiotriccus ornatus | reverse complement strand
GAAAGAAAGCCCAATTCTTCTATTTCTCCATCCTTAATACTAAGGGTGACTTGGCGCTGGTGTGACTACAGTTGCATTTAGTCCATGTATACAGAAACTTGTATGAAACTTTAAAGGGGAGACAGGAAAGTGTTTTCCTTGTTCTATAATTCCATTTTTTTCCCAGGTAAAAATGCAGTCAAGACCTCTCAAAGTGAAAAGTGTAACCCTGCCAAGTCAGAATAGCTTCCCCCCAACCCCCCCAAGTGGATAAAACGAAGGGTTTAGATACTACAGGACTAGCTTTAAGAGGGAGAAGAGTGTTACTCCTTTTCTTATTAATTTCTAAGCCTTTTGGCCACACAATTCTACCTCTTTCACTTAGTCAGCTTAGCACTTGTTGGAAATATTGGTCAGCCAAATCAGCTGACTACCCTGAAAATTAGACTAGTAAAGCAGCCAAACAAGAAGAGCAAAAATGAGGGTTTGGTTTTTTTTTTCATCCAGCTCATTGGCAAAGCAGCAAGGCTGATGTAAGGGAGAGGAAAAATCCCCAGCAGCTGAAAACTGGAAACAGAGGAGGTCTCGGAGGATAGCTCTTTTTTGTAGCAATGAGAGTGGGACAGGTGCCTTGATGTCAGATACTGATACCAGGTGTGCTACTGAGGAGCTGGCAACTATGTATTTCGTGGCAGTCTACAAATACTCTTGAACTCCTAAGTGTTTGGAACAGTATCCTACAAAGTGCTCAGCAATCGGGTGAGATGATTGTAATATCTGATGTAAGGTTTTAATCACAACTACGCACAATTTATCACACAAATAGTTTCTACATCTATTTCACATATCCAAGTCACCACTGACACTGTATTTTGTTGACATTATCTTCACTGAGACATAAAGATAAAACAAATCCTTCCCTACTGACCCCTCTCCCTTGCATTCTGCAACTGGAAATTAAATGAGGAACCATTCACTCAAGTCCTTGCTTAGGTAAACTTTTGGCACTCCTGGAATCTTACTTAAACCGCTGCGATCATGTAATAGAAAACAAACTATTTTTTGCAACTGGCCTGAAATTCTGTTTCTTCAGTAATGAAGACTGGAGATCCACTGATTGTTGACCAAGTATGAGCCAAACTCCTGAAAAGCAGCACATAGGCATCTTTCTGTTATTCCTGCCACGATACAGGCTAAAAAAATGATCTAAGGAACACCCTGCCCTGGCAGTACTACTGCAATCATCCAAAAGCCTTAAGATATTCACCTGTCTACACAGTCTGAATTTTCTAGTAGTAAGGTATGAGGTTTCTTTCTTCTCCCGCCCCTGCTTCTGAGTTTCCATTGTACACAAGCCAAAACAACTCGAAACCTTTAATAATAGTGTTAAATTACCGTCTCCACTGTAACAAACCTCAAATGTTTTGAATCTCTGGCTGTAATTAAGATATTCTGGAAATTTCAATTTTTAGATGATGATGGAGCACTCATAATTAAAAATTAATTGTGGAGTAACACATCTATCCACCATTTACCATAACAAGAAGCACTTTGGGAGAACAATAAGCCCAAACAGTATTTCAGAAAAACTAAATTTCAGGAATGAAGATACTATAGTACGAAGGTATGGCCCAAAATATTGTATTTTTAACCAGCAACATTTTTGAGGGGCAGTAACTGTACAATATTAGTTTTTCAAAAAAACTATTTCTGTCCCTCAAGCAACACACAATACATGCACTTAAATGACACTTTAAGAACAGCAAACATGATATTTATTTTTAAATACTCTAAGTTTTAAAATGCATCTGACACTCCTCCCTAAAAAAAAAAAAAAAAAAACTGGTCAAATAAGGATTTCCTGCAGCATGGTGAATGAGGAATCCAGCAACAGACTTAATCTTAAACTGTATTTTGAGAGAAGCCCCCCCCGAATCAACAGGTTTACATTAAGCTTCATATGGCTGACTTTATATTTTGATTTTATATTCAAAATCTTTTTTTCCTGCAGCATGGCTACTGTGAGAAAGCTCAAGTGAA
Source organism: Myiotriccus ornatus (assembly GCA_036023395.1). Classification (NCBI taxonomy): domain Eukaryota; kingdom Metazoa; phylum Chordata; class Aves; order Passeriformes; family Tyrannidae; genus Myiotriccus; species Myiotriccus ornatus. Next base: position 37,706,339 of record JAYRBT010000093.1, on the reverse strand, counting down.
ATTTACAGTAAAATCTCTTTAACTTGCTAAATCTTGAGCTCAATGTACTGACTACCTAGGAAAGTTTCTTGGTTGATTGACAGAACTCAAAATGTGATGGGTAATCAAAAGTCAAAACAGAGGAGGTATCAGCAGCTCCACTTCTCAAACTGAATGTATTGTTTTGTAAGATCTCTACTAAACTAACAAACTGGACAGGGTCAGATGACTTCAGTTGTTTAAAGTCTATTCAAATTTTAGAATTTATGGTTTATATCAAAAGAGGGACCGTCTTTGCAAAATGTCCTTTTTTAAAACACCATGGTTAATCACCTATACCAGGACATTTAGATTTCCTAACTTATGTCGGTCTCTCCAAAACATATTTAATTTACTGATCTTACTGGAGGTAGGTCATGTGTAGGCCTTGTTAATATGCTGTGAACATTTCATTAGTTCACTAATGTAATAGTCTGCAGGAAAACCATGCACAGAGCTCCAAAAATAGCAGCACATAATAATAAATTATTGTCTAAATTTTATTTTTTTTCACGTGGGTTAACATGTCCTTGTTTTCTCCTAATATTTTATTCTTTTGTGAAGAATGTTTAACAAGGAAAGGGTCATGAAGTTGAATAATCTGAAAGTCTCCTGCACCTTACAACCCACGGCTGGGAGTCTAGCAATATCTTTATATGCAGCCCTTTTCCCCCATATACAGTTTTTGCAGATCATGCAGTCAATTCTGACTGTTATCCAGCATTAAAAGTCTCTTCTCTACTTTCAAACTTTAAAAAGTGATTCACAATCATGTGGCAGTATGATTAAAAATTACAGTCCATACACCTTGACAATCAAAAGAGACTGAATTATAAAAAGTAAACTGTCCTTATAGCTGCATCATCCTACATCTGTAAGGACAGTGCCAGTTAATTAGTGAAAAAGGCAAGTTCAAGGTTTCTGTAAAACATGTATTACAGCTTTCTTGTGCTAGTGAACATCTAGAATACACAGGTTCCCAAGATGTTTTCCTTCCCTCCTCCCCCATTTATAACATTCAAAGAAAACCCATCATTTTGGCAAAGTTAAAAGGGTTTCTGTCTTGATGTTTTTTGCCTTCAGCTTCATGTTAGAGGCACAAATTTCTGGACTTAAGCACTATAAGGCATAGTAGAAACCACCAATTAAAATAACAGCACCACCACCACCACTACCACAATGGAATATACTACAAGTGGGAACAGCTGTGTCATTTAAAAAGGAAATGTTTTTGTAAACTGTCACACTGCAATGCTGTGTTAGGTGATTCATGTAAAGCTTGCCTTGGCATGCTGAGTATCTTTTTTTCCAGAACATGCTCAAATGATCTAAACATTGCCACAGGTTTAACTCACCTAAAAAATACCAGAAAATAGCCCAGTGGCGCACACACTCTTGAAAACTTTTGCAATCACAATATAACTATAAAGCATGAGTAAACTTTTGTTTTGTTTTTATACAAAACTCTGAACCACATTTCCTGTTCCCCCACCCAATATCCCATAAGAAAAAAAAAATTAAAAATGCCCAAACCTTTGTTAGACACCACTGTCTGGTGTGGCTTTCTGTTTGTTTGAGTTTTTTTACCTTTTTTTTAACCTTTTTTTTTTCCTTTTTTTTTTTTCTTTTTTCTTTTTTTTGGCTACAGTTTCATTTATAGCACTGAATCCAGTGTGAGCAATGTATTCCCAGGTTGAAAGACAGGATATTATCAAAAGTGGAACTGTGAAAACAGAAGCTCTGTTGCATTATAGCAAGACAGGACCAATTTTGTTAAGCTGTATGTAAGAAAGAGTCACTGCTCTGATCCCCTATTCAGAATGTCAGTGTCACTTTTCAAATAAAACACTTTAACTCCTTAAAACTGTTAATAATAGTGACTTTTTGGTTGTTGTTCTTATTATTCATAAGGTTTCTGCAGTTTCTGAAAGACTGATTAATTGATCTGATGTTTTATATTTTATCATGGTATTTTTAGGGCAACAGTATATGCACTAGTACTTATATACAATGGTTTGAAATACCTCTGAATTTACTCTTCCAATAAATCCTATCAGAAAAGTAAAACTAACCTAATGAGAATCTGACAAATAAAAATTTAATTTATATTTAAAGCTTACATTCCAATTAGAGATATAATGGCCTAAGTTCTCTAATAAGATTGTTTTCTACAGCTGTATAAAGCCCTGACAAGATTTAAGCATTGTTTTGAATGTGAATGACCTCTGTTGTGAGTGTTTCCAATTTACTCCTACTCAGGAATGTGGAAATGATTTTATACAGCACGATGCTAGTACCGCTCTGTACTACAGTATTTTGTTTTGTAAATAAAAACAACAAATCCCTAGTCAGAAATAAACTGACAAAATTTACATTCTTCTCTCTTAAAAAAGGAAATAAAATAACATTATTTAAAATGTGAATTAGCTATAAGACGAACAATACAATTACATAGATACATATCAATACAGCACATTCAATTTGCCAAAAATTAATGATTACAAAGCCAATATGGATGCTGCCATATATATATATATATGTATGTACAATGATTATAGCATTCATAATTGCACTATACCTACAACCAGTTTTAAATTACAAGGTGTTTTAAGAGGGAGCAAAAAATAGCAACTGTTCTTATTATTGTTGTTTTGGAATTGGGAGGTTAAGGATGAAAAACATCTCATTAGTATTTATTGTTAACTCTGGTAATCAACTAATAAGCCATTCTTTTTTTCCACCTCCCATCTGCTGCTGTGTGGCTGCAATTCGTGTGTTAAGTGCACTGTAGTGCTACTCGGCATTGCAAATAATAAATCCAATTACAAGTCTGAACTCTGCGTTTCCTATAGCTTGCTAGCAATCATGCACCTGGTCAAAAAACACCTTTCAACCTGCAGAATAAAGGCTCATCTACGTGTGCTGCATTTTTGTTGTTAAAAAAATTGCACGTTTAAAAGTAAAGAATCATTTTCTCACTGCTTCATTTACATTTATAAATTTCTAAAGAACGTTGAGAGAGGCTATTTGCATGAAAGCCCATCAAATGGCTGTGAATTAGTTAACAAGCAACCTTATCAAGAAAGGTTCCTGAACATGATCTCTCATTAATACTTTATGTTATACAACTAAAGGTGCCTTGGAATTATTACAGAAAACAATATCATGTCTTAACTGACAAAGGGAGAGATCTAAACTGTTTTTAAATTAGTAGACCACAAGCATGTGCACGGTACACCTCATAGCATATTGACTTACATTGCTGGTTTCGGCATTAGAAAATGGAACACCTTCTAAAAAAAAGGGAACACATGAGCTAAAACTGTGTATGTTAATCATTTGGCAGTTGACTCAATCAGGTCAGCTTCCAACCCCTCTGTTTGGCATTTCAATCAGTATCTTATGTTTCAAGAGCACTGGTTTTCTAAAAAGCCAGATTTGGCAATATGAATTTTGTACAATAAAAATAATTTTTCTACTGTGGAAAAAGAACACTTAAAAAACCTCTAACTTAAGAAAAAACACCCCACAAAACTGAGAAAAACAACACTGTTTCAGGCTGTAGCCACTGGGGAACATGTAGTGTCTGACTTCTCTATTTGGCATCTGTAAATAAAAGAAGAGAGAAAAAAATGGCACATGGCAACTAAAAAGAGATTCTAACATTCCATGTACATCCCCAACTGTGTCTTAATTATTTCATTATTGTCTTCTGTGCACCTTTCTGAACTGTAAAATTACCGATAAATTTAAAACCTTTAGACAACTGTCATTCTATTTTTCAATCCAAATCTTCTAGTCTCAAAGTGAAGACAGAATGAAGACACCCATGTAAAGAATTTAAAAATCACAGTATCAATACTTTTTGATCCTTCAGAGAAAGTACATACTGTAAAATTATAATGACTGATGACTTAAATGGTGATCATAGTATTTTCCTGACCAAATCACTCAACAGAAAATATTTCACCCAGGAATTCAACTGGGGACAAAAAGGCCATTGTACCTTGTAAAAGATAAGGGCGGAAGGAAAGAAGAGGGAGAGAAAGGGTTAGGGAAAGAGGAAACCAGCTTGATTTTGCTTCAATAGCAAAAACCTGCTATCCTTTGTAAATGTATGACAGAGAATTTGAAACACATTGAGTCACAAGATTTTGCCTAAAAAATGAGGAAATGTGCTGTGAATGTACTTCAGCATCTTTTGCTTTTCCTCCATATAGTTTAAATAAAATCAAAATATTAACTACAAACTCTGTGGACATTCACAGAGTCCAGGCCGGCAATAAATTAGTATTATGCAAATTGTTTTCACAGATTATAATACAGTCCCTCTTGTGTATCTTCAATCACGGAAAGTTGGCTTTGCAGGACACCCCAGGCACAGTTAGACCAGGTTGTATTCCTTCAGGTTTAACTGTAGGATTGTGTCCTTGACAGCAGCGAAGACGAAGCGGATGTTCTCCGTGTCTGTAGCACATGTGAAGTGAGAGTAGATAATTTTGTCACTGTCTGGATTCAGGTCTACGAACATCTTAAGGATGAACTCTCGTGCCGCCTGTGCATCCCGCTGTGGTCCTGAAAGAAAAGAAATTCCATTTTCTTAAAAGTTAATTTCCTACTTTTAGTTCTTTAAAAGAAAACAAGAAAGGCTCAGTCTGTGGTCTTCCTGTAAGAGAGGATGGGGAATCTTTTACTAATCAATAATATCATATACTGTCTACTTTCTATGTGGTAGGAACTATTAAAAATAAAAAAAGGAAATTTCAGAAGTTCACCTGCTAACTATCCTCATTCTTCACTAAGAGAAATCAGCTGTTTAAAACAAGTGATTCGTAAATGCCCAGAATGAAAAAAAAAAAAATTAGCTATATCATTAAATCTTTAAAAATACTAATAGAATTGGTGAATGTTCTAAACCTGATATATTTAAATCTGACTTCAGTTATTTTAGCCCTGCAAGATTCACTGGTTTTATGTGGATTTTAATAGGGAGCACAGTGAAGCCAATGCAGGACTGGTCTGACACTGTTACCAATAGAACTTAATTTACTTTAAGGGATAATAAAATACATGCACTCTCCAGTTGAAGCTGTTGATTGCAAAAGGCCCATGTTCTAACCAATCACTTGTTATCTAAATTGTGTATGTTAATGATCCTATCAGATCTAAATTAATGTTTTAACTCTCAGAAGGACAGAGAGTCAATGTAACCAACCTACAGTTTCAGCTTAAAAGAACACAGAAGGTAATGACTTCTAGCCTAGAACAGTGATGATTCATTCATGTTCACAGCCAAAACAGCAGTGCAGCGGCAAGAATACAAGCCACACGCTGCTGAATTCTGTTCCATTATTCCAGTGCTGCCTCCAGAAGCCACTGGAGCTCTTGCTCTCCTGTTTTTGGAATGTGAGTTTCTACAAAACACACATTTTCTGTGCTCTTGCCTCCTCCTATTCTCTTCATTATTTCTGTTGCTACATAGCAATATAAATACCAGCAGCCAGCTGTTATGGGTAGCTCTGTGCTTCAGTAATTACAAAATCTATACTTTGTGGGTCAGCACATGTTCACGTATTTTTCAACAAGTGGATCATAGACCTTATTTTTAATATTTCAAGCTTACAATTGCTATGCACCGTGAACAGATATACATATATGCACATACAAAACCGATGTACATATATGCACACACACTTCTACAGCTTCAAAAACACAACACTCTCTAGCCTTTGGCTTGACTGCCTACACTGTAAAAAGCAGCAATATTAAGTCTCACAATAGCACAAATGAATTTGCAGCATTTTTGAAGAAAACTTTTCGACTTTCAAAGACAATGATTTCTTCAAAATAAACCACCTAATTTTTTAAACAGTTTCCTAGAATTTTACTGAACAGTTTCATCGTAGCTAGACACAGTGCTTTCTCAAAATCCACTGGATTATTCAAAGCCTATACCCAAATTTGCTTACTTAATCATACCTCTACTATCATTATTAAAATTTTATTTGACTGATGTTCAAATATGGAAAAATGAGGTTAGAAAGTATGTTTATGACCTCAGAGCTTTAGAAAAAAAAGTAGAATGAGTTAGTGTTAAATTCAGTCTGCAAAGTGGCTGTGACCTAAATAATACGGAGACTTGGAAAAGAATTATCACATGAATTAGTAGGTTTCTTGTCCACTGCTCTAATCAGCAGTTTTTGAAGGCTGTCTCTATATGATACATTCAAGATCTACGTTAAGAAGTACTATACCAATAATTTTCTCTTCTTTTCCTCCCAACTATATCCCCTCCTCTCTCCCTCTCCCAGCTCTTCATTCCAGTCTTTGAGTCAATTTTCTACTACTAGCCTTACAAGCACGTCTTCATGTGGTTCACAGGCCCATAAGTGTGCCTCAGTCCCCCTTCCAAAGCTCCTACAATGCACTGTGCAGAACTGATTATCTTGATTTAAGAAATCCAATTTGGCATCCTGGCCAGCAGTTCTCATCCCTATGCTACCTTCTCCCTTGTGCAGAAAAACAGATGAGAGAAGTGATCCAGCTGAAAAATACCTAATTCTGATACCTTCCTTAGATCCTCCCACTTCCCACATCCTCAGTGTGCTTGGACAGAAGACAGGACCACAGACCCCACTCTGTCACCAGAAGTAATCAAATCAAACTATAGGTTGGAGTTAAGTCCTGAAAGATCTGCAGAATTAAGAGACAAGGACTCTTGAAGACTTCCAGGTCTTGACTCCAACAACCCTGTACCAGTCCATAATCTCTTTTCCCCCTCACTAATGGCAAAGGACAGGGGAAACAGACTTTCTGAGCTGAGTCATTGAGTTCTGTCTGTTTTGTTTTTTTTTTTTCAGGACAAGCATTTTACACAGGCTGTGTCAACACCTGAGTGGTGATAACTGCTGAGCAGACTGTAGGGTCTCCTCACCTTCAGGAAGCTATCTAGGGAACTTGTCAAACAAAACAAATTCGAAAGAACAAGCATATTTCTATTCAACTGCTAGTTCTCTTCTGTACAGTACTATGAAACTAAATTTTCATTGACTCACAAATAATATGGTCTGATCCTGAAGGCTGTTGATTGTTCCCTTCCCCTTTAACAGAAAACAAAATGTACATTTTTTTCCTGTTATTACTTTCCATATTTGTACACGAGAGTTTTAATCTCTTTCTCAGCTTCCCAATCAGCTATTCGCTTCCTGGTGGGATGAAATCAATTTTCTTTTCGAAAAATAGGAACATTTAGTTCTTTAGACCTCTTATATTACATGAGTTCAATTTTTCGTTGTTATCAAGGCCTCCTTCACTCAGTTACCTCAAAATGCTTGTCTTCCTCTCAGATGAACTTTCTGAAAGCACAGCTTTAGTAAAAACACTTACACAAAACACAACTCTTTTTATAGACAAGCACATTAAGCCTCACATAATTAACGTAAAATTAAAATAAACTAAAAGGGTGTAAGGGGTGGCACTTGTTTCTCTGAGTGTTACAGAGAGTTTACGACACTTCCTCTTAAGTATTCAACCTTACATGAAAACAAGCCTCAAAAAACCGAAAGTACGGATGACTACATGTACAAGTGAGGAATACATTTTATTTATTTTTTATGTTTACACTTCAATTTAAACCCTCCCCCCAACTTATGAAAAAGGACAGATTGTGGTTCACTACAATTTCCCACTAAAGGTTCTGCCATGCTATCCACAACTAATTACAGAATAAAACAAAAACCTAGCAGTCTAAAAATCAACAACAGTTCCATAACATTTTACTTTTTTCTTTTTTTCTTGAAAGAGCAAAATATATCAAAGGATCTGTCTATCAATCATTTGGACATGGCTACTACAATTTGCCATTGCTGCAGTGTAAACAGAGAATGAACTCTGATGTCATTATACGTACCATCATACTCTGGAAAATAATCAACTAGATGGGAGTACATAATTTTCTCCTCTAATAGATCTTTCTTGTTTAAGAACAGAATAACTGAAGAATTCTGGAACCACGGATAGGTGATAATTGTCCTAAAGAGTGCTTTGCTTTCTTCCATTCGATTCTGGAAAAAAAAAGAAAGCAGAATTTTGGTGGTCATGAATTTTTTATTTTTTTTTTTTAACTTCATGCATTTTCACTTTATTTGGTAAAAGGATCCATTTCATTTTTTGCACTTTCCTGCTGATATAGAAGGTTCAAGTAATTTAACTACAGTAATAAACAAGCAGTTAATTAAATGTGCAAACATTTTCCTTCTGCAAATGCAACTGCTGAAGCGTAAGTTTTCTTTAAAACGTTAGTCATGAACACGAAAGTTGTAACAGGTACATCTGTAAAGCCTGAGTATGCACTGGTGGTTATTGAAATGTGATTAATGGTATGGACAAGTACAGCACCACATGACATTATAACCAACTCAAGGTCTAATACATTACTTGTTTTACATGCCTTTGAATATTTTGAGTGTGGAGTTGAGTAGTTCTTAGAGATCAGCCTTAAAATAACTGCAGGCAAATCTGGAACCTGAGAACATTTTGTCAACACTGAAAGCTTATGACATAAATTTTAAAAAATTGTAATTTGCTAAAGTTGTTTCTAACATCATTGGATTAGCTTTTAATTCTTTAACTGCTCCTGAAACCACTTTTCATTGTAGCTGAAATGTCGGTAAAGCTGATTCTATCTGTAATACTGTTCTGTCATTATAAAATATGTTACAATTTGATTAGTTCTGAAGAACTTAAGCTGACATGATGTGGTTAATACAGAGTCAAAACAAATATGGTTCAAAACTAACTTACTCTTTTTTCTTTATTATTTAAAGCTGCAGCACTCTGAAAAACACTGTTTCACCACCAAATGGGGCTTCAGAGAATGGCAAGATGAATACTGCAGATTCTGCTGTTGCTAAACCATATAACAATCTGTCAGATAACTCTGACAGTTTTACCATAAATATATGTTTACTGCCATTAATTTGCATTTTAGAGAGGTGAACATAAACATGAACAGGAACTAAAAAACACAAATAAACTTAAAACAACAAAACAAAAAACAAACTGCAAATCAATTCAAATTTGTAGAAAAACGTGATGATTTGGTCTCATATATCACCCTAGAATCTTCATGTCATTTATTAAACTTTATTGCATGTTGCTGTGGTGAGTGAAAATAAATAGCTGAATTTATATATTAAGAAACTAATGTGAGGAATAAAACATTTGCTTTCACACAATCAGATCTCATGACTTGTACTGATTTTAATCGTGCCAGGATTTCATCCTGAAAGGAGAAAAACTCAAATGTCAACACAGCTGAACATATAAGTCCTTAGACTAATTGTTAATCAGGCCATATTTTCTTCTCAACGTTCTATGCAGACCTCTTCTCTAAACAAGACTTTACAGAAAGGCAATGGGAACTACCTAGTTTTCACTTTTATAACTTGATGAAAAAGAGAAGGTAAAGTAAACTTACAAATTACTGGTTAGATTATAAATATTTACCTAAACCCCTTAATTCTTGTTATCTTCTAATGTGACACTCAGAAGGTAAAACAGCATAGTGACTCAACTAGAAGTGTTCTTTCACAGTAAATTTTTAAGTTATTGGTAACTTCTCAATACGAAAAGTGCAAGGAGAACACAAACTAATTACTTACCTAGACAAAATGTTCCTCGTTTCCACAAAAACCTTTCAAACAGACTGCAATATTTTCACTCATAATGCTGTTTTTTCCCATATACACAACATGAATTGCAAAGACAAAATAAATAGATATGTTTGGATAAACTTATGACCCTTCCTCCAGCAAAGCGCAAGAAAACTGTGTTTTGCAAACACTGTTATTAGCCCCAGAGCACATTTTCACTTTCTGTTTAAAAAGGATGCCAAACAAGATGAAGAAGAAAACGCATGCTGGCTAAAGCTGCACTGACATCACACCTAAAACAATTTCTGGCACCCAATCAGCTAAAAAACGAACTCTGTAATTGATACATATCACAAAAATACCAGGAAACATACACAACCATGACAAAAATACTGTGTCTTCAGTATAAGATGAGCATGTCTTACATATTAATTATTAATTCTGTATAATATGAGTTGAAATACACAGCCACTTTTTCCTATTACTGATTTATAAATGCCTCTCAAGTCCTTTCATAATTGATTTAAGGCATCTGACTTAAACCTCTCCTTGACAAGACATGTAATAAAGGTTTCACTCAAACAAGAGATCAGAGAAAAAGCAGTTTCTCATGATTTCAAAAATAGTTCAATTAATTTACAACCTGTGTTAAAACAAAAAAGGTACTACTCAGAAGGAAGCGTAAAGAAAAAATAATGCAACATCCAAGAAAATAATCACAGCCTTGAGAAATTTACAGGAGTGGCTGACGTGCAGTCTAATACAACGGAAGGAAATGCTCAGTTACTTAAGAAAAGATACATAGTTGAGGATGTCAGGAACTAAAGCAAAATTAAATACTACCAGATGATGCTACTCTCATTCACTCCACTGTATTCTTTAGTATAGTCAACATTTCACTTCATATAGAGGCTACTTGCTTCTAGAGGCCATTTGCTTCCAACTGTCATCCAGCTAATTAACCATATTTCCAGGAAGAGCCAGGCTAAATCTGATCTACTCCTGATTCTGGGAGAATAGGCTTTAAAGACTCAGCAGCAGTAGACTGTTACCCTCATTAATTTTGCATTAAATTATCCACTCCTAAACAAAATTAACTGCAAGTCAGAGAACTATGGGACTGATAAAAAACCGTAAATTATATTGCCAGAGGGCACTAAAGTAGAATTATTTCTTAGGGTATAAGAATCATGTTCTATACAGTTGTAACAGATGAGGGCACTGGAGAAGTAAAGTTGTTGCCAGATGAAGAACTATTTGCTTAGCCGGTGGGAAAATACAATGCTTATTCTTAAAAATCACTAGCCTATGGAATGGCACAATGCTTATTTTTTTAGGATCCTGTTAAACATTAACCAAGAACAGCTTAGGTACGCTAAGCTCCATATTTGGGAAGTACCACCAGTTCATCGTGCAGTCAGCTTTAACTTTTGAGTCCATGATGACCAGAGGGATCCCCGAGAGAGAAGAACATATGTGCAAAGAGGAGGGAACATATGTTAATGATTTTGAGGAAATTATTATCATAAGCATTTTTCTTCTTGGAAAAACAAGAAATACATATGTAAAAACTGGTATATAAACAGGAGCTTTTCTATACTCAGTATGCACAATCTGCTTGGAAGTATTCCCCGTGCATCCAGCACCAAATAAAGAATACTTGCTTTCTATACTGAAATTGTATGTTAGAGAATTTACTTTTTTGACCATTTTTCTGTAACAAGACAGTACAGTGTCTTGCACGCCAAATGGTAGCTCCATCAAACAGTAATTATCTCAGTATAGAGATTATTTCAAAGTGTGTATCACTACAAAATGGCCCTTACTGCAACTTCATCTGCAGAATGACGTGAACAGCAGGGAATACGACATTGGGAAGGCTGAAGACACATTTTCTAAGGAGTTGGCAAAGGATGACAAGCTGTCTAAATTAGTTAAGAAAAAGGTCACTCTCATTAAGATCCATAATTGACAGGTCTATGAATTTCCGTAATCCTTCTCAAGGAAGAGCCCACACAATACTATGTTCTGCCTTTACAACAGAAATATGGAAAAAAGAATTAGGCTAACACTGGTTATTTTCTCTAAATGTATGCCACATTGCAATGCTCCACAAAGAAATATGCCTTCACAAAACATGCATGTAATAAGACTGTAATATTAGAAATTTAAAAGAAATCAGATTAGTATCAACATTCACTTTTAAGTAGTTCTTCCCAAGAGCCAGCCTTCTAAATTCTTTGCACTAAGATATTTGGGCACCATTATTTGGAGAAGAAGGTTGCCTTTATGTCACCAGAAACTATTCATTATAAAATCAGAAACAGTAACTTACACTTTAGCTCCAAAATCAGAATCTTCATACAATACTACTATCCAACACACATTCAGGGCCTGTCTACCTGAATGGTTTCCAAGTGAAGGCTAGGTCCACTAGATGTAAAAACACTACAATTAGATGATGGTAGTTACTATTTATAACATAAGAGAACACAGAGGGCATGATTATGTACTTACACATTAGAAGGGATGCTGCCGCACTTTAAGCACCATTCAACGTGAATGAGTAACAAACCCTCCTACAATTGGTTTAAATGTAACCATCTGACAGTGACTATCACACATCTTGCAAGGCTTGGTTGGCAGAAAGGCATCTTTCAAGTTCACCTAGGTCAGTCGTTCACTTCAGTAGGACTAGTGACACATGGGAGCATGTCAGTCATGGCTTTGCCTGGGGAAGTCTTGAAAGCCTGTACAGACTGATTTGAGGAACTCTTTCATTTCCCTGTCCCCCGCTAAACTAACATCCAGGGGAAAAACGTTCCTTAACATATAGCCTGAACTTCCCAAGCCACAATCTAATTATATTGTCCACTTCAAAAAGTTCAGCTCCATGGCACCCCTGCAACTCCACAAATATTTGCTGGCAAGTATTAGTGTCTTGCTCACTAGACTAAACAAGTTTAGGTCTCTCACTCTGTCTTTACAGGACATGGGCTCTGGACCCTTCACGCTTTTCCCAACAGATTATGTGACAGTGAAATTGCATACATAAACCCTCTGAAAATTATTTCAAACAGAAACTGAAGCAAACTGTGTTAAGGATGGTGAATTGACATCTTGATATTTTGTCATTCAGATGTGTACTCTATAGATGTTTTGCAGGAATCAAAAGATGGCCTAGAGATTTTCAAGTATATTTTATCTACCTGAGCAGATGAAGTAATACAGGTTCTCAGTTCATCATAACAGATCAAACGTTCTAAGATGGTTTTGTTATTTCATTTTACTATGACTCATGGATTAAGCAAAAAGAAGCAATTTTTTTTTTGACTAATCAATCTCTGCTTAACCTTCTGCAGTCTTTATCTCTCTGTTCATCCAATTTCTTTGAACCATTCAGCTTTTATGGATGCCACAACAGCTAAAACAATTTTTGGTAAAGATGAATTTCTTCAACAATACTGCTTATTAACCTCTAAGGTTTCTCTTAAACTGATTTTCTGTTACCAGGAGCTCACTCCTTTGTATGCTCACTATTTTCCTTTTCTTAAATATATATGTAACATTATTGCCATCAAATTTTTGATCAATTTAATTATAGAAAGTCTGACATGATGATATGGTAGAACTACTGTTCTAAAAACCACTTATCTACAAGCTGCACTTTTCTTATATAAAAAACAGTTTCACGTTACAGTAATTTTACTGGAAGTAGGGATAGGATTACAAAGGAGTATAGAAAGAGTTCAGCACTGGGGACCTGACCTTCTGTCAGATGCAATGTGAAGGAAGCCTTGCCAAACCAAGCATGACAGTGCGGCTCTTCAAAAAAGGAACGGCAACAGGAGGGGACAGGCAGTATTTAACAGTTTGTCCAAGTACCTGATTTCATTTTATGAGCCAGCTCTACCTCACCAAATTGCTTCCAGAAAAATCTTTTTTCACTTTCAATGGAAAAGGCTGCAGATAGAAACTTGTGAATAATTACTGTACAGAAATGTGCAGCTGGAGCTGGCTCAAGACTTCCTCAGTAGCCAACAGCCATTCTCAGCAGTGAAGCCAACCTTCAACAGCAACCCCTGTCCAACAGCAGCAAGAGTTCATCATAGCCTTCCTGGCTTTGCACAGGGAAAATTAGCAGGAGGATTAGTGTTTTACCATCCCCCAAGATCTGCTGGTCTGGGTAACTTCCCTACTCTGCTTTTGTCTGCACTCCATCCCAAATTCCATAAAAACATATTGACATTGCCAGCTATTCTTCCATTTTTCTCATATACAGATGCCAGCAAAAAATTCTCACATATTTCACACAACCTGACACAGTTGCCAGTCCAGTTTAAAAATACTTTATGAAACAGAATAAGAAGTATAGCAGACAAACTCCAAAAGTGAGTAGAAATTTGGTAACTATAAAGAGATATTATAATCTTGGACAAGATTACTCCTGTTTCTAAATAAACATCAAGAAAAAACACTGTACTTACTAATGAATCACAGGACTGTCTAATTTTATGACTAGAAGCAAGCTTTTATGAAACAAAAATTAAATTAAATTTCTTTCTACCATGTACCTTTTGTTATATACAAGATTTTATGTTGAAATGTTTTTCTGTGAGTATTAAACATTAACACAAATACAACTAAATGTGTAACTCAAGTTTTCACACATTTTTATTCAAATGAAAACTCTTCCTTAATTTCTAATAGATTAAAATGGAATATACTTCCACTTTCATTTTTTTTTTTTTTTTTTTTTTTTTTAAATACCTACGCTTTCAGTTTTCATGTTGAAGTGAAGGATTTCTAGTTTGGATTTATGTATTGAAATTCTCCTCAATATATGTTGCTCTGGAAAAATATGCTATTACTCTTGCAATTAGACAAATAACACGATTGGCATAATTTATAAGCACCAGATTCTAAAACACGAAATCCCCTGAAAAATACCTGAGGAGTACCAAAATAGCATATAAGAGCTGTATCAGCTGGTACCCAGTGAAGGGAAAGCAACATTTCCCAGCTAACAAACGGTGCTTTGACAGAAAAGACCGAGTACAATATTAATCTGAAACAACAGAGAATGCAGTAGTGGAGTTCCACACATTACTGTCTTTAGGATTGTCTAGAGTGGCATCTAGTAGGTGTACTGTATCTTACACAGTGAACAAAAAATGTAGCAATTACTCGCTCCTGAAAAAATTGTCAGCAATTTAGATACTCTCTGTTAACAAAAACAGGATTTCACAAATTCCGAGGGACTACATTTTGTTGAAATGCTGTGATAGAGAAGGTGATGAGGAAGTAAATAAGATGCATTTTTCAGTGGAAAAACTTTTACTGCATATAAAACTTATGCATGCTGGTAAAAATGCTTATTTGAGTGAGAGCACATTCAGAGATGATAACTGTAGAAAAGCAGGTACTGGCACAGGAGAGCTTCAGAAAAAGAGCAGAGGTTAGTATTCCAGAAGTTGTTTAGTGCCACAGTAATTGACTCTACTATTTTAATTGACAAAATCTTGTGTGAATGTTTTTGTGTGAAAGTCTGTATCAACTAGAAATGTCTCCATTATCCAAGTAAGACTCTCAGCAATTATTTTAGTGGAAGCAATGTCTAGTTGCACAGAAAGACCTAGTGTATTTATTGGCTAAAAATTTGATACAGTTGCTATGCAAAAGTTAGGAAATAACAGAGGAAATCAGGAAGTGGGAGGTAAGTGCAGAGTCCTCAACTGTGTAAAAAAGTAAATACAATAAATCAAAAATGAAACTGCTTCATATTTTTGCCATCAGTATGAAGTATAATCTTGCAGCTCTACTCCTGTAAACTAAAAAACTGCAATGGTTTTATAAATATTTTTATAAGTAACTCAAATGTAGTGAGAGGTAACTTCAAACACAAAGCTCAGGAATAATTCCTTTATTTTGTTCACTGGTCTTGAATCTTTCTGCAAACAAGCCTGAAAAAAAAAAGCTGCTGGTTGAGGACTGGGACGACACCTCTGTAGATGAGAACTGTATTTCAAATTACCAGGTAGAGGAACTCTCACCTCCCCAACAACTTGAATTTGCAACACTGCACTGGCAAATACATGGCAATTTTATGTACCCAGCAGAGGCACAGACAAAGGAACTGTCAGCTGAAATACATCAAATCAACAAGTTCAACAGCTACCAAAACACAAAAATACTGTCCAATACCAAAATGGTCTACAATATGGTAAAAAACCCTATGGTCCACATAGTGCTGTTAAGTGTTTTTGAAATTAAAAAATGGCTCTTTAATTATTTTTCATGAAATAACATGAATACCAGAATAATCAGCTTTTCATTAAAACCTAAACATATTTGAGAAAAATAAGTGAAAATATTTTAAAATTAAATTGTCACTGAATAAAGCTCTTTTCTGAACAGTTCTGACACTGGTTATTCAGGGGGAAAAAAAAAAAAAAGCGTCAGTCATCCTTGCCAGGAACTGCTGCCAATAGCAACATTTACCAGCAGCATTTCTGGCAGCCTCCATAAGCCAGATCATGATTATTCAACCTCCCGTTTCCATTATGAACCACCCACTTTAACAAAAGAGAGAGAGGCTCTGACTCTTCCTTATGCAAATCTTCCCCACATTCAAAAGGTTCTTTATCCACAAGCCAAAAATAAATATGCACTTGTGTGAACAGGTATGAACAGATACAATACATACAGCAACAAGATCTGGCACAGGTGTTATTTTTTCTAGTTATCAAATGAGCAATCAGTTCTGGAGACTTGATTTCCCATAGGAAAAAAAATTAATAATTATGAAGGCCATTTGAGGATTTTCATTCTAACTGGGAGTTCATATTATCCCTCTACCCTATGCTCAGTTGTTCTGGACTGACGGTTGTTGATGAAAAACCAGCCAACTGAAGTACTACATTTATTCACAATGTAGAGAAAGAGAGGTGCTCTGAACTCAGAATTGTTTTCTTTCAAACTTCATACTAAGCCATGTATGACTATGTGAATAAGGAACACAAAGTGCTGGAAGAAAAGTGGGAGTATGTACAGAGGTGAACATCAAGATAGTTTTGATGAAAAAATGAAATATGTTGTTCACGTAACTGCCTCCATAAAGAGTAAAAGTACTCTGAACTCTGTGGCCTCATCCCATTTCTTATTTTTGTCCCACATCAAAAAAAAGTGTGACTGGAACATTGTACGAATTTGTCACCCATTAACAGATATCACAGATGAACACTACTCACTCTCAGATAAATTTTTGCTCAGATTCAAAATGTTAGCATGTATGACTGCATCTATGTACCTATATACACACAAATGAGTTAGTAAAGATACCTATCCTGGGTTTCATGCAATTATTTTAATGTAATTTTAATAAATTAGACCTTAAGTGGAATATTTTTTAACAAACCACGCAACATTGATCCTTTCTACTTGGGACAACCTAACAATAACAAAATTTTCCATCACTCAAAATAAAAGTGCCATTATTCAGTTGCAGCTAGGCTGAGATACTGAATGCCTAGTTTTCTTAATATCCGGTTTTGCCTTCATACAAGTGTTACTTCTGATAAAGTTCTTCAGTGTAAATTAAATACTGCAAAGGTAACTACATTAATGCACATATCCACTGTCAAATAAAGTAGGGTTCCCTAGGGCATTAAAGAAGCTATGGCAAAACCTTATGGCATGACTACAAAGGTGCTCCCCAAAGAAATGAACGAAAAAAATCTCCTTTCACATGTCAAACTATAGCTTTTCTAGAATCAAAGAATTTATATTAGAATGAATCTGTGGAAGTCAACTGATACAACTCCTTGCTCTCAGCAGGAAAATTTTTGTCATGAGATTAGGTTACTTGTGGCTGTGTCCAGCCAAGCTTCGAACGTCTCTCTCCAGGATGGAGATCCTACCACTCTAAGCCAGCAATTCTACTTCACTCACTCCTATGTAGATACATCATCTTTGAGCCCTCAGATCTATAACACACCAAGTCAAACACAGTTTTACTGTAGGCCACTGTATTTACAAACTATTAGGACACTAGACTGCTTTGATGATCCCCTGTTGGTAATGTTTTGGATATAGCATTTTTAAGAACAACTTAAAATGCTCCACACTGCTTCCCCAAAGGACTCTACCAGTCAGATGTCCCTTCTTCCTTTCATCTCCCCTGTTCCACTTGTCCGAGTATCCCCTTGAATTAACAAAAGATTTGTGCAATGGCTATTGGAAATGTTGCACAAGTCATCTCCAGATCTATGGATTCTATTCACATCTCAAATTACAAATGTTATGCTTTCCTACTTTTAGTGCCACGCAAACATTTGGTAAATTAACCTGCTACTCTACATTTCAGAAACTTGGAAGACTTGATGGGGATCACAGCTCCTAAATAACAGCCACTGCTTTAGAGGTCTGTAAACCCAGGATAAGAAGCTGTAAAACTATGGGATGCTGAATACAGAATGAGAGGGCATCAAGTTACAGCAGAAGAATTCTCAACAATACAAGCAGCAGCCTTTGCACAAACCTGGCTGCTAAACCACTGTATGTCATACAGCAGCAGCAGTGGAGCGGGTTTAGACAAGTTTCTGGGGAACTCCTTCTGTTCAGGATGAAGAGAATGGTGCCACATGCAAAACTTTTAGTTAGAATATTTCAAAAGTGACTGATCAAGACTGGAACAGAAAGGATTCAATCTGGTTATCATACCAGGTTAGATGATGCAGGTCCTTAAAGCAGACAAACCATTTGGTTCTATGTCATAAAGAACTGAAAGTCAGTGTACAGATCAACACAAAATAAAACGAAGAGGATGGGGAATTACCTTTATGGCATCATTTTTTTTAATGTCCATTGAGCCACATGTCATTTGTCAAACTCACAGAAAAGACAGATCCTAGAAAACAGCTTACTATGTGTGAAAGGAGGAGGAAGAGAAAGTAATGGCTATGTGAGACACAGCTCGAAGGCAGAGAATCATAGAATCGTTTAGGTTGAAAAAGTCCTTTTAAGATCATGTGACCAGGATTTCTTAAGACAAGGAATCAATTTTTCTATTACTTTAAAAACTCAGAATTCTTATGCTATTCCTGCCTGTTTCATACACTACAAACCTTTTCAGCAAGAACTACAACCTGGGATCAAACCTATAAATAAATATATTAATTATAAGGAGGTGGTACTTTCTGTAAAACTTTATTGCAAATTGGATGACAGTTCTGATGATTAAAGACAATGGAAGGAAATACTGTTTGAAGAGAAATTCCATTATATATTATTATATTAAAACTAACAATTTTGACTGCAGCTCAATCAAGTTTATGAAGATGTAGTAGAAGCTTAAAAAAAGGCTTTAACACATACGCTGTTATTTAAAAAGTGCAAAACTCAACAACAATCTCCTCTTACTAAGGAGGCTCATAATTTACCTCCAATCCTGCTAGAATTTCCCATTTTACAATTTTTTTTTTTTTTTAAACCAAATGTATTGGCTCTGACCAGAAAAATATAAACTGGCATTTTCCCCCAATATATTCTGGGTAATGGATATTCAGAATACTCATACTGATTTACTTCTACAAATTATCTTCCAGCAATGCATACTTCATGCTGTCTAATGCCTCTGTTGCTTTGCAACCTCTGACAATAGGAAAGACAGTATTTGCTTTGTGATAGTTTGGAAAATTTCTAATTTTCACTTGGCCTATTAATCCATTCATTTAGCTGAACTCAGGAAATTGTACCCTGTCTTTCCTGGCTTAGCTCTGAGAACAATAGTGAAAAAAAAACATGCCTACATAATCACCAAAGAGTTATCTGAAATGTTATATACTTTAAGACTTCCAGTGTGATACTGTGGAAGAAAAATATGTTCAAGCTTCAATAAATACTTTGCTATTTTCAAGTATTTAACAAGCTGTGCAAAGAGTTTCTTTTTCTGAAACTCTATTTTCCAGTATACTATTATATATAGTTCTTATAATTACAAGTGGTTACCGGTTCTCTTGCAAAGCTGGAACTCATTTTTGCATTTATTTCACTGAGACCCTGAGATTTTATTTGTTGAGAGGACCTACCCATGATACGTATATAAATGCAGCATGTCCTGTAATATCTATTAACATACTTAATCTAGAATGAATCCTTTATTTAAGCAAGTAAGTCAATTTTCAACATGGGAAAAGTTCTAAACTGTGATTTTTAATAAAAGCATAAATTTCTCCAGATCTGCTGTCATAATTCAGAGCTAAAGGCATGAGCTACAGGACATAATATATCATAAATCAGTTTACCAGACAGATAATTCCTTAATTTTTTATTTCACCTTTAATTCCATTGGAGTTTTCTGAAAAACTGAAAAGATGAAACAACTGATAATTTAATTTATAACATGTTCTCCTTTGTCACATCACATCACACTGATGTAATATAATTTACAGTACTATTAATGCAATTAGTGTATTATGTCCTCTGGCTCAAATTTTGTCCTCATTTTCACCAATGAACCCAGAAAGACTTTCTATCTTATTAAGGGCAGAATGCAGAAGAGCTAGCGATCTCTGCCTCTATGTGTATGTTAGAAGAAAGAAGCACTTCATGACTGTACATCAGCTGAAATTTTGCAGGATATGTTTAAATATACCACCCTTATCGATTCTTCCCATTTTGTACTTATGCACCAAAATAAAGTTATGTACAATCTAGACACATACTTAAGAGAGATGCTATTGTTTCTGAGTATCAGCTTTTAGAGAAATCTGTTAAAATACAGTCGGACAGCCATATGTGCTTTTCTTCAGGACTGAAGCTCCCAACTCTTTAGCTGCAGATCTTTGTCTTGGGAGTACAATTTCATGAATGTGTCGTTTAAAAGTCATCCTACACAGGTCTCTGAATGACAGGCAATCTGAACACTTGTCTTACTTTCCACATATGATGTCCCCTTACACAGTAGTTATAATATATTCCTCAGAACTTCTAATTCTTAACTCCTCCAAAGACACAAAGTCAGAAACAGTTCCCAGCTCTACCTCACACATAACCAGTGAGTAAAAGCCCTTGAGAGACATACACAAATCCTCTCAACACAGTAGAAGCTCATCTGATTTATAATCCAAATGTATTTCTCTTGAATAAGGTAAACAAGGGAAGAAACAGATTTACAACTAAGCATCCACCAGGCACTATATTTTGAAATACAAATTGAGAATCTTCAGGGCTCTAAACTAATTTCATAATGAGGAAGGGTCATATAATCACACATGCACCAAATGGCAAATAGTAATTGCTACAGATTCGTATTTAGCATTGAAAATGAGTGCAATGAAAAACTGTACTAACTAAAAAGAACACCACAAATTATTAAAAATTACAGGTTTTTTTGTAAAAATGTACTACAAGGGAAGAGACTTTGGGCAATAACACGCAGTGAACTAATTAGAAAAAGAAAGTAGGCCATCTTACAAAAATCATAGCTTAATCAGGTCATTAAAGCAATGCAAAGGAAATAGCAGAACACTGTAAATTGTCAAGTCAGATATTTTAATTTCAGTACAAGGCACACAGATCAAAGAAGGATTAAATTCTACCCCAGTATCAAAATGATGGCATACACATGAAGAAAGTAGGGCATTTACACACACTCCCTCACTTTTGTGCTAGAATTTCAATACTGCTTCACAATTTAAAGCTTGTGTTGAAAGTGTGCTGAAAGTAACTCTTGGCTGGTTACCAAAGTCTCCAAGTTAAATCACTGTCTTCCCTTATGAGGTTGTCACTCCATGGTGAAGAATAAAAACATTTTTCTGAGATAAATTTCTTAATTCAAGATGTCAACACCTTTAAAACCTTCTCCCATATTTCTACCACACTCACATTCAGACAAACCACGCTTTGCTTTATGCAGAGTAAATACACCCATTCTTCCATTTATTCTGCCACTGAAATGGTTAGAGATAAAGGAAGAGAAAAGGAAAGGAAGAAAGCAGTGCCCTGGCATACCAACAAAATCTAGACAGACAGGTTACAGTTTGGTGAAAGCCAAAACTTAAGCTGTTCAGACTGGTGCTTAGTTCTGAGACTGTCTGGATCATTCCCAGATTTAGAGTAACACAGACCTAAGGGTGATGGAAAGTCTACTAGACTACACATGTATGACTTGAAAACAAAAACCGGTCATGATTAAAGTCATGAATATATTTTGAACTAAAAAGGTTCCAAAGTTTTCCACTGTTCTTAATAAGAAACTCAAATAGTTTAGCAGCGAGGTGAAAGAACCATCTGCAAGAAAGTTTAGACCCCCATAAAGTATTTTGAAAGTGAAAAATCTGAAAAGTTAAACCAGCTTTATGAGTAAAGTGATCTTCTTCATAATAGTTGAAATGTAGTTACAGAAAAGCTACCACAATTTTAGGCATTGCTTCAGTCATTGAAGAGCCCAAAGCACAATCTTCAGTCAGATGTTCTATTCAGATCACAACACTTGAACCCTTTCAGCTTATGAGAACACAGCGCATGTATATGCCAAATGATTCAGCCTAGGAAGATAATGCTCTATCTTCTACAGTAGAGATGCTCTAAGTCATGATCTACACACTGAAGTTATCTGACAAGCAAGAGAAAGTGCTGAGAAAGCCACCTAAGTAGAACAGAATATAGCTAATAGGGAACCAAAGTCTGGTAAATCTCTCCCTATGACACAGTTCCTTTGAGAAATTCTTCCTATGAGGAAGACTATATGAAAACACAGTGGTAAATTGCTACAATCAAAAAGTTTGAAAGCTTATTTTGGATAGTTAAAATAGCATTTGAAAAATATTATAACTAATTTTTCTTTATGTGATTTCTAATATATTTTGCTTTGCCTTGTATAATTAAAATGCTTAATACTTGTGTGTTGACTTTGTGGCTACAGAAGAATAATGCAAATAGAAAAAGACAGAACCAGACATTTCTAGTTGGGCTTGAGATGAGCCAAGTCTGACTGAGTTCTCTTTATCTCCATGTGACTAGCTGCCAAAATTACAAGAGATGAAGTTGGTGCAGACTACATCATCATTTTTCTAAATTCAGTTTTGAATGATACAGTTAATTACATAATTAACATAACAATACTTTTATTTCCAGAAAAGACTACAAATGCAAAAGCTTTCAGAGTTCCCAGGCTTTTTAAAAGAATGAATCCTGAAGAAAGTTCAACATAGAAACATGAATGTTGGGGACACCTGTTTTACTTTGTTACATCAACCATTCTCTTAGACATTATAATCAACATGTATGCAGCCATGAAGAAGATATTTTCAAATGTTTTCTTTCTTCCACCTAACATTTGTAAGTATGTGCTAGAAGACTTGCATAGGACAGTGCCAGTGAATAAAATTCATAAATGTTTGAAGAGTAACTTAAAATAGCCCTCAGGAAAGACAAAACATCATCTAAACATTGAAAAACCTCCTTACTCTGTAAAACTGCCTGCAAAATAATGGATACTAGTGTGCTTTGCCCCCTCAGCTCACCCACTTGCTTAATTCTCTTATCTTCTGAAATAAAAATACAATATATTTCTTACAGTTTAAGTCAAAGGAATGACATTTACTACCTCAGAGTCTGCTCCAGCAAGGAATCTCTAAATTTCATCTTCATTTACACCAGTTATTATTGTGCCTCCACTTATAAACTAACTGCACAAACATTTGTCTATATTCAGCTGCATTCCCCTTCAACACAAAATAGACAAGAGTTCTTCGAATCCTCCATGGAGTGGATCAGCTTTGCCATATTTGAAGATTGATCCCTTCCTTCCCTTTGATCCCTGTAGTGCTTCTCATGCCACTGAGTGCAAGTTGTGCATGACTGCTCATAGATGCATTTAGAAAACACCTGAGACTGGACAAGTGAAGGTATTTTTTCTTTAAAACTGGTGGCTTTTGCTGATGATTGCTTACCTCATTATCTGACTCCACAAGCACTTGATCATATTCACTAAGAGCTACTAGGAACATGATAGATGTGACGTTTTCAAAGCAATGTATCCATTTTCTTCTTTCTGATCGCTGACCTCCTACATCCACCATTCTGTAAAATTAACATCCACATCAACTCCATGAATACCTTAACAGATAAACACACAATCACACACATAATGACAAAATTCAAGAATTTAGTTAAAACTACAGTTTGGTTTGGTTGTCTTAATGATTTTTCCCATGTTATTTAATAGAATCTGTTGTAAGTAGACAGCTCATCATATTTGCTTTAAGTCTGATTTGCTGTTTGTATTTAAATTATTATGGGACTCAAACCCCTCAGAATTATGATATAAAGGTCTCATGACCTACGGCTTGGCAATGTATGCCCTCTGTATTCAGCAGAAACAGATGTCAATAGAACAGACTTGGTGGACTGCCTTTTTATGCCCACATTACCAGAGTTAAAATTCTCAATTTGTTAAAGCTACCCCTTTTAAGCAAATAGAATACAACATATACCTACTAAAACTTTTGATAGCAAAATTAAAACTCATGTTTGCTGCAGTATATTCCCACTTCATCCCATGTCTCAGTGAAAGCACAGGTGTCTAACTTGCAATTATTTTTTAAACACCTGTACTTGCACCAAGGTAGGGTGATCTGTCTCTAAAGGAGAGTGATTTCTCTCTAAAAGTCATCTACACATAACTTTTTATTCCGTAATTTACATGAATGACAAAGACACGTGATTTTACTTTCAGATTACTACTCATTACTTTGACACATTTTATAGAAAAGATGAACTACAGGTTTTCTGCTAGTAATACCTTCAAAAATAATAGACCTAATTGTCTTTGATCCTTCTGACATGTTTAATGTCAGTTCCTTATTAAATGTGGACAATGACATGAAAATAAATTGACCTAATTCAAATTTTAAAAATACAGAATTATTGCTTTTTATGCACTTCTAAGCAATATCCTATACTTGACATTACTAACATAAACGGAAACGAAAGAAACAAGCAAATGGGTGTTAAAACTGTTTTTTCTACCTGAAAATGACGCTCTGTAAGTCGAAAGGATATTCAATGATCCCTGTTGTTGGGACTCGAACTCTGAGCACATCCTGCTGAGTTGGCAGATAGGTGGAATCTGCTATGCGGTCCAAGTCATTAAGATAGCTATAGACAGGGAGAAACAACAGGAATGCTAGACAGTGACACCATCATCCCACTGAGGAAAAGAGAAAGGAGAATTTGGGAACAGAAATGGGCTGTGGGGTAGAAAGAAGTACAACAGAAAAAAAGAACATTATCAGCAGAAAAGAGGGGACAAACTATAAAAAATGTACTCCATCCCCACTTACATAGCTTCAACAGCAGGGTAGCACAATTATTATGGGGTTTTTTAATGCAACTTTGCTTGGCTTTCACGTGTAAATTCACCAAAGTTTTCAATCACATAATTCTAGGAAATTTAGAGACATAGTATTACACAACATGCGAGAAATCTAAAATTGCATGGTCTTACTAGAATATGTAACGTATTTCTTGATATTCATGCTGCAGTGTCTACATACATCTGGATAAACAAACATGAACCTTCCAAAGAGCAATGAACTGCTACAGAATAGATCATTGCCAGTTATGAAATGACAGGAGGATAAATGGCACCGTTTTGAGATTAAATTAAAAAAGGAAAAACCCACGCACTGTCAAATCAAAAAATTCTCCTATTATCAGATCCTATTATCAGAAGGCAGCACCAGCATTTTGTGGGATTCTCTGCACTTGGAGTTCTGCATTCACACTGAAACTTCTGATTAGGTTAATAGGCCTGCAGTACATAAAATACACTACAGCTGGCCGTAAAGCACTGAAGTTTTAATTAACTGTCATTAAAGACATCCTTCAAAAAAGAAGTGAAGGAATGTGTGTGTGATAGCATGTTTGGGTCCGGGAGTTAGACATCTCAAGAAGTCAGTGCACCAGGCACCTTATGCTCTCCCCATGGTAGACATCTGGAAAAAGACTGCTGCAGGAAATTAAGTTCTTTGGCATTTGGCTAGTTCACAGCAGAAGAATGACCTAGAGTTAGCTGTTGAGAAGATAAATTAATCTAGGAATACCCTTATTCACTCTACGGATGAGAGCAATGGTCTCGTAATTTATTAAATGATGATGAAGTGTCACCAAGCCCTAAACATGTTCTTCTCGTACTAATTTGTGAAGCTGCTTTTTTTAAATAAACCCAGAAAAGAAATAATCAGTCTTATTCCTGATGTTATGAATTACTTCTTAATGAAATAGTGAGAAGACATTATCCTGAACAATGACAAAAATAAAACAGTTTGATTTCTACCTTACAGTAAAAATACAAAGAATTACTTTGTTAGCTCTGGAAAGGAGCCAAATTATTGCTGGCTCAGTTACCAAATTTTACTATCAAATTTCCCTCACTATGATTTTATTCATCAAATATCAATCTTGATAGTACGCACTGAATGTGGGAAAGATGTATTAAACACTATATCTCAGGTAAATCAGAAGTTACTACTATGAAAATATTTTCTGAGAACTGATTAGTTTTTAGCAATAAGAAAAAGGTTTCAGAGTCTGAGCCCATGATCTGCCCTCAGCTTTTTTTACAAAAAAAGCAGCATGAACAAGCCCATCATCAGTTTGTTGGTGTAAAAAAAAAAAAAAAAGTAAAAGTGAATGAGATCCCTAACCACAACAGTAAGAAAGTGATGGAGACCCAGAACTAGCTTCTTATTCCCTTCCATCCCCAAAAGAATTAGTTTTATTTTGTGACTAAATTTTGGAAAGAGATAAAGAAGCATTGCTATAGTGGTATTCACAAAAGCAGGAGAATTTTATCTGAATAAACTGGCAGGTGGTGGTCTATTTTCACAATTGTCTCATTACATTCATTTGACAAGCTTCACCTGTGGTCTCCAAGTTGAGCCTGATTACTACACTTCTGCACAGTGGACATGTTACAAAGTTATCTGGTAATGCATATCTGGCTGATTTTAGCAAGGTGATAAAGCAAAGGGATACTATTAAATTGTTAATCTCATCTCTGTTTCTAGAAACCATTAAACAAGCAAACGAGGTATTTTGTTTTGTTTTGTACTAACACAAATCACTGACATCATTAAGTCTCAGAACCATTACTTTATCCTTACAAACACTTACCTTTTCGTTGTCCCCATTCAATTATGCTCTGGTTCTGCTCACTAAATAAATAAACTCAGGTGACACTATCTTTTCATTCATTTCACCCAAAGGACCTTACACAGCCTATACAGTTCACAGAGGAGTCCTTACACATCTTGGTTTTTTTACTGGATTCCTTCACTTAATAAATCAAAGGATGTTGGGCTCTCTAAGAACTATCCTGAATTACGCATTCAAACCCATAATCAAGGAAGTAGTGTTAAAACCAGTACAAGTATCTCATAGAAAAGAAAATCAGAAGCATGCACTAAATCCTTTAAAAATAAAATCTTTGTGGCAATCAGAATCAGAATCTACAGCCCAACAAAAGCAATTTGGAAAACATCCTGCATTTTTTTGTTTTCTGATAATGATATTTAGCCCCTACCACTTTTTCTTCTAACTTAAAACTTAATAAACACCATAAAATATGTTAATAAACATTATTGTATCAATTTATTTAAATGAAAATATTCCAAATTACTTCTAAATTACACAAATTATTTCTAAATTACTTCTAAATCTTTTATTATTGCTATTTTAATACTGTGAGCATACAGCAAACAGTCAATGAAATTCTTTTTAAGTAGAAAAAATTATTTTAAGTTTTGTTTTGTGGTATTCTGTTCTTTCTTTTGTGTGTGTTGTTTTTTAATTTTATTTTAACAGAGATACAATGACTTGTGCTGGAATTTAGATTTTAATGAAGTTTTGCACTGTTGTTCTGAAGCAAAGGAGTAGGTAGGTATTTTCTGCTACTGACAGTTCTGCACACAATTACACTTCTTATGTGTAATATACACTCTATGAGAATATATAAGTTCACGTTCTGCTATCAACTTCAAGGGGATTAAACATTTTTCTAAAAATCAGACTGAAAGCTTTGCCTGCAGCAGCAACACAGAGCTCCCTTCATGACAATCTAAAATCACTGTCTTAAGTCCCTCTTAAAAACTATGTAATTTCTAAAAAATCTACTATAGGGACTGACATCAGGGTCTTTCCATTTTACCCACTGTTTTATGTTATGAAGATTTTTGATATATTGCAAAAGTTAATTTCTCTATTCAGCCAGGTGCAATCTTCCTAATATGTCAGTGGGAGCAAATCAGCACACCTAAGATTCACCACATCATCACAGCTTTTGTATTAAGTGCAAAATGCTACACTTCTAAACCCATAGAAGTACACAGCCAAAACCCAAGACATTTTCTTCTCACAAAGCACAAAAATGGATTTTTGAATTGCATTAAAAGGGGTGGGGTGACAGTCTGATTATTCTGAATAACTGGTTTGTTGGGCTAACTCACTCTTTCAAAATGCTGAGAGTGAATACTTAAGTGGTTACAGGTGACTACATAAAAAGAAAAGACAACTGGAATACCATTAATATTTAAAGAGATATTACCAGCACACACATTTTTCACATACAACTATTCTAACAGTTCCTGTAACATTGAAAATTTATTATTTGGCTTATCATGGTTTAAAAGTCTCTGTCACAAGAAAGACTTATATTTTTAAACCTTCCTCATGCCAGAAGAGTTGGATATCTAACCTTTTCCCTCCACATGGAAGTTGCGGCTTAAAGAAATTATCTGATCACCAGGGGAATGCAGCACTGCATGCATAGCCTTTAAGCACCCTACAACTTACTAAACTAAAAATTTATTTATTTTTATATTATTATATTATTATTATATATATTATATATATTATTATATATATTATTATATTATTTTATATTATTATATTATATTTATATTATTTATATTATTATATTTTATTATATTTATTTTTATATTATTATATTTTTATATTACTTTATCAAGCAGCAACTTAAGATTAAAACATCAAAACTGCTAGCGGATGACAACTCTTTCCTTCCTTCAACTGTGTTGGCTCCAGCCCCATCCTAGCTGCACCTCAGCCCATCCCCAGCTGCCAGCTCTTTCACTTGTACAGCAGCTTGATAACACATTTCTGTCCAAATTACTTGGAATACTGAAATTGTTCAAATGAAGGTAAGTTATTTGATGGATATGGCCTGGGATGTGGGAAGTCCATAAACTCCAGCAGGAAAGCAGGGTAGAGTTACTTCCTCCACTGTCTTACAAGCCAGGAGAAGAATACTTTTGCAGCCAAGGCTATGTGAAATGTGTCAGGTTTTTGAATGCAGATGGGTGAGGAGTCTATGAAAATGAAGATTCGGACTGGCTCTTTTGTATATCTGCTTATTAATAAGCTGATTCACTGTGGCTTTAAAGCACTTACCTAATGCAGCCCCTGAAGTACTGACAACTACACTGCTCACCTGGGCAAACAAATCCTATGCACGAACGAAAAATTTAAGCACACAAACAGATATGTGCAGCATATTTTAGAGTAAGTGCCTAACTCAAAATGAATGAACAAATACTGTAATCAGCCTTCAGTGCAACTAATTCTTCAGTGTATACTAGAAATTGCTCCACGCTCTTGCAAACAAACCACAAGACTTCACATATCCACAAACTTCCAAAAGAGAGTTGCCAGCAATTGCCCAAAACCAGACTACCTCAGTTTATTAGCTTCAAAATTTAAAGCCATAATAACAACATGGGTATTGCAAATACACTGTCAGCCATCCTGAGAGCTAGTCCAACAGTGGGTAACCACCAGTGTTACCATGGGGAATTCAGTTGAACTGACAGTAGAAACTATGCAAGACATTTAGGTCTCAGCTACATGGTACTCTGAGCTGATTTTTACCACCTGCTAAGAAATCTTACTTTGATGAATCACACTGTAGCTCTATCGCCTCTCACCCAAACAGCACCTACTCAGTTAGGGATTAGACAAAGGAAAGAAAATAGGAAAATACGTGGTTCTGAGTAAATTTATAATACAGACCAAGTTTCAGAAGTTAATTATACCTGAAATTAGTTTTTGTAAAAATGAATTTTAGTGGCTGCTGAGGTAATTTTCCAGGGGGTTGCTATAGTGACAGGCAGAAGGTGCATTACCAAGGTGATGAGTATGTAATGAGCTGCTGGCTGTGACCCTCCTTTGACGTCAGGAGAAACCGGCAGCGTCTAGCAGCACGCTTGTGATCTGCACACTGACCAGAAACAGAGGAAGACTTTAATTTCCCAGTCAGCATTAAGAAAGAATTAATTTTTAATTATTTTTAATGCACTTTGCATCACCTAACACAAGATCCAAGCCTGCAGCCAGTTTCAGGGAAGCTGTCAGGCTATGGAAGTGCTAACGATGCCCTTGAAAGAGAGCAGGTTTCAAAGGTACTGTTTCTCCACATTTCAAAATAAACAGCAGGAGCAGGATCATGGGAATAGACTGACATCATGAACAGGGAGTTCAATATTCAGACTTAATTAATTTCTTAGGGTTACATCACTTAATGAAGACAGATCATCAAAACTTACTTGAATTTACTTTCAGAGATTGAGATCTTGGAGTGCCTTTGACATGGGACAGGCACTTCGAAACACTCTCTTCCAGCCATGAGCTACTACTTATAAGAATCTTTGATCTCAGATTTTGCAAGTAATCAGGTGATAAAGTTGCATTTTCTCAGGAATAATTCCGTAAGATGAACTTTAAACTACGTTCAATGTATAGCCTAAATAATCAGGTGCAGGCAGTAAGGCATGGGCAGACAAAAGTAGAAAAGCTACAGCCTTCATCTATCTGTAACATTTGTTTCCCTTTCTGAGGTTAAAAATGAGACTAAGTCTACTTACCATTAATAAGTCTTACTACACTGAGCAGGCAAAACTGATGTAGAAGGATGCTGAGTTAATATTCACTAGTACACTAACAAACCCTCTGCCTAGAAGAAGTCCACCTGTAAGCACAGGTAAGTCCCTGGGGAGCAGGGTGCCTCTGAAACACACTACTGAGGAGGAGGGATCTGCCTGGCACCGCACCAGAAACACTCCATTAGAAATCTCTAAATAAAACCAAATATGTTGAGATACAGGTAATTATTGTCACTGATAAAAAGGTCAGTATAAAACCAGTAAAGACGATTAGCTATCACCCAGCCAGCAAACAATGTGACTGTTTCTTAGACTATATGGAAAGAATGAGAATACGAGAAAAAGGGAAGGGACAAACCTCAAGAAACTCTACGAATTCTGTTATTTGACATAAAGTTTGATGGGTGATTTCACTGTAACCACAGCTATAAAAGCAATCCTTACCAGCAACATTTCATATGCAAATTCTTTCAATGCATTCAACCACAAGTAAGACAGATAATGGTATGACAGTAACCATAAACATTTACATATTTTCAGCCCTAAAGCTCTGAGGTTCAACTCAAAGAGAAAAAAAAAAAAAAAAAGACAAGAAAAAAAGAAGTATTTTCCTCAAAATTAGGATAGTTCAGGGGTATTACCCCCTACAAAATATGCAGTTTCATACACATATAGTAGCAGTGTAAGTGAAAATAAAAACCTAACCAAAGCCTATTATTAGGATAATTAGGCAAGATATTCAATAAGATTTGATATATCTCTATCTCTGTCCTTCAGAGTCTGGCTATTCTGGAATCAGGTGGGGCTACACTCCATACTATTGCTGAGGCTAGGTGTGGTTTTGTGGGGTTGCTGGTGGAGGGTTGGTTTTTTGTTCTGCAGAACTCTGAACTGGCTGATCAGACTACCTCTAAAACAAACAGTACTAATTTTGACCATGTGCAGAAAAGCAAGTTTTGGAAAGCATTTCTTTTTTTGCATTTTTGAGAATGCATACAACTTGCTTGTCTTTCAACTGCACATATACAAAATGCTAACACTGCTGTAGCAGGAATTTTCCTGCCTCACAATGCTGCTGGAACAACTGACAAAAGTGTCCTCTTTGCTAACAGGCAGGAGCACAAGAAAAGGGAGCAGTTTTCAGTGTACAAACCTAAATGTAAGTAAGTACTGGCTGTGTTCTCAGAATTTTTGTAGAGGTTTGTGCTTCTGAGCCTCAACACCACTGGTGAAAAATGGAGGCACATTACCAGTTTCCAGACCCATCTAATCTTAATCTAAAGTAAACACAGTAAATCTAAGATCTTTGTAGTGAGGTAGGAAGAATTCTGCATGGTGTTCTTATTATCCTTATTCCACCCAAATCCTACTTAGCTGCCTTCCTCAATTTCCTGCATGGCTAAAAGCCAACCTCAGTGAAGGCTAAAAAAGGCAAGTCATCAATTAAAAAATTGCTTGTGCAAACTTTTCTTTTTAGGATATGTGGTGTAAAAATTATACAGCCATTAAAAACATGTTTGGTACTGCATGAGAAAAGGATCCTGAAAGAAATACATACCCTATACAGGCTTATACAACCCCACTTCCCTTGCTGAATTTTCTGAGGTCTGCTGCATAATCTGCAGTTTTTCTATAGGAAGCAGTACTTTGGTATGCAGTAGATTTCATGTCCCATCGTTCTTCAGACTTTCCTTTTATGTTTGGGGACTACATGTAAGGCATAAGATAGGATTAGCATGGTTCTGCTGCTAGTACATGATCTTCAAATTTCAGACTTTCACTTTTATTGGCTGTTTCTATCTTACTGTAAACTTTACATAAGTAAGGCTGTAAACTGTAAATACATAAAAGCAGAATCTAACATTCTGCAACGGAAATTGCCCCCAAGTATAACTTTAGGACCTTCAGGTATGATTTTACAGATGAAGGTAAGAAAGAATTACTGAACAGTATTAAAATGTTGGTTTAATACATTAAAATGATGTACTTATGCATCTTAAAAATTGTAAGTTTATGGTTTTCTCACCACAAACTATCTGCTACACAGACAGCCCGCAGACAGTTGTTCAAAATTTGCTGTATCAGTGTCAGCTGCATAGCATGTCCCAATTCAGGACAGTATTAGTCCTTCTGAAAGGCTCATACAGACCCAGTATACTCTTAAGAATTCCCAACAGCTTTAGGAAATAAAAGAAAGAATGATTGCTAAAGGCAATACTAGCAAATGGAGTAAGTTGCCTTAGTAAGAACTTAGATTCATACACTGATCTTTCCTCTTGCGTACCCTAAGAGCAACATGCATTAATTCCAGTGAAATACATCTGTTTCAGAAGTGGAACACAGAAGCAAAATGTTACTTTTAGCTGACAGATATGACGGAATTAATTGTTCACCTGAACTTATGAAAATATTTAAAACTCAAATGGAATACTGCCATAGAAAAATTACTGAACGACCAAAGGCCTACAACTGCAATGGTTTCACATAAGGTGAAACTGCTTTACGGAGCACATATAATTAGGTTTCATCTCTTTTTCCCTGTCAACAGTCAGTGATATGCTGAAGATGTCCTCAGAATGACACCCTTGAGCTCTTATTACATGGTGAAACACTAGAATGTGCATTTCTGTACTAACTGTCCAACTAACTCAACTCAAAGGTATACACACAGCCGCATAACTGCAGGAACTGAGTTGTTAAAGGTGACAGCAAATACAAAAGCAAAAGCCCACAAGAATGCCATGGCATGTATGGCTAATAAAGAAGAGCATTACAGAGTGGCCCATGAGATACTCACTGAAACAGCTAACACAGTGGGGTAGGAACATGCGGGAAAATTGTGTTTAATTATCTGAAGTGCCAGAAAACATAGCCATGGAAGGGAAGCTAAACAGATATTCTCAGTGCTTGTGTAGCAACCAGAAAGTCATGGAATCATAGAATTATAGAATTAACTGTGTTGGAAGAGACCCCTGAGATCATCAAGTCCAACCCTTGATCCAACCCCACTGTCCTTGATTGAAGGTTCACAATAGCCAAATACTTCCATTTCATGGGGCCAGAGAAAAAATGAAGTTAAAATCTGAGCCAAGCAAGGCTCTTGGACACTTTACAGTTCTAAATGTTTCGTACATTTTGTTCATGAAGGGTAAGCCCTTAGTGTCATCTTGGGAGAAATGGTGACAAATCTTTACAAATTCCAATTGCAACCCAAATTCTGTCTCTTTTTATGTCAACACTGAAGACCGTTGCCTCTCCTTTCTTTAGGCTTTGGACAGCCATGATACAATCAGACTGTTGATTAGTAATCTCTTCACATTTGGGTTAAGGCCTTCACACCCTGTATAGCACATACTGAATGTTCTCATCTCACACAGCTACTACTTAAGGCAATCCACAGTGTGTTATTATTTTACATCAGTCTCACACTGTGAACAATAGCTTTAAGGGAAGTGGTTTAGTGGCAGTTAAGTGGCTAAGTCATCCTGTAATTTACCTGAGAAGCGAATAATCTCTATATACCTGAAGTCCTCCTGACTTTACCAAAAAGAAGTCTAAAAGTTGATTTTAAAACAACAGGAATGTCCAAGTTGTGGAGGATCCAATGGCCAGGGAAGAGAATGGAATGTATTTTTTGAGCCTCTAGGAAGTTCAACTCAGCTCCCATGATGCAGGAAATTTTCTTTCTTAGACACTATCACCACCCCTTGTGGTAAACTACACATCAGATGAATTCTTCCATGGTACTACCAACAGGTATAAAAAGATCACAAGTGTAGCTAACAATGATAAAACATGGCCACAGATGGCAGGAAGTGAAAGTATTATGATATACAGGGCATATTAGAAACCTGGAATAGAACTTGGAAACAATAAAATAATAGAACACACAGAGGGAGACAATGTGTAATAACAGAATCATTTAGTTGGAAAAGACCTCAAAGATGACTGAGCCTGACCCTTGATCAATCAATGTGAGCTGGAGCAACAGCATTAAGTGCCACGTCCAGTCGTTCCTTGATCACCTCCAGGGATAGTGACTCCATCACCTCCCTGGGCAGTCTGTTTCAACGCTTAACAACCTTTTTGATGAAGAAATTCTTCTTGATGTCCAAACTGAGCATTCCCTGGTGCAGCTTGAGACAATGTCCTCTCATTCTATTGCTTGTTGTCTGTGAGAACAGGCTGACTCCCATCCCGCTGCAACTTCCTTTCAGGTAGTTGTAGAGAACAATAAGGTCTCCCCTGAGCCTCCTTTACTCCAGGGTATACAACTCCATCTCCCTCAGCCACTTCTGATAGGACTTACTCTCTAATTCCTTCACCACTTTCACTGTTCTTCTCTGGGCACGGTCCAGCACCTCACTGTCTGTCCTGTATTCAAAGACCCAAAATTGAGCATAGGATTTGAGGTGTGGCCTCACCAGTGCCAAGTACAGACAGACAATCCCTTCCCTAGTCCTGCTGACACACAGTTGCTGATACAATGCCATTGGCCTTCTTGGCCACCTGGGCACACTGCTGGCTCATCTTCAGCTGTTGTCTACCAGCATGCCCAGATCCTTTTCCACCAGGCAGCTTTCCAGCCACTTTGCCCCCACCCTGTAGTGCTGCCTGGGGTTGTTGTGACTCAAGAGCAGGACCAAGCACTTGACCTTGTCAAACACTTATGGGAGAGAAAAAAGCAATGTAGCAGCAGACCAAAAATACTACTACTACTACTACTACTACTACTACTACTACTACTACTACTACTATAAAAACACAGGGGAAAACTACTGAGAAGACGAGAGGCTTGTGCATGGGATGAAGGGAGAACACGTCTGACACTGACACATGCTTACTAGACATACAGACACATATGCTTACAAGAGATCTGGTGGACAACAAACTGTTTTGGTTTATACATCAAGTCAGAAGAAACGGGCACTGAGTGCTTATTTCTGTTTTACTGCTTTTGTGAATCCCAGTAGTAACTTCTAAGCAATTTTTTCATTGCTTTGTGACAGGTATTTAAGGCTAGCAAATTTGTTTGGGTGTTCTACTGGTAAACATATACACTGTGTTTTTGAAACACTGTTTCTTTTGTTTCTGTTAACTGTTTTTAATGGACTTACATACCTGAAAAAACTCTACTTGCAAGCATAAATACACAAGAAGCTTTTCTAAAGACTCATATACATTGCTTTACAATACTAAAAGATTTTGCAGAAATCCATAGTATGAACTATAATAAATTCACCAAACCTGCAAAAACTCATGGTAAATTGCTAAACATACTAAGCTTGAAAAATAACCAATCAACTAGTACATGCATCTTTTGCAAGACAATGTACTAGTAATTTGCTTTTATAGCTACTTAATAATTATTCCCTACTATTTTTAATGCTACTCAAAAGATCCACTCTGGTAACAATTTAATAAGTAGGTCAAAACTATGGTATTCAGCACAATCTGATCTGAGTTAGCATCAGATCATTATTTCCTACTTTAGAAAATAAGTAATTCTATTTTTAACCTCTAAGGTAAGCACACAAAATACGTACATTTATTTCAACTTTAAAACCAGTATCACCAGTGGTGGAAACAGAGTTAGGACCTACAAATACAAGAAATTCAAAATATAAGACAAGCTCTGCTTCCGTTTCTACTTAACCTTGCTGCTTGTTTCAGTACAGAAACAATGTGAAAATATATTGTCAGAAACTTTTCCTTAAAGTTTTTTTCCCCCCTGTTATGCATCCTGAAATTCTTTGCTTCATGTAATATTCTATTTGTTTTCTTACCACGTAAAACCAAAACACACTATGGTATCTTTAGGGACAGTGACAATCCAAATAATACAAGAGAGATGCCACACAAGAGTGCTTTGCACCCCTCTACATCGAAATACATGTACACAAACACAAATCTTGGCTTGGGAAGGTAACCATGACAGAGACCTGCATAGGACAACAGAAATGCTATGCACAGGGCAAGAAGAAAAATATGGTGTGGTGATAACATTGCAGCGAATCTGAGGAGACCTACGTCATGCATCCATAGGTTTTCAGCTGCCTAAACTGTATCAGCAAGATCCTAGTAATTTTATCTTGACTAACTCACTTACAAAGTGCTGTGCTAGATAAGGATCATCAAACTACCGTGCAGACAAATGTCATCCCAGTCTTGTCATGTCCACAGCCCTGCTTCAACGAACTTAATGGAAGACTCGTGGTGCCTTTGTATTTCTCTGCACTTTCCTCAGTAAGAGGGCTTCCATTCCTGTACACATGCCAAATGGAAACTGGAATTGTATCATCAGAACAATTTTTTTCCTAGCTAAAACAAAAACTCATGCAGAGTCCATGATGTTTTTGCCACAGCTTTAATAACAAACTACGATGTGTTTTGTAACATTGACCAACATCAAAAGGCCATCATCTATTAGCCATTTCTTTGACAGCAGATGAGAAATTTTATCAAAGCCATAAGCCACATTACTAAAGAGTACTAAATTAACTATCCCTAGTTAGAATCTTAGTTAAGGACTTTGAATTATCACAGACTCTCATTCTGTGAAACAAGTGCAGATATAATCCTAAATTAGATGTACTCCACTCCTTAATTCAATCTAGTAAGCGTATATTCAGGTATGTTTGTTCTGCATATGCATACAAATATGTACATGGGCATACAGTATAAGAAGCTAAAAGGTAAAAATTACTTTGTTAGAAACAGAAAATTAAAAATAGTTGTTTGAAGCCACCATGTACTTACTATTTAGTTGAATCTGATAACTGATATTCCCGTCGTCTGTCATAACACTCCTGAATTCCAGGGTCATTCCATAAACTTCTTATTGCATCTACATACGGGTTCTCAAAACTTGACACCTTCTCCACATCTACTTCTCGAACTAACAGTGCATGAACCTAATTCAAAACAAACAAGACAGTAAAATTTACTTCATTTTCTATGTTTGCAGAAAGCTCATATACAGTAAACAAGATTAATAGGAGTAATTCTTCATACTGGTCATATCACCAACATGTACGTGCAATTTCAAAATTAAGTGCCATGAAAACGGCTGTGAAGATGATAAATGGAGATAACCATCACAGGGAGCTGAAGTTGCTCCTAAGCAAATTGTATCTTCTTAGACTTCTTTCTTTTGGGACACCAGTAATTGTTACCAAAACATTGAAACGACGAAAAAAGTCAAAATGACAGACAAAACCGAAGTCTTCCATAAGCACCACCAAATTCAAAGTGGTCATTAAGCTCTAACTACCACTTGTTCGGCTCTAACATTCCACAACCAAAATTCAGATGGTGTAGGTGACGTTTCAGTCCAAGACACTTTTGACAGCAGCAGTCAACTTTTCCATGGCCTTCTGGGAACGTAAGACTATTTGAAACAATTTCCACATTATTTGCCAGAAATCTTACAGTCAATTCTTTTTAGCAAACCATACCTCCTTCATTTAGGATCTTTTTCAGTCATTTCTGCAAGTATTAAAAACCATTAATTCTGAGCCTGAGGAGACACCAAAATAGCTATAATGTCTCCTTCCTCATTCCCTTCAGAAAACTGCTGTTAAAACAGTGTTAAAAACTCATTCTGAGCTTCAACGGCATTAAGAGTTTTACACTGGTCTTTCTGAAAATACTCTTTTGGCCATGATCCTTTGTACACTTACAAAAGTGTATTTTTTTTATCTAGGTCTAATTGTCTCAGTCTTTTTCTTATTACCTTCATAATTTTTTGGAAGGTATAATGTTTCTTAGAGTCTAACTGGGCCAGCCAAAGGAT
Organism: Myiotriccus ornatus; assembly: GCA_036023395.1. NCBI lineage: Eukaryota > Metazoa > Chordata > Aves > Passeriformes > Tyrannidae > Myiotriccus > Myiotriccus ornatus. The sequence continues at coordinate 37,667,910 of JAYRBT010000093.1, read as the reverse complement.
CCAATCTTCTACTGCCCTCTTTACATGCATCAACCATTTGGAGACTTAAAACAGTGGATACAATCAACGTATCAACCATCAAAAAAGGTGCATATTTTTACATTTCTTCTAATACAACCTCCATAATTTTCCCAAATTAGCACTCCAACCTACCAGAATGAGGGAGGTCAAGCAGAAATGCAGTCTATTTCAAAAGAAACTCTTCTGGGATCTTAAATACACAGGAGAAAACAATACGCTTGAGACGCAGCAGACAAGGTCACATCACAGCAATGATCTCTTGACTAGCTGAATTTAAGGTGCCCATTTAAAGAACTCTCTGAGATGAGAAGAAACATCTTCTGTTTTGTAAAAAAATTTCCCACCCCAGCCAGAAAAAGCCTATGGCTGTTGTGCTTGGCTGTCAGTAAGTAAAGGATAAAGCACAATGATATCTGTTAAGCCTGGATAGTATAGTTTACACTGACTGCAAAATTGAGAGCAATGGCATGTGACCAGGTCCAAGTAGACCCGGAACTGAACAGAAGTCATCACAAAGACACCAACACGACCACACATTTGTCTCTTGTGGAGGATGAGGGTGGGGAATCTTGATAAGGTAGCTTGAAAGCAGAAATGATTATTTACGCCATTTCAAAAACATGAGTCATTCACAGATTTGACCTTGGTAACTTGTAATCTCTAAGTGTGGTCCATACAAATACTTTGCCTTACAGGGCTGCACAGCAAGCTATGCCGCTTTAGAGGCTGCAGATATTTGACGCAGACGTAACATTTTTGTGGTGCATTAACCACCCCCCAACCCTCAACTCCACACCTCTGCCTCAGAAATGCTCTTATTGAGCTTATCAGAAACACTATCTGTTCCCAGAAACTTACTTAGCGTTGCCTAACGAACCTGGAACATTATTTGCCTTTTCCCTGAATCACAGCCCAAGTGGAAAAAGCCCCCCTGTTGTTACTTTTGTGGAAAATTCCGGTAAAAATTACTGACCTGGATGGAGACTGACAGATGACTGCAGCCAACCATTTCACCCAAAGGAAGCCAGGGGAGGTTGGGTGTACAATTTAAATACACAATTCAGATTCCCATAAATGTACTTAGTTTCAGTTATTCTACTATTCTATCCTGAAGTTTCCAATCCACTTTTTACAAATGAAGGGTTTTCATAGCAATTGAAAGTTTTTGCTGACGGCAGGTGGAAGAGTAAAAAGCTATTTTCCTCTCCGATACCTAATTCACTCATAGTGAATAATTGTTAGGTTATAAAGCTAGGTAAGTAACTATGTAAAAATATGGTTTCCCTTCATCAAACAAGAGATGCCATCCTATGAGATGGAAAATATGTGTTGTTTATTTAAGGAAAGGAAAGCTATGGGATGGTGCGATTACAGTAGCACAGTCTAGATACTGTTTAGAAATAAACAGATCTAAACAGCCCAAAGCTAACACGTACTTGTTCTCCCGTGGCAAACCAGAGCATGAGGCAAGAGCTTTTACCACTATTCACCCCTTTCCTCTCACACCCCCATACCTACTGTAATGCTTCCATCATCTGAAACAACTTCTTCAGCAAACACTTCTGGCAATAAAACTCCACAGAAAAAGCCAAATTTTCCAAACAAAGGAGAAAGTAGGAATAACATGGGGGAAAAGAAAAATGAAGAATCTATTAGCTATTTCTTCTCTTCCAAAAGGACAGAGGCAGATGAAATAAACTGAATCAGGCTTACACTGATCTTAGGTAATTTCTACTTTTAATGTCATTGTCATTTCATTCTTTATGAAGAAGGTTAGGTTTTGGACATTTACTCAATTTTGTTCGTAGTAATTCTAAGAAGAGCAATTTACAAGAAAGCTCTAGTAGAAGAATGGACAACTCAAAATTTAACACGACAAAAATCTTCCTGAATTCATACATCTAAACTGCCAAGTATTGAGTTTTTTATTATATTTATATAATATTTATTGTATTTTAACCTAAAGATCTCAAAACACTACACAAGGGTTGTAAGTACCACTAAGTGCAGTTACATAAAACTCCCAAAACACTGTCAACACTTTCAACAGAGAAAGTGTAATCATATTAGTGGTCAAGTAACAGCAATTACTGCTAAGTTATTACTACATTTGAGACTAAGATTCAGCCCTGTAAGAGAAAGTAATTGTTACCTCCAAATGGTAACAACTCTTTCATAATTACTCCTTATGAGGTTACTGACAGAGTACAAAGCCTGATGTATCTACATCACAAGCTACAGGCATGTTAAATGTGGTATCATACCATGCTACTCCGATGCCCATATGCGAATACCCAGTCACATGTCGTCGCACACCCCAGAATCTAAACTAACACTTCAATTTAGTGAAAGGCCTCTGTGATTTCCTGAAGTAAATTTTCCTTCAAGTAACAGGTTCACAGATTTAGCATAGCTTTCCACAGCCAGCTAATTTAGGTCCAGTTCCCAAACGTACAAATTTAACCCTTACCTTAAAGAAGTTTAAAGGAAAATTAAGAATTATTTTTGTTGTAAGACCTAGAAAGCTTCCCCAATAAAAGCAAAGACACTGTCTTTTTATCTTGCTACTAGTATTTATTTCTTTTTTTTTTTTCCCAGCTGTGTTTCTTCTCTGTTTCAAGGAAGGTTTTTCGGGTTTTTTGTTTGTTTGTTTGTTTCTGCTATAATGTGCTATTTAAATGTACTGTAGATGTACTGTTTAATTTCAAGAGAATTGTTTTAGAACCAAATACCATCAGAATGGGGAAGAGGGTAATTCTGAAGAAAATTGCTACTTCCTTCAACCAAAACACAGCAGAATTATACATTTCAAGCAGATATGATGTTCACTCTGCCTAAACACACAGTATTTGTAGAAAGTGTGGATTGCTGTGCATTTTTAAAATCTACACTAGTCACACAAGAATACCCAATGAAGCCACGTGACTTTCACATTCTGATATTACGAGGGTGAGGAAAGAAGTGATTTAAGACTTCAGGAAAAGGATTTGTTGAATTTATTTTTGCAGTAATAGGAAAATCACGGGATAGCCAAAGGTACTTGGAGATATCTGATCCTACACAACCTACTTCAAGAAAGCAACACACCTGCTGAGAAAGTTCTAGTAACTCAGCACTATTATTAAGAAAAAGGTTCACACTTTCTCTGTTCTTTGGCACTACAGGACTACATTAATGATGATTAGATTTGCACGAGACTTCCTTTCCATCAATGGGTTGACATTTCACTACTACAAAGCACTTGTGTTCTTTAGCTGTTAGTGTAAATTTACATTAAGTTGGGTTTTACTAAGTGACCCTAATATTTTCCTGACCTACCACAGTGGTTAACTATGACAACAACAGCAGTTAGCTGAATAAGCTGAGGAAACAACAACATTTAATGCCAAATAGCTCTCTCATCTTTCCAGTGAAATGGGTCAGCCATCCTTTTTTTTCTGTAAAACAGCGTAAATCTTCAGAATGAAACATTAGCCAAATCTCTGAGGGAAAGTTTCATCAACTAAAAAGCTTCTCCTTTCTGTTGAATTTGTATGGAGCAAAAATGCCCAATTTTTACCAGAAATCAGAAGACTGGCCTGTCATCTTCTCTTGGACAATTCATGACCCCATTAAAAACGGAAGGGTAAAGCAACCAACAAGCACATGTTTTTCAATTGCCTGATTTGTGATTAATGTGCAATGCCCGGGAAGCCCCCACAAACTGTGGATACATAAAGATGCTACAGGAAAGGACACATACCTTCTTTTCAATTTCCTTTGTTAGTTATTTTATATGTCCCTCTCCTTTGAAGAGCAGGTACCACCTAGAGACTGGAGGGGATAACCACCCCAGAAATCTAATGCTGCCACAGGCAACATGTTGTCCTGTGATTGAACTGAATTACGAATCAGAAACTGCTATCAAGTCTAAAATTTCTCTCAGAAAAAACTCTGTAACAGGATTTCAGATGTAGCTGATAGTCAGATAAAGAAAAAAACAGATTAAACAGCAGAAACTAAGACAAAAATCATCTGCCTGCTGCCAAATGTCAGTCAGTGGTGGCTTTTTTGTGAAGCCCCCAAAAGACTCAATTAATTTTAATGGACTGATGGACAATGAAAGCAAAGTACAATGAAGAACTAATTAATTGTTTCCTTATGCTGTTATTTATTTTTATTGCTAAAAACCATTTGCTACTGAGCTTTGTTTGAGATCACGTCACAAGATTAAGCAGGAAAAAGAGAACCTTACCTACACAGTTAGAATGGAAAAGATAGTAAAACAAATATAATAGTATCACTTTCCTTAAGCAATGGATCATATAAAAAATACGAATGAAAGCTAAATTTTCAATCTCATGCATGAAGCAAGCTCAAATTTTTATGGCAGTTATTTTTGAAACCCTGGGACCTACCCAGACAGCATATTTAGTAAGTTCATTTCCAAAAATTATATGTGCAAACATCCAATAGTTTAAGGAAAATCTCAGAACAGAGATCTGAAACAGCTTCTGATCCAAAATGCTTGATTGATAGCTAAACACTTTCCTGCCCATCCGACCAAACAATTTTCTTGTATTTATATTATTATACTAAAATACTGGTGTGACTGTAAGTGTTCATAAACACAAGCCTTATATTTTCCTGTCAAAAAATCATACCACAATTTTCCCTAAATGTCTCTAATTTAGAATGTTTTACATTTTGATAAGACATACTAAAACATGAAATCACTGAATCACAGAATATCCTGAGTCAGAAGGGATTCAAAAAGATCATGAGTTGAACTCCTATCTCTGCACAGGACAGTCCCAAGAATCACATCATGTGCCTTAAAGTGTTGTTCAAATGCTTCTTGAATTCTGTCAGGCTTGGTGCTGTGACCACTTCCCTGAGAAGACTGGTCCAGTACCCAGCCCAGCTTTTTTCTAATATCCAACCAAATCTTCCACTGATACAACTTCAGGCCATTCACTCTGGTCCCATCACAGGTCACCGCAGAGAAGAGATCAGTGTCTGCCCCTCCTCTTCCCCTCACAAGGAAGTTGTGACTGCAATGAGATCTCCCCTCAGTCTCCTCCAGGTTGAACAGACCAAGTGACCTCAGCTGCTCCTCGTACGGCATCCTCTCAAGGTCCTTCACCATCTTCACTGTGCTCCTTAGGATGCTCTCCAACAGCTTTAGATCTTTCTTATACTCTGACACTCAAAACAGCACATCAGACTCAAGGTGAGGTGCCCCAGTGCAGAATAGGGCAGGACAATCACCAAATTCAGTACCTGAGGACAAGTGTGAGTGGTGTCTGTGTCCGATGCAGGCAGGTGAATGAATTGCTGTAACTGGTGTCAGAGATCAAGGAAGAGGTAAAGAGGCTGAGAAGCATTAGAAAAAGTCAAAGGGAAATTGATTGGTGAAGTCGCACCCTTTCGAGCTCAAAGGAAGTCCAGCAGGAGATGGTGAAGCCCTGCCCCTCCTGCCATCAGGCAGATGGAGCACACGAAGTAGGTGGGGGGGGAATGGAAACAGGTCTCTGATCGGATCCCCTCCCAACCCCCATCACCTCCCGCAGTGCCCTTAAAGAACAGGTTTGAGGCCCTGGACCCAGAGAGTCAGGTAGAAGACAGTCAGGAGGAAGATCTGTCTGGGGAGTCTCCTGGTTCCACCCTGTCTACCAGACGGATTACAACCACAGCTATAAAGAAGGAAAGCTCCCCCCCTTCTGAGGGGAACTGAGGGCCCTATATGTCAACTGGACGCATCCCACAGAGAGGTCTGCTGCCTTCCCGGGGCCCTGGTGAGGGATATTAGTAGGAGACTCCCTGAGCTCCTCAGATTATTATTGGCCCTCAGATTATTATCCACTGTTGGTAGTTCAGGCTGGCAGCAATGACATTAATGGAAGAAGTACCAGGGAGATTAAAAAGGATTTCAAGGCGCTGGGTAGATTAGTTAATGGGACAGGAGCACAGGTGGTGTTCGCCTCTATTCCTGCAGTAGCAGGGATGAATGAGGAGAGGAGCAGAAAAACCCATCTCATCAATAGGTGGCTAAAAGATTGGTGCCACTGCCATAATTTTGGGTTTTTTTGACCATAGGGCAAATTCCATGGTACCTAGTCCCCTCAAATCAGATGGGCTTCATCTATCTAGCAAAGGCAAAAGGCCCACAAGTTGTCGGGGCTGATCAGGAGAGCTTTTAACTAGGTTTGATGGGGGAAGGGGTTGAAACTGGGCTCTCCAGAGATGAGCCTAAGGGTGGGAAGCCCGAATTAAGAGTGAAATTAGCAGCCCAGCTGCAGCTGAAGTGCAGGTACACCAATGCACACAGTATGGGTAACAAACAGGAGGAGCTGGAAGCCATTGTGCAGCAGGGAAGCTGTGCTGTAGTCACCATCACAGAAACGTGGTGGGATGAGTGACACGACTGGAGTGCTGCCATGGATGGCTACAAGCTCTTCAGAAGGGACAGGCAAGGTGGAGGGGTGGCTCTATATGTTAGAGAGTCTGTAGAACTGACTCTGTAGAACTCAAGGTCAGTAACAATAAGGTTGGGTGTCTGTGGATCAGAATCAGGGGAAGGCCAACAAGGCTGACATCCTGGTGGGAGTCTGTTACAGACCACCCTATCAGGATGATGAGGGTGATGAATTTTTCTACAAGCAGCTAGTGGATGTCTCAAAATTGCCAGCCCTTGTTATTGTGGGTGACTTCAACCTTCTGGATGTCTGCTGGGAACTCCACACAGAAGAGAAGAGGCGGTCTCTCCCTAGGAGATTTCTAGAGCTTATAGAGGATAATTTCCTGCTCCAGCTGGTAAATGAGCCTACCAGGGGTGGGGGGTTGCTAGACCTGCTGTTCACAGAGAGGAGCTGGTGGGAGATGTGGTGGTCAGAGGCCTTCTAGGCCACAGTGACCATGAGTTGTCAATACTCAGGGACACAAAGAGGGCCTTCAATAAAACTTCTACCCTGGACTTCCAGAGGGCAGATTTCAGCCTCCTCACAAGACTGCTTAAGAGCATACCCTGGGAAACAACCCTTGAAAACAAAAGGACCCAGGAGGGATGGACATGCTTCAAGAAGGCAATCTTGAATGCACAGGATCAGGCTGTCCCAGTGCGCTGAAAGGCAAACCAGCAGGGAAGATGGCCAGCCTGGCTGAACAGGGAGATTGTGAAAGAAGTTAGGGTAAAAAAGAGAGTTTACTGACTATGGAAAAAAGGGCTGACTACTCATGAAGAGTTTAGGAATATAGTTAGGTAACGTAGAAAGAAAATTAGAGAGACAAAGGCATAATTTGAACTCAGTCTTCTCATTTCTGTTAAGGATAACAAAAAGTCTTTCTACAGATACATCGATAGCAAGAGGAAGGGCAAGGAAAACCTCCATTCTTTATTGGACATGCGGAAGAACATAGTTATCAATAATGAGGAAAAGGCTGAGGTATTTAACACCTTCTTTAACTCAGTTTTCAACTGTAAGACAGGTTGTCCTGAGGACAACAGTCTTCTAGAGCTTGAAGACAGAGATGAAAAGCTGAATAGACCCCCTGTAATCCAGGAGGAAACAGTTTGTGACCTGCTGAGCCGCTTGGAACCTCCCAAGTCTATGGGACCAGATGGGATACACCCAAGGGTGATGAGGGAGCTGGCAGAAGAGCTCAGCAAGCTGCTCTGCATCATTTACCAACAGTCCTGGCTCTCTGGGGAGGTCCCAGGTGACTGGAATTTGGCGAATGTCACACCAATCCACAAAAAGGGCTGCAGGGAGGACCTGGGAAACTCCAGGCCTGTCAGCCTGACCTCAGTGCCTGGCAAGGTTATGGAGCAGATCATCCTGAGTGCAATCACAC
>JAYRBT010000093.1:37590590-37659956 GCA_036023395.1 Myiotriccus ornatus | reverse complement strand
AAGAAGTTCTTTACAGAGAGAGTGATCAGGCATTGGAATGGCCTGCCCAGAGAGGTGGTGGATTCACCGTCCCTGGACGTTTTTAAGGTGAGGCTGGATGTGGCACTGATCCACCACTTGATCCACTGTGGGGTTGGATCAAGGGTTGGACTTGATGATCTCAGAGGTCTCTTCCAACTCAGTTAATTCTTGATTCTGTGATTCTATAATTACATCTTGTAAAGTCAAAGAACTGTCTATATTCAGCTGTTATAAACTGGAGAAGACTTAAAGCTGTTTTTAACAGCACAGAGCAGAGAAAAATGCCAAGCTCAGACTAAGGGATGTATTTTCCATTTCACCACAGTTCCTCATCATGCACGTGATCCAATAGTGTGTGCCTGACAAGCTCATCATCAGAAAAGTTTTCACAGTATTGGGCTACATGGTAACAAATCAAAAGTGCCCCCTCATAATCTTTCCTGAAAAGCATTTTCCATGTGCTTTGCCCACAGATAAATAATTATTTTTTTTTTAGAAAATAATCTATAAACCAAGAGGGATAACTTTCCAAGAAGCTAGGAGAAATCACTGGCATTTTAAACTAGTCCTTCTTCCACTTTACGTTACAGCATCACAGGGTTTTACACCTTTATAACACGTTTCACTGTTTTTGAAGAAGAGTGCTCAATAAAAGTCTTGCAAATGGCAAATTTTTCCACCAAATTTTTGTACAGTTATTCAGTTGAATTTATGGAAGAAAGTATTATGCAAACATGGACATGCTGAAATTTTCATTCCATTTTCAAGCAAAAGAACTGGTTGTACTTCACAATTCTCTGATAATACAGTACCTCAGTCAACTGCAGTGCAACACTAAGTACATTAAAAAAAATAAAATAGAAGGACAATGTTTCAGTATGTCAATTCTCACTTAAGAAGTGTACCAATGAACAGAACTCCTGCTAAGTCTCACTCCTGAACAAAACCTGAGTCATGCACTACAGATTTTCTAATAAACAGAGGAATAACAGCTATGCAGATTCAAACAGCTAGAACTGAAAAGACTATACACCTCTTCACTGACTGGAGGTCATGGCCAGTTAATTGAGACAGTTTAGAAATTCAGCCATCCCACTTACACAAAGAACCTGCAGAAACTGCACTGCATTTAAGATCTAGAGAAGAACCCACGGTGAATGTAAGATGAGGTTGTCCTACTACACAGGGAACCAAACACCAGGTTCCTTTTAAGGGAATGTCTTGATTTTGGCTTGGATAGAGTTAGTTTTCTTCTTACCAAGTGGTACAGTTTTGGATTTAGTACGAGAATAATGTTGGTAACACATTGATGTTTTAGTTGCTGCTAAGCAGTGCTTTACCCCAAGTTAAGGACTTCTCAGTTTCCCCTGGTCTGCCAGCCAGCAAGTGCTGAGAAGATGCCGAGAAGGGAGCATGTCCAGGACAGGCGATCTGCTCACTAAAGGGATATTCCATGCCACAGAATGCCATGCCTATTATATAAACTGGGGAGAGTTGGCTGAGAGGACCTATCACTGCTGGGGGATGGGATGGGCATTGTTCAGCAGGTGCTGAGCAACTGGATTGGGTATCTCTTGTTTCTCTTGGGTTTTAGTCCTCTCTTGGTCTTCTTTTCATTCATATTAGTATTATTTTTGTTATTATTGTTACTATATTTTATTTTGTTTCAATTCTTAAACTGTTCTTATGTCAGCCCACGAGGTTTACTGTTTTTTTGCCTGATTCTTATCCCCACCATGGGTGGCATGATCAAGCACCTCTGTGGTACTTAGCTGCCAGCTGGAGTTAAACCAGACAAGGAATCATGTCATCATGTACATATTTCAATATGTAAGTGGAAGTATTATATGAAAAACAATCCTCTACACAGTTCATACTAATTATAATTGTCAAATGTGATAAGTTAAAAAAAAAAAAAAGGCACTGAAAAGAAAAGCATTTAGCCTCCACATTTTTAAGCCACTTTTTTATTTTTGTAACTTTTTTATTTTCAAAGGAGCAGAGTGCCCTCTGCTGACTAATACATAACTGCATTTCAAAATGATATTTCTTGTGTTTCTAGAAATATCAGAGGACTGGGAGGGTCGCTTTCAAAATAATGAATGATTCCAACAGGAATTTTCCTTCGTAAAAATTGCAACTAACTTAAATGGTCGCATTTGTGTGCTGTCCAACCAAGAAGATTGTCTTTCTAAACAATTACCTCATTTCTTGGAAGTAAAATCTGAAAATGAACTTCAGACCTGCTGTAGGCATGCAAAGCTACACGATACCCTATCACCTACTTCTTTCGAGTGTGTTCGTTAATCTCTTGATGTTTAGAGCAATGAACTGGCAAGACTGAAGTAAGGGGGGCAAAAGGTAATTTTGTATGAAAAGCTGTTGTTTAGAACAGGGTCAAACAAGAATGAATTTAGCCTGAAGATGTAAAAAGATAGCAACCCAACATTATTTTCTCTACAGAAACCGCAGACATACTGTACCATGGTGATGAGTAACCATTTGAAATACGTCTTGAGGGAGAATTTAAAAAAGTTTCATGCCATTTGTGACCTAAAAAAGTGATCGCTTCTTTATAAATTAGGTATTATCTTCTCATTCCTAGAAACAGACTATATCTACTGGCTTGTATCAGATCCCAAGAAGAGTTTATTTAGAAGAGGATGGCAAAACACTGCTGAGTCCTCTTTCAAGGCTTCAGACAAAATACCAGTCCCTTGGAACGTGCTGCCAACTTACATCATGTGGAAGAAGGAAGAATGAACTATAAAACACATCTTTCCAATACATAAATTTTAGGATCAAGTTTTCTACAAATAAGAGCTTGAAAAGCTGCTTTCTTTGCTGCCTGCTGTAAGTAAAATTGATTCATATGTATTTTTAAATTATTAACTTTGCTTACTAACTATTCAGTATTTACAGTGAGAGGTCACAGTACACTTTCTAACAACCATTTGGGAAGGCTTATTTGTCTGCCAAAGCAAAATTGGATTATCCTCCCAAGAGAATTAAGGCATGGTCTTTATAAATGTACCATCAGTCATCATACAAGAGGAAATAGGTTTTTGGAGCATTATAAATTATTTAGATTATTAAAACCATCCTATAAGCAAGCAAACATAAAAGCCTGTGTTTTCAATAAGAGTGTAAACTATCTGAATGTAAACAAAACTGAGAGCTTTTTTGAATTAATTTTTATTAAATGGTATCTGGAAGAAGCTTGTGGGAACGGAATAAAACAGGTAGAAAAGTCACAACAGAGTCTATTGAGAAAAACTGTCTCCTCATTATTAGTACACCAAGGTTTCTGTACTCAACCACTTAAGCCTGCTCTGCAATACACTCTGCATATTCTCCAGGACACAGCAAGCAGATGCAGATCTAGAGACAAAGTCAAGGTCACATACCAATAATCACATTCAGTGTCCTGGAGTCAACAGGTTCTACTTAGCCACAAATCTACCCCTGTATTTCTTTCCTTTGTTTGTTGTTTGTTTGCTTCAGAAATGCCCAAGGCAATTCCCCAAGCAATCTTTCAGACAAACTGATCAAGTCAATTTAGGGAAGCTGTTGATGTAGAGAAGACAAGTTGTTTAAATTATATCCTGCTAACCAGAAAGAACGCTTATTAATAGGCGTTATCTACTCTGTTCACAAGTATTATCAGAGACAGACAGCTACTTCGGAAATCAGCATGCAACTATAACATGCACATAAACAAATATTTTGAATTGGAATTCCAACGTTAATGTGAATGCTGGTTGTAAGACTCAATCAGATGATTAACAAAAATAATCTGTAATTAGTCTTTAGAACGGAATATATCATTAATTCACCTTACGATAAAAAGATGTTGTTAAAAAAAGCTAGCAAGGTACTCTTGCCCTAACCAAGTACCAACTGATGCCATCATTATGATTTCTGTTTTCTTCAGTGGGCTTTAAACTCTCTCAGTATGAAAATGATCTTAATTAGTTTTTGGACAGGGTAGGTAAGTATTTAAATTCAGACCACGAGCCTAAAATGCAAATTGGATTAAACATGAATAATATTTAGCCTCGCTGGATAATTATAGTACTTTGATTTCATGGAATCACCTCCCCTGCAGAACACATCTCAGACCAGGAACATTTCTGAATGTTTGCAGGTGGGTTAGGACATTATTAATCAAATAAAAGAGAGAGCTGCTGGATGGGAGGAATCAGAAGAAGCTTCATGCCGGCTTTGCAGCAGCCACCCAACACTTTCTTCAGAAGTGCTGATCACTAAATCTGCAAAGGCAACACAGCCCCCCAGTCACTCTAAATTGCGACAATGGTTAGTGACCTGACAATGCCACAGTCAGCACCTGGCAGTCTGTGCACTACTGCTGTCCTTCAGTGTCTCTGCAATCTAAGACACAAAGTACCAGCAGACTTGTGCAGGATGAAACACTCTTTCTGAATTGTCATGGTCACAAATCCTGCCACCTAAATGCTACCAGAGAAGGGTAAAATATTAAAAGGCTGGAATTTTGGAGAATACATGGTAAGGGCGTGGCTCTGGCAGCTCCCTTGTATCTCTGTGCTCTTTCCTTCATGCTATTATTTTGATGCTATCACTAATATATATTCAAATAGTTGATTTAAATTACAGATTTAGTTAGAAAGGTCAACGCTGAGCCGACAGTGGACCCTTAACACTGCATGTTAACTAAGTAATTATGGAATGTAGCATGGAATGTTTCTTGTAATAAAGTCTGAATTTTATGATCTCAATACAATTATACATTGGTTCAGACATCAACATAACAATGTTAGAGCACCTCCTACTCTATAACAGTACTCTCAATTGCAATCTCTGTCAAGCCATCAAAGTTGTTTTAACCGAAATCCACTGGACAGGGATTATAACAGACTTACAGCAGCTGACTAATTGACTATACTCGTGTGACACTGGTGCATTACTTTTAACTGTATAATAAAATAATAAACATCAATTAATGGAAAGCTAGAAAATTCATTGTACAGTTCTAAGAAAATACTAAACTCTTATGTGTGTCATGGGACAAAGGAACCACAAAACGTATGTTTTCCAGAAGATTTCAGTGCTGTTTCCCCTGCATCTTCTTCCTATCAGTAACTTCCTTTTACAGCACACAAGTTGCTACTTGTTAACTGTTACACTGCTGCATTTAAACTGTTTAAAATGTTAGAATACGGCTTTAATAAATAAACCACCACCAACAAAACCCCTCAGGATCCCTTAGAAAATAAATTCTGCTATAAGATTTTTCCACGCAGTAATCAGTCCTCATGTTCTGTGATCACAAATAGTCTTTCTTATTATTTTTCAGAGTTCAGCTTTTCACAGTACAGAAAAGTCTTCTTTAGTTAGGGATCTATGACAGAGAAAGTTACCAGTATATGCAGAGGTCCCAGTAATTCATCACCAAGAGAAGTATTTATCTAAATGCAAATTTGGATCAGGAATCACATTTACCTTTCACAAAACACTCATCATAGAGCAGTAAAATCATTCCATTCTATAAGGGAAAGAAGTAAGCCATTAGTTTGAGATCAGCAAGTCTTTTGCACTTTGTAGGTCATACCCTTTTCAAATTAAGAAGCAATAAGCCAGAAGTGTTTGCAGGATTTCCTTCTGAGGGTCAGCACATGCCTCAAGTATAATGGAGGGAAAAATCCATACAGAGAACAAAACAGTTTGGACAAGAACAAGAGGCTTTGCCTGTGCACACTTCTGTGGCTACTGGTCTGCAGGAACTGTCTCAGCTTCCTGCACCACAGTATCACAGGTATTGTATAGTGCTGAGAGGGTCCCAAATATTGACTCAGCTCCGACAAGTAGGCTAGGTGCACGCGATTTGGAAAACACCCTATTGAGGAAAAAAAGTTACCTAGATTTGTTAAAGCCTCTTGAGAAGGAAACAGAAGTTTAATTAGAAATCATACTCTGATCCAGTGATGACCAGAGGTTTGACAAGCAGTGTCATCAAATTAAGGGAAGTACACATTTGTGGTTGGCGTCTCAATGCTTTCAGAGAAGAGGGATTCCTGTTAGACAATGAATTATGAGCTCATAATTCATTGTCTAATAGGAATCCACAAATTCTGTCTGTAAGTAAGTATACATCATACATACCATGCCTCGCTACAACTCCACTGCTGTAACTGTAAGTAAAGATCAATAAAAATAAATAAAGTGCTTGGAATCAACCTCAAAAGGTATGAAACCTTCTTCACTTTTATGACTGTCTGGATCAATGGCAATGTCTTTGGTCAAGAAAAAAAACGAGGAGGGAGGAAAAAGAGAGGGAATAAACAACAAAATTGGTCTAACATTGCAGTTGTCTAGCCTCATCTTCTGTCTACTGAAGTCTAAAGGCAAATAACTCCTGTAGTCTGTAGTGCATGATCGTTGCAGGAATCACTATCCCTACACAAACCAGACAAATTAGGTGAACTCCATCAGGGTCTTACAAAGATCTGGAGTTTGTGCTGTTCTCCTTCCCTTGTCCTTGTATCACACCATCTATCTATCAACCATAAATATTTGATGAATGACAACAAGTGGTTCAAAAGGTTTCATTGCTTAATTACAAGGTCTGTACTTTAGAATGCCCTGTAATCCTTCTGTGAGGATTACTGTGAATTCAGTGGCCTGAATGTACAACAAATCTTACTTCTGTTCATACAAAGTCCAGCTCCTGAGTGCATTTTTCTGTTGCACATGCTACACTTACCCCCCGCCCCCAAAATGACAATAACCCCCCCCAACCAACCAACCAAATAAAACAAAAAAAAAAACCAAACAAACACAACAAAAGAGCCCCCACAGAACCCCAACAAACCCCCCAAAAACCCCACAAACAAACTAAAAGTCATGGCAACAAGAAAGAAGATTTGGGAAAAGAAACAACATTTTTAAAGATGGTATCCTATTGGCAGTGCCAACTCCTACTGTCCTAAGATCCTAGGATTATAATTATAAGAGGAAGGCTGTATGCACTGAAGCCAAGGGAAAAACTAAAAAACACTTCTAGAGTATTATTTTATACACATATTTAAACTGATGCTGCTACACTGGTCTCCCCACTTTCATACAGAGATTTAGTGGGTGAGGTAAAGAATTTATAATTTAACAAAGATACCAGAAAAACACAGTTCTAGCCATATGGCTATAGATTTTTTTACTATTATTTTCATGGTACAGGCACTATCATATTGACCTGTTTCATGTTCAACCCTCTCAAGCACCTCATTACAGGTCCAGTTCAGTATTAAATGTTCAAGTGATCAACAGTATCCACACCAAAACAAAACCATGACTGTTGCAGCTTAAAGACATACCCCCAAACACCCTGAAACAAATGGCATAAGTAGCCCTATTCATCAAGAGGCCTTGTCCAGATTAATGCTGGTCTTTCCTCTCAGCATGAATAAAGGTGTTAGAAGAAGCAACAAGCAGAACACGTACTCTGGGAGAAACCAAATTACGCACTGAAGTGTCACAGTGGCAGCTTTTCAGGAGCTTGTGAGCCATACATATACAAAGGGCATCAACAATGAGGGAGACAGATGCCTCTCCTGAACTCCGTAATTACGAAGGAGATGGTTAATGGTTCTTAGAGAACAAAAGAAACTGGGCATGCCTAGTGATCCTACACTTTCATAAGTAAATTGTGAGTTGAATTGCAGAATACTGGGGACTGAATTTGACTGTGGACTATATTTGGTAATCCCTAAAGTATGTTGTCTGAGTCAGGCTGCAAAAGAAAAGCTGAAACTGAAGAATCTGGTGAGGTTAATAACCGCAGATAAACCAGGAAGCAGGTTGATAGAAGAAAAGATAACTTATGAATGAGAAGAAATCTCTTGTCCCATTCCTTCTTTCATTGCTTTTAGATCGTGTTTCTAAGAAGGCTGAAGCCAATCCTAAAACAAAAGCAACATTACCACTACAATTCCCACCTCAACACTTAAACTTTGACAACAATTCTTCACACACCAAATCTTTACTTCTCATACTAAATGAACAGGTTTACTTAGTTATAAATACACCCCACAAAGCTCCTTGCCAAAGAAATGATAAACAGTCCATTCAGCTGATCCTTAAGACATAAGCATCGTCAATTTGGTTACACACTCACATGCTAACACCACACAGAAATCTGACTATGTGAGAAACCAGTAACTCAGTACGACCTAAAAGTAACTGCAGATAGCTTTTAAACAAAATTACTATAGGAATGTATTTTACAAAAAGGTAATTCAGATCTACATCAATTCTAACAAGGTATGCCACAGGTAACAAATACAAGCTACAATACTGTGCTCTGTTCTTTAAATTAAGAACAGACTGATCGTTCTGTGTTTGTACAAATCTTAATTTTTAATTTTCAGAAGTCACACCATTGAAAGCACTTACTCTGGACCTCTGAATGAGGCTTGCTAGGTTTTTTAGTACGATCTGTATCATCAGCAAAGCCAGTACTGCACCAGTGACTCTGGAAGAGAAAACAAGGCTTTTGGAAGTGCTGCACATAGAGGAACAGAATGGACACAAGGAGAAGCAGAAGAGCAAGACTTAACATTGTGAATAAATGCCAGATACAGCATACGTGCTTCACTACTTTGAAATGGTGTGGCTGAAAATAGTTCAAAACTCTCAGTACAAATGAAAACATGCACTAGCTACGCTAGCACGGAGCAAAGAGAAGAAATGGGGTGAAAGCGGACCTGAGACTACTTACAAAGTATGCCACTTCTCAACACATGCACTAGAGTATCTCTGAAAGGCAACGGGAAAGCAGCTCTGGGGCCTTGAATTAGAACCTTAAAGTGAACTGTATCTATTGACTTATCTGAAGTATGCATATTTATAGACCAAAGAGGATGATTACGAAAAAAAAAAAACGAGAAAAAAGAGCGAAGCAAAACCTGTGACATTAAAACTGCTTTCCTTGGCATCAGGTACAATGGGTGAAAGGGCCTTCTCCATCTTATAACTAAAATTTATGATTTCACTATGCTGACCTGTATGGAAAAACCCCCATGTCTTTAATTAAAATTTGAAATTGCACATTCAGAATAGATCACCTTGCCTGTATCACAGTTACCCTGAAGATTAATGTCTATCATTAATATTACTCAGTTGGCAAAAAGAAGACTTAGCCATCAGAAATTATCAAGAAAACACAAGTAACTGTGTTAATGCAGTGGCAGGCTGATGGAGGAAGACAGCCTGCTGGCGTCTTTGGAAACCTTCTGAAGACAGAACTATTAAGCAGACCAACCACCAAAATGAAAAGCTGTAGGGGAAAAGAACCCAACCAAACCAACCATTAACTCACTTGTGCTTCTCACCACTGAATCCTTACCTGTATTGTTCAACTTTTTTACACACATCATGCTCCTCTTATTTTTTTCCCTCAGGACAACATTCCACTAGCCATTATTTTTATCCACACAAAGCTCTTAAAACTTAACCAGATATACATGAATAATGTATACGGACAGCTCTGTTAGGACTCTGCAATTTTAAACTGTTTTGTTTGATGGAGGCCTTGCAGAGAAGTTGTAAAACTAGCCCTGCTTTGAGAAAAAAACACCACCAACAATAAACACCTCACTTGCTACTGCACTGTAAAACTCTAACAATTTTTCACTTTCTGCTGGAGCACAGTTTAAGAGGCAGACATTTAAGCTTCAACTTCCTTTCAAGATGTTAACCTGTTCTGGGTTCTTTCAGAAAGCTTGGAAGCCATCTAGCTTTTATGCTTCTGAACATATGTTTATAGTATTAAAAAGAGAAGATTAAAACCAACCAACCAAACAACCAAAACCAAAAGGTATACTTAGATAGGAATGGCCCCTTTCTTTTCTGGACATAAGAAATGGATATTTAAATTAAGCTCATTCTTTGGCAGTATGAGAGCTTTTAATGAATCACAAGTTTCACTGGATTCCAAAGCATTTATGATGCAGTTCTTGAGGAACTGGGTTTTAAATAACTGCTTTGGATTTCCTCTTTGATACATCATACAGGCTCTATTATATCACAGTTGCAGCCATACTCACTGATTATTTTTCATATTAATTTAGGCTATTGCTTATGGAACATATTTTATTTAGTGTTTTTTTAATTATTATTTTTAATTTATTTCCACACTTCTCTGAACAGTGAGAAATACTGGACCCTAATTTTTAATAAACCTATTACAAGAATAAATTAGAGGTTCCTATATTTTTATTCCTCTTAAAAAATCTCTTTCAGTGTTGCAGCACATTTTAGGTACTACTCAGTATCAAAACCAAGGTCTTCTGCATATGTAAACACATAAACACTTGGGAGAATTAAGTAAAGTGTAGACATATTCAGTAAACAGTCTGCCATTCAGATCAGTCCAATCAGGTAGGGAAAAAAGAGTAGCTGTATTAGAATGAAGACTTGGCTTGTACTGCCCATCAGTGAGCTCTGCCTGAGTTTGAACCCTGAGTGTGGGGCATTTGATAGGCTCACAGATGGCATGTGTTAATGGAGATTGTTAATTATTATTTTCTCAATTACTTGGCCCAGGAACTAGAGATTGGAAAAGACTTCTGGGTATTTTTTGGTCTCTTGAGAATAAGGTGAGCTACTGCAATTTTCAAGGTGCTAGATTTGTTTCTCTGGAGAACCACATTACAATACATGTTCATGAAATTGTAGCAAATTGGATCATTTAGATTTCTCACTCACGGGACCATCTATACTACTGCGTGAAGATTCTCTGCACAGAGAATCCACTAGACAGGAAGAACCACATAGGTGGTTTGTGAACAAAGGTGGCAAACTGCAAAAAGCACCCTAAATTCTGTTACACTGTGAAAAATTATGGGAGGAGTGAGTAACCAGGAATATTTGGTGTACTGAGAGCCCCTGCAGCCACCCCCATTACAGCAATCCTTGCTCACCCAATGACAACAGAGAAGGAAAGATGCAAAAGTTACTGTATGGAATATTAACTAGGCAAGCACCAAGAAACTTCTGTGGTGTACATATCTTTAATTTGGTTTTGCTCAAGAGACTTCCACTAGAAATGATGCCTTTAAAGGGCAAAAGACATAACGTACAGTTTTCTTCTAGAAATGTATTTTGGCTGCTGATTGAAAATATTTTACAGTATTTTAGACAGAATGTATTCAAACTGAAATGTATTCAAATGTATTCAAAACTGCCATATTTCCCAAGTGTTCTGGTTTCCAATACCTATACTACAATAATATCCGAATGAAGATACTTAACACACATCCTTTCTTGTATGCATTACAAAAGCTCTTTCTAAAGAGAAAGGCTGAAGGTCTCCTCTCTATATAAATAAATCTCAGTTATTGTGCTTGCAACTTTTTAAGTGAGAGCCATTGTTATGTATGTATTAGGAGATTACACCCAAAGTTATAGTTCAATAGAATGGTTTTGGTTAGAAGTAAAATACACTGATTGAAAACAAACTTTTCCTTTTTTTTTTTATTGGTATGAGAACCCTAAGAATTTTCATTCTTTCTTACAGATGTTATTTATTGAAGAAAATTAAGTAGAGGTGTTCACAGCAGTCACTAGGAGCTCTGAAAAACATTCTGCAACTCAAACAGTCCCTGCCCCTACATATGCCATATACACCTCTCATGGGACATTATACAATAAAGAAAGAAGGTGATTAAGTGATTTGTGGCTTTCTGTAACCATTCAACAGTATTTAGATTTGACTATAAATGTGTATCTTACTAAAATACAACTGAAAAACATCCACTGCTGGATGAGTTGAAGATTCTCTCCACACTGGTCTCATTTCTTCAGCACTGCTTCTTTCCTTATTAGATAGCCCAATTTTGTGAGTTCTGAATGTATTAAAAATATTTTGAAGACAGGATGTACTAGCCCTATAATAAAACTGCAAAATTGAAGGTCAATTAATTCTGGAATTACCTTCCTAGAAAGCAAGCCTTTGGTGGCAACTATGATTTCTTTCATCACATTATCAATTACCTGAGACACTTAAGTCACTCTTGCATGGTTTGGATGGAATAAATAGTGCTATACTGTTTATATCCATTACAACATCTGTTATGTTGTAAGCATCGCTAGCACTACATGTATTCTAAGAATTGAAGTAAAATGCTAACTACAAAAACACAGTTTAAAATGAAAATGATTTCTTTTCATTGGGAAATTGCAATTCTATTTAAATTTCTTCTGGGTAATCGAAGAAAAATACTGTCATTTGTGCTGAAGTACAGTAGTTTAGGAAATAAAAATACATTCCTTCCAAAACTTGATAAAATATTAAGTTACCTTATTAACAGTTACCTGTTATTGTGGAATTGTGGAATGCACAGTACAACTGATGTAAATCTGTGTAGATTCACTGAAATCATTGTTACTTTGTCAGGATTTTCCAAGCTGATTTACCAGCCTCTTACTCAAAAGCTTGCATTACATCATCAAATAAGCACCACCTTTTGAGGAATATTATTACAGGTCAGTAAAGAGCAGACAAATGATAAGTACGAATCCAGAATCTCTTCTGTCAAATGGATTTTAGGTGTTCACTGTCATTCTGGAGGTATGAAGTATCTACCGTGTACCTGAAGCTACAAGTTAAAGAGATATCATTATATATAATGTAAATTTTTCCAATTAAGGGGATCTACTCTGCTACTGATATATTTAATTTCTGCTAGGTATGAAATACAGGCCAAATAAGAAACTGGTCTTCAACACAGTTAATATTTATGATTGACTTCACAATAGGTCAAGTAAAAGTATATAATAATACTATATAATAATATAGAATACACAACAATGTATTCTGTATAACTTCATAAAATAATTAAATTGGGATGAGATGTAAAAATATAGCCACCCCTAAATTTTTTGCTTCCTCTTGAATGGAATGCCAAGAAAACACGAAGGAATTATAAAAAAAGAGTAACACGACTTCAGGAGAATATTGCATTACAGAGACAAAACATTTTAAAGATGGTAAAAAAGATCTTTTTTGCTAAACAGATAAAAATATACCTGCTTTTTTATCAAATATGATACTTATATTAACGCTAGAAAATAGGCACAGTGTGGGTTTTGCTTCTCAGCATGTATCTGTAACAAGAGAAAAGTAAAAAATGTTTGCAAAAGAGATATCACTACTGCTGGATCCATAAATTAAAAGAGCAACAGCCAGCAGGCTCCGAAACAGCAAATCAACAGAGATTAAATGTTATATGCAAATAAGGAGAACATCATATTGCTAGAAAAAAATCTGTGAAACGAACATCCTATGTCTCTATATATTGACTGCAATGTGCTTAGTACAGCTCTAACAACCAATGGTAAATTTAGCCTTAGGCTAAGAACTCCCAGAGCTCCACATGATTTTCTGTTTTAATGGAAAGTAAAAAATTAAATAACTTAGAATTACTGTACAGTCACTAGTACAGTAAGGTTTTGCAATAATACAGCTTATCTAATGCATCTGGAGAAACATTAAATATAGGAAGAACAAAACAGAAAGGCACTTCACTACTTGAGAAGACAAAAAATGCATGTGGATAAAGAAAAATTCAGAGAACCAAGTTTTCAAAAGCGCCACAAGTTCTTCATATATAGTAAGCAAGGACAGATATTCTCAGCGGGAAGCTAAAGGAAATAACATCAATGTGGACTTCTTTACATAACTTCTTGCACATTTCTCAGTTTATTCTATCAGTAGCTTTGTGCTCCTGCATAACTCATCCAATCCCTCTGAAGACTTCTTACATAGGAAATGCAATTAAAATGAAAAATGTAAACAAACCTAAGCAGTTTTGCCACTGTAGTCTACATAAAACATTCTGGAGAAGCTCCATTGAAAACTCCCATTCCAGGAGCAAAACGCTCACCTACTTTCCTGAAAAGCCAATAAAAAAAGTATTCCAAATGAACTATTTTTTTGTTCTGAGCTAGACAATCATTAAGAGTATCAGAAAAGAAAAATAATTTGGAGAGATCAGGTTCTATTTTGTCTTCTGAGTCTGCATATCCTTACGTGCATCTGAAGCCTAGACTTAAAGGATGCAACAAGTTTGACAGAAGGTTTATGGGTTTAAGAGAAAACATGGGCTGGGCAGGGGTGTGGGAGAATCATAAAAGAAAGGGCTCGTAAAGAGAAATTTTGAGCACAAAAAAGCACCAGTTCCAGCTAGTATTATATATAATTAGTGCATTTGAATTCCTCTTTGTTTAATCTGTCACTGACAAAGGTTCAATTTAGTCTGACCATCCCTACCATGTCCCCATCCTCACTCCAACCCCCACCCCTTCAGGTTTTCCCTCCAAAATTATTTGCGAGTAACACAAAAAAAATTTGCTAGCCTAGCCAAGAAGCACAATAAAACTCAAACCACAAACCCCAATCAAGATAACCAGAAAAGGTTCAGAATGGAACTAAACAAAGAATCAGAAAAAGAAAGTAACTGCAATATAATAAAGGTTGAAACAAACTTTCCACTAACTTAACACAAATTAAAGTTTTCTTTTAAGTTTTTTTACCCATTGTAATCTGACAGATGATTCTTTAGGAAGTAGTGAAGGCTTCAGAAGAAATCATCTAATTATATCAACATTTGTTTTCTTGTAAAAATCCAGCCATCTATTGTAACAACTTAAGAGTTAATGAGTAGTCTTTTGTTCTCTTTTGTTAAAAAAATACTTAGCTAGTTAATGAAACCAAAACACAAAACCCCATGTAAAAAACAGGAAAAGAAATAACTAAAATTTCCTAGGATTCCCATGGGTTGCCTTCTTGCTACTACTCTGTGAGAAAAACAAACCTGTTTCCACCCCTCCAACTCCTCCTGTCCAAAAGAGTAAGGACAATCCATCCAGGAATGCAACCCCCCCAAGAACTTTCAGGCATAAACCTCAAGTGCATTATGTAAGATTGTGAAGGGAAGACTTTTTTTCCTGATATAAAGTTTTCACGTAAATTACAATTCTCAGAGTTCTTGGCGGGGTAGGAATCCTATGGCTGATACTATATTGTCTGATCTGCCCCACGGAATCCCATCCAGGCCCAACAGCAAGGCTCTGAAGGACAAACTGCGATCACGTGGGAACTGAAAAAAATGAAAGGTAAACCAAAGTAAAGTATAACTGTGAAGCATAAGGGACCTTCACGAAAGTAAGCAACTAGAAAGACATTTGGGGCACCAGGTAAATGGGGCTTTTCCGGGAGCTACCAGGTAAATCTCAAACTGGTCTCATGATCCATGAGGGTTGTTAAAGACAATTTCTTAATAAATTAGGAGAAAGGGCTTTTGCAGCATGCAAAGGCATAGAGCCTTTTCAATATATGAGGGATAAGATATATTTCCTGAGCAACAGAGAACCTGGAAATTCAAGTCTCTTCCTTTGTATCTTAAAATTATGCATTGTAAAAGATGCATTAAAAATAGGCTCCAGAAATAGAGTGATGATGAAATACGATGGTATGGAACTACTGTCCCAAGCAAGGGCAACCAACACAAAGCTATCTTTATCCCATCATTATGCTGAAATTAGACAAATGGTTTGAGAAAAAGTAAGTTTGCTAATGGTCTGTAACACAGTAACATTGCATCAAAGTAATCTGATCCCACAACACATTATTCCAAGCAGACCATCCAACCAGGAAAAAGAAAGGTATCTAAATGTTGTCACAAAGCAGCCAACAAACCTATTTCCCCAAGCCTATGAAGTTACAGAAGTATTGTTCATCCACTGCAAGTCTTCAAAACCAGAAGTAACTAGAGCTAACAGTATTCAGGCATGTGTGTAGCACAGTTATAAAAACATATTCAGCACCATGTGACCATTTTGTAAGTGTGACATACAGAATTAGGTCACTTCCAGTAAAAAATGTGTAAATTTTAAACTGTGCTAGTGATGTTAACTTTTTCAAATGGAAGGGGGGAAAGGGTCCATCATGCCATATCTTCATCAATAATTCTGTTTACTGAGAAAGCAACAAAAAAACCAGCACAGATTCCTTATTCACGACTTTTCTTTAAGTACGCAAAAGTTAACCTGCAGCTCACCCAAAAGAACGGTGTGTGCCTATGCACAAAGTTGTATAAAATGGGACAACAGGACAGGATTTCCTGGCACAAATATTGCTACTTTTGGTTTCCTGCATGACACTTCTTGGCTGAACATGTTCTGCTGTTGAAACTGGAAGTGCATACTGTTTCTTTACTATTGAATTTAGATTCCCCAGAAGAGATAAAAGGGTGGTTCTTTTTTTTCTTCTCTAGGCAATGACCATTTCAAGCCATGTTTTACTTCTAATTATCTTCATAAAATTTGATTCAAATACTTCCCTGTTTTCACATTCATGATGAAAACTGCACAGTCTGGCACTTGGAAATATGCAGACATTTTAGCTATTTTCAGTAATGGAAATTAAGTTAAGTTCAAAGTAAGTGAAAAAAACAGATGACACACAACAGAATATCACACCTTTTGTGTTTGTTGCATTGTACTGCAATTTCAGAAACAGCGAAAAACACTATGCAACTTAATGCTTACCATACTTGCTAAACGTCAATAGCAAATATATTAGTCTTTCTGTACAAGTTTTACGCAAACTTCCAGACTGGACAAATAACTATGACGAAATTTTTTTTACAGTTCCAGTTATTTGCTACTTGTAATTCCTGCTGAAGGCAGACATTGAACTTGCACAGTAAAATACAATAGCACAAAGACAAGCTTATATAGCATGCAGCTACTGAATTGTACAGAAGTTAAAAAAAATTTAATTTATCTCCTGAATTTTATGCCTTTATTAATATGAACTAATGATTTTTTTCCTCTTCTTTCCTGAACATTTACTAATAAATTCCTAAGCATTACTACAAATCATGCATGCTCCAATATATGAAGACTTTGGTACGTGTAATTGTCATGGTTTAGCTAGCTCTTGTAAACCAGGCAAAGAATTTTTTCCCTTCCCCCCCTGGCCCTCGGTGCATAGCTATTAGGTGAGTACTTAGGTGAACAAAAGAACTAGCTGGTAGGCTAATGGCTGAAAAATTAGTCTCCTAGGAAATGGGGGAGACAAAAGGCTAATGTTTACCTTTTTCTCTCGTCTCCCAGGCAATGGGGGGGGGAAGGAGTTTTTGGTGGGCTGGGTGGTGGCTGGAACACAGGTCGGGGGTGAAGGCTGGTGGTTCCTGTGGCTCCACGACCTGTTTACCAGTTGCAGATCTTGCTCCGATTTCTTTTTCATCAGAGAGGAGCTGTTGTGGTTTTGTCTGGAGGTTTTGTTTTATTTTTTTCCCTTTTCCCTTTCACCTTTCCCGTTTGTTTTCTTTCGCTGGCGCTGGTCCGGGCACAACAGCTTGGGGGCAGGGTGTGGCTGTAACAGCATCAGAGGGGAAGCTTGCTGCTGCTCTCTGCTCAGCCGTGGCTAGCTGCAGGCCCTGCCTGAAGCAAATTCTGACCAGCTGAAGATCATGAGTTTTTTTCATTGGGAGAACTTTCTGTTTGTTGCTGTTTTCCCTTCCTCCCCTCACTCTCCTCTTTCCCAGTGTGGGAAGGGAAAGGGAACTGAGTTTTTTCTGTTTTTTTCTCCGACACACCCCAGAGGCTGTTCTTCTTTCTACCCCCCCCACCACGTGGTGGCAACCAGTGATCCAACAGCGCCAGCTGGTGGCTGCTACAAGACATTACAAGCTCTGCGTCTCCAGTGGTCGGACAGTGCCCTCTATTGACTGTGGTTGGAATTGCACCAAAGGGCACAAATTCGAACTGTTTACTTTTCCTTTTGCCTGTTTATCAGTTTGTTTTTGAAGGGGATTATTTGTGGGTATAGGAGTATTGTTTGGCTGTTTTACTTGGGTTTTTTCGTGTTTCTGTCAATACACACATACCTTTTAATAAAGGGCTGTTAGTTTTCCTTTTCCATAATTTGCTTTTCCTTCAATCAGGCCCTCTTAATTTTGGATTTATAATTGCTTAGAGGGAGGAGTTTGGGTCTTTTCTCATGACTCATCCTGAGCAAAAGACCCTTGTCTCATTTAAACTGGGACAGTAATGTATGAATTTTCCTGTGTAGCCCAACATTGTTTTTTACATCAACTGGAATTTGGTTCTAACTTTATTTTTATTAATGTCTTTCTAATACAGCATACAGGGCTGAACGATTTCTCTATGCTTTTAACTGATATTATCCAAGATGTTGGATTTTTTTTTTTTATTTAATAGTGAAACAAGTTAACATAAAGCTATTTTAGCACAGATAACTTAGGATTGGCATGGTTTTATCCAGTCTGTTCCAAAATTACTTTAAACAAAATGATTTTAAGCAGTGTGGAAAAAAAAAATATTCTCACAAAAATGTTAATCAGAAGATACACAATCATTGATAGATTTTAAAATCAATTTTTCAAAATAACTTGTAACTTTTTAGGAAAGAACATCAGTATCACATCCCCTTTTAAAAACCCACAAGTGTCTGTACTAATAAAGCAAAAAATAAGAGCACTACTAATCAGTGTTAGTAAAACAGGATAATAAAGGAACAGTATAGTTTTCCAAAGCCACTGAGACAAATCTTACCCTAGTAAGTGACTACATGATCATTCATCTCAGTTATGAAGACAGCTACGTTATTAGAGCTTAATGACTGCTTGGTATGAAGTATTTTTGTTCTCTGCCTGTTTTTGCCATGACTGATATTCTCGGCAAGCTACGAAGTAAAAAACTAGACTGCTGCAATGAAGTCCTTCAGTGCTGTGTCACATCTGATGCTCACACAGCTCACTGCCTTCCTCTCCTCATTAGGGCCTCTTACATCAGTATCACAAATACCAGAGCCCAGACTGAAAACACTACTTCTGATTTTAGGGTTCCTCACTTCTCACTGAAATGAGAAGAACCTGGTGCCTAAAGCCTTATGTGAATCTAAAACAGGGTACACACAGAGCTCATAGAAAGACAGAACTAAGGAGGTAACTGATGAAACATCCTTTTTTGATAAAGCATCTGCCTACTGTGTTTACACTGTGTGAAAAGCAGTCAAGAAGCTGTTTCATTGACACGAACAACACACTAGGCAGACATAGCTGCACTGCCTTGTTCTGTCGTAAAAGCAATTGCATCAGAGGAACAATGTAACAGCCCCCCTACTCCCAATCCCTGAATGACTGTACCTCACAATTTATATAAATACTCATATACCAAGGTGAAAACCTGCTTCTTTATAACAACTATCAGCCACTTCCCTGACTCCCTTGAGATGCTTGTTTTGGTTGAGTTTTCAAGGCTATTTCATTAATAACTTAAGGTCTAACTGAAGTATTACTGCTTTGCTTGCCTCCTCCTTTTCTATTTACAGAGATAACAAGTATGACTCATATGCATATTAAAACATTGTCTTCCTGAGTTAATGGCCAGAAACCTAAGTTGCTTGTGCTGTTGTTCATAGCTTCAATACCAACAGAAGGTATTAACAAGTTTACTATCAGCCTCACCGTTATTTTTTTTTTGCTGCTAATACTCAAGGGAAGTTATGAAAAGCAGAACTGCTTTTTTTCTAGAAATCTTAAGGAGGAGAACCTAAAACAAAGCCTCAGACAGCCATAAAGGGAAAATATATACAGAACCTTTCAGAAATAAAGGTTCCTCCTCTACCTTGAGCAGGACTGACAACGCCATCACCTTTCAAAGGGGAGTTCGAGAAATTCCAGTCTAGCACCTTTATGATATATCACAAATAAATTAGAGAATACCACCTTTCCTTCTTCAGCAGATATTCACTGGGTGTTACCAACACTTTAAAAACAAGTACTGCCCATAGTGGATTTGTATCTGTTTGGTTGATGTGGGGTTTTTGTGGGGTTTTGTTTTTGTTTTCTTACAATCATTATTTGCCTGACTTATAATCATTTGCAAATACGAATCTTTCTGTTTTCATATCATTTAGACAGTGACAGTGGAAGGTCAAAAAGCAAGTGTGTGCATTAAAAAGACCAGAGGTGGTAGTGCCGGGAAAAAAACAGAGTGATGACAGAAAGCATCAGCATTTGTGTACTACAAACTGACTATGCATAATCCCGCAATTTCCAAAATTAGGATTAACTTGTTACAACTTCTCACAGAAGACAGATTTGTTAACCCTAAAAAAAAGTAAGAGAAAAGGAATTGCTGAAAGTGGAATTAGCAGCTTAGACATCAAAATCCCTTCCCTGTGTCTAGAAACTGATAGTACAATTAGCAACCTATTAAAAACAGCTTTAAAATGCTGTCAGACATATACAGCAAAGAGTAGAGAGAAAGAACTGATGCCAGAAGAGGCAGCACTAGTTTTGTCACACTGAAAGAAATTTACTGCTGCTTGCCTTGAACCGCATTTGTTGAAGCTAGCAACTCTTTTCCCGCTTTTTACACAGCAAACATTAAAATGAAAGTATTTTTGAAGGTAAATTCTTTACAAATTGCCTTAATTACCAGTTTAATTGTAGTTAAATCACTGCTGTTTCATATCCACAATACAGAATTTCACCAAACTAGTAATGATTAACACTTTGGTACAATGATGTTATAAAGGCAGGAAAGTTTTGTTTCATTCACAGGTCAAAAAGGGGAAGAAAAAACAGGCAATCACCATACTCAAATTCATTTGCCTTAAATCTTCTTTCTCTCTTTGAAGTAATTAACATTAATGTTAATTTAAATGCTGTGGGATATTATGCAATATCCATATTTAGGCTCTTAGCTTTAGTGCTTGTGGTAAAACTGACATTTTCAGGGCCATATGAGACAATGAAAGTGACAGGGATCGAAGATACATCCCTACAGCCTACTGCAGCTCCCCAGACGTGTGAGAGAACCTATCTCAAAGAGACTGCGTAGGTCATGGTGAACCAAACCTCAGCACTATTCTTCACTTTAAGGCCCAGTTATTAATATTTCAAGCCTAACTACTGGTGTCTAAGAGGTCTCCACATAGCATGATATTGTAAGATGAAAGACAGTACAGACTAACACTCTGAATGAAAAAATTCCCTCAAAGCAGAAGACTTATTTTAATAGGTGTGAGCTTTTCCCTTTTTCTGTAATTGGTTGTGCTGAGGAAAAAAAATTCTATGAAGTACAGAAGAAAATACTTAATTCACTTACTGATTTTACCTATAAATGACAACAGTGCTGGCATACGTATTTTAAGAGTGGAGATTTATCATTGTTTCTTTCCTTAGATTCAGGCTGATGTAGGGAGGCATAATTAAGAGAATACAGATGTCTGAATTTTGGGTGTGGTATGGTTATGGTTAAGCACATTTTTACTCAGCCTTTCAAACTCCAGTTTCTAAGACAAAATTACTTCACAGTGAAAGCACGCATTACATTTCTGCTTATTGTAAGGATGAGATAGTTACTGTCTCTTCTTTTCATGTATCATGCACCAGGGGTGTCTGTACTGTGCAGTGCTGCCAACTACAGACCCAAACTTATGGCATTGTTTTACCTTTAGTTCCTCAGCCCCTTGGAAATACTTATTTTTAACAAGCATTGCAGTAAAATTCCCTGGAACTCTGCAGCTGGTATAAACTCGTGCCTGCCAAGTAGGTGCTGTAAGACACAACTATATCAGGAAGTCTGTATTCCACAGCCATCTTAACCACATTTTGTCCAGCTGTATAAAGCCGTGTCAAATACTGATCCATTTAATTACTTCCATGACCCTTGCTGCTGGAGAAAACAGAGTCTCAGAAATGCATCAGCTTCCAGAAAATCAAGAATTTCAAAAGGAATATGGGAACCAGGCACAAACCACAGCACTATAACAGGTCTCATTTATCATTCTCCTCTTACACTCTTCAGCAGATTACAATTGCACAAAATCTGAGAGGGAGAATATCCGAGGTGAAAGAAAAAAAAAAAAGACAAACCTTAATACAAGGAAACAGATCTAATTGCCCAATATAAAATGAAGAGGAAAAAAAAGTTGTCTAGGGAAAAAATATTATTTTATATATATATTTATATATATATTTATATATATATAAAAATATATATTATTTTTAATTATTAAAATTAATTAAATAATATATATTTATATTATTTATATATTATTTATATATATTTATATATATTTATATATATATATTTATATATATATATATTATATATATTACCCTGTTGAGAAATAACTATGTCATGTTCAAAGAATAATGAGACCATCTGAATACTGGAGAAGCATTACTAAACAAAAATCTCTCCAGGGACTAACACTTACTTTAAAAAGTAAGGTTCTTGACTACTCAGTCTATGTATCAACTATGTCCCTCCCCTCACCCGTGTTTCTAACGCTCCCTCCTCCCTGCCTCCCCCCAGCATATTTATTTAAATTTCCTCTCATTGTAATAGCTTCATATGAGAAATCTAATTTTCATCCCTTTCCCAAGAGGGAAGCATTTGTAAAATCTAATTCTTGTGTACTTTGGACAAGTAATGAAGGACACAATGAAAAATTGCATTAAAATGTTGAAATGTCAGAATTTGATTGCATTTTATGTTTCACTACAACCAGACAGCTACAACATCTGCATGGGATGCATTCATAACAGGTTGTTTTCTATTGCATATCCTAGCCAACAGACAATAAATTGAAGAAGACCTAGTGGATCAAAGAAATGCATCCCAATGCGATTTTAAAATGTAACTATGAATAGTACTGACTTCAATGAAGAAAAATTAAAACCACTGCCATTGTAGTTTTTTTATTTGTCAGAAAGGCGAAGCACCATTCACATTGCTGATTCACATGGTATCATCAGACAGCAGCGCACAGGAAGCTCTACAGGAAGACCACAAAAGCTGTAGAGTGTCCAAAAACGGACAGACAGGCAGAAACATACCAATAAGAGCATACACACACCACTGGAATCAGGAAACGATGGAACTAGTGAGTGAGCAAGCTATAGCTCCTCCCCATCATTAATATTAGATCCTCAAAAATCTACTTCTCCAAAATGTACGTTTCTTTTCTGAAGCAGATATGAGGAAAAATTAAGTAAATTCTAAAACCCATCAGGGAGTTACTGTTTAAAACATTTTTCAATGCAGTGAATGAGTACACTGCTACAGCCAGGGCACCCAGTGCAAGTCATTGTTTATCACACAAGAAGGACATGAGCTACAAGGCTGTACTGTCATGCCACTCTCTGATTAGGATGGTTTTATTTATAAATATTGCCCCACAAATGAAGGTTTTGTTTAAAACAAGGCCTTTCATGATGAATCTAATAATGAGGTCACACAATTTGTTTTCCTGATCAGTAGCGCCAGAACTACCCACAGGTGAAATTAAAAAAATTCCAAGACTCAGCTTGGGAAAATGCCGACAGGTATTCAGACGTTTTTAAAAGAACAGGAAGATTCGTTTTGCAAGCAGTAAAGGAACTATTACCAACACAGTATCATCACACAAATTCTAGAAGAACACACTTTTGAAAAATAACAAGCTTAAAAAAATAGACATATGCCCTCTAAATCACAAATGGTTCCTTAAAACCTTCCTGACCATACCTCAAATACCACCTGCACGGTCTGTGTTCTCTCAGAAATGCTTCACTGATCTCAGCATGCAGGTTCCTTTACAGCCTCTGAGAAGATGTGTCTATTCATACATTCCTCAATTTTTTCATACATATTCTTCAACACCTTCCTTTATGAGCAAGTTTGAATCAGACAACTCCAACTTTCTTTAATAAAAGTCCATTTTATACTGCATACATAACAGTAGATACATGCACTAGTCAAACATTCTTCATGTCTTTTAGTAAGTAAAAATGTCTCAGTCCAATAGAAATGGCTCATTACTGAAGACTCAATTTCTTTTACTGAAGGAGAGCCTTCAAAAGCTGCTCACGAAGTGGCAAGTGGTTAGAAAAACTCCAGCTTTTTCAAAATCAGGAATATGTATTGAAGTTAATTCCACCCCCAAATTCTTACTTCACAGCTAAATTAAAATATCCACAAAAATATTCTGGAAAAATGTCATCACATTTAATTTTATCCTGTGCCCTTCTTTTATTTGCAGACTACTGCCTGCAACAGAACTTATAATATCTCGTATGTTTTTACACTGTTTTGAATGGCTTTATTTTCAATCCTTCATCATTACTCTTTCAAATTTTCAAAGGTCAAGGCAGTATTTAAAAGTTAGAGTGACAGAGAAAGTAAAAGAAGAGAAGGAGGAAAAAATAACTAAAGAAAATCCATAAAAATCTAGGGTTGTAAGAAAAAGTAATTAAAGCTTTACTACAAAATATTTCAGCTTTCAAGAAGTTTTAAATACAGATTTTGAATGAAAGCAACTTTAAAAAAATGCACAGGGTGGAAGGAATAATATAAAAACATACATTAAAACTTTCTCAAATATATTCTGTCCCAGAAATCAGTTTTACCTGATTCCACGGGAATTATGAGTGAGGTAAAACCTATTAGTAAATTATATCTACAAATTGGCTTAGAAGATTAACAATTAAACAATAAGCCAAATTTTAACTCTGGCCACATAAGGAAAAATAGAAATCCATCATCAGAAACAACCTTAACTAGAAAAAACCTTTTCCACAGTATCACCTGCCCCAGCCAAGACTCACAAACTCTTATACATGACAGGACTAATGAAAAGGAGACATGTGACAGGTAAAGAAATGCTGTGAAGCAAACCTTGTTATTTACCACCCCTCCAACCCAATATTCAGCACTCTTTGTCATAGTTGAGACAGTTCACAGAAGTGACCTGCTCATAATAAATGATTTTCTTACCTACCCACTATCTTAGGTCCATCATAATATTAAACAATTTGCAGTCAAGATCTGTACACTTTTTTGCCAAGGAGGAAGCACACAAACAAAACCTTGTGGTTTTTTGTTATAAAGCTGTTAAAAAAACCTTAAAATGCAACATGACTAATGTCATGCTTAGATTTTCCCTTGCCTTAGATTACTCTTCCAGAAGCAATACACTGGATTCTTGCCTCATTACTCAACTTTATGCTATCACCCAAAGTGAATACAAAGTCTAAGAGTGGAGCTACACAGGCCCATATCCTGAAAACAGGTAGGCATATGATCAGACTGAAGTTTGAAGACCTCTATGGGGCAACACATCCCACAATACAAAACGAATTATACTTGAGAAACAAAACCAAACCAACAAACAAAAAGGAGGAGTGGGCAGAGGAAGGGCAGGGTGGGTTGTGTTTTGATTGCTTTTTTTTAAACAACTCTTTTGCCAAATCAAAGCTGAATTTTATTACAAGACAATACCTACTTGCATCTCAGACGTTACAATTTTTATCATATAGGAAGCACAAACTGAACAAGACACGGACAAAACCTAGAGAAAAATATGGTCCATTGCAGCAAACCTTATGTCGGACAACTTGTGTGTTACTAGAAATTACAATGAAGAAATCAATAACTTCTACTCATTCAACATAATATAACCACAACACAACTGGATCTGAATTCTTCAAAGAAGTTTACTGTGGGAAAGAAATATTTCCAGAAAGTTTCAGAGGAAAATATGACAAAAATATTTCATTCTGAAATTATTTTATAAATAAATGCTAGATAACCCTAGCCTATCTTCTGCAGAAATTAATTAAATAATTAGTAAGCTATTACTTTTAAATACTTTCCTCTAGGAAATGCTTACATATGATTATATATTTTCTCTATAAAATTATATTGCATAAATACTCATATTTATATAATGGCTGTTAACGATGGAGAAAGTTGGAACCATTTCCAGAGTACACAATCTCATCACCTTAAAATATATGCCACATTCCTATTACATACAAAAAAAGATGCTAAGCATACTTCACATTTTCATGGTCAGAGAACACACACGAACATTCCCTTTCAAACACACAATATGCTGTGCAAGCAAAATAATAAAAAGACCAACATATCTTAAGTAAAATACTCAGAAAGAAATTAATTAAAAAAAAATGGTAGAAGCCTGCTTTCCTACATTTACAGTCCTTTATCGAGTGTGTGAGTGATCATTAAATCTACAATAATCGCCCTGCATTATTACCACCCATTCGTTCTTCACATTAGCAGAAACAGTAAAGGAATGGAACTGTACAGATAAAACATGGCCATCACGCCTTACATGAGTGTTTTTGTCTATGTCTTACCACTTCTCATTAGCAAAGGGCAGTTAATAATATAAAATGTCATATTTAAACATACAAAGAGCTTCATCTAAACTGAAATATTAAAAAAGGAAGGAAGAAATCTTTTTGCACTGCAAAAAGAGTAGCTAGTTTTCAGACTTACGATGAACAGCAAGCTGACAGTTTCCTCATTTCATATCAGTAAAATTACCTACTACTTAAGTGGAGAAAGGAAGGGTTCATTTACCCATGTGTTTACTTTAAATAAAGATATGCTCAGCTCCTCATGGGAACATTCAACCCTGCTTGTCTAGTTTACTTCTGAGACATAATCATTTTTCCTACGCACTTGGAAAAATAGCTAAAACATGCTTCTTTTGGGATGAAGTATGAAACAGTTAAGCAGGACATAACAGAGGAAACAACCAATTTAGTAATCCATTAGAGCAAAACAGAGAAAAGCAACAGATCTCTGTTCTAAGCAAGGACCAAGCAAATGAGAAAGGGAACAGGAATGTAAATTACTACATGTATGGGGGCTTTTTATTTGCTTTAACAGTTTATTCAAATATAAAGATGGAGGAGAAAAACAGTAGAAAGTAAGACAAAATGATAGGCCGCAGGTAAGTAGATAAAGATGTGCTGAGGTCAAATGTATGTGGAGTGCCAGAAAAGCAGAGAATGAGAAGAGCAAATGATTGAGAGAGAAGGAGACTGATAAAAATATGAGAAAGACAGCTGAGGAGAGGCTGCTATCCAGGTAGGATTGTCAAAGTCCTCATGAAGGACTCTTTACGAAGCACTCAGGAGGAAACTGCTCATGGCTATATTGGAATCCCTAAAGCTCACTGATCAGTGTCCCCATAGGAGCTATCAGTGAGATGGGCTTTCTCTCATATTATAGCCCCTGGGTGGAAAAAAAAAAGCTATCTTCAGTTCCTTTATCCTGTATGTGGTTAAAGGATCATGACACTTTAAATTTCCTATATGTTTTTCCAGGTTATCTAACTGCAGCAACCTATTTCTTGTGAAAATAATGCATATAGAGCTCTCTTTCTTGGAAGAATTTAACTCTTCTGCAAGACTCCTATTTATTGAGTCATTTTACTTTGGTTTTGAGTGTCTAGAGAAGAATACCTGAGAGAACTTAAATACTAACCAAGTACCATTCAGGTTTCTCCATCTGCTTGAAGAGCCACTTGATTATCCATATTCCAAACCAATAAGCATTTCATTTCACCATCCCAAGAACATCATTCTTGCGCTTTTTTACAGAACAACACCACCCCCAAGTGAAAAACATACCCTCTGAGAGCATATAACTGCTCTTGATTCAGTTGTTCACACACTCTGTGTATCAGATGACGTGGCCATAGGAGGCCCCTTCCTCCAACATATGTTTGTTCAACACCAAATTTCACCAAGAGATCTTGAACACTTAACATCCCTAAGATGTTTACCCGAGACAAAAACTTATGCAATCTGACTCCATACCCTCTCCTGTTGTCCCACTTCTGTCTGTAATATTAACAGTTTGCTTCAACAGATCTGTCTGACATAGAAGAAACAGGATAACAAAGTAAATGTGGACTTGAAGACAATGACAGTAAAATTTTGGACTTTGAAAGCATTTCCCGTATCTGTTTATTATTACTGCAATATATTTTTTAAAGGGAATAGGCATAAACACAGAACGAATTTCTGCAGAAAACACTCTTAGAAACTTAACAACATCTAGGTCTACAATAAAACTTGCTTTTATCTTTCCATCATCTTCAAAAACTTTCCTGTAGCCTGTTCTGCCACTATTATTAACATTAGTTCTATTGCATATGAATATTTAAGTTGCCTCACAGGAAATTAAGGGAATGAGATTCAAGTAATGTTTCCTGCCTGTTAATCACCATGGAGTGACACTTTCCTGATACTGTCCGCTGGAACAGAGAGGCAACTTGTCTTTTGGAAGTTACATGAAAAGGGGTAGTACATGACAACAGTGGTAGCTGGTATTTAGTATAGTGGTAGACGTATTTGTCTAAAAAGACACTGCAAAAAGCATAAACCTGTGTTTAATTTTTTTTAAAAAGTGAATTTGAATACATGTGAAAGTAACATGAGTTAGTTTTGTACATGCACAAAATTTTGCAAAGACAAGCAATTTTCAGAATTGCTTTTAAACATTTCTATCTAAACTAGTGTTTTCCTATTTCGTAAAATACTTATTATTCTAACATTCAAAAGCCATATGGAAACTTCACAACTTCTAGTTAAAAAATAAGTAATGGAAGCACAGTAAAATTTACTCAAAACAAAACTAAAAAGCATTTCCTATGAAAGACAAACTCCTAAGAGAAGCGATCACCCTCACCCATTATCTTAAACCTCAGAAGAGCTCACACTCTGAAGTTTAAACACAAAAAAGAAATGTCTCTCATGTTATAATACTCTATGATCAGTTCTGAGATATCAGAACTTCTAAACACAGATAGTTATATTTCTCAATTGACTTTCACTACTCTGATATTAAATCTTTCAAAACAGTCCAGATTATTATAATATAGGACAATACAATTCAGTCTCTGCCTCTTTAGTTACACTGGTGACTTTGAAGCCAAACACAATTCCACAAGAACTAACTTGCTAAACTTACAATTTGTCTCTTGCTATGTTGATTATATTAAAATAATCCAATCTAAATCCTGTGATGTTGTACATCACACAAAAAAACCATGGCTGCCTAGAGTTAACTAACTTCTTGATACAAGGGCACTGCAAATTGCAGAAGTATTCAGAGATTCAAAACACTTGAACTTTATTAATTCATGGTTAAAAGTATAAAAATTGGTACAGTAAAAGAAAAGCATTTCTACTATAGGCCCGAAATTGCAGAACATAAGGAATTTGTTTAAAAAAGGGTCATTTTTCTTTTGGCCCAACCACATCAATACCAGCTTGACCTGCAATTTTCTAAACTACTGTGCAAAACAGCTACTGTGCTAAAAATATGCTGTTACTCAAACTTTGAGATATTCTCTCCAGAGATAGGACTTCCTAATAGGAGATTCAAATTAATAGGAAGTGCCCTTCCTGTGTTTTCTGGACTCTTAGACTAATGGGTTTGTTTTCAACAGCCTTTAAAAAAAGGAGCAGATTTACCAGCTGATTGGTGTTCATGCTTTAAAGTGAAGTGACCTTGCATACAAAGCCAAAGCGTAGCAAACCACAATTGTCTCTATTCAGGCACAAAGCTATAGCAAGTTCGGGCTTTCCTGTGTTTCAGAAGGAATTTGTACAGGGACTGCTTTGAGAGCCTGTTAGATTGTGACTTCTATTTTACCCTGCATGTAAGCCCTACTAACAACTGATGGGAATGCCTGAGAAGGAGTTGAACTCCTACTTTCAGAAAAGCAATTTTTATGTAGAAAAAGTGAACAATTCTGGCCATGTGTATACAACTATGCCAAAAGTACCTGACTCACTCAGCTATATAAAAACACTATATAAACTCAGCACATCTTAAAAATAAACACACAACAATATACCCTGTAACGTAATACACGGGGAAAAAAAAAATCATAATCTACAATTAGGACTTCCAGATATTAAGGCAAAGCAACAATCAATACCAATTATTTTCTGAAGAAAAATTGTCCTTTAGGATCAACTAACTTTTCAGGTCAGCATGCTTTTTGTGTTACATACAGCAAAAACATGAAGCCAAAAGGCTGAAATACACATGGAAATGCACTTCTCTTTCTAATACTAATTACATATTTGATTTTGATTTGTGAAGGATGAGGGGAAAACAGACAGCTCTGGTTACATACAGTTAGACTAGGAAGTTCAACAGCCAAGAGTCTTATCACTTAGAAAAGTTTTTCAGTCTGTTTCATATGCACAAAAAAACCCCACCCACCATTAACGAAGGTTAACAATATGGATTTTGACAGATGGGATCCTCCTGACTTCTCATTGCATAAACAGAGGCTCCTGCAAAACTCATGTCATTGTAACATTTCATCACCAACAAAGTGATGACCATCTGCAATGACTTCAGCAAATGCAAACGAAAAAACAGTGTGTCTTTAACCTGGTAATAACCTTTATCTTTTCTACTTCTAAATCAGTTGTCTTAAAACACATACAGCAGTTCAATTCTAATAATTAAACTTCATATATACAAACACAAAATGATTTTATTCTTGACCTAAATTTATTTCATTCTCTCCCACTTCATGGAAACTTATCTCCTTATTGTAAATGTCACTGCTTCTTGCTGGTTTCTAATATTTCAAAAAAAAGTATTAGAATAAAAGAATCTTTGAATAATTAATCAGAGAAAGTACTACTTTCATCCAGGATTACGAGATAATTATTAAATACTCTACCACAAGATTGAAAGATATGTGAGTCCTCCACTTGTGAGAGATCTTAAATTCATTTGGCAAAGTTGCTGATAATGGATCAACGGTCAAAATGAGAACAAGTTCCCAGGAACTGTTATCAAATAGTCCCTGGTTGAACAGGGAGGTTGGAGCAGACAACCCACTGTAAACCCTTCCAATCTGACCAAATGCTGTGATTCTGTGATATTGAGAGACACAGCCATGTAACCACATATTCAAGTATATATTAAGCATTTCACTCTCTATCAGGGAATGCTCAAACTATTTTAGTTATCTTACTATTAAAACATAAACATGAAGAAAAAGTGGAAAAAGGCCAGTCAGAGATGAACCTTCCAAACATTTCAAATGTATATTGTCCTTTCACATCACAGTAACAGGATCAATCTCAGAAGAATCTGACTGGTTTAAGGTCTTGTGTGAAAAGTTTAATTTCACCTTCTGTTCACACACAAAAAGATATCCCCACCTATTTTTCTAATAATTTGTATTTTTTCCACTTGTAAAGTGGAACCCTTAAGCAGTAGAGTTCTGCTACAGATCACAAGAATAGTTAAACTGTGCTCTAACCAGAGCATGGCCTGGGAGGAAAAGACAAGAGTAACTAAAGTTTAACTGCAGCCTGCCATTAAACCTCTGTTCTGTGACAAGCCCCCTCAGGCATCTTAACAGAGGTCTCTTATTAAAAGCAGCATATTTGTGTTGTTAAAGTAGAAAGGAGGACAGAGAACTAAACGCAGGGCAAGAAGATGCCCTTTTCTTCCGAGCTTTGAGTTTCACTTCTGTGATGTGTCATTTTTTTTGAGACCTTCAGTATATTTCCTAAAATAAAAAGAGGAAAAGCTTCAGCTACAGAAATAAACAAAAATCTCACCTTGTTATTTTCACACTTGTATGGGATTTTGAGGGTATCCATGGCCTTGATCATGGCCTGCATTGCTGTAAATATATTCTGGTACACCAGTTTTGTAAAGCCCCTTTTGTCTTCATCAGAGTAACCTGATCCATGAATGATTCTCATCTGCTTGATAAATGTGCTTTTGCCACTCTCTCCTGTGCCTGAAAGACAAATAAGAAGGATATGCTTTACCCACTGGACACATACATGACCTTTTTGCACAATGCTGACAGCTTAGTGCAGGGCTGAACAGTGTCAAGTGGTGCTTGCAAGGTAACTACAAGGACCAGCTTAGTGTCAAACAGCAGCATCAGTAGTAACTGAAGAACAACTGAATTAAAATTTGCATTTTGATTTAACAACTAAACTAATAAGCAAAACAAAATTCCAAAATATACATAGTATATATGACTGCATATTTAAAAATCTTACATTCTTAAAGATGTAATTGTTCAAAACCTCTAAACCTATGTAACTGCTATCAGACATTTTATCACAAAAATTCAGGGACTAAGGGGCCAACTCTCAGGACACTACAGTAATCTGTTAGTATTACATCAACAGATACATCTGTATTTTGGTTTTGGTTGTTTTTTTTTCTTTGTTTGGGGTTTTTTTGTTTTGTTGGGTTTGTTGGTTTTTTACTTTTTTGTTTGGGGGTGTGTAGTTGGGTTGGGGTTTTATGGATTTTTGCGTTTTTTTAAGCAAGTATTGTAGCAATCAAAGCCCTGTAAACTTCAATCTCAGAAACGTGTGAAATCACTGTCAAATTAAAATTTGGCTCATATCCATTAACAGGCAGTCATTCCTTCAATTTTTTTTTTCATGTCTTCGTACTTTGTACTAAAAGTAGTTTATTAATTAAATATGACTATTTGTCAACTTAGAAGTTAAGAGGTGCTTGCTGGAAACTTCACAAAGGTTACAAAACACATTTTTCCTTTGCTCCAATTCAGCAAGCTCATCTGTAACTACAAGAGCTTATCTGTATTATCCATGCGTTTGCTTAAGAGGAGGAGTTGAATCTGCACAGCCACATAAACCCTACGTTCACCCAAGCTACTCAGCCTGCAGAAAACAAAACACATTGCTCAGTGCTGTGTTTTTCACAGACTTTCAGCCTGGGTTTTATTTTAATCATTTCTGTAAAGCTTTCATGTCTCATACCATAATGGTCATATCCCAGGACAAAGGCAGCCATATATGCCCCTTGGATTATGTTTTAGGTGTCTTCTCAGAAAAGTGTGTTTCACAGCAGTGCACATGCAAGGTTAAAGGAACAACCCTTAACTATTTCTGAGATAGCATACACTGCAAATCTAAGCCTTTACCAAGAGCATAGTTTTGAAACCTTCACTCCCAATTCCTGCACAGATAAAACAAACTACTAATGTAAGTTTTCCTTACACACACATTCCCAGAAAATCAAGCATGATATTACACACTATAAAATCACAGAATGGTTTGGGTTAGAATGGACCTTAAAGATCAGGTATTTCCAACCCCCCTGCCATAGGCAGTGACATCTCCCACTACACCAGGTTGCTCAGACTCCATCCAACACTTCCAGGGATGGGGCAGCCACAACTTCTCTGGACAATCTGTGCCAGTGTCTCACCACCTTAATCTGTAAAGAATTTCTCCCTAATATCTAATCTAAACCTATCCTCTTTCAGTTTAAAGCCATTCCTCTTTGCCCTATAATTACTTGTCCTTGTCAAAAGTCCTTCCGCAGCTTTCTTGCAGGCCCCCTTGAGGTACTGAAAGGCTGCTAGAAGATTTCTCTGGAGCCTTCTCATCTCCATACTGAATAACCCAATACTGCCCAATTTTACTTTCTCTAGGGAGAAAGTGGTTGTTATTAATTTAATGAAGAAGAACAATGCTCTGAGGCTGAAAAGTGAGACCAAGCCTGCTTCCACCCTCAGCCTTCACAGGGTACACTGCAGTACTAGGTGCCCAGGCCACCTCTTCAGGGCACTGCCCAGCCACCAGCCATGACTCGCCCCACACAACTCAAGCAGCTCATGCTAACCAGGCACGAGTCTCTGCAGAATGGGTGATGTAGTACGGGCCATCCTGGGCCAATGATAACTGCCTGTCTTCCAGTTCATAAGAAACAGAGGTTCTTTACACTTCTTCAACTGATAGATTGCAGTGGAGAGAAAACCTTACTTCCCTAAGATTGCACAAAATTACAAACCTAGACAATACAGAACTATTACATTGTAAAAAATTACTTTAGACCACTCTTAAGATCACCACAGTTACTCTGTTTTTCCGAAATCTATGAAACAGTCACATCCTTATATGTGAAGTGAAATAAAGTGCTATACCTCATATTTTTTATTAATTCTGTAATACTGCCCACCTTTTTTGCGAGATACGTCATTTAGTAAAAAGAAAATCTGTTCAACATGAGCCTATAAAACACAGAACAGTATATCAGATGCCTTTTGGACATGATTAACTCTTCTACCAGAAGTTCTGCTTTAACTAATACATAAGAAAATAATTTCCACCCAACACCTGTGAATCAGTGGAATACCACGTGACTTCCAGTTTTAGTTCTAACACTTTTTCACATGGGAAGTCGTGTTCCTTCAAAATCTCCAAATGAAAATTTATCATAGAAAGAACATGATCTTATTATCCCCTGAAGCTTCCAATTTTTTTAATACTTTATTAGAGAAGACAGTATTTCAGATTAGTTACACCTTGAAAGTGAGTCTACAACTACCATAAAAAGTAGGAAAACAAAATTAAAATCCAAAGAAGAATCTAAAATTTAAATCCGCATCTCATTCATCTCTGTGGTTCTGTAACTGGATGTCACTGTACTCAGACACTGTCAGACAAAAAACAGTAACAAATTAGACTTGGAGATCTAAGACACAGATACAAATTATATATATATACACACATATATTTTATATACACATGCATAGCCATACATATGTATGTAAAACTATATAAGGTATATACACATAAAATACATTTAATTATCCATACATATATGAAAATGGTATCTATCTTTCTTTTTGAAGGCCACCTCAAAATTTCCTCAAGTCTGTCTCTGACCAAGTCAATGCTTAAAACTACTTCTGTCTGCTCACAGACTAATTTTCTAGCTGAACTAGTGTCAATAAAACATTTCTAGTCCTCCTCAGCTGCGCAGTGTGTCATATGCGCAGGGCGGAGAGTGAAAAGTAACCTGGGGATAAAGGAAATTATGGAAAATTTCCAACAGAGAATGCACAAAAAACAGAGAAGAGAATATGATTACCAGATAATAATAACATTTGTAGGACTGCCCAAGAATTACTAAGAAGTGAAAATATTAATTTTCAGCACAATATACTCATAAAAACGTCACATTGATATTTCTTTTTACATTGTTGTGATCAAGTGCAGAAAGTAAACATTTTATACTGTTGCTCACAAGAAGAGCAAAGATATTTCAACTATGACCTTTTTTTTCATTTGTTGGTTACGTTGATTTTTATCTGGAAGAAAGTTTTAAAAGTCAAAATGACCAACCGTGCTGTGTGCTGGAATCTAGCATAATTCAGCAATAGACAAAACAAAAAAATATGTGAGTTCGTTTCTGTTCCAGCAGTGGAATACAGCAGGATTGCACTTCTGTTGAAACCAAGTATGGCCTATATGAAAACATAAAACTGCAGAATTCAGGCCTTGGACTGGCTTGGCTTTGCAGGTGACAAATGAGTTGAAACATTGTTATGGAATGCGTGAGATCATCCTGAGAGCCAAAGCAGAGAAGCCAGTCTGTCCTGCCACTTAGAACGGCAGTTCCAGGCTGACTGTTGAAGGCCACTCTTGAGAGGGACACAGGGTTGGTAACACTGTGCAACAAAACTCCCTGAGGTGGAGGTGAAGGTCCCCATCTCACCCTGGAGTGAAACTAGAATGTCTCTTCTCCATCACAAGAAGGTGGTAAGGCCACTGGAACAATGAAGCTCTCACAACCAAGACCTCTGTCCGTCTAATATGCTTGAGCACCCATTTCTCATCCTGACATTTTAGGAATAAATCGTTACCTCTAAAGCCTTGACCATCACCTCTGTCAACAGTTGCCACAACCGGGTTGTCCATCAGCTTCAAGCTGGTACAGCTATTGCCCAGCGCTTCTTTCTAACTAAAGACTGTTAGAACTCCTTGCAATTTTTATTCCATTGCTCAAAAAGTATTATCTCCATGACATATTGTATCACTGTATCATGCCTCTTCAAAGACACCTGAATACCAACCTATACCTCCAACCATTTTATACTACTATAAATTAATAATTGGAACTGACCATTTTCACCTTGGTTGTAAAAACATCCATGAATTAACGTGACAACTCAACTGGAGACATGAAAATAATTTCTGTAAGGAAATATTATAAGCCCTGATAATGAAGATAGTAGGCAAGTACTGCCATAATCTGGTGTGATTATCTAACTCCTTAATTAATATTAATAGATTAAACTTCACAAAAGTTGCTTGAAGTTAGGATAGATTTCAACGGCATTTCATTTACGGTTATGGAGAAGCCTATGGAACAGGAAAGCATCTGGACTTTAAGCAAGGCAACAAAACAAGCCAGAAAGGAAGCTAAGGTGTCCTGACATCTGTTCCTATACCAATAGCACAGTGATTTGATTACCTCAAATAAGTAACATAACACACCTACATTCATCCAAAGCAAGTTGTTTCAAGAATAATCTTTAATGTCTTAAATATTTATGAAAAACCAAACAACCATTATCCATTACAAAATATTACTAAAGCCGCACCTTTTCCCTACACCATAAAAATTGTATTAACCATCTTTGTTAAAAAAGGGAAAGAAGACCTCCCGCTATGTAGACAGCTAGTCTGAATGCTTTCTGCAGCAGAGAAACCCTCTTACAAAAGTAACCGGGTTGTGTTTGAGCAGATTTCATAAACTTTGCTTGTCACTGAAGTGCAGCCACAAAACCTGTAGAAATAAAAGTAATACTCATCCTCATTGTATGAATGACACAATTAAAACAGTCCAAGTGACTACTGCAATAAAGCCTGAGACATTGAATTACTGATGACTCGGAAGATAGAATTAGAACATAAAATCCAACTGATGTTCTGCCGCTTCTCAAATTAATACTAATTCAAGCTTTTTAATGAAACAAAAGCTCCCAAACTCCTTTACAAGAAATACAGTTTATCAAATACACTTTTGTGCCAGATAAATAAAAACACACTGTACTGGAAGTCAGCATCCTTCCTTTGTCCATCTTCAATTCAGAAAAAAACCACCAACCAACCAAACAAAAAAAAAACCACCTCCACAAACCAAAACAACCAAACAAATCAGCAACAGCAAAAAATACCACCACTTCCAAAGTTCCAGCCAACAAAACAAAACCACCTCCTTATCTTCTATAGCTATAAACAGATAATTTTCA
Organism: Myiotriccus ornatus; assembly: GCA_036023395.1. Classification (NCBI taxonomy): domain Eukaryota; kingdom Metazoa; phylum Chordata; class Aves; order Passeriformes; family Tyrannidae; genus Myiotriccus; species Myiotriccus ornatus. The sequence continues at coordinate 37,622,977 of JAYRBT010000093.1, read as the reverse complement.
CCAGAGCTATCTTATTGTTTAGGTGTAATTCAGAGGAAAGAAAGTGAGAGAAGAGATAAACTGGCTGCCTTCACAGAGGAGAAATAATTCCTCGAGATTTCACAGATTTGTAAATGGGATCAGAGGAGGACAGGATCCTACTCTGTGTGACCTCCTCCCTTCTCTTGAAAAGATCTCTCTGAAAAAACAGGGTTTCCATGCAGAGAAACAACTCTTCACAGTCTGTGCTGCATTTTCAATTTATATGGTTTGGAGTAACTTCAATAAATTCTGCCTAAAGAGCTCATCTGTATAGAAAAAATGCCACAAATCAAGTTTCATCCTCAAAAACATTTTCTTGATGCTACTCATAACTCAACAGCAAACTGTTTAAAATCAGTCTGTTGTCTGCTATTCTTCCATGGAAAACATATAAGTGAAACCAGAAGGAAACACCAGCATTACTGCACAGAGGAAAGGTCAAATCTGTCTTTAGAAATTTGTGCGTAAATTAAATTCAAATGCTTTTTTTATACCTACATATGAGGGCAGAATATAGCGTTGGAAAACAGACTCAAGTAGATTTCAAGACACAAGTGTATCAGAATTGATCACTGTTCCCAGAGGCATGTTGTTTTCACCCAATTGACAAGCCTGATACAAAAATCCAGGTAAATAAAACAATATCCTCCTCACCAACCCTTTATTTTTTATTCTTTTACCTTTTATTTTATTATGTTCTTTGAGATCAATACAGTATACAACTGCCTATAAATCAACATGTATGTTTTCTCTAAGTTATTTATTAAAAGAAAATAGTGGTAAATATGCTGACCCCCACCTGATTTTCTGTGAAAACTAACTTAACTACTAATTGTTTGGGGTTTAAATCGTTCTTCCTTTCTTTATATTCCACCTATGGTAATTCACAGGTGCACATAAGTTGGACCGAAAATGAAGGGGGCTGCAACAGACCATATAACCCTGCACGTCTCCAGGACCTGAATTTCAGTATGAGACCTTAGTTTGCCTGCATTGCCAGATGGAGCTTGAGTTAGCTGTAAACTTTCATTAAGGAAGATATATAAAACGTAGAAGTACTTACTTAATGGTAAGTCTTCTGAATTTCTTTCACTTAGAGGTATAATGAACAGACAGACACAATTCCTATTCCTAGCAACTCTGAGAGACACCATTTCAGGGACAGTATAAACTACTCTGACTAATCAAAAGCAAGGACAAATACTGTTAATATTCAAAATTGTGATAGTTTACTTTTATCATGGGAGGGAATAACATAGTTTTACTACTTAAATACCTATCTTTTAAAAAAAAAAGATCTTCATGTTTAAAATGCACCAACAGAGTTCGTTGTGTCATCTGTGCGTCCCACACACCATGGGCTAAGATTCTCCTACCCAAATGAAATTACCATCACTGAAACTGAAAAAGGAGAATCTTTATCTCTTGGCATGCTCTTAAAACATTAACATAACAAACATAACATAACAAAACATAACAAAATTATCATGCACAAGAACATATCAACAAAACAATAGCTGTATTTACCATGCATACATAAGGTATAGGTAGAAATTTTGTGACCTATTTTCTAATTTGTGTTTTAAAGAAGGACTGTAGTACTCAGAGTATACCGGATGCACACTTATATCCATCGGAATTGCTGATAAAAATCAGTGTGTTATGTAATTTGTTAATTTTTAACAATATGCTAGCAACAACCAAGTACAAAAGCATGAAAACACACTTTCCAAAGGTTTTGGTTTTTTTCTTAATAGTATATACCCTATTCTGTGTTTGTGAGCTCTATTTTGAGAGCCTGATATGAACTTTTGACCTATCACTCATACAAAAGGGCTCCATCCAGAAGCTGAAAGTATACAGTAGAGCATTTTCTTTTTTAGAATGTGAAAATACTTAAAAGTTAAATGCTTTGCTATAGCAAAATTAGTGCAAGTATGTCTTTACTGAAAACAAGTCATATGAATAATAGTGCATTTGTTATGATCAAATATTTATGTCAAGCAGCATCTCTGATATTACTAAAGATTTCCAGGTATGATATTCACTCAAATTCCGAGCTTTATTCTAGATATCATGGAGCAATCCTTTCAGAGGAAAAATCCAAATGAACGAAAAAAAACCCCTTTGGTTTCAACCTTCCTATCTATCCTTCATTCACAACAAAGAAAGAACATTTTCATATGGATTTAGATGATTTAGAAGTAGTAAAGAAAAGCAAATCATGCTGATTCTTCTTACAGATGAAGAGAATAATGTTTTTCCCACAAAGCTATTTGAGGTCTTTCTGTGTTGATTTATGTACTCCAAAGGAAGACACTCAAGTTGTTCCCTTGGTCTCTTCCGCTTGTGCTTTTTTGCTGTTCATGCTTTAAAGCTCTCTATGACCTCTGTACTAACTAACTTGACAGCTGTTTATGAACACTAATTACACAAGAACCAACTTACCACTATCATTATCAAACTTGCATTAGAAACATAAAGCAATTATACATCCAATGTTGGTATGCAGATATATACCATAGCTTCCCTGGTCCAGTCACAGCCAGCACTAGACTTGAGACAGGTTTCTTTCAAGTCTTAAATATAACCTGAGCACTAAAAGGATAAAATAACTTTTGCTTCAGTCCATCTACATGCAAACAAGCACAAACAACGTGCAGGGTCTTGCAAGCAGAGCCCTGCGCTGACTGCAGCAAGGAATCTGCCAGGGTAATGAATAATTTTTTTAATAATACACCTTACAACCTCTATTACATGTTGTGTACCTTCCCCGGTTTCCCAAGGAAACACATCTTGAGAGCATCATAAAGGCAATACTGTCTTAAAGATGTGTAAGCTAAATAAAAAGTCTTACAGTAAATATTTTTCTCCCATATTTAAGCCCTTTCCCTCATGCCACTGTCAAGTCGATATGTTCACACTTCTCCTTTCCCAGGGAGACTGAAGAGCTGCTGGCAACTGAAACCCATACCCACCTGGTTTCAGGCCTGCTCATAATCATTCCTTGAATGAGCGTCCATTTCACTCGATGCTGCACCAACCCAGTTACTCCATCTGGAGCTGGCCTCCACGTCATTCCAGCTCATCACAGCACTGAATTGGAAGGAGGATGGGGTGGGGGAAGCTTAGGCATTTTATAAGGAACAAAGAAATTTCCTAACAGAAAACAGAGGAGGGCAAGGAGCCTCAGCAGAGATAACTGCTGCTGGGAGAACAAAAAAGGAGGTGAGCTGCAGGGCGCAAGGACAAGTCCAATGCAGACACCACTTTCAAATCAGCAGCCATGAGTGGCCCTGGGAAGTGCTTTCACCTTCCCCTACAGCGGTAAGACTCCTTCTGGCGGGCCTTCGCCCCACAAACATGCAGGGCTGTGAAGAGTCCAGCGCTGTTACTCTCACCAGCCTCCTTCCACATGTAAGTTTCTCAGAGGCTATTAAGCAGAGAGAGACTGTCCCCAGAAGACCTGTCCCTTACTACAGGCAGTGTTCAGTGTTCTTTCATCTCTTCTCCCTCAAGACACTCACAGAGCCCAATGAAACTGACAGACCATGATAAAGAGCTCTGTCATGGCAGTAATATAATAAAAACACATTACTCCATTTTTATTTTCAGCCCTCAAATACTATGTGAGGCTGAAGTATTGGATTTGTGTGCCCCTTATTCCTACATTCATTGCTGCTCACAATTTTATGTGTTTCTCAGCACACATTGGCAGGGGTGTGTGCACACAGAGTGAAATCCAGGCAGGCTTCAAGTCTACTGCATTACAAATCCATCAAGAGGGAAGCACAGTTCCAGATATTGGCACATTTCCTGTAGCTCATGGCAGATCATCCTTAATTTGGGAGTCCTTTTTTACTGCTACTTCCCCTGGGGAGAGTCACTAGCTTTTTATTTTTTTGCTGTCCTCTTGCATTTTATGTGCTCTCAGCCATTGCAAGGAGCCATACACTAATTAAGCAGCTCCTCCAAAATGAAGGTGGACCCCCTGCACACTTTTTCCTCCTACAAGGAGAGGGGACCTGGGCTGGACAGTGTATTCGCTGGATGGGAGCAACACAACTGCTATATTATCATATCTCAGGAAAGACAGTCCTACTCTAATTTCAACCATTTCAAATCTAGCAAGACTTGAATAATATTGATAAAGGAAAGACTGAACAAATTCATGTTTTAGTCATATTCCTTGCTTATTTTAATGTAAACAACCACCTACCCACATACTTTCATGTGCATACAGACACACACACAGTGATGAAGACTGCAGACATAAATATACCACCGGCACCCTCAGAATTTAAGAAATCAGGTCAAGGGTAATATTACTAAAGAACAATTTTATAATTAAAAAAATTATAATTAGATTCTCCACAAAAAAAAAATCCCTGCTTGTATTAAGGAGAAAATAAAGTAAATTGAATAGCTAGGTTCTGAGAGGACATCCTTGCTAGCTCTATACACCACACCATATAGGTATTCCATGCTAAGTACATGATAACAGGAATGCAACATTCTTTTCAGGTGCTGCATTTGCTCATGAAAATAACTGAAAAATTGAAAAACTTTAAGCTTGGGGGAAGTGAGGGATGAAAACTGCTACTGGGCCACTAAGAAAATAATATGTAAAGATATCAGGGACAAATGGGCAGATTTTACTGGTCAAAGCATCCGGTCCAAACATTTTGCACTTCCATTTTGAACAGCACAGCGTACTGCCACTTAAAACATCACTTTTGTATGGCTGAACAGAATAACATTTTAATGTGCTGCTTCTCCAGCAGAAAAGAAGTCAGGAGGCAGTACTCTGGAGCACCACACTGTTGCACAAATAGCATGCACAGCTCATGCACCTTCAAGCTGACCAGGCTGAGCTCAGCTCCTGTGCCACCGACCTGCTCAGCTGAGCTACTTCAGCAGCTCAAAGTCACATCTCAGATGAAACAAAATGAACAGCTACAGGACTCCTATGTTCTCTCCATAATAAGACACTGCTGATTTTCTTTATAATTACCTTTGTTGCTGAAGGTACATATTTATTGAGACCTGATTATATAACTGTGTATATACTATATTACCTCCTCTGAAAGTTTTTAGATTTTACTTTTTTATTTACTTTAAACACATACTGTCAAAAAAGAATTCATATATTAATAAATAACTGCTTTCTATTTATAAAGGTAATAAAAACCATAAGATAATACCAATCAGAATCCAGTGAAAATTCTGGATAAACCACATGCTTTGCTGCATCTCAGAAAAGTATCCTTTTGCTGGATACTCTTACAATATTAGAAGAAATCTCCAGAAATGCATGAAGCAGATGGGGTTTGAGTACCAACTACTGTTTTACTCAAACAACATCAACTCTAGCCAATAGCATTTACCACACAGATGCACCTCCTTTCTTTCCTGGAGTCTCCTCACAGCTCTGATCAATTCTGAAATGACGTGGCTTTCTGTTGAATTAAAGTCCACATGCTGTTCACTGGCATCTAAGTAAGTTATTTGCATTATAAATCCTAGTTCATGTGAGAGAAAGTCCTAAATTCACTTAAGACCCTGGATAATTAGGCCTTCTGTGGTGCTGGGTTTTTGCTTTATGACCGTTCACGCAATTCTGCTTTTCACTAGTTATATTTGCATCTTGTTTCACAGAGATTACACTGAATATACTTCTAGCCACTTTCAGTGCTATGCAATAGGATACTCAAGAACAAGGTAACACTGAGAATCTGTTCCTATTCTGATTTAGTACACCAAAATAGAAACAAATTTAACTGTGAGGGCAAAGAACCGTAACACAACTGCAGTTCCCACAGGCACAAGGTGGCAGGGGGAAGGACTAGTTTCTGCTAGCCATTATTTTTATTTCTAGAAGTAACTTTTACTTCCAGGAAGTAAACATTTATTTAACATGTCATTCCTCTGCACAACAGACAAATGAGAAGTGTTCCAGTCCAAATTTTTAGTTTATGTTTTAGGCTATTAAAATCTTATCCACACAAGTCAACACTCTTTATAATTTTTTTTAATTATAATTTCAGTTCACCTAAAAAAACCCACAACCAAACAACGAAGTGCACATTCAGCCGTAAGCACAAACCACAGAGTTAACCATCCAAAGCTAAACGAGGGTTTACTTCCAACAGCCACAATGGCACAATGCTGAAAGGTGATTATATTTGGCACCTCTGTATTTACTTCCACTTTTACACTGCTCTTTTTATATCCTTGCAGTAAAAAAACAAAACAAAACCAAAAACCACAAGTGAAAAAATAGCTTTTTTAGAGTTATAGAGGCCTGCAAATGTAAGGAGGTCCCTGTGTGTCCATGTGCAGAGGAAATATCTGTTCTGAAAATCTATCAATCTTTCAATTTTTTCAAAATAATATTTTTTGGTAAAATGTAGTCTTTTATATAGGGTTGGCCTGCCTTAAAATGTATCATGAAAAACTGTGGGAAATGCAACAGAAGTTATTAAAAATGTTTTGAGGGGAGAAAGGGAGAAAATGAGGGAGGGAGGCAAGCAGGCAGGCAGGCAGGCAGGAAGGAACAGGTAATACCTTACAGTACAGTGACTAAAAAATAGTCCAGATCTGTTAAATATATTAAAAAATGCCACGTAATACCACTATTGCCCTAAAGGCCTTAAATCTCATGCAATTCATTTCAAGGAGAGTACAAATGATGAACATGCTAATCTTTTTCAAAACAAGGAAAGTACTGAGACAAGCACTGCTTCTATACTAACGTCACATTCTGCAGAATTTGGAAAATCACCACCAAGCACAGAAGCACCACTGCCTGGGACTCTGCGCATCTTCTCCTGAATCCTCCCACATCTGTCCAGCCTTGCTTTCCCTGCAGATCTCTGCACTGTCCAAGCCAGGAGAGAAGAGCTGCATGTGGCAGAAACAACCTCTGCCTGGGACATGATGGTGGGAGCTGCCAGCCAGCTCTCCCTGCCACAGCCAGGGCACGGCCCTTGGTGAGGGAGTATGAGGAAAGAGCCCGTCCTCCATCTACCAACTGGACCATTTGGCTGCTGTCACACTGATGAGCGAGAGGTGACTGAAAAAAGTTTAGAATAATGCTCTCAGCAGCAGCCAAACCTAGTCCACGCTTTGCAACATTTTTGTTTTCAAACCAATGGGAAGCAGAAAATGATGTGACAGCCAGGTAGTCCCGAACTATGTTCCTTTTTTCCTCTGGTCAGTTGTCAGTTTTTGGGATATTTTGCTGACTCCAACTGTCTCATGTGTCACAGAAGAAATTAAAGAAAAAGCCCAGCAGCTCCAACACTATTGCCCTACAGACCCAAACACCGTTGGAAGCCTTTGAGAATTAGTAACCACTGCATCCTTCATCAGAGGTTGTTGAATCATTCGTGCACATCCAGTGCACGCACAACCAACACCTCATATTAATTACCAGTTACCTCTTTTGAAATGTTTGCCATAAAGAAGCTGCAGTCGATTTTCTCTTTTAACAGGATTTACAATAACACGTAAGCATTCTGACATTTATGGCCAGAGGACAGATGCTGGTCCTCTCATCCCTGGCACATGGGAACAAGTCCCATAAAAGCCAACTGAAGCATTTTGGGGATGGTTTTCAATTTGTAGCAGTTCTGGAAAAATGTTATGTACTCTAGGGTTGTTAACTTTGATAAAGCAAAGTTGACTAAAATATGCAGCTAAAGACTACTTTCTCCGTGTGGCAGACAAACAATACAATTGTAGAAATGTGACAGGACAACAGATCAGTGAATCCCAGATGGCCTGTGTTATTCCCTGATACTAAATTTCAAATGAATATTTTTACTCAGATAAATAAGAATTCTTTTTGATTGCAACCTAAGATCAGATTCAAATTCAAGTTCTATCATGCCATCTTCACAGATTTCTGCATTTCTAAAGATGAAGAAAAAATACATTTTAAAGAGTTCTGCACAAGTTCTCAGAGGCTTGGACTTTTGTCAGGTATCATACAGCTTCATTTCTATCTGCCAAGTACTTTTTCCCCCCCCCAAATAAAACTTGGCAAGTCAAAAAATTTAGAGAGGATTTCCTACACTTTAACAAAAAAATTCCAAACTGAAAATCACGAAAAGAGAAACTTCTGAGTTGTGAGTGCTAAAGTGTTTCTGCAATCTAATTTGTAACAGAAGACAAGAGAAAATGCATATTATTTGCATAAAAATATGTATTTTTACACTATACAGCCTACTGTCAATAAACTAAATTTTCATACCAGAACTTACAACAAATTGTAAACCTTGTAACTAAGAGGACCAAAGGTATGTTTAGCCTATTTGCATGGGAAAAAACCCATCACCCCTCCCCAATTTTGCAACTGTTATCACCTGTTATCACCTTCTATACTGATTCAACTGATGTCAGTAGTAAAGACAAGACAGTTGCACTTCAAAGAAATTAAGTTACTGAATAGGCTGGAAAAAGAAATTACAGAAACTGATAATGACCTCAGGAAAAGTTAAACATAAACCCCTTTTTCTGTGATCCTTATTACAGATTTTTTTCTGCCATTCTTACTTTTTGCACAGTCCCAACAGATTACTGGAAACTGTGGCCTTATTAATATGCATAAGCATAAAAAACTGAGTAGATCTAAAGAGAGTATACTGCAGTGTCAATTTTAATAATTTTAGAGGTATTCTTGAAAAATAAGGAATAGGAATAAGGAGCATCAAATGCTTTCCAAAACTCTCTGCCCATCACTTAATAACCCAACTACCTAAAAAATTTCTGAACATGGGATAGAAGAGTCTAAGAACAGAGTTACTATGATTTGACCAGTTACCACACATCATTCACTCCACAGTGTTTTTTGCAGAGTTTTTCTTCTGTGCAAATGTCAAGTTTTATCAAACTAATTTGTCACTCCTCTTTTATTTCAGTAAATCCTGCTGCACTAGATAGCTAATGAGAAGATTAAAGAGCTTAAAACACTATCCTAAAAAGTGACTTCATTTATGGTATAGCATATTAACAAAGAAAAATTTATTTAAAGAGTGAACTATATAATTTTATAGTAACCACTGTAGTTTTTAAACTAAACTGTCACATGAAAGAAGCAGAACACTTAAATTTCTGCTAAGTTTCTTTATTTACTCTAGTTCAGCTCTGCTGTTACAAGTTTATTATTAACCTGTTCTAATTCTTTTTAACTTCTATTTGAGAAACAATTCTTTGGCAAGTTATTTCATTACATCACAGAACTAGATGTACAGGTCATGATCCCATTCCTTCTCAATGCAGAGGTGAAACATACATTTACCTGAGCAAAAACACACTTGAGCACAGTGTGGTTACACCTGTTGTACGTGATCTACCAGTCCTCTGAACAGTTTGTCACTAATGTGTCTATTTTACTGCTGTTAATTTTTAATACAGAAAACTATTTACTTATTCTAAACAATCAAAAAGAACAGTTATCAATAACATTTTTCTGCATTAATTTTCAAGGCTATTGGTACCTAACCAGTAAGTACCAATTTCAAGGCTCTTTTTGTTACTTGTTTTTTTTTTTCTTCCTATAAATCTCATCTGCATGCTAGATTTTACTGAAAATCTGAAAAATAACCAACATACCATTTTTCTACATGAGCTATCCACTTCAAATCAAAAATGTTATTAAAATGTTACCTACATTGTTGCTTTGCATACTTATGTTTTTTAAAAAACAGAAGCCAGTATCAAGAATCATCTCAGTGCAGAGAAGCTGCTCCATTCAAACTACATCTCCACACAGTGTCATTTGGATTTATTCAAAACTCTGCTTAGTCTGCACGACCACACTTACTCCTTTTTTGATGACCCTCCACTAGAAGGTGCATTAGGCTGTCTATGGTAAAACACAGATGCTGTGACAACAACCTGGGACAAAATGAGTACAGAATCAGTGATTTGTACACTACACTGGAAATCACCTTCCAATAACACCAACACTTTTTTCTTAAACAATAGATGACTGCAGGCAATCTAGTATTTGTTTAAGTCTGGAAGGTACGTGAAATTTGGAAAAAAAGCTCTACGTTTTTATAGGCCTACAGACTAAATTAAGTATTGTAAGTTTTTCTCTCCCCTTGCACAGGTATTTTCTGAATTAGCAAGAATGAAATGCAACAATTCCTATTTCTGTAGAACAGTATAAAAACTTCATATTGGAAGGCACCTATAGCACTGGGTTTCATACTAGTAGCTAGTGACAGCCACTACATCGCCAACATAACCTCCTAGGACAAAGAGATAGTTCCTTTATGTCAGCTACTGGCGTGTGGCTGTTGATTTATATGCAATACTGTACATATGATTTGACTTGAGACTGTACAATCACAAAGCAGACTGTTATTAAACAAAAATACTGTCTTGGTTTTTGCAAGGAAGGATTGCTAGCATAATATTACATGAATAAACGTGCGTTTTTATGTATTTTACCAGCAATCTTAGTTAGAATCTAATGCATCATATAATTACACTACTATTTGTTTGCTTGAACTGGTCACTTTTCTATTAAAATTTATGATACCTTTATTAACATTCTGCGAAGCCATGAAAAACAGTCTGAAATTCTCTTTTATTTGTGAAGCTGAACATTTATGTTTTTTATTTCCATGTCCTGTGAATTCAGTTAGGTAGACCATGTAGCTCCAGGTCCAATCCTGCCTCGTAAGTTTTTAAGTTTTGGTTTTTCATTTTTATTTTACTTAAGAAACAACTATTTTTCTTACCAAGAATAATACAAGACCCGTGGTGAAGTCTAAATAACTGAAGTCTAAATAAGGTCAGGAACTTATTGCTTTCAGCACCATATAAGATCACAAAGCAGTATTTCACTCCTGTAACATTACAAGGTGCTCCCTTATAAACGTAACTGATGGACTAAGATTCATTTTTTCCTATTCAGTGCAGGATAATTACTGAGTCATGCTTCTCCAACACTTTAAACATCCTCTATCAATCACCTGATCAAAAGCTTCCAGTCTCTTTATTAAATTAAAATTTTCTTTTCTGCTTTTACTGGTGGCCAAAAGTCTTTTGAGGAATGTGTCAAACACAGCTGTACATCAAGTTAAAGGCATCTGGTTCACTTTGAAGTATGGAAAAAGTTTAATACAGAGTAATTTGTAAGCATAAGACTGAAACATGGGAAAGCCAGCATCAAACCTGTCATTCTAATGACACCACTGTGCAGCTATGCAAACTGTGAAGGTCAAATTTGTTTTAAAGGTTGTACGAATATGTGCACTTGCACATGCAAAAAGAGGCAGAAGGAGAACTATCTTTTGTTCCTACCTGACAAAAAGATAGCCCAAAGGATTGTATTTTTCCTTGTTCAATTCTTTAAGATCAGAAACATTAATATCCATTTATCTGATGCTTCTGTTGAAGAACCCTGGTATGAATTGACAATAGCTGTTACTATTAACTGAAAAAAAAAGCCAAATCAAACAAAAAATAGTGGTGATTTGGATGTTAACAAAGATAAATAATAACTAAAGCATTCTTGCTGCCTAATCAAAGAATAAATACTTCTCCAATCAGCTAGTTATGTTGCAATATAAACTTACTGCAGGGTCCAAGATGGAAAGCAAAGGAAAGGAGGAGTGAAATACCATTAATGGTTCAGACAATTTAAAATAAAAAGATCATAAAGAGGACAACATATTCCAAGTTTTTTCACGTAATGGACTGATACACAGAAAAATAAAGTAGCTCACATTCTTCATGAAAGTCAGACTGAATTAGAAGATGTTTCTAAACCGAAATCAACCTATTTCAAAAACTTAGGACTTCATTATCTCACAGCACTAACAGGAAAGGAGTATTCCTGCAGCGAAATGTGAGTTTCCACCACTTCCGCAAAAAGTAGCAGCCAACCACTAGGATCAGTTTTTTGTTTCATGGATATAAAATGCTATTTGGAGATGGTTGCAAACATAAACCTTTTTTTCCAATTTAATTGGCCTTAACAGCTCTGAAAATCAAAGATCACAGAATCATTTAGGTTGGAAAAGGCCTTTATGATCATCAAATTTAACCACTAACCTAACGCTGTTGGGTCCACCACTAAACCATGTTCCTAAGTGCCCTCCAGGGATGGAGACTCAACCACTTCCCTGAGCAGCCCCTTCCAATGCTTGACAACCCTTTCCATGGAGCACTTTTTCCCCAGCATCCAATCTAAACCTCCCCTGGCACAACTTGTGTCTGTTTCCTTTTGTCTTGTTACTTGTCAACCCCCACCTCACTACACCTTCCCTTTGGGTCGTTGTAAAGAGCAGTAAGGTTGCCCCTGAGTCTCCCTTTCTCCACGCTAAACAACTAACTTATTGGCACGGTAAAGTTCTCACCTAAAATCATTTGGCGGAGTGTGGGTAGATATACACTAGTGTTTATTTTGAAATTGTTCTCTTGAACCTAGCTTAAACTTGCTCAACTCTTTTTATCGCTGTGCTCTCCTCCTCTGTTATCAAAGTATCTCCAAGTGAGAACATGGATTTCTTTAGAATGAAACCACTGAAAAATGGAAGTAAAGGACCACAACTAATGCATTCCAACCACAAACTGGCATTTCCCTGGGATCAGACTAGACCTTGTTAAAGCTGAAAACACCCCTTGATGCCATGGGTTTCTCAGTATCTATTGTTTTGCTCTACAGACCCACTGTTGTTCACACTACTTGCTACCTAGAAATAGCCTTTGTCTGCATTCCCCCACCTACAATCACAAGGATAACAGTAATTAACTACTTCCTCCCTTGTGGCGGTGACAAAGTGACTGATTCGCTAGTGGGCGTGCAACATTCTGAAAATGTGCCGTGCTATGTAGCTATTCCCTCTTACTAAAATACTCTAATGCTCCTACCACCCCAAAAAACAGCAGTGTGAAAACAAGAATCAACTTGGAACATTCTTGGTTCCTCTACAGTGCAACTTTGGTCCAATTCATTAAGCTCCTTTGATCACAGTAAGTTTATTTCATAAAACCTAACAGGGATCTGACATATCCACTCAAAACACGAGTTGATTTTAGTTAGGATGCTGTTCTGTTGAACAGAAGTCTGCCTGTGGTAATACACATCTGACTATATAGTAAAAGCTTTTCTATGCCTTTAAAGTTGCATCAATATTTCTCAATCAGGATCAAAAAAAAATCCATAAACAATTAACTGAATCCTCAATACCATTGCTAAACACAACAGAAGCAACGAATACCTGCTATTGTTTTTGTCCACCTCCTACTTAACTTATTCTTGCTTAATAGAACCAAAGATAATGTAAGGTATTTATTAATCATTACTTTTAAGACTGCCATTTTGATAATTACTATCTATAATGTTTCCTTTTGGTACTGTATTTAAGCTTTCAGAGTTCCTAGTCTGTCAGACTTTGCACTACAGCTAACAGCCCCCCAGAGGGGTACATCTGACAAGTCAGTTTACCAGAGCAAGCCTGGTGTTAAGTGTGAGGATGTTTTCTTTGCTTCAAAATACAACTAGAGGAGGAAATAACCCTTCTACTTTAAATAGCTTACTGTCTAGCAAAGTCATATAGAAGATGGAAAAACTTTAATTACCTTCTCTTATTTGGCTAAATCAGTTCAAATTCCCAAATTCAATCTCTCAAGATAATTCACTGTCAGCCTACACTGCCCTGTATTGCCCCATCCATGCGTTGAAAAGCAAGAAGCATCATCAGATAAAGGAACTAAAGTGGTCGTGTTCTCACCCTTAATCAAAAGGTAGTCTCAGCTTCTGATCCTACCAGTTCTGTCTATTTACACATACGCTTAATCACTCACCCTATTCTGTCTGGGTTTCTCAAGTGCTCGCTGGCAGAGGACACAGTTCTCTCCAGGAGTCCTGCAGTCTCTCTGAACAGACTCTTCACGGACCCAGTATGGCATGATGAAGACAAACATATGCAGTCTGGTGTGCACGCATGCAGAAAGATGCAGTGTAAGAAACCAGTAACTAAAGAAGCCAGATGTATTTCAAATAAATTACTGAATTTCAGTGCCCTTAAAAAGACCTCTAGAGGAGTGACAGGATCTTACATGTATATGTTTAAATATATTAGTCGAAATTACTTCCAAATACTGGTATGACTACATAGTTTAGACCAAATATAAGAGCACCTTAAAATACATCTCAGAGTAAGGTTTTTCAGAAAAAAACTACTGCTATAACAAAAATCATCAGTACCTGATTGTATGCGATAGAAATAATGAAAAGGAACTTCTATAAATAGTTACTTTTTATGCAATTGTAACAAGAAGGTGTTCTGAAGTATTTAAATGTGACGTTTAGTTCAAACGTTCAGTGGAGTATACGTTTAGATATTAAAGACTTCATATTCCTCGGCAAGAATTTCAAGTCCAATGTAAAGTAAACTCTGCCTCTTTGGTACCATTGGTACCTCAGTCTCTTTTCTATCTCAGTCTATACACTGGGTGATGTGCTAGAGAGGGGAACAGCACCACCCATGAAAGTAACAACTCCTGCCTTTCTCCTTCCCTACTTGAAAATTTGGGTTTCGTAAGACACTCTTCTATACAGAAAAGCTATTGCATGAAGGTAAGATAACAATCCATGAAGGCCTGAGTTGAAGGCAAACTCCCTATCATTTAGAAAAAGAATCATGCAGCATGATATAAATTGCAATGATTATTTTAAGTGGATCACAGAAAAACAGCAAAGTTGGCAAGGTGCTGTCATTCCCTGGTAACTTACAGCATCAAAAGCACTGCAAAGAAAATGCGGGATGGGGGATGAAGAAAAAAAGCCAACCAAAATCAACCATAGACCAGTGTGAATCAGCATTTTGTTTGAGAAACGATGGTGAGTGTGGATTCATTAACTGATCCAGGAATAAAGCTCGGTATCATTTCCAGCATCATTCTGAAATGTTAACTCATAACACCATAATTACAAAGAGATTACTGAGAAGACAAAGCAGCTCAACATACTTATTGTTACAGAGATACCATTAACTTAAGAAAAAAAGGAAATACTACTAGGTGACATTTATATCACAACACAGAATCACAAAAATAATCTACCTTGCTTGCTGATGGACTTAAAGAGCTGCCTTAAATTGCTAACAAGATTACTGTGAAAGCTTTGAACTTCAGAATTTGCTGATTGTTCAGTGAGGTCTTCTGCTTAAAAAAGACTTCAACAGAGAATCATTTTCCCCCTCTCTGTGAAAAGGGATTCATTAATAAGGCAACTGAGTCCGAAGGGAGAATGGCAAGAGGGTAAGGTTTTCATTTACAATTGCAAACTTGAAATATTACAAGGTACTTCATCACGGAGAGAGATACACCAGAAAACAAGCAAGTTCACTATAGTATGCTGCAGGAAGAGTGAACACCAAAAGCTCTAAGGTTTTCTCCACTTCTATGCCATAACATGGAAGGGAGTTTGTTTTGTTTTCTAGAATTTGTTTGGTTTTTTGAGGCTGTATTCTCTTTTTCTTCTCCTTTTTTTTTCCTTTTTTTTTTTTTTTTGTTAACATACCTTATTCAGAAGGGGGACAGGTAAGACCAAAAGACAAACCTTTCCATGAAGCAAAGGCCTCAGTACATTTAAAGCAAGTTATTAAGAAAGGACGGACAAAAAGATAATCCAGCATTCAAATGGCTTTTGCCTTACTTTCATTTATTGGTTTTCACAAAGAAAGGAAAGAAAACAGCATATCCCCGAACAGCTGACTCAACTAATAGCCATTACTGGAATAATCTCAGGAGAGCCTGGGAAACAACTTGCCATCATTTGATTTTACAGGTTAAGATGCAAAGAAATTATACAGGGTGAGGGCTCTGAAGACTACTTAAAAAACCAAAGCCAACTGAACAAAACCCAAACATTACACAGCATTATAGAAATGGAAAAAAAACCCCAAGAAGTCCATTTTTAGAAATAACACTAAAGAGCCAATCTCAGCTTTAGTGGTCTCATTTGCTGAGGTCCGGCCCTCCTCAAGGACTTCACTGCCTAGTTTCCACAGGACCACTGAGCAGCAGTTTAATATTAAAAGAGAGACCTACTGACGGGGCAAGGTTTGGCCACCCTCTCCAGTGCAGCCTGACAAGTGTCCCATGTCCCCCAAATTGAACTGCATGAGATGTTTACCATAAGACCAGTAGCTCAGCCAACAAAGACAGAGTTCAGGCATGCTTTACAGCCTCCCTCATGCATCACTCTCCCAGATATCACAGTCATCAGTGGACATCAAGACAGCAGATGCTTTACGGTACTGGAGATGGGACACTGGAGGCGTGGTGCACCACATCAGTCAGTTGTAGGGTACAGGCTTATCTTCAAGCACTAGCTAGGAAGGGAGTTCCTTTAGAAAGCAATACAGCAGTGCGAGAAGGCTTTTCCCTTGCTTTGAAAGTACTCTCTGTACTCAAGACTGCGCCCCTCTAGCAGGGATCCACATACTCCAGAGTAAAGTCCTGTCAGCTTGGGCAGTAAAGTTCTGCCAAAGCTGGCTGCTCTGCCACTCCAATACCTGGCCTGAGCATGGCAGGGCTGCAGAATGTAGTACACGCACTTCTTCTGTACTACCAATCTTTTCAACCTAAACTGGTTAGACTGGCTATTTTAAAGTTATTTGTATGTGTTTTAGAAGAAACACGTTTGGTGCACCGTTCCTTTGTAGAGAATCACAAGTCTTTTCCATCTCTTTGTTTTATGAATGTACACAGTGAGGATTAACCCTCATCTTTGCAAGTAAATCTCCTGACTTTGCAGCATGCTTCTAGGGTAGGAGAAAGACTATTTTTCCTTGTTACTTCTTTTATCAAGAAGTAATTTGGCTTGTGCAAAAGGAGTTTGCTAACCCTTTGAGTGCATCTTGCACTTTGAGTGCTGGCAAAATAACTGAATTTGTGACCACATTTAAGGGCCACTTATCAGGATGCTTTGGTAGTGATCTGGGCTTACACACACAACATCATGCACATACTTCATACATGGTGTTAAGACACTGCCAGAGTGTGTGCATTTAAGTTGGATGGTTTCAATCCTGCTGTGTCTACTCGGTTTTTTGACAAACCCCTAAGACCACGAGTGTCCTGCAGAACGATGCAGAATGATGTGACATCACTGGGAACACTGACACTGAATCAGGCCCTGAAGCTCCTCAACCTACAACCAACTGCTTCAAGGCACAGCCCGCCTCAGTGCTGTAGATGTTCAGGATCAGCTGAAAGACAGCCCTACACGGGGCCACAACCCAGGGTAGCAAGCTACCCTGCTGTCTTCCAGACAGACTTAAGCAGCAAAGGTGGCTACTCCCAGAGAAGGCTGCTGGCACAGTGGCACTGGAAGACCTCTGAACTGTGAAACAAAGTTTTTCACTGATATCCCCCCCAGGTACCTGGTCACAGTGGCCTGGGACTGCCTATAAAATGATTCTTTGTACATCCATAGCACTGATAAGTGAGTGCAGAGTAATGAAACATGAATTCCACATGATTTCCCCTACACTGATTACAGGTCAGGGTAAAGTGGTGACTAAGCTGATCTGTATCTGCAATATGATGCTGCAGCACAATCACTGTATTTCACAGGGTGAGGTCGGAAGGGATCTCAAGCAGGCCTACTTATAACAAGCTGCCCAGGACCACCTGTTTTTTAACATCTGCTGTCCAGATGTTTTTTAATATCTCTTAAGGAGGGAGATGCACAACCACCCTGGGGAACCCATGCCAGTGCTCAGTCAAGTGAAGAAGTGTTTCCTGATGTTCCTTACAGCGAAGAAGTGTTTCCTGATGTTCAGAA
This sequence comes from Myiotriccus ornatus, assembly GCA_036023395.1. Taxonomy (NCBI): domain Eukaryota; kingdom Metazoa; phylum Chordata; class Aves; order Passeriformes; family Tyrannidae; genus Myiotriccus; species Myiotriccus ornatus. The sequence goes on along the minus strand of JAYRBT010000093.1, from coordinate 37,605,135 downwards.
TGAACCTCCTGTGTTTCAGCTTCTGCCCATTGTCTCTTGCCCTATCACTGGGCACCACTGGAAAGCTCTGTCCTCTTTGCACCTTCCCTTTGGATATTTACATAAATTGGTAACCTGAGTCTTCTCCAGGCTGAACAGTCCCAGCTCTTTCAGCCTTTCCTTAGTAGAGTTATTGAAGTCTCTTCATTACCTTATGCACCTTTTGCTGAAATCCCTCCAGAAACTCCATGCCTCCCTCTCTTGTACTGGGGAACCTAACCTCAAACTCACTGCCCACCAGGCAGAATGAAGAGGGCTAAGCGCTCTAATAGATGAAGAAACTTTTTTACCAGTGTTTAGGCTGCATCTATGTCAGTAGAGTCAAGTCCTGACTGTGCTTCAGCAACGTGTGTTAGAGCACATGTGAAAATCACGTAAAAACTTGCTCATCTCCACAGTTACACAAGAAAACACAGTCCAACAGGTAAGCAGCAGTTTCATGAGCCTCAAACCCTCATTTCTGCAAGATTAAACTTATCCGTGAAAGTCTGACAGCTAGATGATGGTAAGTGGGAGATAGTACCCTGTAAGCATCCCAGACTCTTCCAACTGCAGTTAAGGCGAGGAACATCCACTTCTTCCTTGATAACAAGGAGCACTCAGCTTCTAAGGATAGATCTGATCCCTCTGCAGAAGATGCAGAACTCCTTACAGCAGGCCTCTAGAGCCAGTGTGCCTCAAGGTGCAACCTGAAGGCGTTTTCATAATTCATAGAAAAACTGAGCAGCTGCTGCCAGCACTCACCAAGTACCAACCCTTACAGAAAAGCACTGGTGAATAGCCTGTACAGCCACACGGTGCTCCAAAGGTGGATCAGCCATGACCACTGTGCATGAAGTACACTGGAGAAGCCTGCAGGTACCCTGAGGCGCAGGCACAGACAGCTGGGATAGTTATGCCATTAGAGTGCACTCTATCGGGATGCAACCAAGTTCCTGTGAATAGCTCAAGGGGCTTACTCAACTGTATTTAATAGAAATAATGACAATAAACGGTACACATGCCTGAGGTAGACTCCATGAGACTGATTACTCTAAATCTTGCGAATTATAAATACGTAAAACACCCCACATTTATCATCTGACACTCAATTAGAATAACATTTCTGTTCCTAACCAGAAGAAAGCAGAACAACCTGGAGGTGAACTCCTGAACAGGCTAAGAATATATGACAGTGTTCTGTGCTGGGGACTAGTCACTGGATTTCTGCAGAAGATGGAACTGCAGAATTTGGACAATTATCACTGTAAGAAAAGGAGGAAAAGCATTCTGAAAGGCAGGTTGGCAGAGGTCAGAGAATCTTTGCACTATTGAAGGTGAAGCACAGGACAGGGAAGGGAGTACACTTACTTAGCAGAAAAATTGAAGGAGGATTAAAATTAAATGAATAATCAAATTAAATTGAGAGATTTAACTGTTTGTACAAACATTTTAGACACCTAGGTGATAAACCCATAGAACTGCTGATAAAAGAGATGTAGATCTGAAAAAGGAGTTATACTGAAGAAAACAAACAAGTTAAAGTTCAATTATTAGCTTTATTTTTACTTCAAAATTGGCTTGTAGCTGGTGATCTTTATATTTTTGGTTAAATTCTAGTTGAGAAAAATTGACACAAAAGCTACTGCTGTAGCAGATAACAAAGTCACAGCCAATGTGACAGACAAGCAAGTGGGGCTCCTCAAACACTTCCATGAAAAGGGAAAAGTGTAATTTCCCAGGACCTTGTAACTCATGCTAAAGGTCTCAAGCAAATTACCTTTCGGCAAGTTTAAAAATTGTGATTTCTAAACCAGAAAAGCATTATGCAGAAATACTTCTTAAGAAAAATGGCATGTGTTAGAACCACAGTCAAAAGTAACTGCAGGAGCGTATGATTATAACTGTACCCCATTTGCTATGTGTAAACAAAAGAAGCTCAACACAAGTAGTAGAGGTATAAGTATGTCATGTTCATGAGAGCTAGTTCAGCAAAAGCTGACAGAATCAGAAGTGTAAATAACTGGATTTAGATTTAAAATAGGAACAACAGGAAGTAACTTCAGAACATTTTACAAAGTAGCCTAGACAGACACAATTATACTAAACAAAGCAAAAAGAAAAGTGAAAAATAGTAAAACCAGCCTGAATAGAAGGGGAAGTAAAAGGAGAAAATTGAAACAGGTAAGCCAAAACCTTGGGAAATCTCACACATTTTTAATAGAGTCAAATTATGAACAGTGAGACTCCACATAAGACCTCCCTTTCTTTTTTTTTTTTTTGTAATGACAAGACCACTTAAAACCACACTGGTCCCTCAATAAACTGCTGCGGTAGAACACGTTATATTTATTAAAAAATTAAAAAATATATGTAATTTGCAAATATTTCTGTTTCGTTCTTAGGAAAGCACAAACCATATTTGCAATGACAGTGAAAGAGCAGTCACTGAAGACAAATATTACACAAGATTTACTAAAGTTAAAACACTTTCACTCAGAGGGTTCAGACACACCTTACCAAATGTTTAGAAGGAACATACGTGTTAGGAAGTCATACTGACTTGTAACTCTTGAAATATTACCCAAAAAATCCCAAAGGGCGTAAGAGAGCTGAGAGATTGCATACCAAGACCTATGTAGTTTTTGCATTCAAATGGTTTGCTGTACAAAGTCAGTGGTTTTGAGGAACTAGGCATCTGCTAAGCAACTGATCATACAACAAACCAACACAGCATGCACCAAGAAACAGTTGTTTAAACACTTAATTAGTAAACTACGTAAGCAGAAGTCCTCAATAGGCACCTGCCTTCTAAACAGGATCCCAACAATACTAAGACTGAGATAAGAAACTTAAATATTCACCCACTAGACAGAATGAAACCATAAATTTATTACTGACAATACTTGTAGGTGACACAAAAGCTGTGAACCGGTAAATAATGAAGAGGATATGATGTTGAAAAGTTTATTAGAATAACCTATAAAACAGAAACAGGCAAATACTGTGCTCCAAATATTGTTAAATATAAGCTTGTTGAACAATGAAGGAACCCACCCTGAAAAGCAATTATTTAGAAGAGAATTTAAGTTACAGCAGTCAGTCATCTGAGCATGAATAGTTTAATGTCACAGCTCAGTAGGTTGTTGCATTCCTTGAACACACCTTAACAATGGTATTTCAACTAGCAGTACTCCTATACTTGTACTAAAAATTATACAGACATCAGCGCTCAGTTCTCATGATCTGTACTTCAGTAATGACACTGAATTGGAAAGGAGTCAAAAAACAGCTATAAAAATGATTAAAGGATCAGAAAACTACTCCACAGTTAGAGACTTAGAACTGAACTGCAGAACCACTCAGACGAAGCCACAAACAGGATACTGGAGCCTTGTCTTTCTGTTCTCAAAGCTGATATAAACCCATAATGTTCACGAAGATGAACTTAAAACATGAGTCGTACAATTATTTTATCTCTTATGCCTCATTTCATGTCAGAAAACAAATTCCACAATAAATAAACAGCTTATCAGACATATTGTTGGTATTTTGTGCAATAACCGTGCATTTTGGTTCAAAAAACCCACACCAACCCTTCAAAAAAGACACCAAAAAACCCCAAACCAAACCAAAACCCCAAAGCAAAAAACAAACCCACACAAAATGAAACCCTCCAAAACACACAAACAAGCCTGAGAGCTATTGAGCACAGTGATGCATACAATTAATATCACTGTACCTGCAGTATATATATATTATATACATATAATTAATATACTATAACTGCAGTCTAGATTGGTAGGCTGAAATATTGTTTTAAGTAAGACAGATATACTCAATCACAGAAATAAACATTTGTCTTGCTCAGGGCTCTGTTTTGACTACTTCCCTGGAGTTTTGACTCTCTGTGCGCATAAAAAAAAAGCTGCACAGAAATGGGAAGGTATTAGAAAACTTCATACTTCACTATGCAGAAGTAGCTTGGTATCATGTAAACAAGACAAAACAAACAGACACGGAAGATATCTCCAGCTACAGATTATTCCAGAAAATACTGTCACTCATTGGCAATAAAACCAACTAAAATAAAAAGCAAAGGCATTACAAAGTACTTTCATTATAGTTTTTTCCCCTTAAGTTATTCTAACAAAAGAATGTGTCCCAACAGCTTGATAAGTCATCTAAAATAACTTTGCATTATTACCATACAAAAAAAATCCCACCATATTCTGTCTTTTTCGACAATGAAAGCCTCCTGCATTACTGGTTTTATATTCTTTATTAGAAACTCAACAGACAAAAGATACAGTCTAAGTATTTAAATATTGTACTTCTCACTTTACTACATGAAATTGTAGACCAAAAAAATCTGTAAATCAAAACATCAGACAAAGCAGTTTCTGAGAATAACCAAATGAAAACTGCAGTAATAAAACATGTTGATAAATTTAGCAAAAAAAAATACAGGCACAAGAATGTCATTACGCAGACAATGGTTGTGTTACAAATTTCTCAAAGAAAACAACTCAGAGGCACACATACATACACTGTTCAGCCTCAGAGGTTTGCATTTGTCATAGGGAATACAGCCACAATCAAGCTATTAGCAAATTCTGTTCACATTGTTTATCTGGTTTTGGTTCAAATCCTAAAAATCCTTAGATATTACGGTGAGTCTAGTTCTTAACCCTAACTAGATTTAATAATTAATAGTAATGTATTATTCTGTTGTACAGTCAAACACAGAACTAACCCACGATGAATCTGAATTCACTGTTTTCTTGTCTTGCAGGTAAGCGGCAAGAATGAATGGGATTAAGTAAAAAAACACCAAGAAAACCAAAACTGTCTAGACAGATAATGTTTCTAGATTCCTATTGACACCAATGGTATTAAAAGTCAAGCTTAAAGGACTACAAGACAAGGCATCTTTAAAAGTCAAATATTACTGATGCTAACTTTGAGAGTAGTGAGACACTGGAATAGGTTGCCCAGAGAAGCTGTGGATGCTCCATCCCTGGAAGCTTTCAAGGCCAGGTTGGATAGAGCTTTGAGCAACCTGGTCTCTAGTGAAAAGTGTAACTGTCCATGCTAATGGGTTGGTACAACATGATCTTTAAGATTCTTTCCTATCCAAACCATTCTGTGATTCCATAAAACATGCTGCTAGTCAATTTGTTTGGTTTGTAGATACTAATCAATTTCACATTTAGATGAATGCAGATCTACTTCTAAATTGTCTGTTCTGCCTTTCTATGAAATCAGGTGCTAAACCAGGACATTCACTTAAATGAAATCCACCTTTTCACTGATCAGAGTAAATATTTATAATTTTCTTTAATTTATTTACCATTTCAATGATGAGATAAAGACTAAGAGGAAAGGGAACATAGTACAAAAAAATCTCATGCTATTTCCACAGATGGGGCATCCACAGCTTCTCTGGGCATCCTGTTCCAGTGCTTCATCACCCTCACAGTAAAGAAATCTTTCCTAATATCTAATCTAAACCTATCCTCCTCCCTTTTAAAGCCATTCCCCCTTGTCCTGTCACTTACAGACCTTGGCAAAAGGTCTCTCTACATCTTTCTTATACATCCTTTTTTGTATATTGAAAGGCTGATGCAAGGTCTCCACAGCACCTTCTCTTCCCCACGCTGAAGAAGCCCACGTTACCCCAGCCCATCTTCACAGGAGAGGTGTTTCCTCCCTCTGACCATTTTTATGACCCTCCTCTGAACTCACTCTAAAAGGTCCATATCGTTTATGTGCTGAAGACTCCAGAGGTATACACAGGACTCTAGGTGTGATCTCAACAGAGAAGAATCAATTCCTTTCACCTAATGGCCAGACTTTTGATGCAGTCCAAGACACTCCAGCTCTCTGGGCTGCAAGACCACAATGCCAGCTCGTGTTCAGTTTTTCATTCACCAGTACTCCCAAGACCTTCTGCACACGTGTACTCTCAATCCATTCATTCATCCCCCACTCTGTACTGATGTCAGGGGTTGCCCCAGTCCAGGGGCAATGCACCCAGGACCTTGAACTTGGCCTTGTTGAACCTTGTGAGGTTCCTATGGGCCCAGTTTTCTTCCCTCAAGTGTACCAATTGCATCTCTCAGCTTGGTGTCACCTGGATATCTGCTGAGGATACAATTCAATCCCACTGTCTATGTCATAATTAAGATATTAAACAGTATGATTCCTTGAGAGACACCACTGATTTACTGCTTCCACTTGGACATTAAGCCACTGACCGTAACTCTTTGGATGCAGTCACCAAACCAACTCTTTCTTCATCAAAGAGTCCATCTTGTGACAAGTGAAACAAACTTATTTCATGCCAATTTAACAGTAAGAATGGTGTGGGGGACACTGTATCAAAGGCCTTACAGATGCCTAGCAAGATGACATCTCTAGCTATCCTGTGTCCACTGTTACAGTTACTCCATCATAGAAGGCCACAAGATTAGTTGGGCACAGTTAGTCCTTCGTGAAGCCTTGCTGGCTGACTCTATAGTCACATCCCTGTCTTCCATATATTTTAATGTATCTTTAGATGATGAAACAGATATTCTTTAAAGACTGAAGCTAAGTTATAGCCTGAGTTTGGGCTTGAGTTTTAGCACTGCGAAACAGGTTTCCCCATCTTGGGAGACTGAAAAAAGTTTCTCAAGTTTGTCTTGGGGAATTTACACTGTATCAATCCTTTGGCCATGACATGCAACACCTGTGACTTCCCAGATGAAAGCCCCCCCCCCCCCTCAAAATTCACTTAAAAGGAGTCTGGATGGATTAGGAGAATGATAATGAAATAAATGGACTTTGATCTCTTTCTTTCAATAATGGGCAAGGTTCAGCAGTCTTCAAAAGTTAGTCAGACTGCTGCTTGGTGGCCTGCACTCTGAGATAAGCTACCAATCTCGTCATCATTAATGATGACCAGGTGCATTTATCATAATAATCCCTAATAAAAAACGGCAGTTTCAGGACAGGAGGTTAAACTGATATGAAAATTGAAGTATTTTCAAAAATAGTGACAAAGTGTCAGGTTCCATTAACACACAAACAAGAAATTAAAAGAAGAAAATGAGACTTTAACCAGAGCTATTCAAATATTGGTGTAAGAACATGTGTTTTACTCTTTGGGCTTTTTTCCCCAGCACAACCACACACTGACAGTGTTTCCAGGCTACTATTATTTCCTTTTTAAAAACAAACAAACAAAAAGAAATACAAGTGAGAAGTATTGTAAGTATCACTATTTTCTGTTCTAAAAGATCAAGTGAACTTGATACTTTCTAGAGCAAACTTTAAAAAGGAGTATTTTGGGGTTGTTTGCAGGTTTTTTTTGTTTCCATTGTTCTTTTTTGCAAACCATCTTTGAAAGGTTTTCACTACCAACAGAAATGTTTCATTTCAATACCATCTAGATAGCAGACTCCACAAAGGCAAACATCAGATGCTGCAAGTATCTGGATGTCTATAGAAGAATCTATTTAAGATACATGAACGATGCGTTTATTTTTCAGCATTTAATCTCCATTGTTTTTACTGCTCTGGTCTATGAGACCAACTGACGCTTTGTAAATCCAGTATCAGCAAAATATATATTCCATACTTAATCCTCAGTTTTCCAAGTGTGATTAGTTCCCAAAAATCAAAGACTGACAGCATCTTTTCGGACTTCAATGCATTTGAGTCTCTCAGGCCTTATAAGTTAGCAGTTGATGCTACAGAAGACTTCCGTTTGGCTTTCTGGATGACTCTATTCACCCATAAATGTGGGCTGGAATAGCTTTCAGCATTCTTTTTCAACATTCTCTGATATAAGCAAGATAATTACCATTAACATTGAAGACTTTCAGAGTTAAAAACTCCTGTGGTGGGTTTACAGAACAAGGAGATAAAAGCAACTTTCTTTAACTCACAGAAATGTTTTCATTCAGTACAAAGATTCCTGACAAAGATTATCTTGTTCCTTTTGAGTTTGCAGCTGGTGGAGGAATGAACTAGCCAACAACCAAGAAGCAGTATGATAGTGGCCAATGAGCATACAGCTCACATACGGTGACAAATATATTAGAAGACTAAGCAGTAATATATAGTCTGTGCTGCAAGAACCAATACTATTAAATTTAAAATATTTTTTCCCTAATGAAGAATTTAAAAATGTACCTAAGACATACTCACTACTTAGCATCTCAGTTTGTAAAACCATGATCAAGAATGGGATTTAGGTTGATTCCATGCCTATATCTTAACTAAACTAATAATTTCTACCTTGATTCCCATTTACTCAAAGAATCTCTAGCAGGTTGAGTTTCTATCTATCTATCTATCTATCCATCTATCTATCTATCCAGATACACCAAGTTCCTACAGAACAGAAACCTGAGCTTCCACCTTGGATTTAACTTGAAGGTGGCTAACCCCATCAGGGAAAGCACCCTTCTGATCCACATTTGGTGATACTAAGATTAGAGGTGTATTGTACAGTAAACATCAAAGGAGTTAAGGATCTAACCCCACTCATCTCTTCGGAGAAGAGAAGATCAGGTGTGGGAGGGGGAATGTAACGTATTTCAAATTTTAACTGCCCTTTCCACAGCTTCCCTTGGGAAAAACAAATCCTCCTTCAACAGATTTTTGACAGCTGGGACTGAGTCGCAAAATGCTTCAAGAAGGACCACCATGACATTCTCCAAGATATAAAGCAAAAGACATAGATAATCAGTGAGGACAGGACCTTGGGCAGAGATTTTGTTCATGAGTTTGCTCTGAGATAAAACCAGGCCCAGACTCGGGCACCAGTCAAAACTGCCTAGTCTCATTCATTCCTAATAGATGCATCTTCCACACACAAAGCAGGTCAATCTAAATTACAAACAGCAGCACCAGATGAAGGTGTCAACACACAGCTCAGCTGTGCTGGAGCACTAGTGACACAGCCTCTACCTTTTCAATTTACTGAATCACAAGGTGTTTCTGCTTTCATCAAATTTCTGACGTTCCTTTTTTCAATCAACACACATATTGTACACCACCTGCTTTTCACAGAAAGATGAGCTGAAGCACCACAGTGGGGTTCACCTAAACCAAACAGTTCATGCCAGTAGTTTTCCAGATAATTCTGCCTTAATGGATGGACAAAGAAGGAATCTTCCTGGTGGGTTTTATTTTCGTTTCCGGAATAGCTGCACCGCTTTCTCAAATTCAAAATGAAATCAACAGCACTTTTCTGTTGGCAACACCATCTGCACTGGGTACTGGGATAAAACTGTACAGTACTGTTAAACACTAAGCATAGTGTGCAAATTAAGTAGTTTGACTATTCCATGCCATTTGTCCTTTGAAAATCCACAAAGGACAAAAATTTGTAGACTAATCACTCTTTAGTTTCGTCTCTGGATCAGCTTTACTTATTGAGGAAACAATGTGCTTTTCAGAACATTTAAGAATTAAACTTTAGTTTAGCCTGAAAAAAATGTTTGTGCTGTTCTTGGAACTCTCCCAGTAACTTTGAAAAAGTTTAACTTCTAAAACTATGGTATCTCTTAGATTTTTGCCATCCAGTGTTAATATATCTGGTTTCTTTGCACAGAGTTAGCAAGATTCAAAGCCTGCTGCATGCTTCCTTCTTTGCAACTAAAACCACTATAGGGCTTCTAGTGTTTCCTACATGCTAATTCTTCCTTTGTTTTCTACTGCTTCCCTGCTCTTTGTTCTTGCCAGGTTTGGTAATTACAGTAAATAAAAGATGAATGCTGAAATATTTTGATATTTTTTCAGTAACAGCTGTTCATACACAGTAGCATTCAAGAGATAGATTTTTCCTGAGTCCTACATCATTCAGCTGGGCAAGGAAAAAAGGCTCAGTGTTTATAGCATTCCATTACTGCAGCAAAGCTGATCACCATTAATCACATATTTACCTTACTTTATTTCACAGTTCCCCAGGATTAATTTTGCAGAGATTGTAAGGAAGTGCTCTTCCCTATGAAATTGCTGTTATCACTATACACCAGAAAAACCAATTTGAAGCAATTAAAGTAGCAGAATTATTATTTCTTAACTTGCAGCACATAGACAAATGCCCATTCTCAAAAGATTTTTCTGCTCAGCATGTATGTTTTCATCCTACACTTATTGTTTTGTCACTGTAACACACAAACTTGGGATCACTTGGCTCTTTGACACTTAAATAAAATTAACTTAATCTGAATTCTTTGATTATTCAGACCACCAACTAGTTGCTATTAACTTCAGTGGGTGTAGATCACTTCTCAAGCAGTAAAAATAAAACAGCAACAAACCGTTTTTCAATGGCTGCAAGCAAAATATCCTCTTGTGAGGCACTAAAAATAAATATATTCCTAATTATTTTCTAAATATATGTTCTTCACATTATCACACAGATATCCAAATAATTATTTGGGTTTTCCTAACAGAAGAAAAAAAAGATATTTTTATATATGGATGTACACATCTATATAAGAATATATCAAGGTGTTTTACATCCAGAATGAAACTGTATTTCCTCTGAAACAGCTACTGCTAAGCAAGAGATGTTTTAACAATCTAGTTACAACACCTATCAAGATGTAGGTTAACTATTTATTCATTTAACAGTTGTAAACACGTACTGTGTCAATTACCTAAATTATGTGGAAGAGGTCAGTGTGTGTAGGGCAGACTGATACAAATACACACTACAGGAAAAATAAGGAAGCTTGCTCGTTTCTCCAGCTGAAGAAAAAGTTATTTAAAACCAGAGTTTGCCACTGTTGGCTTTACAGACCCACTTTCTCTTCAGCGTCTCTACAGAGAGCCTAAGTCTGTGTGAAAATACCAAGTTCTGCAGGTAAACTTTTAATTCTGTGGCACAGCTTTATGAAATAATGCATATATTCACCTTATGTTTAAAAGCATCTTTTCTCATAAGACTGCTGTTCATGCCAATTCAAATGGTTTATCATCCACCTATTTCCTTTGCTATCACACAGAGAATAGAAGGACACTCATATCAGGCAAGGCTCTTCACTGACACATCTACTATCTTCAACATAACAGACACCTATTCCTTAAAAAACACACTTTGCACATGACACATACCAACCAAAATGTTGCAAAATAGCACTGTCAAACACACCTCCAGTACTTCATTTGACCAGGGTTTGCAGTTACGTAGGCACAACTAGCACAATACTGGCAGACTATTTTCTTAGGTACTCAAGACATTTCACATGAAAGAATAGCGTATAATATTAATATATAGAGTCTACAGGCAGAGGATATCTAGGATTGATGGTTTATGGCAACAATCTGTCACACAGGCTCAAATGCTGCCTTCTGAGACCATGTAAAAGTTCTATGAATGACAGGGAAAAATTATATCTGTAGAACTACAGCAAATAGCTTTTTCTGCTTAAAAATAAATATATACATATATATATGCCTAAAGTACAAGCAGGAAGCATACATTCGCATATGCTAATATAAAACATGAAAACACCTCTTTTTTCCCTCCTAATTACAAAAACAATGTGTTTTTACAGCTAACAGCAAACAATGGATGGATACTAACAACTGTAAGCTCTGGAGAACAATCACAGGGTTTAGCAAAGTGTTCAAAAGTAATGAAATCCAGAAGAGTTGGGAAAATACAGGAGATTAAACCCAAATTCAGTGCAAGACTGAATCTGTTCCAGAGTGCCTTGAAACACTACAGCCAACTTATGCTAGCTGAACTACTACTATGTAATATGCTTCAGTGCACATTTATTGATTCTGGCTTTCCAGAATTACAACAGCAAAAAAATACTTTTTTTAATCTGCTCAAAAAAGCAATGATGTACAATAAAGTATCTAAAAATGCTATTTTAATGTTTAATCACATAGAATGTTTATTTTTAAATGAATACCTAAAAATAATCTTAGCACACAATAAAAGTTTTCTGCAAATTACTTCAGATTTTGGATTCTGTGATTCCATGAAAAGTAAAAAGATACCATTAACACATAAAAATGGTGTATCAAGCACACTATGTGTGACAGACAGTAACAATCAGGAGGAAACTAATTTTCCAAGAAAGCGCTATCTCTTTCACAAGTTAAGGAGGAAAAAAACTTCTTCTGATCCAAAAATGTTAACTTTTCTTTAATGTTTGCTACATATGTACATTTTTATGTGTGTACATCTAATTTTTAAACAAGTGTAAGAAAACAACCTGGCACAGATACACTTGTTTGTGCCTTAGAATCTTTTGAGTTAATAACACCTTTTACGCACCACTTCCAACAAGTGTGAAGAACATGTACAGTCGCTTAACAAGGCTCAGCTTAAATTGTGCTAGTGCTCTTTTTATGAGCCAAAGCATATGCTTCAGTCCCATATTTAAAAGCCCTTAACCCACTTTTCAGACTCATCAATACTTTACACACTGGGAAGTTGGCACTTCTGACAAAAAAAAAGAAACAAACAACAAACCAAAAAACAAACCAAACATGTTTGCTTATGTTTACACTAGTGATTTTTCCCCTTAAAAGTAAAGGTGTAAGAGATGTAATGGGACAGTAAAGGTCTACTGGATATAAAAAAACCCAAATGACATTAAGCAGCTTCAGATGGTTTTCACGCTACCAAACTTAGCATTTTTAATTAATACTTTTTCATTTTTAAATGGTTTTGTCTGTCTTATAACCATACAAATTAGCCACGCAAACACCACAAACTTAACAACTGAGCAATTGCCTATGCTGGGGAAGTAATGAAAGTGACTCAAAAAGAAATTGCTAATATCCAAAAGAAGTGCAAAAAAACCCACTAATCAAAGAAGTTTCCTTAAAATTTGTTTAGAAATTGAATCCTGAATCCCTACCCGATACAAAGACTCCAAGAGTGGTTCACCACCACATCGCATTTTCCAAGACAAGATCATTAAGTGTTAAATCCAAAAGTGCACAAGCAGTTTAACATATGACAGAGGCTGACAAAAGGCAAAAAATGTGTGCACAGTAACAATTTCTGTACTAGTTTTGTTACCCAAGTATACCGATACACTATAAAATACAAGCAGCCAAAAGTTCACCCCTCTCATGCTTATGCCTTCACAAGCCTGTTGGAAGTTGGCATTGATGATGAATGCAAAAATCTTTTATAGAGGCACTCAAAAGAGTTTTCCCTAACCTCTTCTACAGGTTGGCTTCTCCTCTATTCTCCCTCAAATCACCAAGTACCATCTGGTCCAAAGCAATGCCATAACTGTTTAGCAGTGGGAGGACCTTGTGAAGCCACAAGCTCTGCATTCCTGACTGCAGAAGTGGATCTCTGAATCCTTCCTCTAGAGAACATACACTGGTCTTGTTTAGTAAATTTCATACATCCCTGAAAATTTGGGAGAAGTGTCTAGCACCACTGCAAGAAAAATCAGGAAAATACAGAAACAATTTGGACCCAAGTAACAAGTCAAATCCACAAACTGCCTCTCCTGAAGCAAGTGTATGTCATTAATCATACTTAAACATCCATAACAATATTAAGCCAGGGCAAGCTGTTTTATCTTCTTTGCGAATCCTGAAAGTCACAACATGCACTGACAAAACCCAAAACCAGGCCAAAATGGGACAGAACGTTATTACTGCAAGTGCTGCATCCATTTTCACCAACTCCTCCCACACAGTTAAATGATCCCGACACCCTTCTCCATATCCAGAAAACAAGCTGCAGGAAAACAGCATATTCGTACGGAAGCACTAAAACATATTCGGACTTCAACTTGCCTTACCTCATTGAAAAGGCAGTTTACTCCCCCAGTATAAATCACTACATGACCCAAGACAAATAATCTTCACCGTAAACATCCCGCATCCACTTGGAACATCCCCTCTCATCCACCCACCAGACAGCAGTGAAAACGTATTTCAAGGCCTGTGAGTCCCACGCAGAAACCATATTACGCGACACACTACATCACACTGGACACGGGCAGGTGTATTTTAATTCAAAAGGCTTATTTTAACGTTATTAGATAAAAGCTGTCTCTGCATACTTGCAACTCTAAAAAAGCAACCTCTGTTTTAGTTAATAAGAAACGATAAAGTAGATTGAATTTCCTGACCAGTGGGCGGATTCCGACGGTATTAAAGATTCTGTGATCATCCTGCACACTTCAGGTTCCCTCTCACCTTGGCATGTGCATCTGGGCTTTTGCGGCTCCCTTTTCTTTATATACGCTGGTGCACATGCCGAGCACACACTTTACCTCATGAAATAAAAATCATAATAAGAAAATGCAACCGGTGAGCTAACAACCTTCCCGAAGCTCACCGAACACTGCAGAGATTACACCCGCCACCATCGATCTGCACAGCGACTCGCTCTGCGAGTCCCTTCCTTAAACCTCTTCGCTGCCATCGCTCCCACACACACCTCGACATTTGCCCCGAGCCCCGCACCCTGTCACTCACCCGCCATCCGTCCCCTCTCCATTTTGGAACGCCGCTTCCCCTCCCACACCGAGCC